>CM069906.1:153052380-153687419 GCA_036172215.1 Camellia granthamiana
AGATCGGCAACTTAGTCCTGAGAAAAGTCGTCGGCAACAAGAAGGATCCCAGAGAGGGCAAGCTTGGCCCAAATTGGGAAGGACCTTACAGAATCACTTCAGTATTAGCAATGGAGCCTATCGAATCAAGATAATGAGGGCAAAGCATTGCCTAGACATGGAACACTTGTAATTTGAAATTTTTCTATCATTAGATGTTCCTTGTTATTTTACGTTATCAATAAAATCATAGCAGAATTCCTCTACACTGATAAAAGATGCGTAATATTATTTCTGAATAATGAGAACCCAAGTGGAACTCAGGTTCACATTGGGGGCAAAGAGAAGAAGAATATGCTTAACACTTGTTGAAATTTGTAGCAATTTACAAGTTGAAGTTAAGCCGAGATTATTCCTTATCTTCACTTGTTGAAATTTGTAGCAATTTTACAAGTTGAAGTTAAGCTGATTCCTTATCTTCACTTGTTGAAATTGTAGCAATTTACAAGTTGAAGCTAAGCCGAGATTATTCCCTTCTCTTCACTTGTTGAAATTTGTAGCAATTTACAAGTTGAAGTTAAGCCGAGATTATTCCTTATCTTCACTTGTTGAAATTTGTAGCAATTTACAAGTTAGAAGTTAAGCTGATTCCTTATCTTCACTTGTTGAAATTTGTAGCAATTTACAAGTTGAAGCTAAGCCGAGATTATTCCTTATCTTCACTTGTTGAAATTTGTAGCAATTTACAAGTTGAAGTTAAGCCGAGATATTCCTTATCTTCACTTGTTGAAATTTGTAGCAATTTACAATTTGAAGTTAAGTTGATTCCTTATCTTCACTTGTTGAAATTTGTAGCAATTTACAAGTTGAAGTTAAGCCGAGATTATTCCTTATCTTCACTTGTTGAAATTTGTAGCAATTACAAGTTGAAGTTAAGCTGATTCCTTATCTTCACTTGTTGAAATTTGTAGCAATTTATAAGCCGATATTACTGTTTCTCTTCGCTTGTTGAAATTTGTAGCGATTTACAAGTCGAAATAAAGCCGAGTTTATCGATCAAACTCTTGTAGAAAATTTGCAAGTTGGTTAACCCAGAGAAGATGCTTAAACACTTGTTGAAATTTGTAACAATTTACAAGATGGCGTTAAGCCGACATATGATCATCTGTTTGAAATTTGCAGCAATTTATAGGTTAAAGTAAAAGCTAAGTATATTGTTTAAACATTTGTTGAAATTTGTAGCAATTTACAAATAGATCATTGTTTAGCACTTGTTATAACTTGAGAAAAGTTTATAGGTTGAAATTAAAACAGTATGTGTTTTACACTTGTTGGGATTTATGGAAAGTTTGCAGGTCAGTATCTTGCCGAAGTAAAGCTTGCAGTTATCATACCTGAGGTATGTAACCCCGAGAAGATTGCACAAAGAAGGCAAAGTATGAAAGACATGCAAAATATTCTAAGTATAGAATCATGCAAAAATAGTTAAAGAAAAAACAAGAGAGTGCAAGCATTCGAAGAAAGATAGTTATATTAAAGCATTCAGCAAAAAAAAACAGGAGCACATCGCCACATAAAAGAAGCTTATACTGCCCAGGAAACAAAAAAGTACAAAAGGCATCAAAGTTATGATTCCTCAGCATCAGCAACTTGGGTCTGGACCTCAGATGGACTGTTGTGTAGATACCTCGGCGACCTTTTCCGCTTCGATTTCGGCGTCAATCTGAGCAAGGGTTTCATCAAGACTTTTTTCGGCCACAGGAACATCGGAGGAAGCCTGCTCAGGAATAGTTTCCTTGGCAACCTCATCACCCACTTCATCTTGAGTTAAATCCATGATCTGCTCAGAGGAAGGAAGGGACTTGGCCCCAGCAAGCATCCTTGGGTTTTCTTACTAAGGCCTCCTCCTCGTCCTCATCTCCATCTTCGTCCTCAGATTCAGAAGCATCCTCAGTTTGACCTGAAGGAGGAGGTAGTGGAAATGGAAGAGGGATAGCATCGGCATTGCGGAAGGGTGAATCGACAGGGAGATCAAGTTTTTTTTATCAAGGACATCCAACCAAGGGAGAAGCCCCTGTTGCATGCCTGCCTGACTTGCAATTTGTAATCCTCAGTGACGTCGGCCACGCCCTGGGCATAAGCCTTCTCATCAGCTTCTTTTATTTCAGCTTTCTTTAGTTGCCAAGGCCTCCTGAAGCTCCTTTTTGGCTTGGGCTGCTTTTCCCTCGGCCTCTCTCTTCTGGGATTCAGTAACTTTCTTGATGGCCTCAGTAACTTCAGCTTCTCTTCGGCTAATGTTTGGGCTTTAGTAGCAGCCTCGGCCTGATCTTCTAGCTTCTTCATTTTTGATTGAAGACTTTTGTTGGCCTTCTGAAGGGAGAAAACTCCCTCTTCATCTCGGCCAACTTCTTTCGATTCTTGAAAGATTGCATTGAAAACGAATGGGCATGCTGGATGGCCTGAAAGAAAACAGAAGTATTAGAAAACATTCTTTAAATGTGAAAACAGAAAAGAAATAAAAAGTACCGAGTAGGAACACTTACTTGAATGGAGTGCTGGAGCATTAGGGGCATAGTTCTCATACTCACTATACCCGGCATTCCACTCCAGATCACCAGGAAGGAGCAGAGCCGTACTAAGGGCAACGCTGACATTAATGTCAAAAGCGCTTTCACTTATCATTATGGGCCTATCTTCTAGAGTAATTTGAGGAGCCCAAGGAACATCAGATTTTTTGGACCCCGAGGTCATCGCAAACGATGACCTCGGCTTCTTCGATTGTGTAGACTCTGATGGCTGTGCTTCAGCAGACCTTTTTTGTGGGAACGGAAGCAGTCTTCCCGCTCCCAGCCAATTGAGAAATTGGCAGGGCATCCTCAGTCTCAATTACAGTGGCTTTGGCCTTTGGCTGAGCCTTTTTTGTTCTCTTCGGCTTTTGTGGGGGCATGCTCTGTGTTGGCTGAGCGTCAACATCAGTAGAGAGGTCGGCTAAGAGATCTGCGACAATCGACTTTGGGCAATCCATCTCAGCCAGTTTTGACAAGTCTTCGCCGACGTTTTTCGTTCAGGTATGGGGATCAAGTATGGCGCCGAAGTAGATGGCTGACTGGTTGGGTCAGATGTTGACCCTTGATCTGTTCGAGATGTAGAAGCGGTTTGAGTTGTAGCAGTAAGAGGAGAAAGACTTTTCTTCTTTCTTTTGGGGACGTCGGGCAAAATCGATTTGTATGTTGGAACAAAGTTGAGAAGAAGAGGCGCTTTTCTTTTTTGAACTGGCAAGTCCAGGAGTTTTTTCAGGTCCTTGCTAGGAACGTAAGATTGGCGAAAGTTTTTCGGTGGCTTGCGAACATCTGCAAGAAGAAAACAGACATTAGGAAACAGATAAAATATTGAAGACTTGAAAAGAAACAACTAAGTATTGATACTGGGTTTCTTACCCTTGCCCTCTTTAACTGTTCGAGGAAGAGGGTAAAGATGGGCATCCTCGTCTGGAGCAAATTCCCAATTTCCAGAAGCAATGACATAGTCATCTCCAGCCCCCCTTGTTGTGAGTCTGGAAGGTCGGCTACGATTTTGAATTCAGTAGACCTCGGCTTGAGGTAATAGACGAAACCTTTTTCTTTCAAATTAAGGGCACACATGGTATAACAATATTGGATATCGGCAAGAGTGATCCTAACATTCTCCTGCCTAGCTAAGGCTATAATACCATTAATCACTCGGTAGGAGTTAATGGTAAGTTGCATAGGGTTCAACTTGTAGTAATGAAGAACTTCGCGAAAAAGGGGATTAAGTGGAAGCCGGAGTCCACATTCAGTAAACGCTACGATGGGAAAGGGCATTGAATCATCTATGGGCATGATAGAGTCGTCATCCCCAGCCAGTCTCAGATGGACATCGGCAGGAATGGAGAATTATTCCCTAAAGTACTGAAGCTTGGTTGGGGTATCTACCCTATGTTTCCACATGCCCATGATATCGGCGTAAAGGTATTCGACTTCAGAAAGAGGATATTCTTAAAGGGTTTTTGGGACCTCGGCTCTAACCTAGGTGAATCCTGGGGAGGATTGTTTCAATTTTTTCCTAAGAATTGGTTGGTTCTATAGACAAATCTCAAACCTAAATCTATGGAGATAAAGATTGGGGGCACAAATCTGGAAGGAACACAACAAACAATAAACAAAGAACGAAGTTTCAGAATCAAGAACAGAGGTAGGGTTCTCAAAAGCATAAAGAATACAAGAGATATAGGGTCAAGAACAGTTGCAGAGAAATGGTGAAACAGTGCAAGTGTTCAAAACATGGGCAAAAGCATAATCAAAGCATTCAGATATATGGTTCGCCAGATAGATGTTTGAAAAAGACAGTAACAGCAAACAAATGGAAGAGCATCAATGAAAACAAAAAGAATAGTGGCTTACCAGAAAGATTGAAGCCGGAATAAGGGTCGCCGACAAGACGGAATGGCGAAAGCTTCGCTGGAATGGAAGAAAGAGATTAGTTGCAGAGCCTAGAGCTTGAACAATGGCGGATTCGAGAAGAAGAGTTTAGAGAGAGAAACAGCAAGTAGAAACAAATGCAAAAGTAAAGAAAGGTAGGAAAAAGGCAAGGGTTTTTTTTCAAAACTTGAAACGGCGGCAAAACAGGGCATTTAATGCGCCTGGAGCAACGCACACGTCAGACGGCGCAAATAGATGAAAGACGGCTTACAAGCGCGTCACAGGCACGAGCCAACGAAGACGAAACGCGTAAGTGGAACGGTTGAGAAGTAATACATGACAACTCATACGCGTGGGAGAGTTCATTTGAATTCTTGTTCTTGAAAGAAGACATGTCGGCCTAAAGTGAATGATCTCGGCTGAGGAGTTCATAGCCGATGTACAGAAAGAAAGTACCGATATAGGTTCCATCACCTCAGGATGCCGAAGTAATAGAACCTAGGGGGCAGTTGTGGGGATATATTTTCTAAGTACCAACACGTGGCATGGTGACGTCGACGTGTCAGCCGAGGTGCCACGTGTCGTGGTAGTTATGCCGAGGTGATCTCGGAGTTGCCGAGGTTATCTCCGAAGATATCGGAATCCGGGATAAACGGATAAGGGACAAGAGTCCTAGAATGAAGAAAGACTTCAAGATTGATAAGAATAGTATTCCTAGGGAGTCTATCCTTATCTCTTGTAGAGTCCAAAGTAAGCACTGAATAGGAGTCCATAGAAGTCAGGCTTCTAGTGGGACTAAGATTGAGTAAACTATAAAACAGAGGCACCCCCATGGGTCTAAGGTACGCAATTTATACTTTGAGCATTAAGTTTAGCACAATTGATTATCTTTGAGAGATATACTGACTTGATCGTTGGAGTGCCCCCGGGTGGAAAAACCACCGCCGGAGCCTTTTTCTTTCTGTGCAGGACAACCAAGTGCCATCTATTCTGCCTGTGTTCTACAGCTGAATTACTAAGGAGGGCAGTGTGGTCGGAAATTAACCCATACAATATATTAGAATAAACTAGATGGCAACATCATTTTTTAATCTATATGACTAATGAATTGTTGACAAAAAAATGCTAAATGTTATATGAATTAAACTCTTAAATGAGTCCAATGTAATTATATTAAATTTGTGGAGTATTTTCTCCAAAAGACAATGTAATTTACCCAAAAAATTGTAGGGCAATCTAATCGTAAGTCAAATTTCAAAATTTTTGAAAAATAGTTTCAAACTCTATTATTTAGAAGCCAAAAAGAACAATAACAATTTGAAAAACTATGTAGTCTTTGGTTTTGTTTTCAAATCATGACTTGGATCAAAAAATAAAAAATTTATTTTCAAAATTCATAACCAAACAAAATTTTCAAAACTCTTTTCAAAAACTTATTTTAAAAAACTTATAACCAAACAAGTTTTCAAAACTCTATTTTTTAATTAAAAATTTCAAAAAAAAAATTTATTTTGTTCTTTAAAATTATTTTTTATTTTTTATTTTTTTCAAAAAAATTATTTTTATTTTTGAAAAATAATATATTTTTATCTTTTTCATTTTTTTGAAAATAATAGTTTGTTTTTTTTTAAGTATTGGACAAATAATTTGTTATGATTTAGATACATATGAATGATTCAAAAAATATTTTAAAGAATTAAATATTTAAAAAAATAAAAAAATATTTAAAATATTAAAAATAAGAATATATATTTAAAATACACATAATAATAAAATATTTTAAAAAATTAAAAAATATTTAATTTTTTTAAAAATAACTTTTGTCTAAAGTTTTTTAAATAATTTAAAAACATAAAAAAATATTTTGTTCAAAAAATAAAAATAAATAAATAAATATTGTTTTACAAAAATAAAAAATATAAAAAATTCAAAATAACAAATTAAATAAAAAAATTAATTTCAAAACTCATAACCAAACAAGTTTTCAAAATATACAACTCAAAAACTAATTTCAAAACTCATAACCAATTAAATTTTCTCTTTTCAAAACTCATTTAAAAAACTTATATTTCAAACTATAACCAAAATTTAAAATTTATTTCAAAAACTAAACCAAATAGGGCCATATCCTTACATATTTGTTTACTATTCACTTACTTGTTTATGTTACATATCTGTCCACATATTATCCTTATTTATTTACATATCACATATTTATTCACATAATCTACTTATTTATTCATATTACCACCAGCATCAGTGGTTGGCTCCACTCACGAGTAGGAATGGCAACGGGGCGGGGCGGGGCGGGGCGGGGCCGGGGATCGCACTCCCCGTCCCCGATCCCCGATGGTAAACATCTCCCCGGCCCCGGCCCCGATCCCCGACGGGGAACCAATCATCATCCCCATCCCCGCCCCCGATCGGGGATCGGGTTTCCCCGACCCCGAAAATTCCCCGGACCAAAAAAAAAAAAAAAAAAAAACCAAACAGCAGCGGCAGATTCAACATCATCAACATCTGATCCAAAAAATAAAAATAAAAACAAACAAACATCATCTACCAACATCGTTTACAAACAGTTTATATAAATAACATCAACAACAATTTATATTAGATTTAAGTAGAGAGATTGAGAGATCGATCTGCTCAGATCTAAGTAGAGAGAGAGAGAGAGATTCATCTGCTCAATCGACTTTGGCATCGCGGCACAGAGATCGATCCGGTGCTCTGGTCGGTGCTCTGCTCAGATCGGTGCTCTGGTTTGGTGCTCTCTGTCAGATCGGCACTGGTTTGGTGAGAGAGAGATCAGATGTGAGGAAAAGAGAGATTAGAGGTGAGGAAGAGGTGATGGATCGGCACTAGTTCGGTGAGAAGAAGAGATCGGGGACAGCGGTGTGGTGTTGAGAGTGAGAGAGTTGACAGAGAGGAGGAGAGTTGAGAGAGTAATGGAGAGAAAGAGAGACAGAGTTGAGAGAGTGAGAGAGAGACGAAGGAAAGAGGTTTGGCTTGGTTTGGTTTTTTAATATACTGGGAAGCTTCGGGGAAATATACACAGGTTAGGTTAGGTTAGGTTTGGTTTATTATTATTATTATTATTATTATAATAAGGGGTATAAAAGTAATTTCACTTCGGGGAATTTCGGGGATGGGGCCGAGGACGGGGGCGGGGCCGGGGATCGGGCCGGGCCGGGGATCAAACACAGATCACCGTCCCCGGCCCGTGACAGATCGGGGATTGATTTTCAAATACCGTCACCTCCCCGTCGGGGGTATTTTTCGGGAAAAAACCGCTTAAATCGGGGTCGGGATCGGGGATCCCCGTCGGGCCAGTTTCAAATTGCCATCCCTACTCACGAGTATCTATTTCAATGTCAACAAATTTTCTAATAGCCTACCACTGGCAGTGGTCTGATGACAATGGGTAAAAATAAAGAGAAAAAAATTCATTCAAAATAATAATTTATAATTTTTACTAAATAATTTTATTAATTATGATCTTATTACTAAAACAAAAAAAAAAATCTTTAAATTTAATGTCATATACACTCAAAAAATAATTTGTGTTAATTTTCTTAAACTTTTGAACCATTTAGTCCTCCTTTTTATTTTATGCACTGATAAGTCCCATTTGAGTGGTCATGACATTTTTGTATATGGTGTTAGAGCGTGTTGTCCCAAATATTATGGGTAAATTAGGGATTCGGTGTTGTGGAAATTACGTTTGTGTCCAAAAAGCTTACTATAGTCTTTTTCTATTTTCTCTCCATCCCAATCAAAACGGAAGAGACGAAGATGGAAATATTGTGGATTCTTGATATTAATTGGTATAGATTGTCACGACCCAAACCCGGTATCCAAAGACTCGGCGTCGCAACAAGATAAAAATAAAATAATTTAATAATTTTGCAGTTGTAGCGCAAGCGGATAAATTAAAATAAAATAATTGGGTATCAAATATTTATTAAAAAGAAACAAACATAGTCATTTGGGCTTTTATTTTATTCCAGGTATCCAATTAGAAATACAAATAGTACCAAAAAAAAAAATACTGTGGTTTATCCCCCATCTTGATCCTACTAAGTCTCGTCACCTGTAAGGGATAACAGCTATAAGCACATAGTAGAGTAAGAAATATTATATTGTGAGTATAGAGGCACAAAATAGCTATAGATAGTTATTTAAGCTAAAATATTAACATAATTTAAGTTGTATAAATAAATTATTTAAGTGGCAGAAACTAAAATAAAATTTACGTAAATAACTATAACTACGGTACAGAACAGAATAGAACAGGGGTCATTAGAGTGACAATCAGAACAGAGGTAAATGGATCCATAACAAACAGAGGACCACAAAATAGCCAAACAGGAACCAATGATTATTTAAGTCCTTCAAGGCATAAGACCTCCGTGGTGGTACTTATAAAATAATTACTCAAAACACATTTTAATAAACAGTTATATCTATGGGTTTTCCTTATTATATAAAATAAGGTTCATAAAATAAATAACATAATTAAAACACAATTTATGTAAAATATATTATGGTGACTCAAGGTATAATATAATTCACCTTAATATCAACCCTTAACCTTTACTTTCTTATGATTGTCTCGTTATTTTCACGTTACTCCTTAGATTTGTATTTTCCTCTATAGTTGCACCTATTTATAGGCGTGGTTGCATGGGTTCATACCAAGTGGGTTGCTTTAAATTTGGCCACCTGTGTAACAGGTGGCATTCTCTCTTCCTTCACGTGGCTATTACGTGGCCTAAGTTGGTACTTACTTAGTCACCATCCTATATATTAGGATGGTGATAAATCACCATGTTTGATTTTTTTTTTTTACCTTTGATTTAATTCGCATTAGGCCCAAGGTCTTAATAATTTAATTAAATTACATTTTACCACCTACAACCATAACATTAATTATTATTATATATATATTCTATTCATGAGTAATTGATCTAATCACGGTATTGAATTAAAAATTCAGGTGTCACATTTCTCCTCTCCTTAAAGAAGTTTGTCCTCAAACTTGACGTACCTTGGTTTTCGAAGAGGTGTGGATACTTGGTCCGCATTTGACTTTTGGTTTCCCATGTTGCTTCTTCAACACAATGGTTTTTCCATAAGACTTTCACAAGAGGTATAGTCTTGTTTCGAAAAACTTGATCACGGCGATCGAGAATCTGTGCAGGTTGCTCTTCATAAGAGAGGTCTTCTTGAACTTCCAAGTTCTCATAATCGACAACATACTCTAGATCTCGAAGATATCGACGAAGCATCGAAACGTGAAATACATTGTGGACATTGGATAGGTCGGGTGGAAGCACAAGGCGATATGCCATGGAACCAATCATTTCCAGTATCTTGAATGGCCCGATATAACTCTTGCGGGTGAGATCTTTAGAAACACATGATCTCCTATTTGAAATTCTAAGTCCCTTGTATCTGCATAGCTTTTTCTGGCGGCTCTAAGCAGTGCAAATTCGCCGTTGGATGAGCTGAATCTTATCACTTGTGATTTGCACAATTTCGGGGCCTAATAATTTCCTGTCTCCGACTTCCGTCCAACACAGAGGTGATCGACATCTTTTTCCATATAGTGCCTTGTACGGTGCCATTTCAATGCTTGTATGGTAGCTATTATTATAGGCGAACTCCACCAAAGGTAGGTGATCATCCCAATTACCTTTGAGGTCTAATACACACAAACGTAACATATTTTCCAAAGTCTAGATCGTCCTTTCAGATTGCCCATCAGTTTGCAAGTGATAAGCCGTGCTAAACTTCAGAGTGATTCTCAAAGCTTCTTGCAATTTGTTCCAAAAATGAGACATAAAATGGGGATCTCAATCGGATATGATTGAAACTGGGGTGCCATGCAAACGAATGATTTCCTTAATGTATAGAGTGGCGAACTTAGAAAGGGAGTACATGATTCTAATTGGTAGAAAATGCGCCGACTTCGTCAATCGATCCACGATAACTCATATTGCATTATTCTTTGAGACTGATTGCGGTAGTTCGACCACGAAGTCTATAGTAATGTGCTCTCATTTCCATTCAGGAATAGAGAGTGGTTGCAACAATCCTGCATGTCTCTGATATTCTGCTTTAATCCATTAACAATGCAGGCATTTGGAGACATGGCTTGCTATGTCTTTCTTCATTCCTATTCACCAGAAGCATTTCTTCAGATCGTGATACATCTTCGTATTGCCAAGGTGGATCGCAAACCTCGAGCTATGAGCTTCTACCAATATATTTTTCTTGAGTTCTGGAAGGTCTGGTACGCAAATTCGATTCCGAAATTTTAGCATCCCATTGCTTATCGTGAAATTAGGATCGGGCGTGTTTCCTTGCTCATCGTACTTTTTCTTTAACAGTTTATCTTCACATTGGCGGACTTTAATTTCTTCAATCAACTCGGGTTTTACGATTATGTTAGCGAACAATTCGTTGATCTTACGGGGAACAAGGGTACATGCCAAACTTCTGGTCGTCTTTCGACTTAATGCATCTGCTACCACGTTAGCTTTGCCTGGATGGTGATGGATCTGTATCGTAGTCTTTTATAAATTCTAGCCACTGTCGTTGCCTCATATTCAGTTCCTTCTGTATAAACAGATATTTGAGGCTCTTGTGATCTGTGTAAATTGCGCAGGTTACTCCATAGAGATAATGACGCCAGATTTTGAAGGCAAAGATTACTGCGACTAATTCCAGATCGTGGGTCGGGTAGTTCTTTTCGTAGGTCTTTAGTTGACATGAGGCATATGCAATGACCTTCCCATTTTGCACAAGAACGCAACCCAAACCATTATATTAGGCATCGTTATAGATTACGAACCCTTCTATTTCCACGGGGAGTGCTAGTATAGGAGCCGTCACGAGTCTGTTCTTCAATTCTTAGATGCAACGATCCTATTTGTCGGTCCATTCAAAGGGTGTGTTCTTCTGAGTTAGCTAATGATACTATCTTCGAGAAATCTTGCACGAAGCACCGGTAATAGTTGGCTAGACCTAAGAAGCTTCGAATCTCGAACATACTAGTAGGTCGTGGCCAATCCACGATCGCTACAACCTTTTGGGGGTCAACTGAGATACCGTCTTTGTTGATGACGTGACCAAGAAAGTGTACATTGGTGATCCAAAATTTGCATTTCTTTAATTTGGCATAGAGTTTGTGATCACGTAGTGTCTGTAGAACTCTTTGCAAGTGGTGTTCATGATCTTCTAGCGATTTAGAGTATATGAGAATGTTGTCAATGAAGACAATAACGAATTCGTCAAGATAGGGTTTGAACACTTGATTCATGAGGTCCAGAAGGCTGCTGGAGCATTTATGACGCCAAATGGCATGACGAGAAACTCACAGTGCCCATAACGAATTCTAAAGGCAGTCTTTTCGATACTTTTCGTTTTGACTTTTAGTTGATGGTAACTAGAACGCAAGTCAATTTTCAAGAATACTTAAGCGCCTTGCAGTTGATCGAACAAGTCATCAATTCGTGGCAAAGGGTACCGATTTTTTATGGTGACTTTGTTTAGCTCTCGGTAATCGATGCATGACCTCATCGTGCCATCCTTTTTCTTTACGAATAGTACTGGAGCTCCTCAAGGTGAAGTACTAGGTCGAATAAAACCTTTGTCTAGTAGTTCTTAGAGTTAAGTCTTTAACTCTTTTAATTCTATCATGGACATGCGGTAAGGAGCTTTTGAGATAGGTTGTGTACTAAGTTGGGTTTCAATGGTGAATTCGATTTCTCGATCAACCGGGGTGCCCGGTAGGTCTTCAGGAAATACATCTGGGAATTCTTGAACCACAGGGATTGCATCAAGTGTGGGGGCCTCTTATTGAGTATTGATCACGTAACAGATGTAACTACAACAACCCTTTCTTAGAAGTCGTTGGGCTGTCATGAAGGATATAACATATGGAAGGGGAGAGACTCCAGTTCCTTCGAAGATAAGCTCGAGTTGGTTTGGTGATCGGAAGAAGACCTTTTTGGCTTCACAATTAATAGAGGCATGGTTGGCAGCTAACCAATCCATTCCTAAGATCACGTCAAAGGTACTAATGCAGAGGAGAATCAAGTCTACGTGTAAAGTTTCCCCTTTAAGGTTACAGTACAAGATTTGTATACATCAGCACTAAGGGCGGAGTTTCAAGAAGGAAAAGACATAGATAGTACGTATCCTAAGGGTTTGGGTGTTGATGCCAACTTGGTAGTAAAGTGTGGTATAAAAAAAGAATAAGTTGAACCAGAGTCAACGAGACCATGGGCTAAGCGACCACAAATATAAAGTGTACCTAACACAACATTCTCAGTAACTTCCAGGTTTCCAGACACTAGGGGAAAGGCTCTTACTTGGCGTTTTTCGTCCTTCCTCATTCCTCCAGGTACCGCAGGTTTTCGGATTAGTTCAAAGGGGCTGGTTGTAGGATTGTTAAGCTTAGGACAATCTCTCAACAAGTGGCCAACTTGGCTGCATCTAAAGCATGCTCTCGTGTCTCGATGGCATTGTCCCCAATGAGTCATTCCATAGGTATAGCAAGTTGAAATGGCGCCACCTCTGGGATTCGTAGGACCTTGATTGCTTGAACTGGTTAAACTGGTTGTGCCCATATTTACCCTTTTGGGAGGCACGACATCGGGTCTTCTGTTATCTCTTTCCCAAAATTACTTTCTTTGGCTTGGTTTCTCGGAGCGCAAGGCTTTAATCCCTTTTTCCGCAATGTATGCTCGATTTACCACCGCTGCATAGGTTGGTAGTTTCAAAACCTCCAGCCTATTCTTGATTTCAGTATCTAATCCTGCTTCAAATTTCCTGGCTTTTTGAGCTTCGGTGGGGATGACGTATGTCGCAAATCGAGCCAGTTGCATGAACTTGCTCTCGTATTCAACCACTGTCATGGTTCCTTGCCTTAGATGTATGAATTCCGATGCCTTTTGTTCCCGCAACGAATCTGAAAGTTATTTTTCATAGAATACCTCGAAGAATCTGACCCAAGTCACAATATATTCTTTCTCCAGGGTAAGTAGCCACCATTCTTGTGCATTGTCTTTGAAGGTAAATGGGGCGAAAGTCACCTTCTGGCTTTTCTGTGCAAGGTAGTGCGCGGAAAATGTTCTCTATATCTCTGACCCAAGTTTCTGTCACCAGTGGGTTTATACTGCCAGTGAATATGGTAGGTTTCAAGTCTTTGAACTGTTTTATAGTAGTTGGCTCTTCTCATCGTTCAGGCAATCCGTTATTAATGTTGGTTTGTAAGGTTCGCAGAAAACTAGCAACTGCTCTTTCCATGATTTGCTAAATTAGATCAGTACCACTGATCGATGATCCAGTTCCATTTCCATCATTACCCATTACTATAAGGTAAAAATGATTAGTGAACTCCCATTTTTTTTTTTTTTTGAACCACTTAGTATACATTTAATTATCTATGATTCCAAGATACTATAACAGTACATATCATGATATCTTATCTATGATTCACAAGATACTATAATAGTACATATATCATTTTTACTTATGCAAAAGAAGACATATTAGTACAACATACTTAAAATACCGTCAAGAGTTAGTGTCTAATCCTATTAATACAAAAACAGAAGGATTAGACTAATCATTGTCAACTCCAAAAAAAAAAGATCAGCGATATCTCTCGGTCATGCTCCTAGAATAAGTCACTGAGCCCCCACGAAAACTGGCTCTGGAAGACTGGGCCGTGGAACAGCCACGGGAACTCCTGCTGCACGAGGGACTCAAAGTCCCATCCACTGAGCTCAATCCCAAAACAGCGCCAAACTACTTAGACCATGTAAACCGGTACACCGTGGTCATATCCCCAAAACTGTCGCCCAGTGACCCGCACATATATCTCTAAGTATATGTGTCACGACCCAAACCTACCCTTATGAGTTTAGCATCGTAACCGGCCAGTAATTCTTAGATTACCAAAGGCCTCTTGGCATAATAACATATAGCAAGGGCTGCGGAAGGAAATAATCAAGACATACATAGTCCATAGAGCTGTGTGGACAAACATGAAACAGATAACTTAAAACTTCATAACAGTGTTACAACTTACACATCATTTCCCAACTTACAATATCAGACATTTTAACCAACCACAACATAGTATAAACATAGCTTATCATGTTTACAAAAACAACCATGAAACTTGACTTCAATCGGAACCTCCTTGGGAGGCACAATGGTTGGCTGACAAAACTGAAACTTAAGCCGTCAATTCTGGGCCTGGTCACGTACCTACTCGCTTACATACATAATATAAACAATGAGCGACAGCCCAGTGAATAATAACAAAGTAAAGACTTTAATGAATGATGTCCATAACTTGTCTCACAACATTTTAGGATCATAATCAGATAGTGAAATAGAATCATAGTCTTATCCTTGTTCAATCATGTGTGGTACATTCATTAGCTTAAACATGTCTCTTTGGTCAAGCATATCAAGTTCCATAAAGGAACCTCCGGTACCGGGTAACATATCTCATACATCGGCCACGGTATTATTTCCCCCAAGCGAGGGCCTGGGCCACGGTATTGTTTCCCCCGGGTGAGGGCCTGGGCCATAAGCCACAGTATTATGTCCGCTGGGCAAGGGCCTCTGCTAAGGATAGCACAATTACATTTCAAAGAAAACTGGATAATCATTCATTCATACAAAACATAGCATTTCAGAAACTTATCATCTCATATCATCAGAAAATAATTAAAGTTAAACATAACTTTACAGAGTTATTACTCACAGATAATTGGTAGCTCCAATTAGATAACAAAGTGGGCAATTCACTTATCTCGAGACGCGTGACCTACATAACATGATAGATACATACATTGAATTCCCACACTCAAACTGAACATGACTTAATTCATTGCTCTTAGTGTGTTTCTAGCCTTTAATCCTCATTATGGAGTCTTAACATGGCCTAGGAATGCCTAGGATGGAATGAGGATGCAAAAATGTGTTGGAAAACATTTTTCAAAACTTGCTGAAAATAGGGTCCACGCTCGAGCGTGGCTTTTCCTGCTCGAGCGGACATGCAGACAATGAAGCTCCGCTTGAGCATGACTTCCCTCGCTCGAGCAGACTGCAAACTCTAGAAAAAGTACTGGTTGCATGTTCTTCATGCTCGATGGACGCTCGATCCACGCTCGAGCGTGAGACTTAGAACCTCGCTCGAGCAGACTGCAAAACACATGAACTTCTGGGCATATGCATTTCACGCTCGAGCATGACTGTCGATGCTTGAGCGGAAGTGCATGTACTCAGAGTGTACGCTCGAGCGTGAAGTCCTCCGCTCAAGCGTGGATCAAAAATCTGGAATTTCCAGATTGATCCTCAAGCACAAAACTCAACCTTTAAAGCTTCAAACTCGATTTTTTTGGGCCAAAACTTGAGAAAAATACATAAAGACCCTAAAGCAACATGAATTAAAGATATTTCAAGAAACCATGGCCCAAAGGTATGCCAATTGTACAAAATTCAACTTGAAACTCAAGAATAACCCATGAACATAACATGCATGCCATTCTTTGAATCAAAGCTCCTCAAAACATGATCAAATGTTACAAAACAACATGAAACTCAATGATTTCCCAAAATTAAGGTGAATTCAAGACATGCATAAGGGAATTCTTGAAAATCAACTTCAAAATGCTATGAAACATGCATGCATACATGATATGATCTATGCTCTCTCATTCTTTTTTTCCATCCTAAATTACTCAACTTAATCCTCAAGAATTCATGTCTTAACAACACAATTACATAATCTAGGTGTTGAATTCATACCTCAACCTCTCAATGAAGCTCTAATTGATGAATTCTCTAAGGTCCCACTCCAATCTCCTTGAATTCCCTAGCAATTCTCCTTTCCTCTTGCTTTTGATTTCAATCCTCATTCTCTCTCTCTCCCTCTCACGTTTTTCTTTTGTAGAATAGGCTCAAAGGTGTATGTAAGTGGATGAGAAGAGGTGAGTGGACTCATAAAAGAAATGGTGTTTAATTGGCTAAAGTCATAAGCAATTAAGTGGGATTAATTTAATCTTATTTAATCGTTCCGAAATGAATTTTCAATTGAACCTACTATAAAATCCTAAAAATTCTAATTAACACATAAATCAAATCAATTTCTGTATCGGATGCCGATAAGGCCTTCAATTCGCAAATCGAAACTAAAACATAAACAAATCTTTCTACGCTAAACAGATAGAGACACATTAATAATGCAATACACATGACATTAACTCATGATTTCTTCTTAATCACTTGCTAGGCACACTTAAGCATGAATTAACGTAAGTTAAGGGTCGGGGTTGTTACAATGTGGTACTGTCAGTGTAGTCCACAGCTAGGGTCTGGACAATGTGTTATGGAGGAGGTGTAGTAGTGCGAATGTGGCTACTAAGGTATATATTCCCTCTCCTTTCGGCAAAGCCTGGGGGTAAGGAAGCAACCAAGAAATGCGGATGTACCAATCTGATAACATGCGTCGGCCCAATGTATCTCTCTCGGGTGCTAGCCCGGTTAAGTCTCCAAAACAGGTAGTCCTCGTCAGGGTCGCCCTGCAAATATACTGGCCTCCCCATGAGTCGGTCAAGGTCGGGTGGGTCTATCCAATAGTGCTTTCTGAGTTCCCCCATCCCTCCAATAAGTTAGGGGCCAGATGCGCTCCTTGAAGCTTGAACCAAATCAATTCATTCTGGTGTGCCATGTCCTACAACACAAGAAAACTTAGCCTACCCAATATTTATTTAAATCATGTTGGATACAACATTTTATTTATTTATTTTATATTATGACAATATATATATATATAATTAAACAATTATGATGTTGGACAAAATATAGTATTTATTTATTTTTATTTTATGACAATATATATATATATATTAATAGACACTTAGGTAGCATTTGG
Source organism: Camellia granthamiana (assembly GCA_036172215.1). Lineage (NCBI taxonomy): Eukaryota > Viridiplantae > Streptophyta > Magnoliopsida > Ericales > Theaceae > Camellia > Camellia granthamiana. The sequence goes on from CM069906.1 coordinate 153,069,763, forward strand.
TAACGTTTACGTTTTTGGTTTATGTTTACAAAAATTTTATAAACTGGTTTTTGTTTATTTTTAGAAAAACATAAATAATAAACCCGTTTGGTTTGGACAAAATGTTTGAAAATTTTTGAAAACATAAACTAAAAAACATGTTTGTTAAGGCCTAATTTTTTTTTTAATTTTTTTTAAATTTTTTTAATTTTTTTTTAAATTTTTTTTTGACAATGGGATCATACACATTATCCATAATAATCATATTGATACAATACCAACCATAGATAAATTTAATAACCATAATAAACCATAATGTTCATAACAACTTACAAACCATAATAATAACATCTCAATTCTTCCACGAACCATAAAAAAAACATCTTCCACAATCTATTATACGCATAAATAATATTTCAATTGTTTCCGAGAGATTCCCAAATTTGACCAGCAATTTGATTCCTTACATCAAACATGTGACGTAATTGAGGTTGACTAATGTCTAAGCCAATTGGTTGCTGAAAACTACTCCTGCATGTGTCGAGCTGCTACTACCACCTCCACTAGGTCCATCATCTTCAACGATACGATCTGGATTGGCCCATTCAGCGAACAATGTGTCACTTTGAGAATGTGTCCTTATCCAGTTGTGTATTGTACAGCATGCAATGGGGATGTATCTCTGCGTCTTAGTTGAATACGGAGGCATGTCCCTCAAAATTGGAAAACGAGCCTTCAAGACACCGAAACATCTCTCAATCACATTGCGCAGTGAGGAGTGTCGGTAATTGAACATTTGCTTCTTGTTTCTTGGTTTTCGACGTTGATTATGAAACTCATTTAGATGGTACCTCTCACCACGGTATGGCGATAAAAAGCCAGGCATATTTGTATAACCCGAGTCGACAACATAGTATTTATCTGTTCAACATGTATGTATTTATTATGATGGGTTGACAAAAGAATATTCATTATAAATTAACAAAATGCCATATAATATGTACCTGTTGGTGGCATTGGAAATAAATTTGTTGGATCATGTACGGTCTCAATGAACACTCTTGAATCATTTGCAGTGCCCTCCCAACCGGCCAATACATACGTAAATCGCATATCAAATGAGCAAACACACATTACATTTTGCGTTGTAACTGTATGCTTACCCCGATATGGTATTTGCTCTGATGCTGGCACCCTTGCAGATATGTGGGTACCATCAATTGCTCCAACACAATCCTATTTGACAAATGACTTTAATAATGCAGGATATTTTACTAAAATTTATATTTCAAATATTCTGTTAGTGATTACCTTAAAAAAAGGATAGCAGCGTGGATTATGTCGAATTTCTGCAGGCACCTCATCAAAATCTGGAGGCCTTATAACTTGTTTACCAAGCCTACACACTGCCTTCAAGACTCGGTTTAAGTATTTGGAGATGGTCTGGCCAGAATGTTGGAATCACTCTTAGACAACACGATTTCATTCGTTGTGACCAATTGTTAGCAAAAATATACAAACTTGCTCTTGGACAGTCAGATAACGTGAGTGTTCCAGTTTACCATATACCTTAAGTGCCTCGCACAAATTAATAAATACATCTGGTTTCATTCTAAAATTTTTCTTGGACCTTCTTTCATGGCCATTCAATATTTCTAATACGTAGTCATGTCCTTGTAATATGGACGTTCGGCATGGTCTAGGTTGAAGGTAAGTATTACAATATTCATGTAGTGCTACACACACCAGAAATTGTATATTTTCATCTTCACTGTCTGAGTCAAAACTCAAATCAAGAGCATGCATCGGCTTCATATATATTACTGTGATATTATGCTGACCCCTTAAAAACAAAAGTATTAGTGATAATGAAAATACATGAAATAATGGTCACACAATAATTTTTTCTTTCATTGAATTTTTTTCAGTTTGGTAACCATTTTGTTTGGTCCAATTCAAATGTTGGCTCCATATATTTTAATTTCATATCACTTTAAAATAATTAAAATAATTTCATATCAATTACGCAAATAATTAAAATAATTTTTGGTGCCTTTTTCTTGCTCATTCTTTTGTTCCTCTTGTCAATAGTGCCCAAGCCAAAGAATAAATATGGGAGCAGTGACATATGCTACAAAGTCAATTGATTCTTTTTTAGGTATAGGCCAAAGTAGTTTTATTGGTCTAATACATTGGAGGTCTTGATTAGAGATGAGGGTATTTTTGTTCAAGTTATGGACTTAAGCCCATGAGGTACATTAAAGCATCTACACCATACCAAATAGTACTATAATCTCAAAAATAAACTTTACAGCTTAAAAAATGACATCTCAAAAATAAAAAATGGTAATTCTCTGCTCTAATGCACTTTTGTCATCCATCTCAAACTCTACACTCAGCCCAGCTTTGATTATTTTGGCAATGCCTATTAGGGTGTCAATTCCAACAGTATGCCAAGTATGCCAAGTATGCATAACTGAACACAAGAGGGTAATGAAAATTCCACTACAAAGGTAAAATTGTTTCAGCAAATACTTTATATGTTGTCTTCTATTAATTTTTTGGCTTGCTTGCTTGTGTCATATTAACAGTAAATATGTGGAAACACATGAGTAGTTTAGGATTAATTCCTAAAGTGACAAAAAAAAATTTGAGAAATGTGAAGTTTGCAGTAAAGCAAAAATTACCAAGAGGCCTCATAAAAGTATTGAAAATAATACCGAATTGCTAGAATTATTTCATACTGATTTGTATGAGTTTGAAGGAATTTTAACTCAGGGTGGTAACCGATATTTTATCTCTTTTATTGATGATTTTTCAAAATATACAAACGTATATTTATTAAAAAATAAACGTGATGCTTTTGAGAAATTTAAAGAATTCCTTCTTGAAGTGGAAAATCAATGTCACGCCCCAAACTCGCCCCTAAAAGTTTGGGCATGACCTATTCAGAAACGGACGAACATTTAACCTGGTATATATAACATACAGGGCCTGAACGGAAGCATTCAATATCATAAAAATAATAGAAAACAATGTCCATTGAGCTACTACTATCATGCCAAGATCGCAAGCATCATAACAGATAACTACTATACGGAAACATACACCTGAGCATCGGTTATGAACATGCACATATACAGACCCAACCCTATGATTGGGCGTATAACAAAAACATTGGAGGTTAAGGAAGTTATGTACATTCAACCTCAAGCAGAAAATTAAAGTACGAGCCAACATCTTAACAAGACTTCACAAAAATATAAGTGGCTTCATCTAGGGCCTGAACACACAGTGGTTGACAAAAGAGGAAGGGCGTCATGGGTTAAGGCTGACCTCTCAGTTGATTACCTACAGCAGCAGACACAACGCAGAGTGAGCCAGGCTCAGTAAATAATAGTACTTAAATAAGTCGATGCTCAACTTAAATTATAATACATATCAATGCGTATGTAAATGCAGAGATCATGTGGTTAATCTGCTTCTGTATTAATTTCAGAACGGCCATAGGCCCAGTTTTTAATCAGAATGGCTTTAAGCCCTTGAACAGAGTGGCATTAAGTCCTTAAACAGATTGGCATTAAGCCCTTAAACAGAATGGCATTAAGCCCTTTTCGTGGATGTATGAACTCAAGAGGTGCCTTGCACGGATTCTAGAGGTGACTCACATTGTAGCACTTAGTTCCGTATAGCACTTTGTTTCATACCAGAAAGTACAGATTGGCCATAGGCCCAGATATCATCAGAGTAGACTAGCTCAGAGTCTTACAGAATACCAGAGTCATATGAAAGTATTTTCATCCTTTCCATCATTCATTCATATTCTTTCAATCATTCATATAAAGTACATAATTGACGTGCAATAACAGAATGCTAATGATAATCATTAGCTCTAAATAAAGCATACTATGGTAGTACTGCTACTCACAGTGTTGTGACCTAGCGATGGTTCCTCCCGGAGTGCGTCCTTGGTTTATCTCTACAAACCCTCACAATTTGCCCCAATTCTCTTCCTTGTTGAACTCTCATTTTTCTTCTTCTCTAACTCTCTGTCCCAGGTGATATTTTATGAGATGAATCCCAAGTCAATGGTTAAAGGGCATGGATATTTACATATATAAAGTGAATAAGACGAAATTAATCAGTTTAATCATTCCTAATCAAAATTTCACAGGAAATCTTTTTAAGAACTAAAAATCATGCTGACCTCAATTATAAAATCAATTTCAGATTACCAAGCCTCTAAGGCTCCCAATTTCTGTTCCAAACGTTTTAATTGTAACAGATGCTTTTCTTATCAAACATATATAATCATGAAATTTTTCATTAAGCATTTAAATGCACAAAATAAGGGGCTAAAATATGTCAGAAGCACATACGAGGGTCGGGTTATTACAATCAATTTGGTAAAAAGATTACGAGAATTAGAAGTGATAGAAGCAGGGAGTATGAATCTCTTGGATTTAACTCTTTTGTTCAGTCATTGGGAATTATTCATGAGACTATTCCACCATATTCACCTTCATCTAATGGCATAACTGAAAGAAAAAAATAGAACGTTAATTAACTTGACGAATACTATGCTTATTAATTCAGGTGCTCCTGTAAATCTTTGGGGCGAGGCTATTTTGACAACTTGCCATGTGATAAATAGAGTGCTACACAAAAAGACTAAAATTATGCCTTATGAATTGTGGCGGTGGCATAAACCAAATCTAGGTTATTTCATAAGTTATATTCGTGTCAATTGCATAAACAACATAATAAACTGGATATAGGTAGACAAACAATAATGTATCCACAGTGCATAGTGAATGCATGCACGTAAATAAGACTCATTTTGTTTCAATTCAATGTCAATTCAATCATTTTAATTCATGCTAGAAACCCACATCTAGTGATGTTTCATATGACTTCAAAATTTGGGAAAATCCAGACACATTGACTAGAACAGAACAGTATCAATAATCTAGACACATTGACACATTTCATCGAATAGGTAATGGAAAAAACAATGTTGACAATACAGTGACATAAGAATTTTGTATAAAAGAAGATCATACATACCTTGCAATGCAGTGTTGAGAATGCAATGATACAATCTTGACAATGCTTCCTATGCAATGTTGACAGTGCAGTAAAAAGAGCATACTACTAACAAACATTATATAGGAGAAAGAGCATTCAATACTTCAACTAACTATAAACTACCATAATAAAAAGAGCCTGCATACCAGTACAATATTATATCAGTAATAGAAAGCCTGCATACCACCTTCAATTTTATATCTACCCATCTACCCATCTCTTTGCAGTACAATATTAAAAACATGTTGGATACACCTAACTCTGTTTCCATAATAAATTATTCTGAAACAAATAAAATAAAATAAAATAAAAACTACAATACAATAGTTACAACACCAAATTTGTTACAGCACCAAATATTATCCAACAATACAAGCTTGTTCACAGAATACACCAAGTCTGTTAAAATAAAAAGTACACAATAAGTATGTTACAGCACCAAATATTATCCAACAATACAACAGTTACAGTACCAAATATAAACTTCCATAATAAGTCTGTTTCCACAATAAACTATCAAATAAATTAAACAACACAAACACATACCACACTAAATCTGCAGCACTCTCTCATAATAACTTTCAAAGATTAAGGACCTAATCCCTCATCCTAATAGCAGGCATATCAACAAATACCTCCCTTATTATGGGATCCGATGCAAGTTTGTTCACAGCTTTAGTGTAAGCAGCAGCAGGAATTTCCTTCATACCATGCAATAGTGCCATGCACTCTTTCAGTAATGAACGTGATGGAGTAGAGCCACCTTCAATTGAACCACTGTCATCGCCAACAGTAGTAACTGAAGCATTTGTGAAACGCTTTTCCATTAGGTCCACCTTCCTCTTGCTGTTTTCACTCATTTCTTTGAGTGCTTCAGAAATATTAGCTTGAAAAGAGCTCATCTTCTTACTCTTTTTACCTCCCATTTTGCCTTTGCCCTTGCCCTTGCCCCTACCCTTGCCCTTGCCTTGGCCATCTCCAGTGTCATTATCACTATCAATTTGCAATGCATCTAACTCCTCATTCTTTACCTTAAATTCAGGATCAGAACTGGCACTACTTTCAGAAGGTGATTTGGTGGAAGGAAAAGCTAGTTTACCAGTTGCGGATGTGTCTCCTAAGATACGAGACAACTCATGGTAGTAAACCATCCTTTTCTTCCTAAACCTCTTTGCATGGGTATTAACCTACAAACCAATGAATTTCAAGTTAACATGAAGAATTCTCCAATTAAATGTAGTAAAGAAAATGCAAAAAGTTAATTAAACCTTGTAAAGGGCTTCCCAAACGTCATCCGGTGCAGTGATAGTAAGTCGCTGGCTATCCCAACCAACACCAGTATGCTTCAATAATGATGTAAATTTGTTGAACATAATACGCAGCTGATTGTATTTGTTCCGAAGCTGGTGTGCGTTATACTGGTATTGGGTTTTTGCGTTCATTTGATCTCTCAACATGTTCCAAGCTTGTTTAGTGAATGTTCCAGTTATTTTACTATTCTTGGTTTTCACCTCCTCATCCATGAAGGTAATGAAAAGAGCCTCATTTGCCTGAGACCATAGACCACTGTTTCCTCTACCAACTTCAACAACATCATCATCATCAATGGGGAGATCATAGTGTATTGTTGATGCCATTACCTAAATATTTATATTTATTCATAGATAAACAAATTTCAAAAAAATATAAGTCAAATAAAATGAAGAGACATTGAAGAATAAACAGCAGTTTAAATATCCTGTGGGTTGGTATAGCAGATTTCGAAGATTTCTAGCAAATAAGTCAGATAAATGAAAATATGAGTTTACTAGCATATAAGTCAAAAAATAGCATTCTGTTAAAATCAAATAAATGTATAGATTACTAGATTAGTAGCATTCTGTTAAAAGTAGCACTTAAGTGAAAAAATAGCACTTAAGTCAAATAATAGCACTTACTAGCATTCTGTTAAAAAATAGCACTTAAGTCAAAAAATATAAGTCAAATAAATATATAGATTACTAGCATTCTGTTAAAAGTGTACTAGCAGTCGAAGCTTTCGAAATCTCCCAAAACTCAATTCAGTTTCAAGCAAAACCCATCAATGAAAATATGAAAATCTGAAATTGGACCCTCAAAACCACATAATACTGACACATGAAAGAGAAAAAAACCAGAAATTGAAGAGGATAACCAATCCAAGCACATACATATGTGCAAACATATCATCTACATATATACAATGAACATTTAACTCATCAGACAATGCAGTTAAAGCTCTTAACTAGTAACTAGAAGATCTCACTCTCCAATTTCCATCATTTTTCAGAGTTTTTTTTTTTGCCCCAAAAAAATAGTACAGAAGCAATCAAATATTCCAAATCTCTCAAAACCCAATACAGTTTCAAGCAAAACCCATCAACAAAAATATGAAAAATCAGAACTTGGACTCTCACAACCACATAATACCGAGAAAAAACCAGAAATTGAAGAAAAAAACCAATCCAAACACATACATATATGCGAACATATCATGTCATATATATATACAATGAACATTGTAACTCACCGGGCAAAAAATATCTCACCCTCCCATTTCCTTCATTTTTCAGAGTATTTTTTTTTTTTTTTTGCCCACCAAAAAAATAGTATAGAACCAGTCAAATATTTGAAATCTCCCCAAAACCCAATTCAGTTTCAAGCAAAACCCATCAATACAAACATGAAAATCTGAAAAATGTCACTTTTTATGCTCAACTCTCATTGTAACAGGCAGAATGTTAAGTAACTCTCATTGCAACAATAAATATATTTTCAGGTATGATGCTCAAGTCTTGACAACAATCTGATTTCATGTTCAGCAATGGCTATGGCACAGGTTAATCAGGGCTCCTTCCAAGGTCCTACAGAAACAAGTTGAAAAATACTAAAATGAGGTCTAGACCAGCAATTTTGAAGCTGAATCAGATTAGGTTTGAGGCTTTGAACATATTCTAAATTAGGGTGAGGTTCCCTCCGATCAGGTCAGCTTAATGGCAATGGCTGTTGCCATCCCCATTCAAGTATAAAAGGCAGCAAAACTTATCATTTTTGTTTGAATTCAACCTACATCTGCTAATTCTCTTCAACACAGGCATAAAACTGCATTGTCACCGTAAGCCATACAATTTGTACTCTCAACAGACACGAATCTATTCTACAAAATGGATAATAAAACAATAGCTGTACTTTATGGTTCATTTTGTGCATATTAGGTCCCTGAAAAGTGACATTTCTCGGATTACCCAGATATGCTTGAAGAAATGTAGAAGTATATTCTTGATTAAAGGAATGAGGTTACACAGTAGATGATATTTATATATATATATTTATCTAACTCAACTAACTAGTCACTAAAACTAATCTAACCATATTCAGTTTACAGTAGAAATACTACTCTACATACAAAGTATACTTGATGGGTTTTGCTTTTCATGAAAATCTGAAAAACCCATCTATACAAAGTATACTAGCATTCTGTTCAAAGTGTACTAGCAGTCAAATTTTCCACCAGTAGCATACTAGCATTCTGTTAAAAGTGTTTGATTTTGCTCTAGGACAATTGATTTCATGTTCCAATTGAAGCTAAAACCAACTGAATTTTACATGGAGGGTTGTGAACATTAGTGGTTACATCATAATATGTTATAATGTTTTTGAATATAGGATATACTAAAGTGAGCTAAAGCTCTATTAAAGGAAGATGACACCAAAGATCATTCCACTCAATGTGTGAGATTAGGTTTTCCCAAAGCAGAATAGATTTCTGGTTTGGAAAAAAAAATAGATTTGTAGCACAGATCTACAACCAACAAAAAAAAAGAGATTTCTGCAGAACAGATTTCTAGTTCGGATTTTCCCAAAGCTGAACAGGTTTTCCCAAAGCAGAACAGATTTCTACAGAACAGTTTTGTAGCACAGATTTCTGCAGAACAGAGAAACTGACCTGCGAGTGAGATCGATGTGGTTCGGAAATTTTGCAAAAGATCTGCAAAATAGATTTGTCGTTTCAGAAGAAAAAAAAAAAAAAAAAAAAAAAAAAAAAAAAAAAAAAAAAAAAAAAAAAAAAAAAAAACCACCATGGTAGCTCTACAAAAATCTGAGATCAATTTGTTGCCATCGAAGTTGCCATCAAATTGATCTCAGCTGCCATGAAATCCCAAAGCTGCCATCAATTTGATGGCAGCTGAAATCCCAAAGCTACCATGAAATCGAAGCTGTCATCGAAGAGATAGAGAAAAAAGAGACCTAAGTGCACATGAAATCGATCTGTCAACAAACAAACATACCCTTTGTCTCATCATTAATCGATTTCATGCTAGATCTATTAACCTACAAACCATAGCAAGAGAGAGAGAGAAGAAACAGACCTGAGATCAATTTGTTGACAGATCTACAAAGATCTGCATGTTTGCAACATAATGTTTTAGAAAAGAAAACAAAAATCGAAGCTCGGTGAACACAGAGAGCAAGGTCGGTGGACACAGAGAAGAGAGGGGAGACAGAGAAAGAAGAGAGGGGAGAGAGAGAGAGAGAGAGAAGAGAGACTAACCTGATCTGTGAAGTTCAAGTCAACATGAATGAGGTGGAGGAAGATGAGATATTAACGTTGGACAAAATAAATTCAATATTGGTGCTATGGAGATTTGAACCAGGGTCAAGTTATAGCTCCGCTACAGTAACTTCCGCTACAGTGCCAGTTTATTAAATTAGCAAAAACAGGTTTTTTCTGTTTCCTTTTTTTGGGTAAAATTTATAAACTGGGAAGTCGAATTATAAACCAATTTTTTTACCAAACGAGTTTTTAGCACAGTTTTTTTAATTTTTGTAAATATAAACTGTAAACTGAAAATAAAATGGTTACCAAACATGCCCTTAGAGTTTTGTTTTTTTTTTTTTTTTTTTGAAATAATTTTCAATTCAAATAATGTGTAACTGTAAAGAAAAATTTAACAACATATGCTAATTTTATTTAGAGAAAATAAACCATTGCTCTAATACCACTTTTGTCACAACCCAAACTCGGTACCCAAAGACTCGGCGTCGCAACAAGATAAAAATAAAATAATTCTAATAATTTTGCAGTCGTAGCGCAAGCGGATAAATTAAATAAATTAAAATAAAATAATTGGGTACCAAATGTTTATTAAAAGGAAACAAACATAATCATTTGGGCTTTTATTTTATTCCAGATGTCCAATTAGAAATACAGATAGTACAAGAAAAAAAAAGAAAACACTGTGGTTTATCCTCCATCTTGATCCTGCTAAGTCTCGTCACCTGAAAGGGGTAACAGCTATAAACACATAGTAGAGTGAGAAATATTATACTATGAGTATAAGGGTACAAAATAGCCATGGATAGTTATTTAAGTTAAAACATTAACATAATTTAAGTTGCATAAATAAATTATTTAAGTGGTAGAAACTGATATAAAAATTACGTAAATAACTATAACCACGGTACAGAACAGAACAGAACAGAACATGGGTCACTGGAGTGACAATCAGAACAGGAGTCAATGGATCCATGACAAACAGAGGACCACAAAGTGGTCAAACAGAGGCCAATGGTTATTTAAATCCCCCAAGGCATGGGACCTCTGTGGTGGTATTTATAAAATAATTACTCAAAACACATTTTAATAAACAGTTATATCCATGGGTTTTTCTTATTATATAAAATAAGGTTCATAAAATAAATAACATAATTAAAACACAATTATGTAAAATAAATTTGTGGTAACTCAAAACATACGTAAAATATATTATGGTGACTCATGGTATAATATAACTCACTTTAATATCAACTCTTAACCTTTACTTTCTTATGATTGTCTCGTTATTCTCACGCTACTCTTTAGATTTGTATTTTTCTCTATAGTTGCTCCTATTTATTTATATGTGTGATTGCATGGGTTCATACCAAGTGGGAAATTTGGCCACCTGTGTAACAGGTGGCATTCTCTCTTCCTTCACGTGGCTATTACGTGGCCTAAGTTGGTACTTACTTAGTTACCATCCTATATATTAGGATGGTGATAAATCACCATGTTTGTTTGTTTGTTTTTTTTTTGTTTTTTTACCTTTGATTTGATTCGCATTAGGCCCAAGGCCTTAATAATCTAATTTGATTACATTTTATCACCTGCAACCATAACATTAATTATTATTATTATTATTATATTCTATTCATGAGTAATTGATCTAATCACGGTTTTAAATTAAAAATTCGGGTGTTACATAGATTGCTTTGTTTGTTGTTTATTTGATTTTGGCAACGTTAAACCCTACCTTTATGTTGTCAATTTTGACGTTTGGTTTCCCCTAAACCCTAGAAATACACCATTTCTATCAATACTGTGATTAGGATCGAGAACTACATCATTTTGTCATTGGGTTGACGTTACTGACGTATAATCGGTGTGTGTACACTCCTTATTGCATCGGCGGTGACGGCAGGTATATGTTTCGTTGTTGTCATTTTACTTTTTTGATAAATATTTTGATTGTGTTGTCGATATCGTTATCTATTTTTATATTTAATGTTGGGTCGATAATATTATAGGTTCTCATCGTATTTGTTGGTGTATGTGAATGGTAATGTCGGTTTGGAGTACATTGGGGTTTTGATGGCGTGGTCATTGTTTTGTTGTGGGTTCTGTATGTATAGATGTCATTTGGCAAGTTGGTTTAACTTTGTGTTGCCAAATAATGATTGTATTGTATAACGTTGTGGTTTTTGTTAACCGCATTTTGTCATTGTGATGTTTGTATTAACATATGTTTTGTACACATGAAATAGCCCCTCTTTGTTGACATTGTTATGGTTAGTGAGGATATAGTAGTGTTTGTTAGTGGTTTGAGCCATTTGGATGTTAACTAATGTCAATATTATAATATGTAGTTAGTGGTTTTAAATTAATAGATGAAGAAAGAAAGGAAATATATATATATATATGAAATCTCCTGAACTATTGAAAAATATTATTTTAACCTCTTAGATTATAAAAGTATATAAATAGATTTTCTAAACTATTAAGAAGTATTGCTTTACCTTTTAAATTATGAAAGTATACAAATAGACCCTCTAAACTATTCACCCTTTCTATTAGGAATTTCAATTGATATGTTTTTATAATTTAAGAGATCTATTTATATATTTTTATAATTTATAAGATCAAAATGATACTTCTTAATAGTTTAAGGGATTTATTTATATTTTTTTATAATTTAGGAGTCAAAAATGACATATTTCGATAATTTAGAGGCTTTCACGTAAATAACCCACCAAACAAACAACCAAACAATCAAACTTACTTTGAAAATATAACGCATTTTTAGAAAGTGAAAGATGCTAAGTGGGTGATGGAATAAAAACCATACGTCTGTATCAGTATTGAAAAAGAATTATTTTTCAATTATTATTTTTTCTAATTGATATACAAATAAAAGACATTCTCCTTTGTCACATTTATTTATAAATCTCTCTTTATCTACTTATAATTCACTTAATTCAAATTATTTTTATATTTTAATAAGTTCTATGGGTGACATAATTACTAAAATTTCGCTAATGATAATATTCATATTGACAATGTGAATGTTTCGTGATATAAACATTCACATTGTCAATGTGAATATTTACACTGTAAAATATAAATATTCACATCACTAAGTTGCTAAGCGTTCAAAAAAAATTTGTAAAGATAAAATTATCTATTAAAATACCTTAAATATAAGAATTAGGATTTGGTGGATCAAATGTCTAAATAATGGGATTTATTATAATACAAAAATATGCTATAGACTAATTAATATACAAATATTTACAAAAAGATTTTTCTAATAAATCTCCCTTTTTCTTCTCCCTTTATTTATTGTAATGTATCAAAGTTTGGCATTGTATTATGATAAATAAGAGTAATAAATAGTGCATGAGTAATTATGTACACACAAAAAATTTATACATAATTTTTACATATAATAATGTGGCTCAATGTAAGTCATTCACTTTAAAACAAAATATTCACAAATATATCATTTATTTATCAAAATAGTATTGTTACATCATTCTTGTAATATTTTATGCATAAATTTTATATATGATTATCATTTTCCATAGTATATATACAAATGCAAATTATGAATGAAAGAAAAAAACAGTATTTATAAATTATTTTATATGCAATGAATGAGAAAAAAAAAATGGGGATCTTCAAGGCTCTACCAAAACATCCCTAAAAAAAGAAAATCATAAAGGGATTAACTTATCTGCAGCCCGCAAAGTGGATTGAATAGTACTGTTTGGGCCTGCGGAGTCTACTACGAGTCCTGTATCGATAATTCAAACAGTTCATCTATGCAAAAACGTTATGAAAAAAATCAGGTTAATTCGATAATCGTAACCACGTTAGTTTATTACATTTGTCTCTTAAAAAATGAATTGTATAGTTTTCAAATAATATTTGTCGTCATTTTTTTTGCAAATAAATATTATAAAATAATATGGATATGATTATCGGATCGACTTAAAAATTTTCATAGATAATCTACATGTTTTGGTATAAAGAAAATATACGAGTCAGATCGTTGAGGCGGGACCCATGATGAGCTTTACGAACCTGAACAATACGGTCAAATCCACAAAGTGGAGCGGAGACAACCTGCTACCAAAAATAAAAATGCATTTATATTGGAATAAAATAAAATAATTATATTTTTATAGAAATGTAAGTTAGTTAGCATGTAATACAACTCCCACTTGTTCCAACTTATAAGTATGTAATAATTTTGAGTTATTTTCATTTAAAAGTAATTTTTTCTCATAAGTTTTAATTTTGACTGTGTTTGAATTGTAAATGTAAAAATATATGTGTGTGTGTGTTACCAAAAAAAAAAGTAAATGAAAAATAAAACATCCATTCTTTTTTTTTTTCCTTTTTTTTTTTTTTCAACAAAGCCTTATACAAAGACAAAAATACTGGTAATACATATAGACACTTTTGTTTTGCAATGTCACTTATTACAAATTAAAAATCGACAGTTTAAAAGTACAAGTTAAAAGTATCTCTTCCAAATTTTTATTTTTATCAAGTTGTAAGCATAAATTTTACCTGACAGTTTAACTCATACTTCAACAATAAAAAATTTAAGATAAATGACACTGACCTCCGTGAAATTAGAGTAAATATAGCAAGCTCCACAATTTTTTAGTATAATGTATATGGTGTGAAAATATAAAAATAAATATATATTTTAGAATAAAATAGATAACAACATCATTTTTTAATCTATATGACTAATGAATTGTTGACAAAAAATGCTAAATGTTATATAAATTAAAACCTTAAATGAGCCCAATGTAATTATATTAAATTTGTGGAGTATTTTCTCCAAAACACAATGTAATTTATCCAAAAAATTGTAGGGCACTTGAATAATAAGTCAAATTTCAAAATTTTTGAAAAATAGTCTCAAACTCTATTATTTAGAAGCCAAAAAGAACAATAACAATTTCAAAAGGTATGTAGCGTCTGGTTTTGTTTTCAAATCATGATTTGGATCAAAAAATTAAAAAAAAAATTATTTTTAAAATTCATAACCGAACAAAATTTTCAAAACTCTTTTCAAAAACTTATTTAAAAAAATTCATAACCAAATAAGTTTTTAAAACTCTATTTTTTAATTAAAAAAATTCAAAAAAAAATATTTTTTATTTTGTTCTTTAAAATTATTTTTAAATTTTTTCAAAATATATATTTTTTATTTTTATTTTTGAAAAAGAATATTATTTTATCTTTTTCATTTTTTTGAAAATAATATTTTGTTATTTTTTTTAAGTATTAGCCAAATAATTTGTTATGATTTAGATATATATGGATGATTCAAAAAAATTTTAAAAAATTAAATATTTTAAAATATAAAAAATATTTAAAATAAAAAAATATATTTAAAATACACATAATAATAAAATTTTTAAATATTTTAAAAAATTAAAAAATATTTAGTTTTTTTAAAAACATAAAAAAAAATTTTGTTCAAAAAATAAAAATAAATAAATAAATATTTTTTTACAAAAATTAAAAATTTTAAAAATTTCAAGAAAATAAATTAAATAAAAAATTAGTTTCAAAACTTATAACCAAACAAGTTTTCAAAATATACAACTCAAAAATTAATTTCAAAACTCGTACCAAAACTCATAAACAAATAAATTTTTTGTTTTCAAAACTCATGTGAAAAACTTATCTTTCAAATTACAACTCAAAACTCAAAATTTATTTCAAAAACTAAAACAAACAGAGCCATATCTTTACATATTTGTTTATTGTTCACTTGTCTATGTTACGTATTTGTCCACATGTCACCCTTATTTGTTTACGTGTCACATATTTATTCACATAATTTACTTATTTATTCATATTACCATCATCATCAATGGTTGGCTCCACTTGCTGGTGACTATTTCAAGGAAAATTATTCAATATTTCTGGAGTATCACGTGGTCATAGTCCAAGCCAATCACCAATTACTTAATCCCATATTGTTCCTCCATCTCCAACATGAATTGTGGGCCCTTGCGCCTCTTCACGAATCAAAACTTTATGAAGCACCACGTGTTTATATTCCGGGAGTACTGATAATGTCTCATATTTCAATATAATAAATTTTCTAATAGCCTACACGGCCGACAATGGATAAAAATAAAAAAAAAATTCATTCAAAACAATAATTTATCATTTTTGCTAATTAATTTCATTAATCATGATCTTATCGTCAAAAAAAAAATCTTTAAAATGTCATACACACTCAAAAAAAAAATTATATTAATTTTCTTAAAATTATAAACAACTCAATATATTATAACTTAACAACCTTGAAATTTGTCAATTGAATTATGATGAATATATGACTAAAAAGCATAATGTATACAAATTTCCAATTTAAAGCAAATTGAATTATGATGAATATATGACTAAAAAGCATAATGTATACAATTTTTCAAATTGAAAGCAAGCAAGACCTCAAGATTTTCCAATGGGGCTGCTGCCTTTATGGAGAAATGCTTGAATAATGGCCGGTGGCCGACCCCTTCTCTCTCCTCCTTCTCCCTCTTTTTCTCTCTCTCCCATTCCTCACAAATAGGAAGTCAGCCACCACAAATACACACACCCCATATTTAATTATTCCCTTAAATAAATAAATAAATAAATAAAACAATAAAATTAAAAATTAAAAAACTTTCAAAAAGATTGAACCAGAAACAACAAATTTTACCTGTAAAAGAGACTATCCACATCATAAAGATACCTGAGAATTTTCTTTCCTTTTTCCATTTTCATTTTCATTTTCTTTTTCTTTTTCTTTTTCTTTTGTGCTGTTCTTCATTTTCTCTACCATTTTAGATCAAATCAAAGCCACAGAGTGAGATAAATAATAATAATAATTATTAATTTTATTACAATAAATTAGCTAAATATATATGGGTTTTAATTTTAATTCTGCTCCAGTCATGTTAACATCTTGTTTTTTTAATTAATTTTTTAATCAATTTTACAGTTCATCTCTCTCCTCTCTCCACTGTGGGGGCCTTTTTGCTGCCGTTAGTGATAAGCACGCCTGGCACTCATCATTCCCTCCAAACCTTCTACTTTTCTCTCTCTCTCTCTCTCTGTCTCTCCTCTCTCTCTCTCTCTCTAGACTCCTTGCTGTTCCTCTTCTTCTTCTTCTTCCTGAACCCCACTTTCCTCTTTATCTGTCACCTTTTTTTACTGGGTCTGTTTCGCAAAAGATCGATCTTAATTGGGTTTGAATTGATTCATTAGATTGGATCTGCTGATTCGTTTTCGGATTAGTTTCTTCTACACAAAGGTAATTCGATCTTAATTTTTTTGTTTGTTTGTTTGTTTGTTTTGTTGTTTCGATTTCATTTTCGTTTTCATGGGTTTTTGCTAATTGTGTTTTTCTGTTTCTCAAATCAATGAAGAGTGCGTTTTCCCATGTGGGTTCTTGGTTTCGAGGCATGGATTTGTGGAGTTTTGTTCTTTTTTAATGATATGATTTAAAATAATTCCAGATTTTGATTCTTTTTAAGCTATATGGATGTATAGTATATGCGAGTTTGTGGGGTTGTTTGGTTAGGGTTTGATCTAATCCTCTGAGTTGTGAGAAGTGAACCATTTGCGCTAATTTCGCGCTTTCTGAAAATTCAGATAATTTTAGTTCTTGGAAGAAGGAAACCATCTGTAATATTATTTTTGGAATGTTGGAATGCCAATGCTGGTAACTGTGCAATCATATATGTTTGAGGAATGTTAGAATTTCAAGATCAGGATAATTGGGAATAAATTATTACTTTTCTTTTTGTGGCCCTGCATTTGATTTTGTGCCTATATATAATGTTTGTTGTGAAGTTTTAAAAAACTACCCAATAGTATTTCATTGGTATATATCTAAAGTAAAATAATGAATTTTTTGGTCCCCCTCCTCCCTTTTTGCTTCTCACATCTCCAACCTCAAAATTGCTCACAGTAACATCTGACTCCTGTAGGTTTGCTGCTTCTCTCTTGCCCTCCCCTGTAGTCCCCTCACACTTGAGTCAAAATGGCTCAAATTTGAAGCTCCTTTTGTTTGAAATGTCTTCATTGTCTTGCTTCCTCTTCTCATTTTTTTTTTTATGTCTCCACTTTATCATTTTCTGATTAGTAGCTAATCTCTACAACATTATACGCATTTGTTGAACACTGGACCAGTCACACTACTTAAGCATTAATGTAGTCTCATTCAGATAGGTAAAGAAGTAGGTAGATTACGTTAATAATAGAGTCGATAAGGCTTTTGGAGGCCAAGTTTTGTTTTTTATGTGAAGGATTAGTGTACTTCTTTGTTAGCATTTGAAGTGATCGATTCTTTTTGTTGGTTTCATTGGATAGCTTGCTTTTGATGAAACCAAATCTGATTGACAAAATAAAGAATTATGAAGTATTAATGGTTTGTGGTCTTTTGATGTTACATTTAGCTGCACGGGCTCACATTGAACTGTTATTAAGTTATTTATTCCAGAATTCTGTGGTTGTCTCTAAAAGAAAAATAGAAAGCATTTATGTCTTTAGTCAAACTAACTTGGAAAGGATGCTGCTAAACAAACAAAAGTAACCCAGATATTACAAATAAGCTGATGGAAAAATTAGTTCAAGATAAACCAGGTACTATAGCAACATGAATTATGAAAAATTAAATGCGAGGGAACTTTATTTTAATTGAAGCAATGGAACACATGCATAGAATAGAACATTTTATACTAAGTTCTTGTGGAGAAAAGTATTAGAAGATATTTTCTGATGACGAGACATATTTATTGGGAAGAGGTTCGTTCCCAATTTTTTGGAGGTCTCAAATTACTTTTGGTAAAGGGTTTTATTGGGCAAACAGATCTAATCTAACCAATAGGAAGGATTCTGTGTTAGGATGAACTATCGAATGTTAGGTGTAGGTGCATCTTGAGGCATGTTCTTGTATAGTGATATTTGCATATGTAGTGAACATTCTATCCCATATTGGAGAAAGCTCAATGATATTTACCTTTCACCGATCAATCTGGTTCCACTAGATTTATGAAGTAGGGCTATTGATAAAAAATGTTCATACTGTTGGTGGTGTAGTATGATAATCCGAAACTATAAAGTGGTGCTCGAGCTGAGGTCATTTCCCGCTCGAGCAGATGTGTCCAGAGAACGACGGTTGATTACTGATGTTGTGTGCTTGGGCAGAGCCTCTGGTCCACTCGAGCAAAGCTCAATAGAGGGGACCATTTTGCTACTGGGCTTGTGCGCTCGGGAGGAGACAGAGTTGCACCTTAGTGGAGGTCACCGACCTGACTGCAAAAGTCAGTGATTTGTCCAGTTTGATCGCTCTACTCGTATTCCTTCTTGTTTTAGGATTGGATTAAAGGCCAGTGCTATATATACTCGATTGTAGCTCTGTTATTCTATGTCTATGAGTATTCATGTTATGTGATTGAGAGATGCACGTCAGAGAGAGTCTGTGAGATTGAGTGTGAGACTTTGGTGCAACTCATTTGTTTAGATCATTGTGAAACTACAGTGACTCTTTGTTTGGGTGAACGACGTAAATCTCATGTTGCTTTTGTGTTTGCTTGATCTTCGACTCTGTTTCTAAATCGTTGTGTGTGTGTGTGTGTAATTGTTTGCTCAGGTCTTGGAGATTGGTATTAATATTTATACCATAACACATACAAGGTCAAAAGTTAAATCAAACTGTAGTCAGTTTGCTTAGCTATTATATGAGGTTTCATTCGAATCTGCATTAAGTCGAATGGTTGAATTAATTATATTTGTCTCATGCTTCATCCGTATCTTTATAGTTACTTTTTATTTGTCATATGTTCACCTCTTTAATAATTTCTCAAGCTAGCATTTCTCTTTACGGCTTAGTTGCAATGAGCTGTTTGATTTTTATGTTTCCTTTAGTGATATTTTTTCATCCTTTTATAATCATTTTATGGTGCCCAATTATTTTCAGGGTTCTACCTATTTTCAGTCTAAAGTGCCAAAAAAACAAACAGACAAAGGCAGTGTAAGTAATGGCTGTTTCAATGAGAGATTTAGATCCAGCTTTTCAGGGAGCTGGGCAAAAGTCGTATCCTTTATCTTGGGAATATTTTAACATGGCAAACTTCATAGGAATCAAATTTTCTTTTTCAATACAATATCAGAATCAATACATACAGGCAGCCCTACTTTGCAGACATTTTTTTTTTTTTTTGGTGTTTGGACGTTGGAGGCGTGGTAACCTTTCAATTTCTAGTAGTGTTTATTAGAAACAAAAGGTAAATAAAGATGTTGTGCATAAAAAATAGCAATGACAAATGCTGCAGCTGCTGTTTCTCTCATTATTATGGATTTATTTATACATGTATATTTATTTATTTGGATTTCGATTTGACCGTTTTTGGATGTTCACATTCTGTTGTCCTTTACAACAACATAGTGGAATTGAAATATGGCGCATTGAAAACTTTCGTCCTGTGCTTGTCCCAAAGTCCTCGCATGGCAAATTTTTTACAGGGGACTCGTATGTGATATTGAAGGTACCGTATCTAATTCTGTTATTATTATTATTTTTTTTCTAGAATGAACTTGTAGTTATGAATATGTGTTGCATAATTGACTCCAAAAGAATGGACTTGGTCATATTGTGACTAGTGGGTCTTGGAAAACATATTCTTTATTAATAATCTATGTAAATAATCAAAATGAATGTGTTGTTGCATATTTTAGAACTATCTACATGTGGTTTTAATACATCTAATTGTTACCTCCTTCACAAGACATTATTTAGGGTGGCTTCCTACTGTAACTCCATGCTAGAATTTCAGCATTTCTTGCTTTTCTAAGTTATGGGATTACTTAGCTTTCTTCCTTATTTATATGAAGCCAAAGCTATACTTTCTTAATTTCAATCACTGGATAATGATATGAAATTAATAGTTAAAATTGAGCACTCACATTTCTGTAACTGAAGTTTGCTGCTTACGTGGATTATTAAAGTCTTCGTGTACTGTAAGGATCTCTTGGGGGAGAATAAGGGGTTAATCAAGGAAGGGGCTTGTTTTCAATTTTCACTTCTGCACTTCTTCCAAAGTTTCTAGCTGTACTCTATTCTAACAGCACGCCATGTGAGATGATGATTACACAAACTATTCATGGAAGGCTGGCATTTAGAATCCAAGAAAAGTGGTAAAAAATGCTAGCATTTACAAATGGTTGAGGAGGTTAGCTTTTCCCTGTTTACAATTTGTAAAAATTGCCAGTACGCCCTGTGACGTAATTAGTAAATATTCTATGATTGACGATACAACCTACAATAGTTTATATAATTTATAAATCTAGCATGGTTGTTTGGCTTAAGGATGTGGCTTCTCCCTGTAGTAACCCTGTAATAACTCAAACTCAATACATTATCCTTCCGAGGCTGACATGTAATGCTTACCTGGAGTTACTTCTCTCCTGCTTGAAAATCACCAAATTTTCCTTCCTCAGACTGTTCTTGCTTCTGCTAACACTCTTCTTCCAATTGGCAGCCAGCAATTGAGTAGTTCATTCATCACCTGCAGAAGCATCCCACAACCTAGTATTACTTGCATTATTTATTATCAGATATCAGTTAGTACCACTTCTAGGGGCAGAGCAAGACTATTTCTTTGGAAGAGCCGAAGTAACAAGTATGAAAAAATTCAACAAAATTTGTGACAATTTCCTTTTTAATTAATATAAGAATTTTGCTTCAAATTATGAATGTAAAAAACTGGGAATGTCTGTAACAAAATGCTGTTCTTCCTAAGTGGAATATAAAGTGATTATTTTGTCAAATATGATTCCATATGATGATACTTCACAGACAGGGCTCGAGTCAACCAGAATGAAAAGAAGAAGAATGTGTGGCAGCAATGCGACATGTGATCTAATCTATTGTGGTGGAAGACCACGAGGATAGTGGTGCCTAAATAAATAGAAACATATGCTAATTGGCACTTAGTTAAAGCCCAAGTTTATGGCTAAATAGAAAACATATGAAGGATTTATAACTCCAAACTAATGCTAGTTGCATGGCCTTGATCTAAGAAGCGTAGACACTAATATGTCGCCCGACATGGAAATGACACGGACATGCCTGCACAACAATTTAAAATATATGGTTATATATTTATTTTATGTCATATATATATATATTTCATTCAAAGTCAAATGAAAACGTGTTTGGTGTGGCTTATTTTGACCAACTTATAGAATCTAGCTTTGGAAAAGCTATTTTGTACTTATTTCAAACAAATTCTGATTCTAACAAGTTATTTTAACTTTAAAAAGCTAATTCTAATAAGCTGATCACCCACTATTTTTGATTATCAGCTTCTATTGTGGGCATGTTAATTTACGATTATATCCTTCAATTTTTTTATTTTTTATTTTTTTAAAAATAGAAAAAGACCCGAATGGACTATGGATTATTATTATTATTATTATTATTTATGAGAAATGTAAACTAGTAGTGACTAACAAAAAATAAAAGTTAATTCAAAAAGCTATTTCACAGCTTATTTATCAAACACTACTCAGCAACTTAAATTTATAAATCAGTAGCTGCATCAAACAAATTAACAACTTTTGATTAAAGCTATAATTTATAATTCATTAAGTTATAATGTATAATCTTTTTTAGTAGCTGCACCAAAGAACCCCCAATATAACTTGAATTTCTCAAGTTTGAGGGTGGATAATGGGTATAAATCTAGATTGTTTTTTCTTTTATCATTAAATCCTAAGTTACTTTGGTCAAACTTGTAATGTGTTTTATTCTTTTTTAAATGATGGACATGTGTGTCCCCCAAGTGTATGAAATGTGTCGAGTCCAAATTTTTTTGTTAAAAATAATAGAACTTGTTTGGACGGGTGTCAGACACGGACACACCATCTTCTTAGAAGTGTTTGTGCTTCTTACGGCTTTGATGGACCTTGGGGTGAGGGGGGGCATGGCTCCTACTAGGATCCCTTACTCTCCACACCTAACGACTCCTATACTTGGTGTTGGTGACTTCAAGAGGCCGTGACCTAGAGCGAAGGCAAATGCTATCCACTCCCAGTGCTTTGGCGTGAGTTTTGAGTCATGGGAATCAACCTCTTCACATAAAAAAAAGTGGAGTGAAGATTGCCTACCTACCACCTCACTTGAAAGTTTCGTATTTGTAATTTTTTTATTTTTCATTCCTTGGTCTAAAGGTCTCCTCTCATATATTAATTTATTGTTTCCTTATTCTAAAATTTAGATTTTGTATACAAAACCACTAGAGCATATTGAGCAGCATTGCAGCGCGCGCGCACACACACACACATATATATTTATATATTTCTGTGAAGGATGTTGCACTCATCCCATGGAATGAGTGGCTCCATTGAGTTTTATGTAGAATGTGAAGGTCCAAACCGTCATTCTCAACAGCATCATTACAAATAGTAACATTTATAATTGAAGAATATTTTGCTTTCTATTGCTTTATACCTCCCCCCACCCTTCTCATCCAGCTTGGGAGATCTTAGTGTGAGAAAATCAATGGAACTGTCTGTAGGTATTGATTTGTAGAGACCATGATGGAATGAACTTTTAGGCTGTGTTTGGTTATGCTTTTAAAATGTGATTCCAGTGCATTTTTCAATGCGGTGTTTGGTTTCGGTTTTCAAAAGTTGATTCTAATGCGACATTTGAAAACTCAGTCTAACCGGGCATCCTCCCGGATTTTCGGCCGGTTGATCGGAACAGTTTTTTTTTTTTTTTGGCACCTGTTATTTTTTATATTTTAAATAAAAAATATGATTGAAATTTTTTATGATTTTTTTGCACCTGTTGTTTTTGATATTTTAAATAAAAAATATTTTCGGAATTTTTTAAATTTTTATATGAGTTTTGAATAGAATTTTAGGTTGTGTGTTTGGTTATAAGTTGTAAGTTTTTGAATCAAATAACTTTTCTAATTTCAAAAACTCAAAACTCCCTCCAAAACTCAATTCAAAACTCTTTTCAAAACTCATAACTAAACAAATTTTCCATACTCAAATCATAATTCCAAAACTCACAAACTCAAAATACAACTCTATTCTCAAATCATAATTCTAAAATTCTACAAAACACAACCTTAAACTTTTATACTTTAATTTTTCACCATATATAACTTGGTTGATTCCGGAACATGGTTATCTTGGGGAAAGACATGAGAGGTAACTTATATGCACAATTTCTTAAACAAAACTTGGACAAACCATATAATCCCTCAGTTAATATCTGCAGCAGAGACATTGGTATATGGCCCCTAATATCTGCACAGCTTGAAGAACTGCTTTTATTTTGTATTTATTTCAAATCCCTAATGGCATTTGCTCATACTACTTCAGGTTGGCTACACAATTTTACATCTTATCATTCTGCTCAAATTTTGGTATCTACTATTGTTATAGAAAATATATACTGCCACATATTTGATAAATAAGATTATGTAGTTTATTCATACATCATATTTTTTAGTGTGATGGAAGGTATGTTTCTTAATCTTTGTTCACTCTGTATGTTTGCAACTACCCATTTTCATTAATTTTAATAATATCCGATATTTCTTACTTTCCTTTCTGCAGACAACTACTTTAAAAAGTGGTGCATTACGTCATGATATCCATTATTGGCTTGGTAAAGATACCAGTCAGGTAAACTTCTATTATTTTATATAATTTTAACCTCTATACAGTATCCTGCTATATTGTAATTAGGCAATTTCAACTCTCTTTAAATAGGATGAAGCTGGTGCTGCAGCCATCAAGACGGTTGAACTGGATGCAGCTCTTGGTGGTCGTGCTGTTCAGTATCGTGAGATGCAAGGCCATGAAACTGAGAAGTTCCTTTCTTATTTTAAACCATGTATTATACCTCAAGAAGGCGGAATTTCTTCTGGGTTTAAGCATGCTGAGGCTCAAGAGCACAAGACACGGTTGTATGTATGCAAAGGAAAGCACGTTGTTCATGTGAAAGAGGTAAGCTTATGTTCTTCACATTCTCGGCTAATGATGGACGATCACAAACATGTATCACTGTATCTGTTTATTCTCATCTTTCTTTATGTTGGGGACAGGTTTCTTTTGCTCGATCCTCACTCAATCATGACGATATCTTTATACTGGATACCAAGTCTAAAATTTTTCAGTTCAATGGTTCCAACTCTTCTATACAAGAAAGGGCAAAAGCACTGGAAGTCGTCCAGTATATTAAAGATACTTACCATGATGGAAAATGTGAGGTAGCTGCCATTGGTAAGTGAATAATCAATTTGGTAGATTTAAAGATTATGCATCAACTACTATCACTAACCATGTCTATTCACTGATCTATTCATGCAGAGGATGGAAAACTGATGGCCGATGCTGAAACTGGTGAATTCTGGGGTTTCTTTGGTGGCTTTGCTCCTCTTCCAAGGAAAACAGCCAGTGATGAGGATAAATCTATTGATGCTATTCCCACAAAACTGTTTAGGTAATATATCCTTTGGGTTTTCCATTTGACATTTACGTCAAGGTTAAATTGAGCTCTTTTAGAAAATGGATCTGATATTTCAACAGTCCCAATGCATTTAAAGATTTAGTAAAATATATAGTTTAGGCATATTATCCCTTTACTTATTTTTTGTACAACTTGTCCATATTTTGATGATTCATAAAATTTATCTGTTTTTCATATTTGTATTTTTGTTGATATAATTGGCTAAAACAATGTAATTAGAAATATATTATTTTATATGATATTTAGTACGGTACCTTTATGTTTGTGTTAATATATTTTGGATATAAAGATCCATATATCTTCTTCATATCCTTTTGTTCCGTTTAAAATTTTAGATTTTCAATGTATAAATATAAAATAATAATAATAATAATAATAATAAAAAGAGTTTCGAAGAAGCCAAGTAAAAACAGTGTCCCCTTGGAAAACTGAATATTAAGATAAAAATGTGGACATATTATTTACATAGTAGAAGTCTTTGTTGTGATGTAAACTATGGATCTTTTACATCTTAGTTCTGAAAAAAATGTTTTGCTATTCCAGCGTTGAGAAGGGGCAGGCAGAACCTGTTGAAGCTGATTCTTTGATTAGGGAGCTACTAGACACAAATAAATGTTATATTCTAGATTGTGGATTAGAAGTTTTTGTGTGGATGGGGAGAAACACCGCCCTTGATGAAAGAAAAATTGCAAGTGGAGCTGCAGAAGTAATATTTTATGCTTTCTGTTGGTTCTTAATTTGGAAGTTAATCATCTGCCATCCTTTTATCATTATTAAATTTATTGAGCAGGAGCTTGTTCGTGGTCTTAATCGTCCAAAATCTCATATAATTCGTGTAATTGAGGGCTTTGAGACAGTGATGTTCCGGTCAAAGTTTGATTCCTGGCCTCAGTCTGCTAATGTAGCTGTATCTGAGGATGGTAGAGGAAAGGTTGCCGGTCAGTAACTGATAAATTAGTTCATATTTTTGTGCCTTCTCCCATGAAATTTTCATTGCAATTTATTTTCTGCCCCTACAATTGTACATTTTTCCTGTTTTATTTTTATTTTTATACTACAAATCTTCAGGGAGTTCCTATGAATTTTATTTATTGGCAATTATGCAGCACTTTTGAAACGCCAGGGGGTTAATGTGAAGGGTCTATTGAAAGCTGCTCCTGCAAAAGAAGAACCTCAACCATATATTGACTGCACTGGAAATCTACAGGTGCTGCGTTATGTTTATTTATCTAGCAAAATGAGTGTAGACCAGGAATCTAGTTCTATGCCTGAGTGGATTCATGTTCTTACCCAAATTAAAATTTAAACCTTTTTCTAACAAAGGTGAATCAGTACTGTGGGAAAAGATGAATGATGATTTTTGAGTTCATTGGCTCCCCCTCAATTTTTAATATTTTGTTTTAAATTCATATTGTAATTCTATTCTTTCTAGAGGGGGACCAACTAATCTGGGAAATAGTTGTTTTACTTTTCCCACACTTTATTTCACTCTTTTATTTATTTATTTTTCACTCTTCTCTCCTGTACTCTTGATGTATGGGAATTAGAAGTGAATAATTTAATTTAAAAACTAACCTGAACCATTAGCGAAAGGAGGAAAATGAAAATTGTATTTTTTTTTCCCTGTAACTAAAGATTCTTAGAACTTAGTTGCTGTAAATGCTCCAGAAGCATCTGCAAAGGATTTTAGAATTTTTGGACATACATGCTCGGCCAGGTTTGAGATTTCTTCTTTGAATGGCCGCTTCCAAAATAAAGCTTCTATTATATATATTTAATTCCCTCCTCCCCCAGCCACCCACCCACGCACAACAAAAAAAGTTTTGGGTCCACCTCTGGTTTAGCTATTCATTGTACTTCAAAGATTTTCAAATCTTTCTAAACTTACTGCCTAGGTGTATCTTAAATACTTATTAATCAAAAAAAA
Organism: Camellia granthamiana; assembly: GCA_036172215.1. Classification (NCBI taxonomy): domain Eukaryota; kingdom Viridiplantae; phylum Streptophyta; class Magnoliopsida; order Ericales; family Theaceae; genus Camellia; species Camellia granthamiana. Next base: position 153,096,892 of record CM069906.1, read on the forward strand.
AAAAAAAAGGTGCATCTTTAATACTTCTTGTAGGTGTTTCTATAATAATTCACTAAAGATTCCTGGCTCATTTGGCAGTAACTATATTCTTGGCCCTCTATCTAGGAAAATATCTGAATTCAATGAACCTTAAGTGTGCTTTTGGAAACTTTACTTCTCTGTTTGATATGCTTATAGTAGCTTCCCCATGGTCTCACAGGTTTGGCGTGTGAATGGCCAAGAGAAGACTCTCCTTCCAGCTTCTGATCAGTCAAAATTTTACAGTGGAGATTGCTATATCTTTCAGTATTCTTATCCTGGAGATGATAAAGAGGAACACCTTATAGGGACGTGGTTTGGGAAGCAAAGTGTTGAGGTGAAAAGAATTTTGTTTAGTTTTTTAAAACGTTACTTTTAACCTCCCATGTTTCCATGAAGTAAATATAAAATTACTTTTAACAGCTTTCAAACTTGGATCAGTCTACATTAATGATACAGACACGTAAACTGAGGCCTACAGACCAAAAACAAATATGAAAAAATTCTACATATCTCATCTTTTGAGCATTTGAGCACTTACTCAAGGCTCTTATGTATTAGATATTAATCATCCTGCTGCATTTCTATTAATAGACACTATGTTATATGCTGTCATTCTGTGGCTTTAATTGCTTCATTTTCTATGGGATAATAGTACAAATTCAATGTCAAGAAAACATTGAATGCAAAAAGAGATTTATTCCAATGCATGGGAATAAATCTTTTTGGTCAAATAATTGTGTTTGGTAGTTGCTTATTTCATTTAATATTTTGTAAGAGTCAACTTAAATAGAGCATTTGGAAGTTTCATATTTTAATTAAGGGTAGGAGCTTATAAGTAAGTGGTGGAACAATGTGTTCACTTTTTTGGATATGATAAAGGCTGTGGCCAATTTTGAGCGTTCACTCTCTTTTTGTACAGTATTCTACATAAATTTGGTATCTGAGCATACCTCGATTCCTTCTATTTTTCACTTCCATCACAACCTAAGAAGCATGGACACGCGACACAAATCTACATGAGCACTCTGACAAGGAAATTTTCCAAAAATATAGGAGGCGACACTTGAAGGACGTGCACAAAATATATAATTTTATATATTTATTATATGTCATGTATAAGGATAAACAATTATTTTCTGTCTTGTATATGAATGTTTAATGCAAAGATAATAATAGAATGCAATGTAATACTAATTTCTAAGGCTTAAAAGTGGATATAGTTATAAATTTATATTATTTTTGTTTTATAATTGAATTTCAAAGTTATTTTGTTTAAACTTGTAATTTGTTTCATATGTATCCAAGCAATAGACACATGTTCTATTATGTGAAGTGTGTTTGAGTCTAGTAAATTTTAAACTATAGTAGGGCATGTTTGGACATGTGTTGAGAAGTGTCCGAGGGCTGACACCACATGCCACCTTTGCAGAAGGGTTGGCGCTTAACCCAAACACTGAACAGAGCCTGAACCTAGATCAGGGGGGTCATTCTGGATCGAAGCTGTCACCCTCTTCGTCCTCTCCCGTCATCACACTCCCAGTGTCTCTCCCTCGCTGTCGACCTTGCTATCCTTCTCTAATATTGCCGACTATCACTCTCCCTCCTTTTCTCACAGCTTCATGTCAATCTTAGGGGAACCACCATTGTGATCTCATCAAAATCCCCTGGAATGTAGAAGACGAACACTTACATGATGGGTTGTCTTACCTAAGAATCAAGGATCTAGAGCAAGTTGATTATGTTTGAATTGATATACAACTAAACTCAACTAGGCTTAATCCCAATTGCGCTTGGGGCTGGGTGATGTAGCACACAGTAGGGAAGAGGAGAGAAGAAGAGGGCCACTACCCTGACCCAAAACAGCCACAGCCTTAAACACTCATTTTCTGTGATTGCACCTAAGATATATTCATCCTGGATTGTCACTCAGACATCTTTGTCAAAAACCACAAGGGAGATCTGTGTAATTGTTATAAACCTTAGTGGAGATCTGTGTAAAAAAGGTAATGAAGATCAAGTTATATTTTCTGATAACTGTGACATCTATGTTTGCATTGTTGGGAACCTATTTGGTAATGTTTTCAATTTGCATATTTTCATTTTTTGTTTTTTGTAAACAAAGGCAATGAAAAATGCAAAACACCTATCATATTCATATTGTTTTTATATTTGAGCAAAAACAATTTTTTGAATATGCAGAAAACAATTTTCGAAACACACATGCATGCACAAGCATAGTGAAAAATATAAAGTGCAATATTGCATCTGGAATTTAGTCTCTGGGCTCATGGTTACACGTATCATCACTCTAATTTGATGCAGTTTTTTTGAACATTTGTGCATCTAATTATTTACCATGCATTTATCATGCAATATAGGAAGATCAAGCTTCAGCTATTTCACAGACAAGCAAGATGGTCGAGTCACTTAAGTTTTTACCTGTTCAGGTACCTTTACTAGTGGTTGGATTGCTAGTCTAGAGTATTGTGGATTTATTTTCTGTTAGTATATTTGTATTAACAGTTTGATTATTGTGGATTTACAGGCTCGCATTTATGAAGGGAATGAACCGATCCTGTTCTTTTCAATCTTTCAGAGCTTTATTATATTTAAAGTATGGGGTAATTTTGATACTAAAAATGGATCTCCACTCAAAATTTGATGTTCTTGCTTTAAAATTCTTATGTTAGTTTTCGTTTCTCATTGATCACCAATTTGTATGAACTCATCAGGGTGGTCTCAGTGATGGATACAAGAAACATGTTGCAGAGACTGAACTTCCTGATGCAACGTATACAGATGAGGGACTCGCATTATTTCGTGTTCAAGGTTCTGGACCTGAAAATATGCAAGCAATTCAAGTAGAGCCGGTAAGTCCTGCTCTACAGTTTCCCCTATTCGTCTTCTGAATCTTTTACCATAGCTAGAGATGCAGTTTCAATCAGTGCCAACAGTTGCATTACAACACTTATTTTGGGGCATTTTTCTCTATTTTCAGATTTGTCAGAGACTGAATATTCATAAAGATCTGTCTTTTTCTGTCTTTGTTTATCTATTTCTTTTAAAACCGTTTTGGTTACTTCTTCAAGAAGACTCACAAGGAAGCTTCAGCATGCAGCACTTTGATTGTTTTTTGCATCCAAATTATAGTGTTGCTAAGAGAATCAGTTACCTGTGATTGGGATTGGTTATATGGTCACTAGAAGGATGGTTCACGATGTGCAAGTGTGCACATGTATGAAAAAAGTTAGCAAAGTGGGGGAGATTAAGATCAGGAGAAAGTGAAGTGTAGGAGGATAAGATAAGAAGAAAGTGGGCAATATTTTTAAACAGTATAAGAAATTAACAACCATAGTTGCCACAATATGCGAAATGGAAGCTGGGAAGGACATGGGAAACGGAAATGTGAGATAGGGTCCAAAAGTATTATGGGAAATCGCTAGGTGATAAAAGATCGGATAGAATATTCTTTTAAAAATATATATTGAGAACCGTAAAAATAAGGGTAAAGTACCGATAGGTCCTAATAGTTGGACTTAGGCCCCCATTTGTTTTGGGGTGTAATGGATGGGAGCGGATTAGGATGGAGGTGGGGTTATGTAGTGTTGTGTTTGTTTGTAGAGTTGGGGAAGGGATTAGGATGGAGGAGGGGATTAAGATGAAGGTTGGAAGGGGGATTGAGATGGAGGAAGTGGAGGTGGTATTAGAAAAATAGTGAGGGGATTAGAAATTTTTTTATTTTTTACATATTGAGAATTTTTTTTCAAACATTAATGTTTAATTTTTTATATTTTTTTATTTGTTTTATTATTTTGTATAAAAATAATTTAATAATTCCTACACTAACAACTATCATCAAAACAAACATAATTTTACTTAAATCCCTTCACTATTAATCCCGTTCATTCTACCTTTGAAAACAAACGGGGCCTTAATTTCGATTAAGTCCTATTGCAAGCTAGTTTTAGTAAAATCGTTGCTAAAAATATTTTTTTGTGACGCTTTTTTGCATGTCGCTAAAAATTAACAATTATTGACTTTTTTTATCACGATTATTATTAATTGTTGCTGAAACTTACAATTAATGACATTTTTATGTGACGAATTTTTCAAATTGTCGCTAAAAGTTGAAAATTAGTGACTTTTTTTGTAACGATTTTTTTAAACTGTCACTAAAACTTATAATTAGTGACTTTTTTGTGACAAATTTTTCAAACTGTCGCTAAAAATTAACAATTAATGACGTTTTTAAATAGTATTTGATGAAAAATGCCATTGATTATCATAGGACCTATTAGACAATAAGTCAACTTATTAGGATATACATGTAAGTCTCCCTAAAAGTAACTTCCTTGATCAATTCAAATACAATTTCTACATAATATTTTAAAAACTTATTAGAACAATTAGATAATATTGTTAAAAAAAAGATTCATAAGCAAGAAAAAAGTATTATGAGAAGCGAATTTCTAGAGAGTTTCCAAAACTTTGTTCAAGGGTTTCTTGCAAGTTTCTTTATATTGTGTTGTAGTTTGAGATGCACCTCATAAACATTTCATAATAGTTTCCCTTAAGATTTCATGAGAAGGAGACAAATTAATTAGAAAACTTTCTTTGTTATACAGTATCTATGATTTTAAAAGAGTAGGCAGTGAGTTACATCTTTTCAAGTCGGCATTGAGTTTTTTTTTTTATTGTTAATGGAACTTAGGTTTTGGAGTTGTTTGATGTGAGGCTTCTTTATCATTCATTTTTCATATGTATTATATATAACTGGAAATAGGCAAGCTTCTGTAAAGCAGCTGCTTGTATCTTTTGCCTTTGTGTACCATGTGGACTCACTTTAGGTCCTTTGTTTTAATTTTACAGCTTTTTATATTGTTTGTTGAAAATTTTGAATATTGGAACACCTTGTTCCTTTTGTATGGTCCAAATCATTTTAAACTTTTATTGGTGGGCCTGGGGGGTTTTAGATACTTATATCCTATTACTGGGGTGTGTATAGTGTGTTAGGTACTTGAATTCAAAACTTTTCTGTTACCCTTGGATCTAATTTCCATCTTACAAACCTGTGAATATCCTCCCCAAAGATTGCATTGTACTCTTCAAGCTTCAAATACACGTATCGTATGTATGTGGGGATCATTTGTAATTATTAAAAATAGGGGGCCTCCACCCTGTTGTAAGTCCAGATTGTATTTTGTAGTCTGTATAAAAAGTGCATTGGGCTTCTTCATTGTTCTAGATGAAAGTATGAAACTGGAATGTGCAGTTGCACCACACACACACACACACACACACACACACACACATAATGACAACAACACTCTCAAGAAACCAAGTTTGCATTAAGTTATGAAAACATAATTCCCTCTCCCTGGTCCTGAGTTTGTTGACAATAAGGTGCACTTGTGGCCCATTTATCCAATTTTGTATCAGTCGAAGAACTAGGGGAAAAAATTCTGTCAATATATATTAAAAGAACCCATTGAAAAACGATGCACATCCAAAATTTAATTTTGAATAATCACATGTTAGTATTAACTTATACTATCTTATTTCATGATATCAATTCCATGTGAGTATTTATGGGTCCATCAAATTCTAGTGCTGCTCTTTGCAGCTCAATCACGGTCCTGCTTTGAATACTGACCAAAGATTTTACGAATTTTCTTCTTCTGGGCATATACTTTTTTACATATATGATGAAGTTTGATTTTGTGTTTTATTTGAATCAGGTGGCTTCATCTTTAAACTCCTCTTACTGCTACATCCTACACAGTGGCTCAACTGTCTTTACATGGTCCGGAAGCCTTACAACCCCAGAGGACCAGGAACTTGTTGAGAGGCAACTGGATCTCATAAAGGTCTGATATCTTTTATGGATGTTTTACTTCCCTTAGTGAGACTTGATTCAGCATTATCATTTTGCATTTCTAAATTCCATTGGATATCTCTTCACTAGCCGATGAATCACTTTAAATGGTCTGATCCATTCACCTGAACACATTGATTTTTACTTAAGAGTAGTATTTTTTTCTTTTCCTAATACACTATTCTAGACATTGACATGTTTTTCAAAGTAACATTATTTTATCTTGATCTGGTCAGGCCTACTCACATTATTCACTTGTTATACATTGTCCTTGCAGCCAAATTTGCAGTCCAAACCACAAAAAGAAGGTACAGAATCTGAACAATTTTGGGAGTTGTTAGGTGGGAAATCTGAATATTCCAGCCAGAAGATTGGAAGGGATGCTGAGAGTGATCCTCACCTATTCTCATGCACTTTCACAAAAGGTGAAAACAGTGACTTTTGTTAATAACATTCTATTCCATTCATTTGATTCTCCATCTTATGCCTAATGTAACTGGTGTTAATTTGATTCTTTCTGTTCTTTCCATTGCACTGTTACTGCTCAAATGCATGCTGGTCTTCAGGAGATTTGAAGGTTTGTATTTCCCTTGAGTCTGTTATTTTATTATCTTCTTGGAATTGTCAGTACAAAAATTTTCCCTTGCTAGGTCAAGATTGTATTTGCAACAGGACATTATGAAATTTCGTTTTTAAAAATCAAAAATAAAAAGCCTATCATTTCCAAGTCCTGTTTCTTTTTCCATTTTTGGTCTTCCGTAATAAAAGCAATCAAGTGTCATTCTAAACAAATTCTCACTTCTCAGTCATGGCATGGGTTTTATATTAGTAATAATACATTCTTGTGTATTGAACTTGCATTGTTTTATAAGAATGTAATATGGAATGAAAGATGTGAGAAATATTGTTGCTCACCTGCATGCTGCATCTAATACCTGTTGTTCTGCTGATTCTCTGCTCCATGAATTTGAATTGAGTTGTTGCTGCAGGTGACTGAGATATACAACTTCAGCCAAGACGATTTGATGACTGAAGATATATTCGTCCTGGATTGTCACTCGGACATCTTTGTCTGGGTCGGGCAACAAGTTGACTCTAAGACTAAAATGCATGCTTTAACTATTGGAGAGGTATGATTTAATGGAATTGGCTTGAAGAAAATTTCATGCTTTCATTTAAAGGACAAAAAACAGCTACTTCTTTATCTACAACCACATTCATATTTTTGGATTCTTAGAGGATGCTCAATAGGTCATAGAACATGGACTGGATGGCAAAATTACCCAACCTGATTTTAATAAAAAAGGTTTGGGAGAACGTTGATGGGGTAGGGTAAATGATAGGGGTAAGAAGGTCAAAACTGTCAGAATTATAGTAATTGTATCACCAAAATAGTTGAGTTTAAAATCAAGAATTCGAGTGCGAAACTGGAAAAACCCCGACCCGTTGCCATCCCACTGCTGCATCCATGTTTATTAATTCAAATATAAATTGCAGCTTCGCATCGATGGTTCTGAGCCAATGCTTTGTTAGTCCTGAAGAGGACTAAGACCAAAGTGAAGGTCTGGTTTCATGGGCTGGGCACATTCCATGGTCACCTTTTGTTCTGGTGTCTCACATGTTCATAGATCTGATTTAAACAAACAAAAAACCCAAGATACATAATTAGTATGTATGTAGCAACCATCTCTTGAGATTTCTGATTCCTGCAAGTCTTGATCATATTTGCCATATCTTATTGTTATCAACAGAAATTTCTTGGACGTGATTTTCTTCTGGAAAAATTATCTTCTGAAGCTCCAATATATATTGTTATGGAAGGGAGTGAACCGTCTTTTTTCACACGTTTCTTCACATGGGACTCTGCAAAATCTGGAGTGAGTGATCTCTTTATGATGTAACTACTGGAATGATAAGTAGGACTTTTTAAGTTATATTTATCCTTCATCTGGTTGCAGATGCATGGAAACTCATTTCAAAGGAAGCTTGCAATAGTAAAAAATGGGGGCACTCCAACTTTAGATGTAAGTAGTCTTGCTCTCCTTTTACCATGATAGTTTGGTTGAAGAACCTTTCCCTGATCTTGATCTTGATTTGCATTTCTTTTGTTTTTCCCCCATCTTGAATTTATTTGTCAAAATGGAATCTTTCCTCATTTGATATCAAAATAACATGTTGTATGACAATGCTGCAAGTGCAACAATGAATGTATCATTCCTTGTCAATTTTCATGTTTCCTGTATCAATAGACTCCCTTACATATGTAATTGATGAATTGCATCTGAGGTGTTTTGTTTCTGCTTTGATGCCCTTGCTTTAATTTTGATATGTTAATAGTTCATGTGCCAAATGACTTGGCTGTAGAATTTTAACTCCAATTCCCACCATCAACCCTATATGCTTTTCTTCTATTTATAATTATATGGACTCGGGTACAGATTCCTGAATCAACATGAGGGGTTTGGTTCAATAATAACCTGGATCTACTAATGTTTAGTTCATCCCTTATCCCCTGAACTTGAATATTGAATTTGTGACTTCTAGCCCCCACTAAACTTGAATCCTGGGTCCGCCACTGATTGTATACATCTATTATTATTGTATGTAATAAATGTGACTCCTCAGTAACAAAGTTAAACTGGATCACTTCATGTCATAATAAAACCTGTTAGTTTGAAGATTTAACCGAAAACTGCAAAAGCTGGGAAACTGAAATTAATAAACTGATATTTTGTATCTTTGTTCACAAGAAGATATACTTTGGATACCTTGGATTAAAGGGAAAATTAAACAGAGTGGGGTTTTGATCAGAGAAATCAAGAGGATATGAAGCACAGCTTATAAGATGTAATTATGGGGATGTAATACTTGTTGATTATTTGATACTCAATTGCATTTGCATTGGATAGTGTTACCTTCCTTTGTGATGTATCATTGTGTAAATGTACTACCCCTTGTAACTATTCTTCGGCTTCTTCTTCTTATTCCAATAGTACTGGTTAGTTTGATTTTCTGATCAGAAATGTGTGATATTAGAAACCCAAAAGGAGAGCACCTGTATCATATAGTGGAAGGTCTGCCGTGCCAGAGAAATCTCAGCGTTCCCGAAGCATGTCTTTCAGTCCTGAGCGTGTTCGTGTGAGGGGCAGATCTCCAGCCTTCAATGCACTAGCTGCTACTTTCGAGAGCTCAAATGCAAGAAACCTTTCAACTCCTCCCCCAATTGTAGGAAAGCTTTATCCAAAATCTGTGACCCCAGATTCATCAAAATTGGCTTCAAGATCTGCAGCTATTGCAGCACTAACTGCAGGTTTTGAACAACGACCACGAGAAACTATTATACCCCGTTCCATTAAAGGTAATTATTATTATTTTTAAGTTTTTAGAGGACTGTTTTGCTATCCTCCCAACCTAAGAAACATGGACACGGACATGTGACAACACGAACACGCTGACATAGAAATTTTCAAAAAATATAGGGTACGACACGACATGTGGGGGATACATGCAAAACATATAATTTTATATGTTATATGTAAGGATAAATAATTATATATCATATATATGAATATTTAAATAAAGTCAATAATTTTTCAAGTCTAAAAGAGGGGAATAGGTATAAATTTACATTGTTTTTGTTTATCATATTGGATTCCAAGTTAAGTGTTTGTGCTTACTTGGCTCTCAACTGAAAATTGATGTACTATCTTGTTGTGGATGAAGTGAGCCCAGAGGCACCGAAACAAAAACCTGAGACAAACAATAAAGAACACTCAATGAGTAGCAGAATAGAGGCTCTAACCATAGAGGAAGATGTAAAGGAGGGTGAAGCTGAAGATGAGGAAGGACTCCCAATACACCCATATGAACGACTCAAAACATCTTCATCAGATCCCGTTACAGAAATTGATGTGACCAAGCGAGAGGTACTTATTCTGAAATTAGAATATCATAATTAGTTTACTGATACAACGCTGTTACTGAGATTTTTTTGAATTAATACTTGCAGACTTATTTGTCTGCTGAAGAGTTCAGAGAGAAATTTGGGATGGCAAAAGAAGCTTTCTATAAACTACCAAAATGGAAACAGAATAAGCTGAAAATGGCCCTTCAATTGTTCTGAGTCTCCTCAGCGCCTCAAGTTTTTTGTTTCAGCTTCCTGAAGTTTTAGATTGCAGATAAAGAGAGCATGGGTGGAAATTTGTACGGATATTTTCCACTACTATGGTTTCTTTTGCAACTAATTAACAACTCTAATCTGTCTCTAATTGCAAGTTTTTTTTCCTTCTGAAGTTAGGGACTCGATTCATCAAGTGTTGGAGGGACAGCATCAGTGCATATTTAGCTGCTTCTGCTCCCAAGATGCCTGTTTTCGTGATTGATGGACAAAAAACTGAATTTTTCCCATTTCTTCTCCCCATCTGGTGATTTGGATATGTAGCAATTTTTTTTTTTTTTTTACTCTCAAGTTAGTTTGCTTGTTATTCTTTATGGTCACAGGTTTGTTGTGAGCTTTCATTTTTGACTGACTTTCTTTGTTTCCATTATTTTAATCATTGATTTCAACAGAGCAATTAGGGGGCTTGAGAATGTGAACTTACTTGGTTTTTATTGTATGAAAGAGGATGAAAGTGTGTACAGCAGAGTGTAAAAACCAGTCAACCTTTATTTGTTTTGACAATAAAGTGTGATTTTTGAAATTTTTTCCTTTGGTTAATTTATTTTGCTGATTCCTTTATTCGTGTTGCTTTTCTCTCTTAGTTTGGGGTTGAAAGCTGATGCAGCATGGGTGTAAAAAGGATGAGTTGGAACACAATTTTGAGTCTGTTGATTAACCCATGAATATTGAAACAATTTTTTTTTTTTTTTTTTTTTTTTTTTTTTTTTTTTTTTTTCGGTTTCTAAAACTTGCAGATTCATTAAGTCTGTTTGAATCATGAATTTAGGTGGAGATTTATAAAATTTTTATAAAAAAAAATGCGAGACAAATGTGAATGAAATAATTTTTTTTCTTTTCTTTTTGAAATTTATGATTCAAGGAGTGTAAGGATATCGAGAATTTAGAAATTCCAAGGATGACTCCAGCTTGAAATCAAATTATCTCATGATATCACTTGTAGGAAGAAAAAATAAAATAAAATGGCCTTGCTAATAAATATATTTACTTCTCTTGGTAGATTTGAATTTTGTAGCTACACTTGTGAACCTCAAAGTCTTGGATTAAGGATGGATTAGCAAGGCACATTCTGAAGCTTGGCTCTCCAATGAATTTTTGGTATCTCATAGATTGAAAAAAAAGTAAAAAAAAATTATTCATATCATTATTTATAATAAATTAACATTAGTTTATAAAACAAAAACACAAAATAGGAAAACTAAATCAATACGAAGTAGGGAATGTAATAATTGTACAATATTCTATACTAAACCTACATTTTTCTAATCAACTATAGATTTCAAAATAATAAAATTACAACTATGAATTTCCTAAAATCTCGACTACATCATTCTCTGCTATTTGAAAAAATTCATCATCGAATTTCTGTTGCTTAGAACCACTTGGCATGATTGCAATTGCCTCCATCCACCTTGTATTTAAGTTTAATTAACTTAAATTTCAAAAAATCTTCAAAAACTAAATGAACTACAATTTCTTGCAATAAATTTGACATATCTTCATGGAAACACAATGCCATACGAATCAAACTCAATTTTGTGAAGTCTTCATGATTTTTTCCTTGAAACAAATCTCAAAAAATATTCTTTATGTTGTACCTTGGTTGAGAAAATTCCAAGAGTGAGGTCTCCTTCGGGGTTTAGCTTTTTTAGTATTTTTTGAATTTTTTAGCCAAAAAAAAAGTTACTACTTTTGGAAATTACTTCTTTTAGTTGAATGAAAAAAACATGAATAATTAGTGCACGACTTACTTTTTTTTAATGACTTTTAACTTTTTCTTTTTCTTTTTCTTTTTTTAATAGCCTTTTTTTTGGCTTTCTCAACCAAAAAGTTAGATTTGTCAAACGAAGCCCGACTCTAGCTTCAAATTGATATCACTTTTTGTAAAATCTTTTGCCACAATCAAAAATATTTTTGCCTTGCCAATCAATGCACATTACTTTTTTTTTTTTTTTTTTCTTTTTTTTGTATGTTTTGAATTTTGTTCACACTATCTATTACTGAATTTTTGCTCCCTTTGTACAACATGAGCAACATGGGTCCACACATGTGAATCTCAAATAAAGCCTATGATGAAGGATGGACTAGCAGGACCCATTTTGAAATTTAGCTCTCTAATTAATTTTTGGCCATCATCCTCCTTCAATGGTGTTCAATATCTCTTTGATTCTCTCTTTGTAAGCCATCATATGAAGTAGCTATCTTAGAGTAAATTCAGTTTACTTGCTTCATTAGATTCATGTACCTTTGCTTATTTCTAACCTTAGTTGCTTAACAGTACATTCATTATGTTTGAAGTTTGATTTTAGAGATTATTACAAGTTTATGAAATTCTTATATGAAAATAGGGTATTTTGATAAAAATGGCCCGAATGATAATTTTAGCCTTAAAGATGTTTGAAATTGCCTAAGTGTGATTAATTGAATTGAAATTGGAAATGAGAAATCAAGTTGGAATTTTGAAAGAAGATTTAAGAAAAAGTTAAATAAGACAAGTTTTGGGAGGTGACTAGGGTCTCTATACTTAACATCATGGTGTGGGATCATGGATTTGATATTTTATTCTTCTGTGTTTGTTTGATTTGGATTGTGAGTCGTACTATGTTAGTAGGTACGAGTTGGTTTGATAAGCTTGATGGAATGGTATTGACAAATTATTCAATAATTACAGCAGGAGATACTATTGTAGTTTGTTTGATTTGTCTCAAATAAGGGAGGGCAAATATTGATTAGGGCCATATGCATATGTACATCTATTTCCTTTCAAGTTGGGTGCCGGTTTTCAACGTGAGTAATACGGAATTGGGGATATTGTTGCACAGTAAGCACAACAATAACTGTTGTATAGCGAAGTAGGTCCATTTCGGGGTCTATTTTGATAATTCGAACTGTTCACATTTTAAAATATATTAAGTAGAATATTTCTGTAAAAAATCAAGTTAATTGGATATTATTTACCTATTCATCCATTCACATTTGTATTCATTTTAATACTTTAAAATCATAATTTTTATTTATTTTTTGTAGATACAAATGTGAGTGGATAAATGAATACACGATATCCGATTAACTTGATTTTTTACAGGCATGTTTTACTTGATGTATTCTAAAATGTGAACGGTTCAGATTATCAAAATGAGTCCCAAAATTGGCTCATTTCGCCACATAACAGCTGCTTTTGCATGCGCTGCGCAGCAAGATTCCCAATTTGGAATAATACTATGTTGATTTGATTTATTTCATAGATTATTTTATCATATTACGCGAATTTCACTTTGAGGTTTAGGAGTTCTTATTTCATTTTTTTAAAGTGATATAAGTAAATGATGTAAGACGAATTTAATAAGATTATTTGAGAAAGATAAGATGAAAATGAAGTAATATGTAATATGATTCATGTTACATATCCTTCATAGTATATGCTGATAAAAAAAATAAAAAAAATTACCTCTACATTGGCCAGACTTTAAATTTTTGATGTAATTCCGTTACTTGTATTCTCGGTTCAGTATTTGCATTTCAATAACCTCCATTAAAATTTTAAAAAATATATATATTGACCCTATAACTTTGGTATAATTATATCATGCTCTCATAAAGTTTTAACATATGACTTAATTCTATTTTAGGTAAATTACATTAACAATCCCTATAGTTTGAAACTTGTGTCACTTTGATCCTTAACTTTTCAATTGTGACACACTTGACTTTAAATTTTGAATCTTATTCCAAATAAAGACAATTAAAGATACCATTGCCCAATTTCAAGGGTAAAGTCATCAATTTGATAAAATATAAACTAATTTGACAAAAATAAATATCAAATTTTTTTTTTGAATTTTAATAATTTTTAAAATATAAACTATTTTTAATAATTTTTAAAAATTATTTCGACACACCAAAACCTAACAACCATGCATTACATGAATTTTTAAAAATCAATTCTACATAATTTTATCTTTGGTGAGTCGAAATAATTTTTAAAAATTCAAAATATTTTTTTGACATTTATTTTTGTTAAATTAATTTATATTTTATCAAATTGACGACTTTGCCTTTGAAATTGAGCAATGGTATCTTCAATTGTCCTTATCTGGAACAATATTCAAAATCTATGGTTAAATATGTCACAATTGAAAAGTTAGGGATCAAAGTGATGTGAGTCCCAAACTACAGAAACTATTCGTGTAATTCACCCTTCTATTTTTATTAATGATTCGTTAATCTTATGAATAGAAAATTGATATTATCATATTTTTTTACACTGAAATGTATATTTTATCATATTTATTAGGCTAAATTACACATTGCCTCCTTTATGTTTGCATTTTTCTATTTTGGCATTTAAAGTTTATTTTTCCCACTTTGGCCCTTCTTGTTTCAAATTTTTCTCACTTTACTCCTAAAACTAACTTATGTTTAAAACTAAGCAGAAAATGCCACAATAATTTTCACATAACATAAAAAATATATTATTATATTAGAATTTAAGTTTATGTCACGAGTGTGAGTTATATATAATAAAATATTTTTTATATCACATGACTGTTAATGTGTCATTTTCTATATAATTTTGAACATAAATTTTTTTTAAGAGTAAAATGGGAAAAACTTGATAAATGAAAGTCCAAAGTGAGAAAATGGCTAAATATGAAAAGCGTGATTCTACTTACACCACTACTTTACCTCTTTATACCTTCCATATGAGTTTTTTTTTTTTTTTTTTCTTCTCAATTTTATTCATGTGTGAAATTACCTTTAAGGACAAAACACTAAAATTAAATATATTTTGTTATCTCTTTACACCTCTTGATCTTTAATCCCTACTCCTCTTTTTCATTTATTAATTTTTCTTTTCTCTTACACATCTCTTTCAAAAAATGAGAATTATAGTATTTTGATCATTAGATAAAGTAATGTATAAAGAAACGGTGGTGAAAAACATCAAAAAAGTAAAATTGTGAGTTTTTTTTATTTATTTGGTAGGTTTTGTTTCGTTTTTCTAGACTGGTGTTCTACTTTCGTTCAGTGGTTCGAAATTGAACAAAATAAAATAGTCCGGCATCACATTGCTAAACAAAAAATATAAGTCCGGTAACCAACTACCGAATAAAAGATACATTTCCAGTAACCCCAAACCGAATTTTTTTAATTTGTTCGGCTTTTCATTACCATGTATTTTCAGTTTCATTTTTTTTATATTTTTTATTTTTTTGTTTGGAAGGATTATACTTATACTCATTGCAACAATGTAACTACTGTAATACTAGTGAACTCTAGTCATGAATTCATTACAGATGAGATTTGTTAAGTTTTTTTTATGAACATGATTTTTTCTTATTTTTAATTTGTATTGAGTTTTATTAATAATTTGACGTATATATATATTTATTATCTTTAGATTTTTAATAGTCGTGAAGTATTAATTAAATGGGTTTCTGACGTTGGGAAGAATATTGGATTTGTCATTATTATAAAGGCATCAGATGCGGGAGGCAATGGCAGAAAACCATGACTTACACTTGCTAATGAAAGAAGTGATTACTATAGAGACAACATGAAGATCAAGGGAGAACGATTGAGATTGATAGGTTTTAAAAAATGTGAATGTCTATTTCTATTAAGGAGGGAAAAATTACCTACAAATTACCAAGACAAATTGTGATAACATGTTTGATTGATGGATGCAAACAATTACAGATTTATGAATACTTTATGGATATTCGTACACTTGATGTTTTTATGAATAATTTTATGGATACTTTTTATGTATAATTTCACGGATACGTGTTTGATTTATGAATTTTTTAATGGATGCTTTAAGAAAAAAGTAAATATTTCAATGTACAGCGATGGGGCATAGACAACTCTATTGTAGTTTGGCAACATGACACTAGAGTAATCCTATTTGTATAACAATATATCATTGAACAAGCACTTCATAAGTAGTCCAAATTAATTTCTTGTTATCATCTAATTGGACGGCAACATAATGCTTGGAAAAAAATATTGTCTGGTAACATGATATTGGAGTAATTCAAATTAATTAGCGTTGTATTACCGAACAAGCCTACCACAAATTAAAAAATCATTGTTTAGAAGAAAGTGGCTCTGTAAATGTATAGTAACAAAATGCTAGAGAGATCTATTTTTTCTGGCAGCATAACACCGGAATAATGTAAATTATTTAGTATCGTGTTACCAAAATTAGTGGTGTAAAGAGATGAAATAGTTAATTTAAGATTAGTTTTGATAATATATTAGGGGTGTAATGAAAATTGCATTTTTTCTAGTGGTGTAATGAGATGGAGGGTGTAAAGAGATTAAATAGTGGTGTAAGTGGAATCACCCATATGAAAAAGGCAAAATGTAATTTACCCTATTTATTATTCTAGTGTTTACACATTATTTGCACTAATTGTGACTGTTTTAATATTTTTAAAAGGCAAGTCAATGTAATTATATGAAACTTGTGAAATTTATTATATTTTTTTAATCTCTTGTGTGGTAAGTGTAATTTACCCAAAAAAAAAAAAAGGTTACTTACATTTTTGCTCCGCAAAATATGAGGTTTATGTCATTTTAATTCCTAAGGTTTAAATTGTTTTGTCAATTTATTTACTAAAATATAAAAAATAAAAATGTTTCAGTTTGGTTCCTAACTAAACTTCGTTAGTAGACATGTAAATTTGAATATCAAAAAATAGAGATAACATATTTTGGATACTAAAAGTGTAATTTTTTTAAGATAGTCTTCATATTAATGATACATGACATATTTTAAAAACTTTTTAAGTGAATTTTCACATTTATTCTTGAATTTAACAGTGTCTAGTAATAGAGTTAGATTGAAGAATTAAATTAAAATAATTTTTATATATTCACGACTAAATTAACAGAATTTGATCATTGTAATAAAATAAATCTTAAATTTTTAATTTTGTCAATTTAAATTATAATATTTGGATTTGTTTCAAACTAAATCATTTTTGTTAAATAAAATTGACAGAAAAATTATATTTTAGCCATTAAATTCAATGTAAGTATACATTCATAAAAAGTCTAGAATACTCTTTTTTGTTGAGTTTACTGACTAAAATATCATTTTTTTATTGATTTTATTTAACAAAAAATAGACAAATGATTTAAATCAAAAATCAAAAAATTTAAATTTAAATTGACAAAATTAAAATCTCAAATTTATTATCCTCCATCAAATTTGTCATCAAATTCAAATTTGATGAAAAATGCCTAAAACGTGAGCTCTAACCCTTTTATTAAACTAATATTAAATAGAGGGAGAGTTTGTTTTTTTCATCAAATCAAAAGAGCTTTATCTTTTCATCAAATTTGTTGGTGATCGTTGGACTAAATGTCCTCATAGACAACCAATTTTGGGATGAATTTGATGAAAATTTACTTTAGATCGGATGATCGGCCGGACGATCACCCAAATTTGATGAAACCATTATAGTGCATCATATCAGATTAAATTCTTCATCGAATTTGATGAAAAATTTGATAAAGCGTTGAAGATACTCTTATAAAAATCTAACTATGATTTTTTTGTTATTTATAAGGGGCTTGGGTGATGAATCCAATTTTGAATTCTTCTTGCCTAAAGTTCAAGCTCTAATTTATTACGTTCAAAAGAACCTGACAATGCGGAAGGGTAAAAATATTTTGTGCATATATACAGTTTAAACAAGAGGGCTATTATTTGCCCCCACCTTTTTACTTTGGCCCCCTCATTTCTTTAAACCCCCACCTAGGAAAATGAAGCCCTTTCATTTTTTCTTTGAACCCCTACCTTAGTACCAATTATACCCTTAATCCCAAACCCAAACCCTAGCCCCCACTCCCAACCACCACCTCCGGCAGCTCACTCAATGGAGCCCTCACTGCCGGCAGTCCTACCATTGTCGCTGCCTTCCTCTTTCTTCTTCCTTTTTCCTTCTTCTTCACCTCATTGCCTCATTTTATTTTCTTCATCCTTTTCTCATCGCGACCCAGATAGCCGCTTCCATTTCTAAAAACCCTAGGGCTAGGGTTAGGGTTTTGAGAGAATGTGATGAAGAAGAAGAAGATGGTTAGAGACCGAGATCGAAGTCAGACTCGATGGCCATGGCGGTAAAGAGTTCATGACGATGAGACAACCATGAACCCAGAAGAAGAAGATGGTCAGACTCGATAGCTTGGCGATGAGGAGTTCACGATGACAGGATGACCACAAACCTAGAAGAAAAAGAAGAGAGAAATGAAAAGGGATCGCGGTGGTGGGAGGGTGATCGGATCTGCTGAAAAAGAAGAAGACGAGAGAGAGAGAGAGAGAGAGAGAGAGAGAGAGAGAGAGAAAGAGACTGCTGGCTGGAGTGGAAGTGGAAGTGGATGTGGATGGTTAGGGTTAGGGTTGGAAGCTTAGAGATGGGTAAAAATGGAAATTGGTGTTAGGACAAAATTATAATAAATTTTTTTTAAAAAAAGAGTGCTACTATTAGCAGTCCATAATTATTTTTCACCCCTCAATTTTTAACACTTTTTTTTTAATTACAATAATAACCTTAAATAAAATTACTAAAAAAGACATCATTAATTATGGGATACACGGCATCTCACAATTAAACCTATATCCACTACGTCACGAATTAGGATTTATGAGAGTACCCACCTCGATCACCACCCATCCATCTTCCCCAAATCCCACATTCAAAACCTACCCACCCTCAAAACCTTGCAAACACTTTAGTGGAAATATTCCGACGGTAACAGTAGCAACTATTTGACTACCTACACTTTTTCGGTAATGGCAATATTTTTGCGGTAACAGTATCAACCCTTTGGTAGAATACAGGCCCGAACATTACTTATTTGTTTGGGATGGCGTTCCCGAACAAATAAGTAATATTCGAGAATGCATGCCCAAACATGAAAATTTCTTAACACATTGAACGATCAAAATTGTTAACGCTTGCAGAAGTTTTTATTTTTTCAAGTTCGGAAATACAGGCCCAAACATTACTTATTTGTTCGGAAAGGCATTGCCGAACAAATAAGTGATGTTTAGGAATGCAATATTCGGCAATGCCGGTCCAAACATGAAAATTTTTTAACACATTGAACGGTCAAATTGTTAACGCTTGTAGAAGTTTTCATTTTTTGAAATTCGGGAATACAAGCCCGAATATTACTTATTTGTTTGGGAAGGCATTCTCGAACAAATAAGTAATGTTCGGAAATACAAGTTCGAACATGAAAATTTCTTAATACATTGAATGGTCAAAAATTTTAACATTTGCAAAAGTTATCAGATGTAACCCAAATCCATTATCAGATTCAAAAGTTATTCATTCATCGAGTAGCTTTGATAATATTGGTGTATAGTTCTATGTTGAACTCACAATTTTATAATATCTACCAACAAAACCAACCAAACTAATTATTATAATTTTTTTCCTGCAAAAGAAGAAATTATTACGAGAAAAAACTAAGAAATTATGTGTATATATATATAGAGAAAGAGAGAGCATATCAACTGTGACAATGGTAGATGAGGCAGCAGAGACAGTAATCACATTGGCTCTTCTTCTTCTTGGTAGGACTTGTTAGGCTTTCAATTGGTAGAATGTTTTTACAAGGATAATTTTGGTAATATTTTTGGGGGGTGGGGGGAAATTTTGACGGTTTCAAAATTTATAAGTAGGGGCCCAAAGAAATGGGGGTCCAAGATAATTCATGGAATGTTAATAACATCCCTCTAAAAAAATTATAAGGGTCCAAAAGAAAAAGTTAAATGCTAATAGCAGCACTCTTAAACAAATCATTTTCTAACTCCCCTTTCTCTTTCTTCTCTCTCTCTTCATGATTGCTTCAATCCCTAATTCAACTAAAAATTTAGGTGTGTTTGGTTTGATTTTGGGAGATAAATCTTCAACAAAAAAAAAAAAATTAGGGAAAGAGTTTATAAATTTTTTTGGTTTGTTTGGTTGTATATTTTGAAAATAGTTTTGGAATGTAAGAGTTTGAGATGATTTGATATTTTATTGTAGTTGAGTAGATGTGTGTGAGAGAAAAAGTGATTGAGAAGGAGAGATGAGAAAGAAAAAGTGATTGCTTGATGTGTAGGAGATAGAAAGTGATTTTGAATTTTTTTTTTTCAAAACCACTAAACCAAACAAAAATTTAGAAAATTTTCTCCAAATTTTATTTTTAAAAAACAAACCAAACAAGGCCTTTGTCTCTCTCTTCCATTTTTTTTTTGTTTTTCTTTCTCTCTCTATTGTTCTTCTTCTCCGATTCTTCCATCTCTCCATGCCCGTCGACCCGGTCACAGCCACGGCCACCGCCATCTTCTCCAACCAAGATCAATGATGGAGAGCGCAAATCCAAGATCGGCGACCTTGTCTAAGAAGATTAGCCACTGCCATCTTCCCTAATTAAGATCGTTCCCCATAAACCACTTAGCAACTTCAGCGCTTCAGCCTTGGTCCGCCTTAGATTGGAGTCTGATCTCCTTCACTGGTCGATTTCCAAGGTTCATAATCGAAGCTCGCTGCTCAATTGCGGCCGTGGTTTGATCAAAATCCTCACTGGTTGATCAGAGCATCAATAGTCTCAAACGCGTTCTAAGCCCTCTGCACAGTCGACTTGATGGTTAGCCCGTCGGTGCTCACTTTGTGCTCTACCGTCACTGGCCGAATCGTGTTCGAAGCAGCCGAGTTGCTGCTGAGCCGGTTAATTTCATCACAGAGGGACTCAAGTCGGTTGATTCGTCGAGCCGCCGCAAAGACCTTGCAACCGGCTTTGGCGAGGTTGAGACAGAAGTCTCTCTGTGTGTTCCTATATGTGTGTGTTTGAATTCAAGAAAATTGAAGAATTTGAATTTGATGGAATTAGGGTTTGAAATTAGGGTTTGGTGGAATTTGATTTGATTCATTCTGCATAAATGGCTCAAATCTAGATTTGGATTCCTAGAAATGTCCAGATTTGGATTTGGATCTGGGTTTGGCTAAGATCTATTGAAAAACATAAAGAAAGTATTGAATAGGTTAGGGTTTGGAGAAGATAAGAATAGAATTTTTTGATGTTGTTGATGATGATATTGTTGTTGTTGTTGTTGTTGTTTTGTTATTGTTGATGATAATGATGAAACAAATTGCACAGATAGGAAGAAAGAGGGAAAAGAGAGAGAGAGAGAGAGAGAGAGAGAGAGAGAGAGAGAGAGAGAGAGAAAAATTTGAATAGATAGGACCTTTTTTTAAAATTTTTTTTTGAACAAATAGAGTTTGGTTTGCATAGATTTGTACAGATAAGAAGAAGATATAGATATATATGTATGTATGAATGCATGAATGTTATGTGCACATATAAGAAATAAACAACACAGGAAAAATTGGCTTGGTATTTCGAACCGATCACTCTTTAAATTTTAAATAGATAGATGTGTATTTCAAAAAAAAAAATAAAATAATAACTTTGGTTTGAATAATTAATCTTCTCTCTCAGCTTTTTTAAAAAAAATTAAATATATAGATTAAAATAATTTTAGCAAATAGAAAAAAATGAATAAATAATAAAATTTGGATAGGTATTTGAATAGGGAAAAAATTGAACAAAGAGGGGAAACAATTGAACAGATAGGGAAAAAATTGAACAGATAAGGAAAAAATTAAACAGATAGATATAAATTTAAACAGATAATTAAAAAGTCAACAGATAAATTAAGGTGTAAAATTAAAAATAAAATGTTAAGAATAACTTTTTACTAAATTATTTCACAAATGATGACTAATGCCTTTTACGTTTTTTAATTTAGATTTTTCAACAATTTACTCTATTTATAATTTATCTAAATTTAATTAATAAAAAAAGGTCAAATTACCTACACCTCTTGAGGTTTAGCTAAATTTTAAATTTCTGATTGAGATTTCAAAAA
This sequence comes from Camellia granthamiana, assembly GCA_036172215.1. NCBI lineage: Eukaryota > Viridiplantae > Streptophyta > Magnoliopsida > Ericales > Theaceae > Camellia > Camellia granthamiana. The sequence continues at coordinate 153,118,897 of CM069906.1, forward strand.
TTACATCCTGACCCATTGCAATTAACGCCATTGACAGAGATAGTAAATTGACTAAAATGTTCCTAATTGTGTTCTATAGAGAATTGATAATGTTTAACTAATACATTATGTCAAGTCAGTCAATAGTTATTCAATATTTGTTTTAGAAATTTTTTAAAAAAATTAAAAATTAATTTGGTTAAGAAATAAAAATAATAAAAAATAATTATCATTTTATATAATTTTATTTTTGAGAGGTTATAAATAATTTTTACAAATTAAATATATTTTTATTAAAATAGTTTCCATTTTATCAAAAAAAATATTTTGAAATTTTTTTCTAAACAACAAATCAAATATGGTTCAAAAAGCTTAGGTATCATTTGGTTTAGAACTCAAATCATGATTTGAATAAAAAAATTTCAAAACTCATAATCAAATTCTTTACAGAACTCTATTTAAAAAATATAAATTCATTTTTTTATTTTTTTGTTTAAATTGTTTTTTATTTATTATTTAAAAAAAACATTTTTTTTTGTTTTTATTTTTGAAGATTTTTTTTTTAAAAAAAATTAATTTTTTTTTGAAAAAATATTTTATTATTTTTTAATTATTGGCCAAATAATTTCTTATGATTTAGATATGTATGGGCGATCTAAGATTTTTTAAAATTTAAAAAAATATAAAAAAAATGAAAAAATATTAAAAACATAAACTAAAATATTTCAAATAAAAAAATAAAAAATAAATTTAAAATAAAAATTATATATTTAAAATAAAAAGATATTTTAAAAAATACAGTGCACAAATGTAGTAATTACAGTGCACATTAAAAAAATAAATAAATATTTACAATAAAAAATATTTATCCTTAAAAAATAAAATTAAGAAATTTTTTAAATATTAAAAAATATAAACTCAAAACTCAAAACCAAACAATTATTCTCTTTTCAAAATTCAAATCATGATTCAAAAATTAAACCAAATAGAGCTTTAATTGCTTTTTCCCTCTACTTAATTCTTTTGTAAATTTTATTAGCTTATCAAAGGGATTTCAGATTAAATCAGGTTGTTCAATGCTTTAGAAAGGTACTAGAGGCAATATTGTCCATCAAGAATAATTCCTAATGCCTACTTACAACATGAAGTAAATTGTTATGTAAATATAAATCGTGGGGGTCAGGGAAATCTATAAATTAGCTAAATCTCAAAGCCATGTTTGTTTATCGACGTGAGAGGGGGATTGCAGTGCTATGATTGTAGGTCTCACCCACAGCTTATTTGGCGATGATTTGGAAGAGGGAGTAATAGTGTGAGGGGTTTACTAATCTCCCTTAGTAGAGAGATTCATTTGGCTTGATTTTGGATGTAATTAAATAAATAGTGAGTAGATTTAGTCTATTTTATATAAATTTTTTTCTTTTTTTTTTTTTATCAAGTACACTTGTTTATTTTAATATTTGTTTTATTTTTTAATATAAAATAAATTTTAATTTATTTTATATAAAAATAATTTAATAATCTCATTACTAATTATCTCCCACACTGTCATTATAATAAACACACTTTTATTTAATCCCTTCACTAATAATTTTCTGGTAATACTACGTGTACCAATTAATGTAGACACTAGTATACCAACTAATATTATACTAGTATTACTGACCCTACAAATTACAAATACTCAAAATTTTTAAAATTATGTTACATCAGCTATTAATATACTAGTTAATACATTAATTAATATATAAAATATAATTTATAATTATCACATTAACAACTTTTCATTATTCTCCCTAATAATTTTATCTAACGTATTCCGTCAAATAAGTATGACAATTGAGTCTTATTTGTTATAACTTAAAACAGTCAAAAGTTATTACCTTATTTAAGTCATATCATTACATTACCTCTCTATCACATCACTTTAAATCTAATTTATATTTCATAAAAAATCAAAAAATACATTTATTTAGATCATCTAACCAACCCTTTGCTGTAGGTAATAATCTGCCCTAAAAAACAGAAAGGGGAAATCGTGTGGGGAATTCGGAAAGAAGGGAACTGGCAAGTGGGTTGGTGGGTGAGAATTAGAGAGGTTTTGTATGGGAATTTAGATTGAGAGAGAGAGAGAGAGAGAGGAGAGAGAGAGATGTCTAATAGCGAGAGGGTTCCTTTTGAGCTCTGTAAGGGCGTCAATGGCCTCGACAAGGTCGTCCTCCGTGAGGTTCGCGGCAGTTCTGCTGAAGTAATCTCTCTCTCTCTCTCTCTCTCTCTCTATATATATATATACACACACATATACACGCGCGCGCCATGGATTTAGCTTGATTTCGGTTACGACTCTATCTGTCTCTGCGATTCTGTTATCATTTTCTATGAATCTGTTGGTTTCTGTGCAATACATGGTGTGATCTGATTCTAGGTATGGTATTTGTTGTCTCTGTCGACTGTTTTGCCCTCACCACTTCTTGAAATTCGTGGTTCATGCGTGAATTTTGCTTCGAGAGTTGAATTTCGTGATGAAATTGATTCTCGATATTGCCTTTATCGTGGATGTTTGGTAATTGATTGTTGATTCTGAATCTAATGAGATCTTTATCTGAATCTTGAATTATTCTCTATTCATTATATTGTATATATAATTCAGATAAAAGCAGATCTTCATGTGGAATTTAGGAGTAAGACAATATCTGTTGTTAATAAGGGTTTGAGGTGGTTTATGCCTTCTCTAGGTACCAATTTGTTTCTGAACTCCATGAATCTGTTAAAAATAATTTATATTTTTGTATTGCATATATACACATCATAGATAATAATTAATTGAAGGGTGGCTCTCTTGAGTCTTGGAATAATTGTGAAATCTCTTCTCTTTTGTTGATTTTGGTTCTCCTAGAAATCACGCTGCAATGTTTTCATTGGTGATATCCTCACCACCTTGCCTTGCTTCCTGGAGCAGATCCTAGTAAATAGATTAGGTTATAATTCAATTGGACTTTAAACACTTCAAGTGCACAATTGTGGAAAACATTGGCTTACACATATTTTAGAAGTTCTTTTTTTTTTTTTTTTTGGATAGGTACTATTTTATTTATTTATTTTTCAATACAACAAGAACGACAGATATAAACTGCCTATGGGGAGGAGGGGCATGCCTGGAGTTGAACCCCAGCTATGACATGGGATTCAAAGCGGCTAACCAACAGGCACACCAGTCTTCTCATGTATATCCTTTAGAAGTATTGAGGATACTTATGTTACAAAATGTTTGAAGTTGATGAAGCCATTTACACTGTAGAGTGTCTGCCTAAAAGTAGAAAATAAACAAAATAAACTGCATATTCCATTTCTTTAAGTTCCATACATCAAATTTCAGTAGTCACTGCCAATGAAAAAAAGAACTGAATACGTTGGTTCTTTTCCAGTGGTTATTGTTCTTTATATATTTTTTTGTTGGAGGAAAAAGATCTATATTGATTAGTTGCTTAGAAATTTATTTATTTTTCTATTTCTAGAGTATGGTATGATCAATTCAAGTATCCTCTCCAACTTTTTGGGGCTGGCTACAATGTTCTGTTGCTTACCTATTTTTTCATGAGAGATTAGTGAGGATTCACCTTCTTATCCGTACTGATTTGATTGTCACTTAATTTAACGTTGTCACTGTTTTGAGATCCACATAATTTATGTGTCGCTTGGTTTACATGGATTATGCTTCAGCTATTAGCTATAAATTTTCATAGACTTTGGTATAATATTTATAATAGGAAAGAGGTAAAAAGTAATGAACTTATTGAAATGTGTAGACAGATATACAATCATCTTGGGACCTGTCTAAAATTGGAGGTAGGTTTAAAAGATAGGTATAAAGTCTTCATTTGCTAAATTAGAAATAAAAGATAAATGAGGTGTATATTTTTGTGATTGGGACACAATGGTTAGTTTGGTTTAGGTGCACATTTTCTTGGAAATTTCACTTGTTAATTTAGTGAAGGAAACATTGCTTTGTTGAGTAGTAAAAGTTTGGCTGCCAAGTGTCAAATGTGGGTATGATTAAGAAAGGCAACTACTTCATAAAACTTAAGCCAAAAGATTAGTTTTTTATGGGTCTTACCTCTCACAGTGCCCTTGATCAAGGGAGGCCATAAGTGGGGAATGACTTTTTTGTACTCCTTCATTTAGTCTCAATATAAGTATATTTATGTTCAAGTATGCTCGTGTGCCATGAACAGAATATTGAACTAGCTAGTATGCTATGAACAAACATGTTGACTTACTTTTGGTTTTGCTAAGTCTTTATTTAAACGTTCAAGTAATAAAGATACTTCTCCATTCGGTTATAAAAATTAAATAAAAGATTCTTAACCAATTAGTTGACAGAAAAAGAAATTGTCTCCATCAATCAACTGTTTCAATGTTCTCAGAGGTGCCAGGGGAAAAAGGTTTTGGCAATCATGTGTTATGTCCTTATGTGTTAGATGACTAATAATTGAAGGTTGAGTCAACTAGTCCATCCCAGCTGAAAATTTATTGAAAGATGGAAGGTTAGGCGGGTTTGATGTGTCCAATGGGACAAAATATACCTAAGTTGATCTACTTTTTGCTTTCTTTAAAATGAGCATGTTAACGTTTATTTATTTTAAATTTTTTCTTTCTTTTCCTAGTCAGTGTTTTATGTATAAAATATTACAAAATAGGTTAGATGGAGTTACACAACTTTCTGTTTGTTCTGGACTTAAGTTACTTCTTGCCAAATGAAAATATGAAATTGCAGTTTGCAAGGTGTGCATAATTCATGTTGTTTGCAGTAAACTTATCCTGTTGCACAGGTGTATCTTTACGGAGGTCATGTGACATCTTGGAAGAATGATCATGGAGAGGAGTTGCTTTTTGTCAGTAGTAAGGTACTTTGCATTTCAATTAATATTCAGTGGATTAATTTACTGCAAATTGCCTTTTCTACCAAAGACCAATGTTATCAATTTCATTTTTCTTCACATTAATATTCTGATTCTAATTCTCCATAACCATAAGTTTTTGTGGACAACACTAATTTTTGTGCCCCAAAGCACATAGCTGTGGATTCTGGTTGAATAAAGAAAAATTCATCATTTTTTGAATCTTGACCATAGCCTGTTAAATTTGTGACATATTTCTCACATGCCATTTGGAAGAGGGAACATTCTCAGTTTTTTTCATGGTTCACAAAGTGTAGAGTGATGGGCTGGGGCTAATTTTCTTAGCCAATCATATGAACTTACCAGAGTGATCAGAATGCTAAGAATTTTCTGGCAACAAAAGACATTTGAGAGTGAGGTATGGGAGTTAATTAGGAGGATATTGGACGGTAAGTTTGATCAAGTCATGATTTTCTAATTATTGATTGGCTAGAGTAGGTGTAGGATGCTCAAAACAATGGTTCTAATACCATTATAAGTTGTAGTTTTTGGGTCAAATTAGTTACTGAGATTGGAGTCTTTCCTATTCTTATTTATTATTTTATTTATATGGCTGCAACTCTGATGGGTGTGGTAGGGCTGGGGGTTTATCAAGGCTTAGCCCGAAGTGTTGAGGGATTTGCCCGAGCCTAAGCTCTTGCCAGTCCTGTCTTGCTTAAGCTAGAGCCCGAGTTTTTCCAAAGAAATTGGGCTTGCCTTGGGTTGCCCAATTTCAACCCTAAAATTATCTCAAGGCGAGTATTGAGTAGTTCCTAAGAAGCATGGACATTTCTAAGAAGGTGGTGTATCCGTGTTGGACACCGACACTCGTTGGACACTTCTCGCTGTGTTTGGCACTTGTCAAAATGTGTCCTGTCTTTTTAAATTTTTTTTAGATCTGAATACTCTTCGGACACTTGGAGGACGCACGTGTCCATTGCTTAAACACACGTGTCCACTTATTGCATACATATGAAACTAATTATAAGTTTGAATTAAATAATTTAGGATATAATAATAAAAAAAATAAATTTATAAATTAATAAAATAAGCGTTATATTACATTTTTTTAATTATCTTTGAATGATATATTTATCTATATGACATATAATCAATATATAAAATTATATATTTTGTGTCGTGTCCCCCACATGTCGTGTCATGCATATTTTTAAAATTGGCATGTCAGCGTGTTTGTGTCGTGTTGCATGTCCATGTCCGTGCTTCTTAGAGTAGTTCTAAACAAATGGATTGCAATTTCTAGAAATAGAGAAAAAAAAAAAAAAAAAAAAAAACCCTCAAATGATACAACACATGGAACATAAAAAGAAAATTTGTTTTGGTTGTGTACCAAGTAGAACAATTGATTCAATTGTATTCTAAGTTAATTCAACAATGGGAACATAATCATTATTGAGGGGAACATTTTTATGGAAAGACAGTTTTTCAAGACACTGTAACGCAAAGCAACCTCTGTTATTTTTCAGTTTAAAACTGACATGAATCTTTTAATTCAAGTGATTCAATTCACAAACTAACAAATTAAGTACACAAATAACCAAAGAGCACAATCACAAGAGAGAACAATTTTAAAGGGGAAAACCCAAAATTGGGAACGAACCATGATCTAACCTGCTAATAAAGATTACCACTTACAAGATTATTACTCAAATATTTTACTTGCTCAAGTCACATGAGCACCCAATAGTCCAATCTTTAACCACGTTATTAGTGAACTTCTACAATCTTTATGAGCAGTTTCAAACATGAACTTTTTTTGGGTGAATATTTTGAACACAATCAGCTAGACCACGAAATTGACCTAAATCTGTGTGAATGTTATTCCCTTATGCAAATTGATCTAGCAACCAGCAAAAATCAACCTCGACCTTTGAAAGATTTGAGAAGGATATAGACTAAAATGCTCTCTTATATCTTCCAAGACTATCTATGTTAGCCTTGGGAGATTTAAGAGAAGCCTTTGTTTCAATAACTTGTAATCAATATTTGGAAACAAACTGGTCCCACTTATATTCTTCATTTGTATTATACTAAACTTTATACAAGTGATGTGAAGTAGCTAAAAGTTCTACTTTGAGTTGTCCAGATTATGGAATGACAGTGATTCATTGTGCAGGCTATTTTCAAGCCTCCGAAGGCAATTCGTGGTGGTATTCCTATATGCTTTCCTCAAGTATGTGCTACTCAACCTTTCCCTTCTTTATTTTCTTTGGTTGCATTCATCTTGGTCAAGGAAACATGCTCTGTTTATGCAGTTTTCGAATCATGGCTCCCTTGAGCAACATGGGTTTGCTAGAAACAGGTTTTGGAGCATTGATACTGATCCACCTCCTTTTCCGACAAATTCCTCCAGTAAGGCTTTTGTTGATTTGATCCTTAAGCCCTCTGAAGAAGATTTGAAGATCTGGCCTCACAGGTACAGTTTGAGAACTTTCTAATTTTCTTGTGTGAGTTGAAAATGCGGCTAAATCCACTGTGTTCTTTAATTGCCTAATTTATTTTTGTATTCATGTCCAACACTCTTATATTGAGTGGATAAGCAAAAGTGGAGCGGACTTTAGCTGGTCCTTTTTTAAAGTCATGCCAATCTTTTTTGCTTTTCTTGTTACTTTCAACTTGAATTTTTATAATCAAGTTTTGGTAGTAATTTCTACTTCTTACTTCACTTTCTTTTTGTTCTCTTGTAGTTTTGAGTTTCGGTTGAGGGTGACCTTGGGACCTGGAGGAGATTTGATGTTGACATCGCGCATCAGAAATACCAACGTTGAAGGAAAACCTTTTACTTTCACATTTGCATATCATACCTATTTCTCTGTTTCAGACATCAGGTATGTACTGAAGTTGATTTGGCTTGCTTTCACTTCAATTAATCTGCTATGTGATAATTATGGCCTCTTTCATTCCTTAGTTGATGCTTCTATTAATATTTCTTTTTGTCAGATTGTTTGTCATCCATACCCTTAATCTTTCTCGAATATGAAGTCACCTTCCTTCTTCCATCTATGAGCAAGTTTCATTTAGGTTATAAATGCTTTTTTCATGGGGATATATACAAGAGTTCCAATGTCATGTTACTATTGATTGTCATATTGATGTTGATGTTGATGTTGGTTTTGAGAAGTGGCTTTAAAATCTCATAATTGATATAAAGGGGTAGAATGATGACTTGGGTACGATCAATGGCTGGTATATTGGGTGGTATCTTTTGCCAACCTCAACATAGAGGTGCAAGGTTGAGTCTTGGATGGACAAAGGTGTTTGCATCTTACTTGTCTAAAAGAGAATAAATAAAGAAAAGGGTCTTGGGTGTGAGGAAGCGTGTGAAGTGAAGTCCCACATCGTCTGGGTACTAAAGTAATGTGAAGTATATAAGCGTGAAGGCACGCTCTCCTCAATAGTTAGCTTTTGGGGTTGAGTTCTACCAAAGACTACGTAACATAGGAAATATTTTGGAGTACATTATTGCTCTCTCTGGAGGACACTACCGCTCTTACTATGTCTCTCTCTCTCTCTATAATTTTTTATATATGTTTCTGGCATCTTCCTTTTCTTGATTGCTTTTTTTTTATTTATTTTTTTTGGGAGGGGAAATCTCTCTCCCTCTCCTGGGGGGGATTTTGCTCCACTTGATTTTTGTCAAGGTTAGCAAGCCTTCTCAAATAAATCTAGTAATTTTGCAATTTTTCGATAACTGTTTTGAATATGAGTTGGACCAAAAATCAGGAATTTTTGAATTGTAAGAACATGCTCTTAAATTTGAGTAGTACTTGTTTCTAAAAGAACTGCAAACACAAGGATAGGATAAAATGTCTTTTTGTTTACTTATTTTGTGCTGAAGAGGAAGGAGGTTCGAAATTGGTTTGTAAATTTTTGTTCCGAGAATGGTAGGGCTGTAAATGAATATATCCTCAAGCATGGAGTAGCGACAGGTTAAATGATGAAAGTTTCAAAATTAAGCAGTCTTTTAGTTCAAGATTGATATGCTTATTAATAGTCAAAATCTTCACTATTGGGAGATTTTGGATTGGGCCATTTTATTTAGTTCATGAATGTCTTCAAAGGTTTAGTGCAATCATAAGGTGCCCTGTTGCAATGTTATCGTAGGACCATTTTCGGTTACTTTGGTGGATTACAGTCTGCAGCTTTGAATTGTTTTTTAATTTGAATTAGCTTATTTGCTTCTATTCAGTGAAGTTCGGGTTGAAGGATTGGAGACGCTGGATTATCTCGACAACTTGAAGAATAAGGAGCGATTTACTGAACAAGGGGATGCAATAACTTTTGAATCAGAAGTAAGTCCAGGAAATCATTTACTTGTCCCTGATTCTTGCTATGTTTGTGTACATATGTTTTAATGCTTATAATGTGTTACCTGTGCTACTTAGGTGGACAAAATATACCTCAGCACACCTACAAAGATTGCAATTTTGGATCATGAGAAGAAACGAACATTTGTTATTCGCAAGGATGGACTTCCAGATGCTGGTGAGAATGACCTTGTCCATCTTTTTTCTTGAAGATGTCAGATTGTGTGTTTAAATTGGGTTTGAGTTCTCTGGTTGGATAGTATTGGTTGAAAGATTTATTTCATGTCATAATTTATCAGCTCATTAATTGCCTAGTTTAATCATTCATTTACGTTGAGGCTAGTCATAGAATTCTCATGATCCATCTAGTGAATATTTTTTTGCCAAGACATGACTCTGGATAGTGGAGGGAACACTTCTTGTGTTCATATGCTTTGACTGAGTTAGTGAGCTTTACAGATTAACCAGCTAAATGAAATTTCAGATATTTAGAATACCAGAGAACTTAGATACTGAAGCAATGGAACAAAGTAATGCTCTAGACAATGGTTGCAGCTACATGAAGAATGTATTTATTTATTTAGATTTTTGAGTTCATAAGATCTTTCTTTATATGGGGTGGGGGTGGAATTATGTTCAACTATTTCTTCTTCAGTGGTGTGGAATCCCTGGGATAAGAAGGCGAAAGCCATGGCTGATTTCGGAGATGACGAATATAAGCATATGCTGTGCATGGAGACTGCTGCGGTGGAAAAAGCAATAACACTCAAGCCTGGTGAGGAGTGGAGAGGAAGGCAGGAACTCTCTGCTGTTCCTTCCAGTTATTGCAGTGGGCAGCTTGATCCTCAGAGAGTCCTCCAGAGCAGCTAAAATGTCCATTTTCTGGTCTAAATCCAGTACAGGTACTTTGCCGACTTCATTATTATTATTTTGTTTAATCATCTCAAATATTGGTTTTTTAAATATTTATATTATTCTGTCAAATAAAATTGGGAAGAGAAGATTGCTTATGCATAATTGGTTTTCTTTGGATGCCGTGTTCAGAAGTCTTAGTAGTTGTCAAGAGTGACTATCTGACCATTTGGGTTATGGAATGCCAAGTCATTTATCTATTTTATAGCGATATAATATTTGATTATAAATCAGATACATAAAAATTTCAACCAAATAAGAACCTACTATAAAATATGTATTTTTGTGCTTTTAAATGTGTAAAAATGACTAGATAGGCATATGCCTCGCACATATATATAGTTGTGTTTGTGTTTATTTTAACATTTATTTGATTCATGGAAGTATATCAGAATATAAAAAATAAAACAAAGCAAAAAAATGTTTCATTTGTATGGATGGATTATATAAATATATTGTACAGTTCAAAAATATTTAAGTCAATAATGGATGTTGAGGCTTGATCCCACAGAGCCGTTGAAGGTCAAGTCCTGGTAGCTGCATGCACACGTCTATTTTTCCCATTTTTTTTAAAACTAAAAATGAGAGGCATAATTGGCAGAGATTCCAAACTTGGATAGTAACATTTGGCATGGGTTTCTGCATTGGGACATGTTTAGCAAATGCAATTATGTATCGCCAAACTCAAACACAGAATTGCTTTTGGGCCCAAATGTGTTTTTAAGTGTTTCAAACGTGATTCTCCAAAGGGCTATGTTGTGATCATATTGCTAGGAATTTTAATTTCTCATGAATGATAAAACAAACTGTGCTTTCACACACATGCATGAGAGAGAGAGAGAGAGAGAGAGAGAGAGAGAGAGCTACCTATGAAGCACGGACACCTCTCTGGGGGCTACGTATCAGTGTCGGACACGGACACGTTGTGGACACGTGTCCGACACATCCCAGAAGGTGTCCCCTTTTTTTTATATATATATATTTTTTTGCAGAGGGACATGTGAGGGACATGTTTCGGACACTGCAGGGTCAAAAACATAATTTCTGAAACTTCAAGTGGGGGTTAATTTGTAAAAAACAAAAATTGAAGCAGTTAAACCAATTTCTAACCAAGATGTCGAACAGAAAGAAGAGAGGAGACTGAGAGAAGGCTGCTCTTTGCTCTTGCTGTTATCGAAGGTATGTTCTTTGATCATCTTCTTCTTCATTCAATCTTCTTCTTTTGATCTCTCTCTTAGTCCCTCTCTCTCTTTCTTCTTTGTTCGACATCTCTCTTGGTCGCTCTCTCTCTATTTCTTCAACTTTCTTCTTCTTCTTTTTCTTTTTATGCTGAATTAACCTCTTTCTCTCTCGTAGACTTATTTATTTATTTATTTGGTTTTTTTTTTTTTTGGGGGGGGGGGGCTTTTTCTCTATCTCTATCTCTATTATTTATTTATATATTTTTTTGGATGATTAGTTTATAAGAACAAATTAGTTTTGTTAATTTTAATGATGTGTTTATTAATTTTATTATAGGAACCATTTTTTAATTCTAAAATATGGCAATGGCTACTACGGGTGGTAGTTTTAATGACATACCTAATGACATATAATAAATAAATTTAATTATAATTTTTTATTTATTTATAATTTTATGACATATAATAAATAAATTTAATTATATATCTTGAACATGTCCCCAGCGTGTCGTGTCCCCCATTTTTTGAAAATTTACGTGTCCGCGTGTCTGTGTCATGTCATGTGTCCGTGTCCGTGCTTCATAGTTTGGGGCTTTATAAAACCATAGCGTTCTGTAGTAGAGTGGTATACAGAGTGCAAAACTTTCCATGCATGATAATTTGTTCAAAATGAATCTAGGTTCCCTATATTAGAGTGGTGGACAGAGCACATCCCTAACCCTGTGGTTGGATACACTATCAACGACTACACTCAAATATATGAACTTTTCTGATCTGAACAATTTTGGCCTTCTAGCATTTTGCTTGCTAAGCACCACCTAGTTGTAGGCCTTCACAATATTATTTTGACAGGGATGGGTAGTGATTAAATAGGTAAATTGTTTGCATGACACATGAAGAGGCATGGATTTCTCTTGCTTTGTATTCCTGCATCTCCGAGTGGTTTTCCAGGTTATCTTGTTTGCTGAGGATATGTTTTGATTTCTCGGAAGAGTTGGTTACTGGTTGTTCTGAATATGGTAAATGGTTATGGCCCAAGTGACATGGTTCTCCCCTCTCCTCCTCGATGTTTAGCTTAACCTTTAGGCAATGTTTGTTTAGGTGGAGATGACCTTGAGATTGGATTCATAATCTGGCAAAATGCATAGTCTCACGTTTGGCTAAAAAAATTGGGGTCTGGACTGACGAGAGGTACAGACTAATTGGCTAAGTTACAAAATTGATAGGATTTTGTCAATCCATCCCCATAATCTTGGGCCAATTCAAACACGGGACAGAATACACAATTCAAATGAATTGATAATTCCATTGATCAACAGTCCTTGGAATGCTAAATGTAATCAGGTCCCTCCAAACAAACATGGCCTAACAGTCCTATAATTACCTGTCTATCCTTCAACTGGTTAATAAAATGCTTGAGTTTGTTTTCATGTGCTCTCTTATCTGAAAGGGGTGTGATACACATGAATTCTCAGAATGATTCTTGTAGTTGTTTGCTATACTTGTTAACTACTGTCCCGACATTAATTTTATAGGTGACCTATTTCTGCAGGGGGCTCGCTATGTTCCAATATGTGATCGGAGCACAACAACGAGCAACATCTTGCTTTGGATTTTTGTCTTGGTTTTTTTTTTTTTTTTTGTAACCCCTCTCTCCCTTGTCTAATTTTCTGGTACTTGGGTGGAAGGTGGATTCATGAGTAGAGTTGTCAAATAATGTTTCTGTTTTTAATGGTTGGTTGTGTGGTAGCATTGTCAAAGTGGGGAACAAATATATACATATATGCATAGCATGGTTTTTAAAAAAAAAAAAAAGAAGCTACTGCTGGGAACTTGGGGATTATTTCTGTCTAAAAGGAATGTGGCTCTGAGAGAAGGGCAAGTCTATTGCATTATTTTTTAGAGCATAGTCTTAAGCTCTGGAAAGCAGACAACAAATATAGCTTTAATGGTTGCATTTTGAGATCTTTGTTCTTAAAAGATATGCTTTGCTTTGCTTTGCTTAGCTTAAAAGCAACTTGAGTGGCTAGCTAATGGCAGATTGATAAAAAGGATTGGTCTCTGGTGGTATGCTATAGTGACTGCCAAATTTTTGGCAATGCAAAATCAGTCAGCTCATCCTTCCCAATTGTATTCCGGCCCTTCGGAATTTTCACTAGACAACATTTTTAACATAATATTTAGCAACATGAAAACATTCAATTTTGCAAATCAAAAACAAATTTAACAAGATAGTGGTGAACTCACAAGGCATGTTTAGGAATAGGGAGGGATACAGACAAATGCAAAGTTCTTTTGTGCTCGTCCTGCTTAAAGTGAATGAGCTTGAGCCTGAATAAGCTTGCGAACACACAAGACTATGAATTCATATTTATTTTTAATAATATATTAAATATAATTTCATTAATTTATTTTAGTTCTTTGATTATATTTGGTGTTGGTATAAATGTACATATTTTGCGCATAGTATTCAATTAAAATGACTAGTATTGAACCAAAAAAAAAACAAAAAAAAAAGAAAGAAGGGTAAATTGTAGTTACCTCCCTTGAGGTTTAGCATAATTACAGGAACTTTATTTGTGATTTGAAAAATTACTTTGACCTGTCTTACTCTTGAAATGAACGCCAAGATCTCTCCTTCTGTTAGATAGACGTTAAAAAAACAAACAAAATATATACACCTAAATGGTCAAAATACCATTCTCATTCCTTGTAAAAACCACTTTCTAATCATTTGCCTTCACATCTCCAACAAACCCTTCTCTCTCTACAAACTCTCTCTACATTGAATTTTTGAAAATCCTAATGTAGTAGGTGGATCACTGCAATAAAATAGAATGTAATACCATCTTCATAGAATGACTGTTCTGTAAATGATGATTTTATTCGTAATACATTTTTATTATATTTTAGTGAATTAAATGTGAAAATGAATATCATGATAGAATGATTATTCTATTCTATTTCATTTCAATAAACCAAACATAGTGTAATAGGACACTAAGGTAGTGTTTGGTTCATTGGAATGAAAATGAAATAGAATTATCATTCTATTAGAATGTCCATTCTTATGTTTATTAGCTCATTTAAAAAAAAAAGGGTAAATTACAAAGACACCTCCTGAGATTTGTTTAAAGTATAGATTGTCTTCTGTGGTTTGAAACATTACAAATACCTTCTTATTAGAATTTTTTATTTAATAGAATTAACTAAAAAAGTGAAATTCATAATTGCTCTCCTATATAATAATAAAATTACCTAAATTATTAATTGAAATATATTTCTAACATTATTAAAAATTGTTAATTAACTTGATTATTTATTAATAAAAAGAGCAATTTGTTATGAAATTAAAAACCTTAAGGGGTGATGTAATTTCTAAAATCACATGGAGTGTTCATATTTTAATCAAACTTTAAAAGGTGTATTTGTAATTTATCAAAAGAAAAAAAAAATGCATTCAAATGAACATTAAAATACTACATGGAAGCCTTAACACCCTAAGGTGATATCTTCTCCATTTTTCTCTAGGTTTTGTCAGGGCATGGGCACTTCAACTAGTGTATTCAGGGTTATTTGGTCATTTAACCTCCAAAAGTAACACCGTTTGAGTTCAAGTGAGAGGAAGGGAAATCTTGGTATTAGTTTGACAAGTAAAAAAAGTTAGTGTAATTTTTCAAACTACAGAGGAGGTCTTTGAAATTATGTACACCTCATGGGAGTTAAATGTAATTTCCTAAAAAAAAAAATCAATATTGACTATTACAATGATTGGCACTTTCCATACTTCATGGGTGTAACATCAACAAATTCACTCATGACCAAGTTGCAACCTAATAACTATGAAAATATTATGTTAACTATTTGTATTTTGTTCATTCCATCAGTATGTGATCATGGATCTCAATTTCCTACTCTGTTTGTGTCATCTACATTATGATTAATTTCATATCATTCATTTTCAATTTTCTTTATCAGCTCAAATACCACAAATGTACATTTTGCATGTATAGCATTGCGGAAATGCACAATATTTCAAGTTCAAACTCTATTTTGAATATTTCGTTTTAAATGATGCATGATGATGATGATGATGATGATGGTGTTATTGGTGGCACTTTGACTTACTTTTTTTCTCTCTACAACAACCTCCTCCAATACTCAGTGTGAGTTCCACCTCAGTCTCATCATCATAGCCATCTTCTTTGCCAATATCAATATGGTTATTATTATTATTATCTTTATTTTTTAATGCTATAGCTCTATATGTTTTTGAGGCACTCACTACTCCTCCAGTAGTTGAGGAGATATTATCATCTTCTTCTTCTTCTTCTTGGGCAGGCCTTTCAAGATCAAGATCAAATCCCTTTGGGATTCTTGGAGTCTCCCCACAACAACTACTGCTACTTCTCTCTGGATTGTCTGGCAGTGTTGTCATTACTCTCTGAACATGGAGGTTATTATACTCAGTGCCCCCAGTGGTGGTTGTTGGTTGGTGCCGGTTGATCAAAAGGTTAGAATAGTTACTACAATTTGAGTCGATCCTTGGAACCCCACAACACATATCTTGTTTAATCTTATTATTTCTCATCTCATCCGTCAGCATCTTCTGAACACTATACAACCGGTGCAGTTCTCGTACCTGCAATACATCCAGTTTGTTTCAATCATTTTGATTTTTAGTTTTTGATTTTGTCAATTTCGTCTTTAAAATACAAAATGTGTCATTACTTCCTCCCAAACCTAACAATGTTCAAATTAGTGTCCAAAATAAGCATATTTTAAGACTTTTCATCTTAATAGATGAGGAAATTTTGGACATATCAATCTCCTTTCTCTTCCTCTAATCTCCCCACTACAACAAAAATGATCTATTATACTGAAAACTAGAAATATATATATATATCAAAATTGTCATTTTATATAATGAATTGGGGAAAGCAAATTTCATTGCATAATGCATCTGATACTAGTGAAGAATTTTTGTCGTGTATTTTTATTTTTATTCTAAAAATAGTTCACAAAATTGAAAATAAGCATAATGTTTGGGACTAAATAAAACACATTCTGAATTTTAGATCCTTCATTATATTACAATTTTCCAATGATTTTTGCAATTGATTGCATTCTCTAAAATCTAAGATGAATAATTGATGGAGGCTTCATGGTTTCTGCTTTTAGTGACAATTTTGAAATTGTCGCTAATAAATGTAATTTTATATTTTAGGGACAATAGTTTGGTACCAAAAAGGTAGGTTTATTTTTTGAGGAATTTTGTTTTGTTCTAAAAAGAAAGTAATTCATCACTAAATGTTTACTTTCATCGATAAAAATACAACAATGACACTTTTGACAACTAAAATATTTCATTCCAAAAAAATGATTTTATCCCTAAATTTTTATCTCTAAAACCTCAATCTATTGTACTGCTCTCATTCTTTGATAAATCTCTTTGAGATCGTTTGAAGACTTCAATCCTTGGGTGCCTCCTAAGATTTCTTTTGTGTGGACTTTAATTACTTGGTGATCTTCATTGGTGGATTTTTATTTGGTGATTTTGGTAAAGATCTTTGTTTCTTGTTCAGTGGTCTTTACTAGATTCTTGGAGGTATTGGTGAAAGTTATCTATTTTTTGTGGTGAGTTAGAAAGTTGATTTTTGTTCTTATCTCTCATTCTTTTTTGTTTGTGATATTTGGTTGTATTTGTTAGATCATTTGGTGTCTTGTGAGACTTGCTCTTTGGTTGTATTTTGAGAAAATGTGTACATTGGTTTGGTATGCTTCATTATTTGTGAGAATTTGTTTTGTCACTATTATTACTCTTTGGAACAATCGTTCTCATTGTGATAATGAGGTCTTTCTATTTGTCACGGATATAGGTCAAATCATGTGTTTGTGTTTAAGAAGTTTCTCTCTTGAATTTGTATTTGTGTATGCTTTTTTTTTGCTCCATCTTCAAAAAGATTAATTACCTTGGTGTGGTTTAGTTTTTTTTGGAACTCTCAGCACAACAAACAATCATTTATGGATGGAGAAATCTTTGACGTGTATCCTTAAAAAGAGGCACAACGAAGTTACAATTTTTTGTGATAAAAATTATGAATTTTTAATATGTTATGTCGCCTTTTGGTAAAAGTTACGAATGACCAATTTATAATCTGCAATGAAAGGTATGCTTAGAAAAATTATCCCATTTTATGAGTTATATTACAAAATTTTGTGATGTTATCATAAAACACATTCGATATGCACCATTTAAAGATGTACCTAGTAGCATCGCCTTTTTGTGGAAAAGGCCCATATCTATGACTCCATAGAAGTTCTAAAACAAGGTATTGAATCGTACACAATTATTTGGTGCATGATTTGTTTTACAAACAATGAGGAGGTGAGGATAGAGTTCTTATATTTTGTTATAGTTTGAACATTTTCACAATACCATATCAATAAGACAAAAACATACATTTTATGTTGTAGATTTGTCATGAACACCATTATATTGCGAAGAAATACATCAGTGTTAAAAACACATAAATTAAATATAGAATCAGACACAGAAAAAATAGACAAGATTTGTTTTAGAGCTCACTTATCAAAAATTTTCTCTATCCATTTGACAAGTTTTGTGTGTTTAGTTCTGTATTTGACTTTATGTTCCTAAATTTACTGGCCTACATATAAACCAAATCAATAAAACTAGTAAAAAAAAAAAAGTAAAAAAAAAGGAGTAAAAATGTAAATTTGATTGTGTTGTACCTGGTGTTGAAAAGTATCTTGGTGTATAAGCATTGTCTTCTTGATAGATTCAATGTTGTGTTGATTAAGCATGATCCTCCTTTCCATTGATGACTCCTCAAAGTTGATGATAACAACAACAACAACAATAGTACTAAAAGAAGTAATTTTTGAGCAGAGTGGTCCCAACAACTCACACCAAAACTATCATCTTTTGTGATTGTACTTCTATCTATTGGATTACTTGTATTTTGGAGTTTGGTTCCCATTCCTGAAATAGTAACAATTGTGTTAAAGAAAAAAAAGTTGCCACTTGTATTCATCAAAATTTTCATTTTTGTCACTTAAAATTTCAAGTGTAACAGTTAACTTTTCAGATTTTAAGATTTCAAGTAAAGTTAACAATACCATTGACCTTAGTGAGGGTGACATGAATTGACATGTAAGAGCATCTCTATCTAAACTTTTACAAATTAGTATGTCAATTTTTTTTTTTAAAAGCTTAGCTGACAAATTAATATATATAAATTTGAAATTTCTAAAAAGGAGTACTTCAACTAATATATCAAATTTATTATTTATTGTTTTTTATTTTTATCTTTTTACCTTAATTTTTTTTGAACACTTTTCTAAGCCCCTTACCTTACGATTAATATAATGAAAACGACATAATTTGACATTCTCTTTTGATTATGCCAAATTTGGCAATTGTCAACTCAATTTTACATATTCAAATTGAGAAATATTGTTGCCAATATTCATTGTCAAATGTATCAACTTAGATTTGGTCATCGTCACAATTCACAAAACTTTTCGATAAAAAAAAAAGGTACAAAAATAATAAATGTAACTAAAAAACACATAATCATTTGTTGTTGTGAACTGTCAAAACAAAATAGACTCTTCACACAAAAATAAAAAATAAAAAATAAATTTATTGAGAAGATAAATGAATGGGTGTGGGAGTTTACTTCCTTTTGATGAAATGCACTACAAAGGTGGAGGGGGGACAGGGACAAGTTCATGTGTCCACAAAGACCTATAGACAAACCTGACCTTCTTGACTCACACCCAACTCAACTTTACCATGGAAAAATGAGAAAATTATAATACAGTGAAAAGTGAAAAGAATATTTATTGAAAGGTGGAAATTGCAACTTTTACTTTGATTTCTCTGTCCAAAAGAAAAAAAATTACTTGTAATTATTTTTTGTCATTTACACTGATTTGTAATTTTTCCTTTAAAAAAACCAAGATTGCAATAAACCTATTGAAAGCAAATCTAGAGAATAAGAGTAAATTTTTTGAACACTACTAACACTACAAATCCTTAACCCAAAAAATAATTTGCCTATATCGCATGGTTCCAAGGTCAACTTTTCTGGATCTTGAATTTGTAGAGAAAAAAAAAAAGAAAAAAAAAAGAAGAAAAAAAAGGAACATAAATGAAATATAAGGTAATCTTTTATTTATGGGTAAATTACACTGATAGTTTTTATATTTTGTCTCTTCTGTCATTTTAGTCCTTACAATTTCAATTATCTCAATTTTGATCATTAAATTTATATTTTGTGTTAATTTGATCCAATTGATAATATTTTTAGTGTTTTTGATGAAAAATGATTGAATTGATTCAAGTTAACTTACAAGTTTAATTTTATTCCTAAAAACACGTCATAAGCTACTTATGTGCGTATTTTTCATTAAAAAATGCTAACACTTGTATCAATTGGATTGAATGGAAATAAAGTCATAAATTCAAAGTAAAAATCAAGTCAATTAAAATTATAGTGACCAAAATGATACAAGAATTAAAATATAAAGACTGCCAGCATAATTTATCCTTTATTTTTCCTCTGCAAAGTCCTGAAATTCAAGATCCAAAAAAAATTCATATTGTATTAAATGCAGACTATTATATATGTAGGTTTCCTACATGTAATAACTTGTGAAGTTGGTTTTTGAAAAAGCAATGGCAATGGGCTATTCCAATTACAAAATTCTTCTACATTGCATTATAATTTCCAAAATCATAATCAAGTAAACAAAATTCTCTCTCCACCCATTAGGCACCATTAAAGGTGTGAGTAATGCTCTATACATAAAAAAATTAAACAAAAAACAAATACAGAATGATACGACGACCTTGATCTTATAACTTTAATGTTACATTTGGTTAGGAGATTTGGACAGAGATTTAGAAATAGAAAGGAAAAATATGTGTTAAACTAAGTGAAATGTAGGTATATTTTATTCTCATTTCATCTATATTTTCTCTTTTCCTTTTCAAATCATTTTCCAAATCCTCCAACCAAATACAGTGTAAAATAAATCCTATTAAAATTACAAAATTTTTAAAAAATGTCACTATCTCATCATAAATTCTATGTTAAACTTTTGCAAAAAATAGAATTTTCCTTAATAGTCTTCCTACCCAAGCAACATTTTCCCAATCCTTTACTTTGAAGTGATAAAGGGTTAGCCTCAAATATTAGGAGACTCACTCTAAACTTAAGGCTTGGAAATTTTTTTTCTTTCCCCCCATAATTGTTCCCACTTTAAAATCTGATTACTTGTAATGTATGTATATGAATGCAGAGATTATACGTAATGCAGAGATCACAAAGACAGATAAAAGCAGACAAAATCAAGTTTATGACCCTACTACGCTAAAGCTCTAAATTCTCATAAATGTAATTATTAGTCTAGGTGAATTTAGTACCAAAAAATAAAAATAAAATATTAGGATTTGGAGAAGAAGAAGAAGAAGAAGAAGAAGAAGAAGAAGAAGAAGATGATACCTGTTAAGAAAAGATGTGGGCAGATGGCAATGTTTTCTCACGAGAGTCATTGAAAATCTTGCACCCTCTTATTATCCCAATGCTTTTTTTACCCATAAATAAACTGATCTCATCTCATCTCATCTCTTCACTATCAAAACTATAAACTGAGAAAATAATAAAAAACCCAATAATCAACTCAAATGAACAACAACATCCACAACACATTCATATCATGATCTTTGTGAACAAGGAAGAGAGGGACGGAGATAGATAGAAATGAGATGGGGAGAGAGAACCAGCTACTACTACTGCTGCAATATCTCTTTGATTTTTCCCTACAGAACTTAGCCTAGCTTTCAGATACAACAAAGTACCCTTCTCTTAGAAAATTAACAATCACACCTTCCTTGTTACTAATAATAATAATAATTCATCATTGACAGCCTGGAGAGAGAGAGAGAGAGAGAGAGAGAGAGAGATAAAAATAATAAAGAGCTGGAGTGGTAATATGAATGTGTGAGTTCTTGGGTGAGAGATACAGGAGCTGGTGCTAGCAGTATATGGTAGAGCATGTGTTAAAATATATTTGAAGTATTTTTTCTTAGAAAAATAATTGCACTTTCATAAATTTATGATTGGGAGGCCAAGTTTGGGAAGACTAAATAAGTGCACTTTTTGACTTTTTATGAAATATGGGTTGAATTTGAGTTGGGTTTGAAGTGATGTGTTAGAGAGGTGATGTGACTTAAATAAGATGATGTGACTTAAATAGGATAGTGACTTTTTGAATTTTTTTAGGGATGCCAAACTTGGCCACATATTTTTTATAAGTTAAAATCAAGAAATTTGTTGTATAAAACACAACTCTGACTTACACTTTACGAAATTGTAATTATTTTAAATTATTTTTATTTAAATTTAATTTTTTCTAACATGCATATCAAATTTATGATTTTTTTTTTTTTAATACTATGTTTTAAAAGTACGACTTGGTGGGTGAAGTCATCTTCTACAATGCAAGTTTAAAATTTGGACAAATCATACTGATAGTTCTTATATTTTGTTTTGTGTTATTTTAGTTTCTATATTTTCAATTAACTCAATTTTGATATTTAATTTTAGATTTTATGTCAATTTGTTTTTTTGTTTTTTTTGATAACTCGGTATTTGGGTCAATTTACACGCATCTCGACTAATTCCGAGAGATCAATTCTATCACTCACTTGCGGGAGCCCTATTTAAAACCAGGGCGAACACCCCATATAGACATGACCCCCAAGGAACTTGTTGCTACTAGTGGGTATTGAACCTGAGACCTAGAAGGAATACATCCCTAGGTCCCAGGTTTTACACACTAGGCTAACCCCTTGAGATTCAATTTGGTCTCATTGATAATGCTGTTAGTGTTTTTAATAAATTGAAATTAATTTACTGAGTTGAACAAATTTATAATTTTATTTTGAAAAACATGATACATGCCACTTATGTACATATTTTTTTATTTAAAAATACTAACAATTATAAGCAATTTGATTAAATTGAAACAAATTCATAAATTTAGGGTCAAAATCAAGTTAATTAAAATTATAAGAATCAAAACGATACAAATATTAAAATACAGGAACTACCAACGTAATTTGCCCTTAAAATGTTTACAATAAATTAATTAAAATTTATGTTTCCAAAATACTATTTTAGGTTTAACACCATCTTCTCAAAACATGATCTCATGTAGATTTGAGAAAGGGAAATGATTTACATAACATAATTATTTTATAAAAAAAAACTCAACTAGAAACAGATAGGGCCTGTTTGGTAACGTTTACGTTTTCAGTTTATATTTACAAAAATTTTATGAACTGATTTTTGTTTATTTTTAGAAAAACATAAACTACAAACGCGTTTGGTTTAGACAAAATGTTTAAAAAATTTAAAGAATATAAAAAAGAGTGAGAAATGGCAAGTGAAGACGAGTGGTGGCGGCGGAAGACAGTGGTGAAAAATGATGGCGGGTGGTGGAAAATGATAGCGAGTGGGTGGTAGTAGTAGTGGTGGGTGGTGGCGAGTGGGTGGTGGTGGTGGTGGTGGTGGTGGTGGTGGTGGTGGCGGCGGCGGGTGGTGGTGGCAGGTGAGTGGCGGATGGCGGGTGGTGGTGGCGGTGGTGGTGGTGGGTGACGGTGGTGGGTGGTAGCGAATGGGTGGTGGTGGTGGTGGTGGTGGTGGCAGGTGGGTGGTGGTGGTGGTGGTGGTGGTGGCAGGTGGGTGGCGGATGGCGGGTGGTGGTGGGTGGTGACGGGTGGGTGGTGGTGGCCGGTAGGTGGTGGTGGGTGGGTGACGGTGGCGGGTGGTGGGTGGTGGTGGTGGTGGTGGTGGTGGCGGCGGCTGTGGCGGTGGCGGCGGGTGGGTGGTGGTGGTAGTGGTGGTGGGTGGTGGTGGCGAGTGGGTGGCAGGTAGCTGGTGGGTGGTGGATGGTGGTAGCAGGTGGGTGGTGAGTGGTGGTGGCGGCGGCAAAGGGTGGGCGGTGGTAAAAGTGGGTGGCAGGTAGGTGGTGGTGGCAGGTGGGTGGTGGTGGCGGGTGGTGGGTGGTGGTGGCAAGTGGGTGGTGAGTGGTGGTGGCAGGTGGTGGTGGGGGGTGGGTGGTGGTGGCAGAAGACGGTGGTGGAAAATGGTGGCGGGTGATGGCTAGTGTTGGGTGGTAAAAAAAAAAAAACTGAAAACTCAAAACATAAACTCATTTTTTGAGTTTATATTTTTTGGCCAAATTTATAAACTGAGACCATTGATTTATAAATCAAAAATTTATCAAACAAGTTTTTATTTGAGTTTTTAAAATTTTTATAAATATAAATTGAAAACTAAAAACGTAAGTGTTACCAAACGGCACCGTAGTGATGACAATGTTAAAATTATAAGTTGAGTTTATTAGGTCCTACATTTAGCTTAAATTTGAGTCACATTTATTGACTAGAATTCTGAGTAAATTTTTTGAGATTGTAACATTTCTGTTCTATTATATTTGTAGATCAATAATATTACAAACAGCAGTGATACATTTTTAAAAAATAGAGCTCTAAACAGAGCTTTATATACTTGGTGTTAGGTTTTTGTAATTGGCAATCTCGTTTGACAAAACTCATTTTAGTTATAATTTTATTCGATTTTTTATTTCAGTGAGACTATGAGTATTTAGATATGAATCCAATCTGAATTGTGTCTATGTAGAAGAGTTTGTGATTTTAATTCTATCATATTTGTCACTTCGCTGACTATGTCGGGGATCGCGAATCTAATCCGAATTGTGCCTGCAAAAGTATTGGGAGTTGTATTTTTACGCTTGAGCGGCCTTTTCTGCGCTCAAGCGGAGAACGCGATTTTGTTTTCTATAAATCTGTGATTACTTCAGTTTTTAGGGTACGACTTCTAGATCTTCTTCTTGGGTATTAGGGTTTTCATCTGGAACTTCTTTGTTTGTTTCCTTTGATATCTGTGAGAGTTTATATAATGAATTGAATGGATTATATCAAAGGGTTTGTTTATTTTGTTTATTTAAAAAAGATAGAGTTGTTCTTCGATAGATTTCGTAGAATTTGAGCCTGAAACTTTGGTGGATTCCAGAGTGGCTCATTGTTGTGGATTCGACATCGACGTTATGGATTCAATATTGGACAAGACAATTCCGAGGTGAAGATGGTGGTAGAAGAGACACATTGGGGTCGGTTCAATTTGGG
This sequence comes from Camellia granthamiana, assembly GCA_036172215.1. Taxonomy (NCBI): domain Eukaryota; kingdom Viridiplantae; phylum Streptophyta; class Magnoliopsida; order Ericales; family Theaceae; genus Camellia; species Camellia granthamiana. Next base: position 153,143,480 of record CM069906.1, read on the forward strand.
TGTGGATTCGCTAGGTAATTAAGAGTACACTCATGTAATTCATTTTTGTCTTCTTAATGGATTGTTTTGTGGCTTTGGCCTGTGTTTTTTTTTAATCACAATTGGAGGCGCTCCAATTGTGATTTTTCCACGTTAAAATCGTTGTGTCAATTTGTCTTTGATTGGTTGATTGAATTGTTATTTACTGGTTAAAATTGATACATAATCACAAGTTAATATCTCGGGAATTTTAGATTTTTCCCCTGGCAATGAAAAAAATAAAAAAAATAAGACCAAAACGTCACATCACTTAGACCCACCACCGCCTAGAGCTCCATTAGAGGCTCCTATTTTAGAGTTCTAAAACATTTTTGTATTATAAATGCAAAAATTTTACTTAAAAAACTATTGAGAAATGTCAATACTTGATTTAAATTCATTAATAAATTTCACAATGGCCTCGTTTGAGAAGTTGACTATTTTAGTAGGTTATTTGTGTTTTTGGCTATTTTAGTAAGTTAAAATTTTTTGTAGTTGGAAAGGTGATTGGATTTTTTTTATAATTGGATATAATGTTTGTGAAAAAAAAGAGTAAAATGATTCAATAATGCATGGTAACTTGAATTTTCATGGCTCGAATGTCTCAAAACGTCATTTTGGGTGTAAAATGATATCGCTTTGATACATTCGAACCATTTAAGTTACACAAATTTGAACTACCAAACATTTTTTAAATGATTATAGATTTGATATGACATTTTATCTTATTAATTATTTTAATTTATTTTATTTTTTTATAAATTTTAACCTTAAAAAAAAATCAAAAATTCACTTCCCAGATAGAGTTATACATATTCAATTTCCATCGCACATTTTAATTATATGGATACAAATCTAAATTTATAGACTTAAAGCTTTGTACGTACATTTGTATCAAAGTGTTGTAGTTGAATGTCGAGGAAGACAAGAAGGTAGGACCCACAGAGGAGGAAACAGAGGAATATGTTTAATGGGAAGAAATGACGCTCCTCTCCTCTTCTCATCCTCGACCATAAATCAATGTGTATTTATATATGTAGGCCCCAGAAAGATACACATAGAATATCATAAAATCTTTTTGAGTGTCAAATTTGTGTCAAGAATGACAATGGGCGGTGAAAATTAAAGCCTTGTTTTGGGTGTCTTAAAAAAGTTAAAAAATTAAAAAATTATTGCTTTATTTAAATCATATTATCTTATTTAAATCACATCGCCTCTCTATCATATCACTTTAAACCTAATCCATACTTAACCTATATTTCATAAAAAGTTAAAAAGTACACTTATTTGGATCATCCCAAACCACCCCTAAAAGTGTAGATCATAAATTTTATGTATAAAATGAATTTAAATCATAAATTAATATTTTTAGTTAAATATCTAAATCTATAATATTACTTTATATATATATGTGTGTGTGAGAGAGAGAGAGAGAGATTTCAATTTCGAACATACATGTCATCCTGACCTAGCAACAAGCATGACATTAACATAGGTACTGCATAGGAATAGGAATGGCAACGGGCCGGGGCCGAGGATCACACTTTCCGTCCACGATCCCTGATGGTGGAAATTCCCCTGTCCCTGGCCCCAATCCCCGACAGAAAACATATCACCTTCACCCCTAACGGGGATTGAGTTTCCCCGGCCTCGAACATTTTCCAACCCAAAAAAAAAAAAAAAAAAAAAAAAACAAAAACAAAAACAAAAACAAAATAGAAGCAACAACAACAGATCAAGATCATCGGAGCCGATGATTTCACCTCCAAAATCAACAATCCCTCTGTGTGTGTGTGTGTTCGCGTGCGTAGAGGGGGAAGTTTGGATCATCTCCATCTTCTTTCTTGACCAAAAACAAAAAAACAACAGTAGCAACAGTGAGTTCAAAAAAAAAAACAAAAAAACAAAATAGCAACAACAGCAACAGCCGCCTGAGAGAGGAGAACGACGCCAGTAAGAGAGAGTGGAGGAGCCGCTGTGAGAGAGAGATACTGCATCGTGATCATGAGCGAGAGTGGATGATGCCAGTGAGAGGGAGAGAGGATGAGCCGCCGTGACGTCGTGAGGGAGAAGTGACACTGGTAAGAAAAAGAGGGGGAGCCGCCGCCACAAGCATCTACAATAGAGAGAGAGAGAGAGAGGGGCACAAAAATGACTGAGTGAAGAGAAGAGAAGTGAGTGAATAGAAAAATTCTAAACACACACACATATATATATATATACGTGGATGATTCGGGAATGATTCAGGGCGGGGTCAGGGAACCTATCACCGTCCCCGGCTCGAAAATCGTCGGAGATCTATTTTTCAATACCAGTCCCAACCCTACGGGCATAATTTTTGAGAAAAATCTAATTTATCGGGACAGGATGATCCGAATTCTCGCCGGACCAAATTCAAATTGCCATTTCTACATAGGAAACAGAAGGAACAAACAAAATTTATGCTGGCCCTTCGTTCTTTCTCAGACGAATACCATGATAGCCATACCATTCTCTTCTTTTTCTGTTTTATAATTTATAATTTATAATTTATAATTTTTATTGGATATTTCAAAGGGTACCTACCTACCTACTTGATTGATTGCCCTCTCCGTACATGACAACCCATTTATAGTTCTCTCACTGTTTTAAATTATAAAAAATAAATAAATTCAACTAAAATACACAGTTCAAGCACTGCTGCTGGGGGAGGTAGGGGGGTCCTCATGTCTCAGAAATCTGTTCTGGATATGCACAAAAAAGTTAGGTGGTGTAAAACTGAATTTTTTATTACATAAATATAAATTTTTGTGTGGATCGTACAACAGTACATAATTTATCAGGGCCTTGTCAATTTTTTTGTGAAATTATTTCTGTGGTTATCAATTATGTTCAAACTCCCATTTATCCCCTATGGTGGGAGAAATATAAACAGAAGTCTTTTTGTTTTTTGTTTTTTTTTTTTTTTTGGTCTTTTCCCTTTTTAAATTTCTATTAAAATATGTGATTCAGAGCATCTTTGGTGGCTTTGTTAAATCAATTAGTAGCGTCAGACGTTAGCATACAACAACCGTTAGCAATTGTTTCTTTTTTATTTTTATTTTATTTTTTTGAGTTTTTACTCTAATGTTATGTTTAGTTGGAGGATTTAGGAAGAAATTTAAAAAGAGAAAGAGAAAATATGTGTAAAATTAAGTGAAATGTAGGTATATTTTATTCACATTTTATCTATTTTTTTTCTTTCTAAATGTCTCTAAATTTCATAACCAAACAGAAGGTATTGTTAAGTATTAGTTCGCTTGGTAGTGTGTCTACTTCTTTTATTTGCTAAATTTGAAGAGAGTTTTAGCTAACATGGCGAGAAACAAAGAGAGAAAAGTGGGGAGGAATGTACAACTAACTTGTGTAAGCAAGAAAAAAAAAAAAGGGGAGGAACGGGGCACAATACTTTTTTTTTTTTTCATTTTTAATTATTTTATTTTATATACATGTACATTTGTGCTCAAGTAAATCATGTATTTACATAACATTGTTTAACTACACTAGCAAGCCCTCGTTATCTAAACTAACCAACAATACACAACAGAGTATTGTTATTCAGATTTAAAAATTAAATTTACTTTTTAAATTTAGCGATGTATTAAGAAAATGAATGGTTGATAATTAAAGAATAATCAATCATTTTCTTAACACATTACTGAAGTCTAAAAAGTAGATTTAAAAAGTGAATCTGTATACTATTTTTCTACACAAAATTAGACTCTACTTTTTTTTAAAAATTTATTTATCACTTTTTGTTATATAATGTGGAGAGCCTATTGGAAATGTTACTAAAAACCAACAATTTAATTAGGTCAATTTCCGTATTAATACAAATATAAAATACAAGCTAAGAGACACTATACATTTTACATGCGCAATTGGGTCATCTTGAATCAAAAGGTACTTGTTAGATTTTATCACCAATGCACAAGAAATTTACATGGTTTTAACTTATATCTGTTTCTGTAAAACACGAAGTAGTGATTAATTTTTACCACTAGTCCTCAAGAAATCTGTTATGACAAATTAATCAACTTAATTTTGTCCTAATCAAGTCCATAAACTCAATCAACTTTTGTTAACAACCCACATCCTAGAATCTTCATTCAGTTGTGAAATTGTGAAATTATTATTATTATTATTTGTTTTTTGGAGTGATAGGGAACAAAAACTCTATTATTTAAGAGAGAAATGCTAGAGAAACGTAATTCTAACACATACCTTTTCCCATTTTTTTTTTTTTATAAAAAAGATGACATATAGATAAACATTATGATATAATTAGAAGTGCATATGATACACCTCTTTTAACGGGTGTATTTAGTAGAATTTCTCGTGTGTGTATATATATATGCATATTTATGTATAAAAATCTTCAAACAACTCTAGCTCTCATCTGGTGAAGTGTGTACCAAACACATATCCACATGCATAAACATATTAATAATCTCCAAAGTTTATTATTTGCCTCTGACTTTTATATATTTCATATTTTTAAGTATTTAATTCACATATAGCATCCACTTTGGATACCATTAACATATATAGTCCTTATTTGTTTTACATTTTAATTTGTGGTGCAATAAGTTTGCCTTCTCTTGTCCTTCATTTGCTTATGTCTACTGAAAATCCTACGATCAACTTGGACTCTTTTATTTTTATATATATATTTTTTTCATTTTTCTATTTCTTATTTTGTTATGAGTTGAAATAACATGAGGGTTGACTATTAATTCTCCTTTTTTTTAAATTAATTATTTTTTTTCAATGGAGCTGTTGAGAGTAATTTATTGGATACGAGTAAAATCCCAACTACACGCCTCAACCAAATAGAATGGCAAATGAATGTGTAATTTTTTATTTTTTTAAACAAGATTGGGGTACATCTAGGGAGGGAGGCAAAAGCATGTGCAAAATTTTTAAACAAGTATTTTTTTGATTTATTTGGATCTGGTCTTAGACCTCTTTCTGTGTAGGTTTTCATCTGACAATTATAATAATCATAATAATAATAATAATAATAATAATAATAATTGTAATAATAATAAGCCCTAGAACCAAACACTTAAGTGATACGTCCCGGTATCGATTGTGATCCTTTTCATTTTATATTTGTAATAGAGAAGTTCCATTATATCATCTAAGGGTGAGTGTATTTTTTTTTTTTTAATTTAAAATATTTATAAATTTATATTCTTATTCCATAAGCATTAGATATTTAATGGAAATCTTTCGTTACATATATGGAATGGAGAAGATCAAAGTCTGATTGATATTGTAATATGACAAACGAAATTAAAAAGATAAAATGAATAATAGAAAAAAGAAGGATATGAATATAATTTCTATTCTTTTACATATATATAGAATACGATCACCTCTCATATTGGGTGTATATACATACTTAGAGAAGATTATGTCTAATCAAATTTTGTAATTATGCATTATAGGGAACATGACATGCTTATATGATATGGTTTGTTGGCCATGTGATAGTCTCCACATAACAAATAATCCTCTTAGCATCAAAAATAATTTTCTATTAGAAGAGAGAGATAATCTTCCATTTCTCTTGGAGGGGTGTTGTGATTTCCTATGTGATTTTCTTAATGCTAGCTTGATAAGAGCTGTTAGCTTTTAATATTATTATTGTTTCCTAAGAATCCTGTCATTTTCAGGGCCATTACCAAATGCTTTCTAAGTTATCAGAATTTCTCACAATACATCTCATTGATTGGCTGTTGGTTTCAAATCTCATTTAAATATACTTCCATTTATGCAAATTGCTGTCAAGCATATGGATTGGATATACATATGCATGTAGATATTTTTTTAAAAATGTATTATTCTAATCCTACTACCTATATCAGTTTTGGATAACTTCTAGACTTGATATTTTATATCATGTTAGTTTTGAATCAAATTCATGTAAGAAAAAGGCAATGATGATGCATAAGTTATTATCCAAAGAAAACACACACACACACAAAAAAGAAGAAGAGGGGGGTTAGGAAAAATGTCTTTCATGGGCAAGAGATTATGAAAATGAAAATGAAAAAAATAAATAAATGGATTGAATAATTTTGAAGATAGTCTGATTAAGTGACTATTAATTGATGTCTAATCAATATAATTTTTTTTTCTGAATAATGTATTCGACGGGTTTAACAAGATAAATGGTTTGAATTGTCGAGACTGAAACTTAGACTGGATAGGAGCTATAGTTTATATATAATGACTAATATTTTCAGTTTGTATGACTTTGGTTCTGAAGTAACAAGTCAGAAAAATTGAGAAATAGAACTGTCTAATTTTATTCGTTCTCAATAGGACTCTAAGATGATCATACTATGGTGATCCTTTTGTCAACAGATATTCCTATTGTATAATTGTATTCATAATCTCTGAAAGATGAGAAACCAAACTACGTAGCATTTGTATCAAGAATTCAAGTATTGTATATACCTCATTAGTATAATGTCTTTTACCCTAATGTTTATCTTCTACATATATATATATATATATTATGAAAAAAACTAAATAATCTTTCATGAAAAAACCTCAAAAGTAACATAGAGCCAAACATATAAACAAGAAATAGGAGCATAGTTTAGAGTAAACATGAATATTATAGGAACTTAATTTTTGTCTTGTCCACGTGGCTTGGCTGTTAGCTAAGGTGCCATATGGTGGGGTGTTATTTGTCGAGGTGTGATGCTATCACACACTAGATCCCATATAATCGGAGAAAGACCTGAGTCCTAGTAGAAAGACTGACTCCTAGGTTGGGTGAATTAGGAATCTGGTGAGAGATTAACACTAATCTAAGATGAGTTCAAGGTGATGTGTTATTCCTGAAGGGAATAAATGTCCTATTGAATTATGATTTCTAGGATGAGGAGGGGCATTGTTTCTATATAAAGAGAGACGCCCTCGTGGGTCAAATGTACATTTTTTTACTTGTGAGTTAATTGCTAGAATTGTCATTACTGTGTTGATTATCTTTTAGATATATTATTATTAACTTGATCGCCGAAGTGGCCTTCTAATTGATAGCAACCGGGTTAGTTATTTTGTTTCTTATTTCAGGTTGTAGATTTTATTTAGTGCACGTACTCTTCGGCTTTATTCCTTAAATCTTCAGAGAGGATTCGATTTGATTGTATGGTCATATTTTAGCACACACAAGTATATTTGATGGATTCCAAGAAATATGGGTTACATCATCAATATGATTGTATTTTTTTTAAGGTATATATTACAAAATCGATAAAAAAATCGGATCAATCTAATACATCAATATCATAAGATCTCACAAGGAGATAAACAACCTTCATAGGATGAAGGATCTAAACCTCCATAGAGAAGGAAAAAAAGCATCAACAAAGGAATGATTATTGCATTAACAAACTAAAAATTAAGAAAACCAAATAATAAAAAGCACCAAATCCAAGTCGCCACCAAACTCATCCAAAATTCCACTGCTCCGCAACCTTTAACTTGGAATCTGAAAACTCAACCTCTAATGGTTAAGATAGAACATTGAAATTGAGGTGGTCACCGAGCGTAAAACAAACCTGTTATTTAGCGTTGGTCTTCAAACAGTGAAAAGATTTGAAGCCAGATTTTGAAATTTTGGGCTTGATGGTGAAAAAGCTAAAGTGGTGATAGCTGGACTGGTGAGACAAATATCAGATATGAGTTAAAGATCAGCTCTACAAAAGGAACGAAGGGAGGGAGATGAAGAGAAGAGAGATCGGAGAAGAGAGGGAACCACCACCGTCTTCCTCTCCCCTATCAGGAAATTGCAAAGAGAAAAACAAGAGAGATTTTTAGGGTTTTCAGTTAAACTTGACAAAACAATGAATATGACTCTTTGATAAGATTGTATTTAGATTAAGGATTTTAAAAGAAATTTATGGAGATAAAAAAAAATAATGGAAAAAAAAGACAATATTTTCAAATTTTTTGTGTGTGTGTTTCTTTTCATTTTTTTATCTTTATCCACAATTTCATTTTAAATTTAAAATTCAAACACACACAAAAAAAAAAAAAAGAAAAAAAAGAGGAAAATTACAACAAAAAAAATCATAGGATTTCATCCTGGTAACAAATTAAAATTCTAACTTTTTAATTATTTTAACTCAAACCCTTAACTTTTCAAATGGTATCAATTCTAACCATAACTAATGGAGCATGGAGAAATTAGATAATTTAATCACTTTTTGTTAGTAGTGTTAGACGGCGGCGGTAGTGGGTTTGGATTAAGGAAAGAATGAGACGGGTGATACGAGGAAGAGAAATATTAGGGGTTATGAAAGATTTGTTATGAAAATGGTCATGAAAGATTTGTGATTCTTAGATTACTTTGATTAATGTTTTGTACTTTATTTTAACTGTAATTCAAAAGTCATAAATTTTTTATAATTATTTTCATGAAAGACTTTTCATAATACCTAACATTGTTGTATTATGAATAGCAGTGAACAGAGAAAAGAGATAAAGCGGTGGCAGTAAATTAGGAAAATTAAGGGACGGTGATGGTCAGTAGTAAAAGTGGAAAGTAGTTATTAACATTAATGAAGAAATTTTTTTTTTTTGTCTAAATTGTCTATTCTCTATTAGATACAAATAGCTAGAATTAATATAATTTTAAAAATTCAACGTTTGAATTGAAATAATTAAAAAAATAAGATTTAATTTGTTAAGGAGATTAAACTTTTAATTTTAATTTTTTTTTTGGTTATAATTTTTGCAAATATATTTAAATATAAAAGGAAAAGAGGGAAGGCAAGAGACAAATATTTTAGGAAGATGGTTAAAAGCTATCTTTTAAGTTTTAACCTATTTTAAATCATATCATCTCTTATATTTTTTACACGTTTTTAACCATCTTTTTAAAATTACCCAAAATACCTAAAACACCACATTGGAAACCACATTGGAAATAGTCTTAGAGGAGTTGGATTGCATTGTAGTTTACAGAAGCACGCCTTGTACCCTTTTTAAGGTGCACAACCCCTAAGGTACTGGAACCCACATGTTTTTTTTTTTTTGGTTGAAAATTTTCAATTTAGTGTAGGTTTAAAAAATAAAATAAAAATAGAGATAAGTGATAAACTATATGTATATATTAATAATTATAATTATAATTATAATTTTTTTTATAAATTTATTATAATTTTTCGATAATAGCATTGATTGATAATTTTCCCTTTTCCTTTCAATTACAAAGCCTACTTGGCAAAGTTGTCAGCGCAAATTTTTTTGCATTGGTCAAATTACATAGCATTTCATTGGTTGAATGAAAAATATGAATTATTTTTTGACGTTTAAAAAATAATAAATATATTATTTTTTAGAATTTTTAATGTAACTAACTAATTTAACCAAAAAAAAAAAAAAATACTCAGAAATGGGAAATTGCACTTCAGTGCAAGTTTCTACAAAAATTACAAATAAGTGCAAATTCTTATCAATTTGAATAATTAAAGTTATGAATTTTTCCAAGCATTTGTAAATATTTTGTGCAAATACTATTAAATTGCAATTTTTCCAAGATAAAATTATTATATTAGTCTCATTTTCATCCATCCATCAACCACCAAATTTCTCTCTCTACACCACCATAATATTCTCCATTCCTCCTCGATGATACCAAATGTTTGTATATAATAATGACGGTGGTGTTGATTGAGAGTAGGAAAGAGTGGCAATGGTTGAGATTCTTTCATAAACCAATAAAAAACAGTTTGGGATACCACAAAAAGGTTTACCATATAATTTTCCCCAATGTGCCTGGTTAGCGTCATATTGATTTTTTATTTTTTTACATATTTTTTCAAAAAAAATTAAAAAAAAATTTAAAATAATCACTTCTCAAACACTCTTAACTCGAGTTTAACATATATATATATATATAAACTCACCATGTACAAGAGAAATTGGCACCTCATAAAAAAATAAATTAAAATAAAACTTCACAGTGCCACTTCTGAGATTTTTCCCAAAATAATTGAGTCCCACCCATGAACAGTCTTTGAAGTCCACCAAACCCAATAGTTGTCCTAGTAGTCTTGTCATCATATCAGTGATTGATCATGGTCACAGTAGCAAATAGTAGATGAAGCTAATTGCCAGGTGATGGAGTCTATGAACCTTCCAAGTGACACTTGTCACTCACCCAACCATGGAACTAGTTAGATATTTTTTCAACAAATTTTTTTATCTTTTATTACATCATCATTTAAAAAAAAATTACGGGTGAGTAGTAATAGGAGAAATTTATTACAAATTTATAAAAAAAAAAATTATCTATAAAATTTACCATTTCCTTGTAATTACTTTTTAAAATTTTAACTGAATTATAATTTGTTCTTTTATTTTTATTTTTATTTTGAAATTTTACTTCAAGTGGAGGAATCTAATGGTCACTTTGTGATGTGACATTATGGAGCTTAGTTGGCTGATTAGTTCAGAGCTTTGGAGTTAGGTTCCTACTCTGTTATAAGACGCAGTAGGCTGTTGTAAGGCCATTGAGAGCCACTTGGTCCGGAACTTCACCGATAATTTAAATTATTTATATTATAAAATTTATTGAATAGATTACCTATATAAAAAATTACTCTTTCCGTCTCATAATATTGGTCATTTATTTTATTTTTGATTGTCCCAAAATATTAATCTTTCTTCAAAAATTAAGTACAAAAATAATATAAATTTTCTAATTTGCCCTTCTTTTTTAAATTCATAAATAATATAAAAAGTACAATTATGACATTGATATTCTAAAAAAATGTACTTTCAAAGGGTAATTTTGGAAAATCAACTTTTTTAAAGTACAATAATTGTACTATTAAAAAAAGTTGGATTCCCCAAAAGGGACCATTATTTTGGGACGGATGGAGTAAATAAATTGAAGATTAATGCTTGACGTCTTGAATTCGAGGCCTCGAAATTGCCTCGAAATTGAGTTTTTTTTTTTTTTTTTTGGCTGTGTGTTTGGTTTTTAAATTTTTTTTTTTCTATCTTTTTTTTCCTTTCTTTTTTGTAAGGGTGGTTATATGTATTAGACATCTCGCACTAACTCAGCCTATATAGTTTGATAAAGTCTAACTCAACTCACTCACCTTATCAAACTACATAGGCTGAGTTTTTTTTTTTTTTCTATTTGTTGGGCTATGTTGGTTTTTTTTTTTTTGAATTTAATTTAATTTTATTTGTTGGGATATGTTGGTTTGGTTTTTTTTTTTTTTTTAAAAGATGGTTATGTGTAGGGGTGTGCCAAAAAACTAAATATTCTGCACCAACTCATCGTACAAAATTATATAAAATTAATAAAATTTAACCAACAGCTTAACTGATCAGTCAATTAAGTTGGACTGATTGAGTGATAAAATTGACTGATCAGTTAAGCTGTTAGTTAAATTTTGTTAATATCATATAATTTTATACAATGAATTGATGTAGAATGTCTGATTTTTTGACACATTCTTACACATAAACCACCTTTTTAAAAAAAAAAAAAAAAATGTTGTCGAGGCGAATTCGAGGCCTCTAGCACGGCTGTAAATTGAATATCTATAATTTCATACTAATAGTACATTTGTTTTAAAAAATAAATGATTAACATAAATTTAATAATTTTTTAAAAATATATAAGACTTGATCATAGGATTATCAATATTTAATTAATTTAATTTTTTATATAGATGATATATTCAACAAATCTTATCATATGAACCGTTCAAATCATCAACCTACACTAAAAAAAAATACCTCTAAAAATTATGAAAAAGGACTTTTATGCCATACAATACAGCAGCAACCTCAATTTGATAACTTCTATCTTTTTTCCATAAGTGGATGGTTAAACAACCATTTATTTCAGAGTAAATAATACTCATTTGTCTCTCGAAATTTAAAATATATCTATTTAATTTTATATTCTTGATATAATTATATTGATTTTTTTTTATAGTTTTAATTCATATAATACTTAAGTTAGTCATATAAATAAATTAAAAAAATTATTTTCATATTTTTTTAATAAGTTATATATTTATTTATATTTATTTTATTGTTTCCTCATATCTATATTAATTTCGATTACTTTATCAACATACAATCAATCATATAATATTTATAAATTTTTATTAAATACAACGACCCAGTCCTACCATAGTACTTTTCATCCTAAAAAAATAAAATAAAATAAAGTTCGTTAAAATGATTATGCAAATGCATTAAATTGAAAGTCAACGGAGATCTACACCATTTATATAATTAAAAAAAAATTATTGATAATAATTTTAAAAGAACCTTAAATTTCAAGATACCCAAAATATTATAACAGTTTCAGGTCGGTTATTTAACTGTGCCTAGATCTTCAACAATGATATTAAACAACTAAAAATCAAAGTTGATTGTGTGTCATATTGGTTTTTTCAATTCAATCATAATTTAAAACCTTTGAAGCAATACAGTCTATTGAAGGCTAATTTAAAAAATGGTAGTTTTGGCCTTGCGTAGCACCTTCTGTGTGAGGTTTTGGATTCTTCTCTGATAAAAATGAGTTTGATATCTTTTGTAATAGTAGAAGTTTGATACTTTTTGTAATAGCTGATTTATTTCTCCTCCATTATCAGGGAATTATATGTGATTAGTAGTCGTTATTGGATTTCACTAGTGAATTGGTTGTTAAGAATTTATTGACTTTCTAGTTATTAAGAACTGGTAATTTGTTTGATGATATAAATATTTATTATAATGCAATTACTCTTCTATCTATTGACTAAAAAAAAATTTCAATTAAGAGATTTAAGTATTAACCTTTGTCAAAGATAAAATTAGTTCTTATTTTTATTTTTTATTATTATAAGCTTTTTTTAATTTTTTTATATCCACAGTTCTATAAACTCATAAACAAAATTAAAAAATTATTCATAATTTATAATCTATGTTTAAGATTTATTTATGATTGGGTCCCACAATAAGAAAATCAAATCTTCACCTTATATTTGAATTTCTCGACAAGTTTCTGATTTTTTATTTTTATTTTTATTTTTTTTAATGGTTCATAGACTTTCTATTTTTATGTTGATTGTTCAATTTTCTTATGATGGTTGTTGTCGTTGGATTTGCCGTTTGTTTAATTAGATTTTCTTATATAATTGATTGTCCAGTATGGTATAATTATCTTAATATTTATAAATTTTTTCTTATTAATTGTAACTAAATAAATAATCAACTGATTTCTGTCACATGGCTTCCAATTAATGACCCACAAAATGGAGGATGTAATTAACATATTATTAAATTTAGGAGTTATCAAAACTAAAATAAAATATTACAATTAAACAATCCTTCTTTTTCTTGTTCGATCCTTCTTTTTTTTTGGTTCCTTTTCTTATGAGAGGGAACATCCCGAAGGCAAAGCATTTTAGACCCACTCACACTAGAAGTTATTGCTTGGTGTTGGGGTGTCGTTACATGGTATTCAGTAGTGTTGTGATTAGGGGAGGGATTGAGGTTCACGAATTGGTATTGGGTGATTGGGAAAACATGATGAAGTATGCTAAATTGTGATTGATGAGATGTATAATCACGTGATTTCCTTGGACCAACTAATAATTTTTCCACTCACACATACTAAAATTTGGATACTTATAATCATTTATAAATCATAAGTAAATCATAAATATGTGAGAATTATATAACAATTAGAAAATTATATATGAAAATAAATTAAAGTAAGATACAGACTAGAATAGAGTTTAATGTCAAACTTAGTTAGAGTTCCAATTTACAAGTTCAGAGTTCCATACTAAAATAAAAAAATCAGGATCCATCAACCTAGTTTAATGCCACTGCGTTAGAGAAACTACAAACCAATGTTTAATTCTAAAAGCAAGCCAAACATAAAAACACCAAAACAAAACAAAACAAAAAAGCCAAAATAAAAACAAAAAACCACAAAGCTAAGAATCTTTAATTTACATTAACTTTAATTTTTTTTTTAAACATTTATATTTATGTCTCGACATAACTACAAACTACTTGATACATATTCATGTAAAACCCAAGTTGTAACAATTTTATTTTTTATTTTTTGTTGAATATGTATTTTGCAAGGACACAGGGTCCCTATGGTGCATCATTCCCTGTCGTGTCTGTTGTGCAATGAAACGGCACCGTTTTTCCTTTTTTTAACGGCACCGTTTTTCCTTTTTTATTTTTTATTTTTATGTAAGGGTTTCATTAATTCTTATTTTATTATAACAAAACAATCTATTCAGCTACTGTCGTCTTCTCTACCCCTCAAGGAAAAGGTCTCTACTTTACATGGAGTAGAAAAGTTAGTTCTTTAATTTTTTTTTATACATTTTTGTCTTCTCTCAATGGATTGAACAATGTTCTCTATCTTTGCTTCATCATCCTTCTCTCGGATTTACAAACTATTATTGTTTAACAAATTGGTATGTGTATCTATATATATATATGTTTTGTATTTTATTTTGTACAGTGTGTTAGTGGGTTCAACAAATATAATGGTTTGGTTTGTTTTCTATAAATGGATTGAGAAACACAATTGTATATTATAAAAAAATTTCTTTATTATGTAATTTGTTTTGTACATGTTATGTATGTTTGTATAAATATTATATAATTTTTTTTAAAGAGTTATGATAATTTGTAATTCATAATTTTTTTTTATAGCAATGTTATGTATTTTTGTGGAAATATTACACATTTTTTTATAACAATGTCTGTATGTTTGTAATAATGTTACGCATTTCATGGTCTAAAAAAAGTTTCAATAAAAAACTGTATAACTTTACTACAAAATACGAATTTAATTTTTTAATCATAAATTGTCATAACTCAATTAAAAATGACATAACATTTGTGACAAAAATACTAAACATATATCAAAAAATTATATAATAAGAGGGCATATGGTTCACATCTTTAAAAGTGTATGCCAAAAGATTCCCTATATTATATAATATACTAATTCTAATATAATTTTGCAATTGTATATTATAATCTACTTAGACACAATAAATTTCTAATGCTACTGTACAAATTACACATCTTTTTTTCCCTCTCCCCTACCCTTTTAATTAATTTACATTATTAATTGATTTATTAGATTTCGTTGAATTGTTTAATTACTCAGCATTTAAAATTAATTAATAACTTTTTTGTTTAGATTCTTGTTTCGTTTAAATTCCCCCCCCCCCATATTTAGTAGTGTTGAAACGGAGGATGATATAATGAATAATGGTGGACTTGAGGGATGCATCGAAGAAATGAGAGAGTTGGCCAAGGATAAATCACCATATCTTGGTATGGAGTTTCCATCAGAAGAAGCTGTATATGAGTTTTATAATGAATACGGAAGAATTGTGGGATTTAGTACTAGAAGAGATTATTGTAACAAAAGTAAGGAAGATGGTGTTATGACTAGTAGAAAGTTTGTTTGTTGTAAGGAGGGAGAGAGAGAAAAAGATAAATGGTATACGATGATAAAAAAAATCCTCAAAGTGAGACAAGAACAAATTGTAATGCATTCATGCATATATCTTTTAAGTAGGACTTGTCGAAGTGGATTTTGTCAAAGTTTGATAACAACCACAACCACCCTTTGCATCTTTCTCAACCTACTCATTTGGTGCTATCTCAGAGAAAGGTATGTGATGCTTAGGGTATAAATATTGATATAGCTGATGAGACTGGAATATCTCTTAAGGCTTCACATGATCTTATTAGTGCTATAGCAGGAGGGAAGGAATTTGTAGGGTTCATGCGGGAGGATCAGAAAACCTACTTACGTGCAAAAGACAACGAAACTTGCAGTATGGTGAAGCAGGGAGTTTGTTAAGATATTTCTATTAGCAAGTGGCAGAAAATCCATATTTTTACTATGCCATTCAGTTGGATGTAGATGAGATGATTACTAATATTTTTTGGACTGATCATCAGATGATAATAGATTATGGGCTTTTTGGTGATACTATTTTTTGGCTTTAACCATTTTAGAATGACAGTGATTTTTGGTGCAACATTATTGTTGATGAAACTGCAGTGTCATTTGAATGTTTTTTAGATGTAATGTCGGGAAAAAAAAACTATTAGTTTTTTCACAGACCAAGATCAAGCAATGGCTAAGGCAATTTCACAAATTATGCCTAAGGTTTTTCATGGGTTGTGCACTTTTCACTTAGTGCAAAATACTTTGAAGCATTTAGGTTACTTGTTCAAGAGCGGTTCAAAATTTAGTTGCGATTTAAAAGCTTGCATTTATGACTACGAGAATGAGCATGAATTAATTGAAACTTGGAATTCTTTGATTGATAAATACAACTTGCAAGAGAATGAGTGGATGAAAAGAACTTGGAGAAAAAGAGAGCAGTGGGCGCGCATGTGTATATGAAGTAGGTATTTACTGGAGGAATGCAAAGCACACAACTTAGTGAAAGTCTAAATGGAACATTAAGGGGATATTGGAAAGGTGATCTTAACATTGTTCAATTCTTTACTCACTTCAATCGGATTGTTGTAGATAAGCGGTGTGAGGATTTTTTTGCAATATATGATTCTAGACAAAAGTTGCCAAGAATGAAATTAAAAAAGTCTCCCATTTTAATCCAGGTTGCGAGTTTGTACACCCCCCCATTTGTCATGACCCAAACTTGCCCCTTTAGGTTTAGCATCGTAACCGACCAGTAATCCTCGGATTACCGAAGGCTTCTGACCTGAATAACAAACTATAAGGGGCTAGCGGAAGCAAATATATAAGCATACATAGTCTATAGAGCTGTGTAGACATACATGGGACAAAAACATTTAAAACGGATATACATAAACCCACGTATGACGTCATTTACACATCCATTCTTCATCGTCATAATACAAAATAAGGCAAAAGAACTGTTTACAAAACAACAAAAGTTCTCAAAACTTGACTATTAAACTCTTTCCGGAACCTCCACGGGAGGCACAATGGTTGGTCGATAGAACAAGGACTCCAAGTCATCAACTCTGAGCCTAGTCACGTGCCTGATCACCTACATACATAATATAAATAATGAGCGAAAGCTTAGTGAATAATAATAAAGTAAAGATTTTAATGAATAATGTCCAGTTTCGTATTATATCAATCAGAGAGATAAGCATAGTCGTATCAAAATAGAGTCATGTCCATATTCGTATCCAAATCATGTGTGGTACATCCATTAGCATTAACATATCACTTTGGTCAAGTATAGCAAGTTCCATAATGGAACCTCCGGTACTAGGTAATATATCTCATACATGGGCCACGGTTGCTGGGATCCAGGGTTGTGCATCTCAGTGACAGATCTCAGGCGTGTCCAGTTTTGATCCATACCGAAAATGGTTTTGAAAAGTTTTAATAAAAGTTGATTTTGCTCAAATTATTCTTTTTACAACTTAGACCATTTTTGGACCAAAGCGGAAAATTTTCAGTACCCACAACCTTCAATTTTATTGATTTCAATACAGAGTTCTCCTACTCTTGCATACAAATTGAAGTTGCTTTTGGTTACATTCATAAAGAAAACTTGAAAATACTAATAAAGCAATAAATCCGGGGCACAGCTAAGTCAAGTGTTTCTGCGCCCCCTCCCAGAGCTGGTCGAAGCTTCTGACGCCAAACTGGGCCCTTCCTGTGCCTCTTCATTGAGCCAATCCAAGCACTCATAAGATGAAGTGCAACTGAAAGTGGGAGCGGGGGCCAGGAGCTCTCTAGTCCTCCATGCTGTGGCATACCGAGCAAGCTGCGCACCCGGACTGGGAATGCAGCAGGGTACTCTATCCCCTCTAGCGGGCAAGTCTGATCATGGCCGAACTGGAGCTGGAACCGGAACGGGAAGTAGAGCACACAGTGAGTTAAGCCTATCAATTGAATCCCAGTCTGCCGGGACATGCTGTAACTCATTGCCGATAGGTTGAGCCAAGGGCATCGCCAAGCAATGCGGTCTGCAGACAAATTGCACATCCAGTCGAACCACCATCCCTCATCGAGGGCATCGACCAGACGTTGTCGGAAGAAATAACCGCGAGCTGAGTATGCCAGGCAAGAGTCCACAACCTGCAACTTGTCCATCAACCACACCTGGGAACGGATGAAAAATGAGAGAATAAAGAATAGAGAGATGTATGATGAGAGAAAAGTGAGAAAAATGTTTTATGAGAAAAAACCGAGCCTGAGAGCCGAGTGATGTGAGCAATACATATGTGAAATTGGGTGGGAAACATTACCTGCAGCAATAGTGGACTCCCCGCGAATCTGGTCGTCTCCCGGCGATGGAAAGCGTCCAAGCCCATCAATGTCTCGGCCAATGTCATGGCAATGCAGCTTTTGCCCTCCTTCAAGCCTTGGACAACTTCGATCAACCAGACACTAGATCCTCCGGAGCCTGAGGCAAGCAAGAAATGAGATAGCATGCACAAACAGAGGGCGTGTCGCTGAAAACCTTGCCAATGATGGTCGCCGCGGTCACCGGCATCAGAAAACCAGCAAATCAAACTCGGAATATCCAGCATTCCGTCGCCAATCAAAGATCGAGCGTCATGCATTGTGAGCCCATACATTCGCCCTAAAGCTTGGGCGTGGCCGAAGCGAAGTTGGGGCAAGATTTCTTCATTGTGCTTAGATTCTATCAAAACTTGGAAATCTTCGAAGGTAGGACATACCTCTTGCCCGCCAAAGCTAAAGACATGTGTTACCGGATTCCAAAACCTCGCCGCAGCATGGAGGAACAGAAAGTGCAGCGGAGTACGACTCAGAGTGAATAGTGCGTTTATGCCGAAGCCCCGGAAATTCAGCCTTTCCGAGCCATCCAAGTTAACAATCCAAGCTATGAGATTTTGGGCAAGAAACTCTTCCATCTGGAGCAAATCAGTGTTGAATTGAGAAAAACTACGAAGTTGAGGGTTTTTGTAGGGGATAAGGTGTGAGTGGAAGACAGCTGTCAGCATTCTGGTGATTCTTGCCATTTATGGCCGACCGGCCAAAAATAGTGCCGACCAACCACCACTTTTGGTCGATGGGTCAAAGCTGTTGGCCGATGGCCATTTCTTGAGGCTGATGGCTTTCCCTTGTGGCCGGTGGTCTTCCTTCTTGTTCCCTGAGCTGTTTATGTGTTGAACATGCTGAGAATTTGGGGACTGGCACCACTTCCAATGCCCTCCGATGATGATTTTTGCAGAGTCACGTCTATTTGTTTATCGAGTTGTTGTACATTTGCTTATCGAGTTGTATTTCACATTCTTTAAGTTTTCGCTTTGCTTATCGAGTTATATTTACACTTGATTAGCTTATCGAGTTCTTTGTTTTGCTTATCGGATTGTTTTGTCATTAGTCAGCTCACTACTTGATTATTACGAGGTAAACGCTTACTTTTCAAATAAAGATTCAAACCTTATTTACATTGTTGTGTAATGCGATGTGATGCGATGCAATGCATGAAAAGTACAAATGTAACATGTCTTTGGACCAAAATAGCTGTTTCATTTCCATCATGTCTTTTGCAATATATATATATAGTTTTGAAAAAATAAGATCTGCCTGCGGCAGTACAATGTGCTTAAACTACTAGTAAAAAGGAAAGTAAAGCAAAAGGGGAAAAGGGCAGCAGAGTGTCTGGGTTAATACCGGTGGCCTCCCCTTGTGGTCGATGCACCTCCCGCGCCCTTGTTCGGGTCAATTATATGGTTTGGCACCTTCATTACTCGAGACAGTGCAAGAAAGTGCACTTTTGAACATTAACCGGCTTTCGTGTTGACCTCGAGCCATGTTTTCTGTGTGCGATGCTTGGCGCGCGCAAAGAATACCCTTCCTCGTATCCTTTTATATGCCTTGCGGATTCCGCAAATCGCTTTAAACATGTGGTATTGTATTATTTTGTTTTGACTGTAATTGTCACGCTTGTTACGCGTCTCGCATTACACCATGCCTCGTCTTGTTCTGAATTTGCATCTCAACATCATAAATAACATGCCTTTACCATGCTTCAGTTGAATATGCCCCCTTTTTCCGCCCATACAAATTGCATGCGTTGTCGCGTTATGCTTTACTTATATGTGTTCAAGTTCATATACACATTGCATGCATTGTCGCGTTATGCTTTACTTATATGTGTTCAAGTTCCTATACACATTGCATGCGTTGTCGCGTTATGCTTTACTTATATGTGTTCAAGTTCCTATATACATTGCATGCGTTGTCGCGTATCGCTTTACTTATATGTGTTCAAGTTCCTATACACATTGCATGGGTTATCGCTTTATGCTTTACTTATATGTGTTCAAGTTCCTATGCACATTGCATGCGTTGTCGCGTTATGCTTTACTTATATGTGTTCAAGTTCCTATGCACATTGCATGCGTTGTCGCGTTATGCTTTACTTAATATGTGTTCTAGTTCCTATACACATTGCATGCGTTGTCGCGTTATGCTTTACTTATATGTGTTCAAATTCCTATACACATTGCATACGTTGTTGCGTTATGCTTTACTTATATGTGTTCAAGTTCCTATACACATTGTATGCGTTGTCGCGTTATGCTTTACTTATATGTGTTCAAGTTCCTATACATATTGCATGCGTTGTCGCGTTATGCTTTCCTTATATGTGTTCAAGTTCCTTTTTATACACATTGCATGCATTGTCGTGTATCGCTTTACTTATATGTGTTCAAGTTTCTTTTATACACATTGTATGCGTTGTCGTGTATACTTTACTCACATGTGTTCAAGTTCCTCATTGCACACATTGTGCACGTTGTCGCGTGTTCTTTACTTACATGTGTTTGTGCCTTCATAGCATTGTTATGCTTGCCCCAAGTCGTATTGTTATGCTTCCCACTCGGTTTGCGTTGTCGCGCACTTTCAATTGCATTATTATGCATATTGCTAATAATATTGTATCTGTTAAGTTTTCTTTCTCTTACAGGCACGATATTGTATGTACGGTTCATTTGCAACTGGAGCGACCAGATGAACCGCACAGGTATTATATTCTCCGCGTGAAACGTAGCGAGAATTACATAATTCTCTTACATCCTTTCTGCATTGTGATGCAGTTGGATTTGTGTTTGCTAGCTTAAAACTATTGCATGGTATGCTTCGTTACAGCTTTCTTTGCATGATCATAAGTTATGCTCGGCTTTGTGCATTGTTTTGCATTTTTGTCCTTACCCTCGGGCGCATATCTTTATCTGTAGCTCGTATGCTTTGTCTAAGTCTTCAGCCTTGTCAAAAATGGGTCGTCTCTGGGCTTTGACACTCATTCCTGTCATTATTATGACTTTCGAGTTCTGTCAAAGAGGGGCAACTGTAGACACCCCATTTTTGACCGTCCTCAAGACTTGGACGTCATCATTTGAACACCCGATGATCATCCCTGTTCGTGTTCGTTTTGAGTTCCCGTAAGTCTCGGCCGCGCGCCTTGCCTCAGGATCTCTTAACTGGACTGTTTTGTGCTTGGTTTTGGACCAATAACTTGTTAGTTTTTGCTTCTGAGGGCAGAGAATGGCTTGTCAGCCACTCTCGGAGCCCACCGGCCAAGGCATGATGTCACTGGCCGTGTTCTCTTGCCACTGGCCATTGGTGATGGCCGGTCGGCACCTTTGATGGTCGGTCGGCCCTTAATTTGGTCAATCGGCCATATTTTCTGGCCAGGACTTCCTTTTTGTCCTTTTTAGGCATTGTGCATGCCAGCTGTGCCAGCTGGAGCACACAGATCTGTCCTCCATACACGTGTATGGAGGACTTGCACCCTTTGCACCCTTTTTGTTCTAAGCTTCTTGGAGAAGCTTGCACCCTTTGCTCTAGCTTCTTGAGGAAGCTTGGACCTTTGTCTTAGCTTCCTCAAGAAGCTTGCACCCTTTGCCTTAGCTTCCTTGAGAAGCTTGACCCCCTTGACCCCTTTTGCTTAGCTTCTTTAAGAAGCTTAGGTCTTTATCTTGTTCTATAAAAGAGAGCCTTCCCTCTCCTTTGAAGGGGTTCAGCAAAAACTAGAGTTATATGATATATATACAACTTTCTCTCTCTATATCTCCCTCTCTCTCTTCATTTGTGTGTGTTAGAGGGCCTAAAAGGGTGTTTTGTTCTTAGTTTTGCACTAAGGCACCTAGTATTACACCATACTTGGGTTATTGAGGTGTTGGGAGATTGTTCTTAGAGCTTTTAAGCTAATTTTGATCAGAAAAGGGGCCTGAAGTTGCTGTTCTTCAAGTGTTCTTCAAGGGTGAGCATAATTACTTTATATTCCCCATTCTTGCACTAGCTTTTAACCCACTTTGCATGCTGTTTTGAGTTTTGTGTATAACTGATAAAAGTTCTATTCTTTGATGTTTAAGATATTTCATTAAGGTCATTTTGGTGTTGGGGGTCAACCTCCCCCTCTTAGGCCTTGTTTGGCCCCTTTTGTGCCTTCTTTGTTGAGCTTTGGAACCTTTTGTGTATTGGCCTTCTCACTACTGAAATCCAGTGGATTTTCAGTGGTGGTGAAGGGGTCTTGAAGTCTTGTATAGGGGAGGGACACCCCTCTCCCTTTGTGTCTCATTTGTTCATGTTTTTGGCTCATAAGGGTAGCATACATGCTTAGCTTTACTTAGCTCCATTTCAGTGGTTTTTGGGTGTTATTTGGTCACATTATATCTCTGTGTTTGGTCGGATTGATGGTCCATTACATGCATCATACACTTGTCTAGTAACCCCCTTTATTGTCATAACATGTGCCATGCATTTGCCCCTCGATGTTTGCATGTTCTAGCTTGACTTCATGAAGCTTTTGGTCATATTTCATCATGCTTGAGGTCTGTTGGGTACTGATTTGATCATGTTTGCCATGTTTGGTATAGCCACCATGCATTTTGGCTTGTGAGCCTTGAGTGTGTGAGTCATTAGCATGCTTTAGTTGGGTTGTTTCAGTGATTTGGAATCATTTTCCATGCTATTTCAGTCCATAATCCATGCTTGTATGCTTGCATTCATCATCCTTTCCATGCTTTGAAGAGATGCTCTTTTGTGCCTTAAAATGAGTCATTGTGCATACCTATGTGTTTGAGGCTTTGGGCTGCCATATCAGTGGGTTTTGGGGCTCCTTTTTGCATGTTAAAACTCTGTTTTACATTGATTAGTCCATGCTAGATGTGGTTGGGGTGGTTATAGTAGAGTGCCCTCTTTGTGGCCTTAAATCCCCCTTTGTTTTGCATCTATTTCTTAGCATGTTTTAACCATGATCTATGCATGCTTTAGTCTTGTTTTGGAGTGCCTTAGGACTGTTTTAAGTCATTTTGATCCTTTGGGGTTTGGTTGACATAGCTATGGTTTGGACCCCTTTGTTGGCTTCAAGTTTTGGTCATTGTTGCATGCCTTACTTGCATAACATGGTTGATTTGGCATCACCCTCTATACACTTTCAGAGTTTAACATGTTGGTCTAATGTCCATGATTATCATCTTTTGAGTGTTCTTGAAAGTCACCTTTTGTGCCTTAGCTTTAGGCCCATTGGTATACATGTTTGCATGAGCATTTATCTATCATTTCCATCACCTTTGGCCACTGTTAAAGGCAAGGCTGAGGTCCGCCCTTTGCGGTTTAAGCCCACCATTACATGTTTGTTGCATGTTTGTTGCATATTTGGTTCACTGTGTGTTGTCACATGCTAATTCCATCGCGTATTGTTGCATGTTTGGCACATTGCATACTTGCAGGATAGGTTGCACCACATTTGGCATGCTTTGTTAACTTAGCCTCATGTTGCATATTTGAGTCATGTTGCATACTTGAGCCGCATTGCATACATGCATTACATTTTGCTTGGTTTGGGGTGTCAAACCAAGCATGAAGAATGAGATGTGTTCGTACTCAAAGTGACGAAACACGTCTCAATCCTCGGTCGCCGATGCCCTTGATCTCAACATGATGGGGCGTGAAGCATTTATTTGTCTTGTTACATTCATTTACATTGATTGGCAAACTTGGTGCCTTTGGCCATCATGCATCGAAATGCGTGATTGGTGGCCCGAGAACCAAGGGCCACACTCCCTTGAGTCCATAACATGATAGGAAGTGTGGCCATGCATACATTGCTTTGAAATTTCCTTGCCATGCACTACCTGTCCACTGTTGCAGCAAAAATAGGATTCTGCAGGAATAAATGGCCGGCCGGCCATTTTCAGTGCCGACCGACCATCAGAGTCCAGCCGGTGACCCAATTTATGGTCGATGATCACATTTACATGGTCGGCGGTGCTCCTCATTGGCCGGTGGCATTGCAAAATGATCAGGGAATGGTTCAGAGGTGCCTCAAGAATTTTCACATCCCTCAGAGGTGCAGAACAGTGCAAACAGAGGCAACAGTGGCATGGTAACGGGTTTCCGAGCAAGGTAAATCGAGCATGCATCATCCACGCATTCCGAGGCAGAGCTGCGGCGGTCTCCTTAGTTTCATATTTAGGCTGTTTTTGTAATTAATTAGAAGTTTTGTAATAATTAATTAGCTAGGATAGTTGATTCATTATTTGGCCTGTATTATTCTTTCAGACCCTCCGAGCGCGGGCAATTGTGTAATAAGTGTGTGTGATGCATGTCTTCCAACCCCCATTTCTTTCTCCCTTTTATTTAATTGCTTACGATGATTAGATTTAGGGCATATTTCAATTAGCATCTTTATGCTATGCATGTTTGCATCATTCATATGTCTTGCATGCACCGGGCTCGGCGCATCATACTAACTGCATTGTATTTCAATTCCAAGTTGAATACGTGTTAGTTGTAGCATCTCACATGCCATCTTAAAATAGCCGAGCCTATCTTAGTTGCATTTTGTATGTGTTGCATTAGCCATGTTAACATGAACTAGGATTATGCATTGATTACTAATTAGTTTTTGTTTTGGCTCGGAGTACTCGATAAGTGTTTATGCTTTAGCATCCTTGCATGCGTGTGAGTGATTGCCATGATAGCATGCTTACCATGAGGCTATATGCTTATGTGATATAACTGCCTGAATGCTTGTGGGTAAAGGTTGGGTTGCTTGAGTTTGAATAATTCGTCGAAACCCGTGTTTTAGCCTACTTGCGAGTAGCAAACTTCAATCCATTTTTCGAAACAAACGGATATACGATACTTTGTTCCAACTTAGGCAATCCAGTCTATACTTGTTTTGCTGTGCGCATCACGTAGTAATTCTAGGCTAATAACCGGAATAAGAGCACATAATGTTTTCAAAACTCGATATCATGGTTAGTAGAGGCCGATCTTTGATCGGGCGAGCGGGGGTGCTCACGAAGTGACCTTCCCCAATCGTACCCAAGTTCCCAAGCCGAGGCAACTTTGGTGATGACGGACATATGACTTCAGGCAACGAGTTAGGATTTCCTAAATTTCCCAAAATAAAATATTTAAATGGCGACTCTGTATCTGGCAAAGCAGTCCATGTTTGGCATTTCTTTCAAAAAAATCTGTTTTCAAAAAAGATTTGCCGGATTTGGACTCTTTGATGATTCATCGGTCTTGCATTGCACTCTGCGAGATTAGATACATGACCGTGACATTGAGTCCGAACTGTAGTGAGCCCCAAATGAACAAAATGGGGGATTTCCCTCCCGGGACGTTTGGGGACGTCTACACTGGGCGAGGGCCTCATGACCATAAGCTACTGTCTTATGTCCCCTGGGTGAGGGCCTCAGCTAAGGATACCACAAATACATTTCAAAGATATGGATCATCATTCACGAAATCACAAAATAGCCTTTTGTAACATTCAAAAACAATTCATATCATATCATATCATAATATTCATAAAGTATTTCATAGCAAACATAACTTTACTTAGTTATTACTCATACATAGTTGCACAGATAGCTTGATAGCAACCAATGGATCAACAGCTTACGGCGCGTGACCTACACAAACATAACATATACACATACTAAAACATACACTTAGATCGTACTTAACTTATTTTATTTCGTCTTCGTGTGTTGCTAAGTCTTATTCTCATTATTAGGTGTTAATTTTGGCCTAGGAATGCCTAGGACGCAATGAGGATACTAAAATGCACTTGAAAACACTTAGTCAAACATGCTGCAAACAAGGGTCTCGCTTGAGCGCAACTTCCTTCGCTCGAGCGAATGTTTGAAAATGTGAGAGGTCACTTAAGCGCAATTCTGGTCGCTCGAGCGGTCTGTAAACTTTGCAAAAGTACTGGTTGCTTGATTTTTTCGCTCGACGCAAGCTTGACGGTCGCTCGAGCATGAGACTGAGGTCTTTGCTTGAGCGCAACTCTGGTCACTCGAGCGGTCTGCAAAATGTGTAAACTTCTGAAAGCTTGCATTTTACGCTCAAGCCAACTTTTGGTTGCTCGAGCGGAAGTGCAAAAACACAGAATGGTTGCTCAAGCTCAGGTTCTGTCGTTCGAGCAGTGAGGCAAAATTCTAGAATTTCCATATTGCACTCCTAAGCTCAAAATGCGAATTTAACACATCAAAACTCATCCTTTTGAGCCAAAACTCAAGAAAACATTTAGAAACTTGTAGAATAACAGGAATTGAAGATCATTTCTCAAAATCAAGGCCCAAAAGCATGCCAATTCTTTCAAATTCAAACTTGAAATTTGAAAACAACATATGGACTTAACATGAAAGTACTTTATTGACTCCAAAGCATCCAAAACATGATCAAATGAGGTGTTTAACTCAAAGGCATGTTGAATTCCTAGAACAAAACCAAGGACATGCAAAAAGGAAATTCTTTAAAATCATCCTCTCATTGCCATGAACAATGCATGCATGCATGGTTTGAGTTACAATCCTTTAATTCTAGCTTAATTCTCATGTCAATCCACCTCTTTCATTTGAATCCTTACATGTACTAGCTTAATTACACAACTAAAGGTTTGATTCCTTACCTTAGATACTCAATTGTGCTCTAGATAGTCAAATATTTGAAGTTCCAATCCAAAACCTCTAAATTCTTCTCTCTCTTTCTCTCTCTCTCAATTCTCCTAATTGAGCTCAAACTCTTTTTCTTTTTCTCTCCCACATTTTTGATGGTAAGAGATGATGAAGTGTGTGTATAGTGGCAGTATGAGGCAACTCATGACTTATGTAGGTACCGTTAGTGAAATGAATTAAACCTTGCTTAGATTAAACAATTATAGTTATTTTATTCTAATTATTTTGTTTTGAATCAAATTTAAATTGAACCTACCATAAATTCCCAAAAAGTCCAAATAACACATAAATCAAGCCAATTTCATGATTGGATGCCGATAAGGCCTTCAATTCGCAGAACAAAGCGTAAACACAAACATATATTTTTACGATAAATAGATAGAAACACAATTAATGCAACACACATGCAATTAATTTAGAATTTCATCTTAATTACTTATTAGGCATTCATAATCATATGTTTTAAGTTGCTCACGGGTCGGGGTTGTTACAGTCTTCCCCTCTTAAAAGAGTTTGGTCCTCCAAACGCGAATTACCTTAGTTTTGATAAAACGCCGGATCTAGAGAGAACAAATCAGGGTATCTTCTCATCATATCTTCTTCAGTCTCCCAAGTTGCATAAGTCCCTCCGTGGTTTTGCCAATCAACTTTTACTAATGGAATTTCTTTATTTCTCAGTCTTTTGATTCGGCGGTTAACAATCTGTATTGGCCGTTCTTCATAAGTAAAATCCTCTTTCAGAAGCAAATGAGTTGGTTTAATTACGTAGAACGGATCTCTCAAATATTCTCGAAGCATTGAGACATGAAAATCATTGTGCATATTCTCCATAATCGAGGCAAGGCTACTCGATATGTCACCGGGTTGATTTTCTCAAGAATCTCATATGGTCTTACATATCTCGGTGCCAACTTTCATTTCACTCCAAATTGTGTTTGGCCTTTTATTGGAGTCACTTTTATGAACATATGATCCTCAACTTCGTATTCTCTATCTTTTCTTTGGATATATGCACAACTCTTTTTGCGGCTTTGTGTAGTTTTCAATCTTTGTTGAATCAATTTCACATTTTCCGTTGTTTCTTGCACAAGTTCCGGTCCCAACAAAGGTCTGTCACCTACATCGGCCTAACAGATCAGAGACCGACATTTTCTACCATACAAAGCTTCATAAGGAGCCATACCGATACTCGAATGGTAACTGTTGTTGTACACAAACTCAGCCAATGGTAAGTAGGTCTCCTAATTGCCTTGAAAGTCTAGGACACACATTCTGAGCATATCTTCCAAAGTCTGTATCATTGTTTTTGATTGGCCGTCTGTCTGTCGATGATATGCACTGCTCAGTCTTAACTCAATTCCCAAAGCTTGTTATAGTCTCAGCCAGAATCTTGAAGTAAACTTGGGATCTCTGTGACACTATGGAAACTGGAACTCTATGCAATTTCACAATTTCATTGACATACAAATTAGCCAACTTATCTGTATTATACAAAGATTTAACAGGCAAAAAGTGGGCAGATTTAGTTAAACGACGAACAATTATCCAGATAGAGTCCATACCTCGGGAAGAGCGAGGCAACCCCACAATGAAGTCCATGGTAATATGCTCCCATTTCCATTCTGGTATCGGAAGCGGCTGAAGCAATCCAGCGGGTCACTAATGCTTGGCTTTAACTTGTTGGCAATTCAAACATCTAGCCACATCGTCAGCAATACTTTTCTTCATTCTAGGCCACCAGAAGTTTTGCTTCAAATCCTTGTACATTTTCGTATTACCCAGATGCATAGCAAAGTTAGAATTGTGAGCTTCAGTCATAATTTGTTTCCTCAAATCAAAACATTCCGGTACACATAGTCAGTTATGAAATTTCAACACATTATTGTCAAACACAAATCCTGGCCTTGGTTTTGGTTTTGGGTCAATCTTATCAACAATTTTCTTTAAGAACTCATTTTCACGTTGTTTCTCTATGATTTCTTCAATAATTGCAGGCTGGGCAGAAATAGCAACTAAGACTCCACCTTGTTCATGCAACACAATTTCTATTCGATCTCTTTCCAAGTTACATAACAGTTCTTTCTGACCGGTGGCAATGGATTTTTAGCTCAAAGCATCTGTAACTTTATTGGCTTTTCCGTGATGATATGAAATTTGTAAGTCATAGTCCTTTATCAATTCCAGCCATATTCTCTGTCTCATGTTCAGTTTTTTTTGGGTAAAGAAATATTTCAAACTTTTATGATCAGTGTACACCTCACAAGTCACTCCATACAGATAATGGTGCCAAATCTTTAATGCAAAAATCACAGCTGCTAATTCAAGGTCATGAGTCAAGTAATTCTTTTCATGAGGGCGAAGTTGCCGAGAAGCATAAGCAATTACCGTACCGTTCTGCATTAGCACACACCCCAGACCCTTGTATGAGGCATCACTATAAATCTGAAACCCATCGGTTTCATTGGGCAATGTCAGAATTGATGCAATTACTAATCTAGTTTTCAGTTCTTGGAATCAAATGGTACATTTTTCTGGGTCAACTATGTCAATGGCATGGCAAGCTTAGAGAAGTCTCTCACAAATCTGCAATACTAGCCAGCAAACCCCAAAAAACTTCTAACTTCAGATATATTAGTTGGTCTTGGTCAGTTCACAATAGCTTCAATTTTCTGCGGGTCAACTAATATGCTATTTTTGTTGATTACATGTCCCAAAAATGCTACGCTGCCAAGCTAGAATTCACATTTGGAAAGTTTTGCATATAACTTCTTTTCTCTCAAAATCTGTACAACAATTCTCAAATGATTTTCATGTTCTCCGTTGCTTCTGGAGTAAATCAGTATATCATCAATAAATACAATGATAAATTCATCAATAAATTATTTGAAAACCCTATTCATTAGGTCCATAAACATTGCAGGTGTAGGTGCTTTTGTTACCCGAAATGGCATTACCAAAAATTCATAGTGTCCGTATCTAGTTCTGAATGTAATTTTCTCTATGTCGTCTACTTTAACTTTTAGTTGGTGATACCCAGATCTAAGGTCTATATTGGAGAATACTTGTGCCCCTTGGAGTTGGTCAAATAGGTTATCTATTTGATGTAACGGGTATTTGTTCTTAATAGTCACTTTGTTCAATTCCCAATAGTCTATACACAGCCTTAAAGATCCGTCTTTTTTCTTGACAAACAAAACTGGAGCACCCCAAGGCAAAGTGCTCAGGCGGATGAACTTCTTGTCTAAGAGGTCTTGGAGTTGAATTTTCAGTTCTTTCAATTTGGAAGTTGACTTTCTATATGGGGTTTTGGAAATCGGTTGCATTCCAGGTATTACATCAATAGTGAATTCAATTTCTCTGTCAATTAAGTCTCCAAGCAATTCATTCAGAAACACATCAGGAAATTCACAAGCAATAGAGATAGTTTCCACATTAAGACTAGTAAAAGTCTTAGTCAAAACACAACACATATAGCCCTTATACCCCTTTCTAAGTAGTTTAACAGTTTTTATATATGGCAGAAATCAAATATGGGGAAGGAACTACCCCATTCCCAGCAAACACAAATTCAGGTAAACCAGGTGAACGAAATACAACAGATTTATTCACACAGTCAATAGTTGCACAGTACTTCGTTAACCAGTCCATACCCACTATGCAGTCAAAATGATTAATTCCCAAAGGTAATAAATCAACATACAATGTCACATCACCAATCACAATATCACATGCTGGATAAACATATGCACATACCATAGAACTCCCAGACGGCGAAGACATAGACAATAAATAGTTCATGGGTTCTAAAGGTCTAGTTAATTTCTAAGAAAAGGCATGCGACACAAATGAGTGTGTAAAACAAGAATCTATCAAAACATATGCATTTTGGGCACAGATGAAAATTATACCTGACACCACAAACTCGGTGTTCTGTACATTTCCAGGCACTAGTGTGGACACTCTCCCTTGCCTTAACGTCTCATTTCTAGTGTTACCTCCAGCATTAGTTCTGACATTTGACCTTGTTACAGAAGCAGATCCGGTTGAACATGTTGCGGGGCGATTGGCATTTTTCGACTGTAGCTCGGCTTGTTCTCGCCCCCTTTCGGAAGCTTGAAAAGAAGCCCTACAATTCGGACTTCCGTGGTTCTGAATCTAATCTCACAAGTGCAATGTGAAACTAATAAACACTAAAGAGTCCAAATCCGGCAAATCGTTTTGAAAATTTGATTTTGAATCAAAAAGTGCCAAAAGTAGATTGTTTTGCCAGATACCGAGTCGCCACCTAAATATTTTATTTTGGGAAAATTTAAGAAACCCATGACTCGTGCCGAAGGCCACGTGTCCGTCATCACCAAAGTTGCCTCGGCTTAGGAACTTAGGTACGAGAGGGGAAGGTCATGAATTGAGCACCCCCGCTCGCTTGATCAAAGATCGGCCTCTACTAATCATGATATAATTTTTTATAAACATTATGTGCTCTTGTTCCAGTTATTAAACTAGCATTACTATGTGATGCGTACAAGCAAGTATAGACTAGTTTGCTCAATTTGGAACAATTCAACTCATATTTGTTTGCGAAAATGGTTTGAATTTGCCACCTCAAGTGGGCTTAAAGTTTGCGGATTTGCCACCAAACATAGTGGCCTTAAAATTGATTTATCACTCAACAAAGTGGACTTAAAATTTACATTTGTTGAATCGTTCCAATTCAAACAACAAGCCTTCATCTACAAGCATTCAAATAGTTTATTAAGTAAGCATTTAGCCTCATGGAAAGCATACTAATCATGGCAACATTCACACTCATGCAAGTATGCTAAAGCGTTAAAAACTCACCTAGTACTCCAACCCAAAAAGATATGAGTTAGAAAAATATGCGTGATTCCTAACTATACAAGATGCCTAATGCAATACATGCAAAGAATACAATTAATAGGCTCGGCTACTAATATGGCATATGAAGTAATTTGATAACATGCGGTTGAACACATATTCAAAGAATTATTGAAATGACAATGCAATTTGAATGATGCGCTGAGCCTTGGTGCATGCAATACGAATGAATGGATGCAAGCATAAGGTATGCTAATTGAAACATGTCCTTAATCTAACCATCAAAAACGGGTAAATAAAAAGGAGAAAAACGTGGGGTTGGAAGACATACACACGCACGCACGCACACTTATTACAACATTTCACCCTCGCGAAAGAGGGTCCGAATGAATAAAAGCTAACTAGCTAGCTAAACTAAGCTAATTAAGCTAATTATTACAAAACTTGAATTAATTAACTAAACTAGTTTAACTAATTATTACAACAGAAATTAATTAGCTATAACTAACTAATTAAATAATTACAACACAAACTAATTGAATTACAACATAGGCTAATCATAGGCTAATTAAATTAAACTAATTAACAAGATAACTCGGCACGGGATGCAAGGGAGGCCCATGCATGCTTGGTTTCCACTAGAAGAACATCCTCTGTTTGCCCTCGACTACTTCTGTTTGCACAACCCTTGCACTGTTTCATTCTCCAGATCAACTCTACCATGCTTCATAAGCACATTGCTCAAAATTCATTGGTGGCCGACAGGGTAGAAGTGGTGGCCGGCCGGCCACCATTGAGGGGTTGCCGTCCATCATTGGTGGCCGGCAGGCCACTAATGATACACCATTTTTTGCTGCAATAGAGAGCACACAAGGCAAAGAAAAGATATTCTTACAGGTTGTTTGTACTGTGTATCACCCCTTATCATCAACACAAGCTCAAATGAGTGATATATTTGGCCCTCAAACCATCAATCAAGCAATTTCCATGCATGATAGCTAAGGGACCAATTTGTACAAGTTCAATGAATGCAAAAACAAGACTCAAATGCCATCACCCTATCATGCATAATCAAGGGCAACGGAGACCTAGGAAAGTGGCATATTTCATCACTTTTGAGTATGAAATGTCCCATTTCCCTTGCATTCAAATTAACGTCCGATTTGAATACATGCAATGCAACACAAAGGAATGCTTATCTTGCCAATTTTACTTGCCAATTTTGTTTACACATTTTAGTTACCAAATCATTCTTTAATCAATTTGTCCATTGGTAAGTGTCCTCTAAGATGAAAAAAGCATCAACCAAGGGATAATGTAAGGCAAGAGAGAGATCATGCCGTTGATAATGAACCCTCAAAGAGGATTAAACCATTAGACATGACCTCAATCTCAAGCTTAAAGGATCCCAAGCTTGAAACAACCCTCAAAAGCAAATGAAAGAGTGAAGCAAAGAGGAAGGTTGCAGAGTTTATAGTGTTGAAATGGAATGAAAAGCAATACCAAAAGATGCTATTAACTCAAACAAGAGGTGTCTAAGACCCTAAAACACCAACTTATGAGGACTATTACAAGACTCAAATGAACTAACCAGCCCAAAATAGAGCTAAAACAGGCCATTTTAGAAGCTAAAACATGCTAGACTTGAGCTAAGTTAAGCTAGAAAAATATGCTAACATATGGAGCTAACTAGGCATGTAAACAAGACACAAGGAGGGGAGGCTAACCCCTCCAAATTTGGACTTCAAAATGAATTTTTTTACCATTGAAAAACCTCTGAAATTCAGTGGTTAAAAGGCCCAAAAAAGTTGGTTTGAAAGTGGTGAACAAAGGTGTAAAAGCTTTACAAGCAAAGAAGTAAGAAGGGTGAACCACCCCCTAACTGAAAATGGCCTCAAACCATCACCTTTTGGCCGTAAAAATAGAGTTTTTTACAGTTCAAAATCAGCCCAAAAATAATTGAAAGAGATGGAAAAAACAAGTATGCAAAACAAGTGTAAAAGGGGAGTGTTATACCCTTTGAAGCTAGCAACAATTTGAGGCACAAAGTCAAGTCAAAAACACCTTCTACAGCTCCAAGAAGGCTTCCAAGGACCTCAGCTCAAAAGTGATCAAGTTTGATTAAGGAAGTGTATGCAAAAGTATAGGATTTGTGAACAAATGTATACAAAATTGCAAGAGAAAGAGAGAGAAATCTAGAGAGAGAGAGAGAATTTTGCTCCAAAATTTTCTAACCCGTTGTAATGAGGGAGAAGGTCCTATATTTATGGAAAAACAAGCTTTTGGCTAAGTTATATCAGTCCATACACGTGTATGGTGATCAAGCCCATTATGCCAACAGCTGGAACAGCTGTTAAGAAAATATTTGCAAAAAGGCATCAATGGCTGGCTGGCTGGCCACTAATGTGGCCGATTGACCACCAGTGATGGTCGGCAGCCTCAATTGGTGGCCGACAGCCACCAAGGGTTGCAAGCTTGAAGATTTTAGTCTAAAACAAAGCACAAAATGGATGGGGGTTTGAAGGTTCAAAGACAGGGCATTCCACCGAGGACTTCGGGCACCAAAACGAGCACAAATAGTCATAATCATCGAGTGCACAAACGATGACGTCTAAGTCTTGACGACGGTCAAAAATGGGGTGTCTACACCGACCCAAGTGGACAAACCTTCATCATATGGCCAACTTTGCCACATTGGTAACAGGCTCTAGATGCACGGTAACACACTCCTCTATGCTTCCTGCCATAATTAGGGCAGTTTGGAATTGATCCGCTACTTTGACTAGAGTTACTGGAAGATCTCGTGTTTTGTTTCTTGTTTCCAAAGGAGTTGTCCTCTCTAAACTTGTTCCCTGACCTCTTACTTCTCTATTCTGTTGTTATTGGGGCCTTGCTTTGTTTCATAGCTGCTAAGGTAGCTTCTGCCATTAATGTTCTATCTAGTACTTCCACATATGTAGGCAACTTCAAGATGCGAACTCGGTCAAACACTTCCAACATCAAACCTCCCTCAAATTTTGTGCCTTCTTATAGTCTGTATCCACCATATAAGGAGCAAATCGAGCTAATTCCGTGAATTTAGCCTCATACTCGGCTACAGACATGTTACCTTGCTTGAGTTCTTGAAATTCAGAAACCTTACAGTCCCGGAAGCACTGAGGAAAGTACTTATTGTAGAAAATCTCGTTAAATTGAGACCACGTTATGTTCCCATTATTATTTCGGATTAGCAACCACCATCTGCGGGCTTCATCTTTTAGAATATAGGTGGCCAATAGAACTTTCTGAGTCTCAGAGCAGGTAAACACTTCAAATAGTTTCTCCATTTCGAGTAACTATGTCTTTGCCTTTAAGGGTTCAATAACACCCAAGAAAGTCGGCAGTTTCATCTTCATGAACTTTTGAGTTAAATTTATAATATCATTGTTATCCGACTCAACTTGGACCGGAGGGGGCAGAGGAGGCGGATGTTATTGCCATTGCTACTATATCATTGTTTCAGTTAGAGCTGCAAGCATTTGTTCCATTTGGCTCATCCGAGCCTCGGAAGATTCATCTATTCCATCACTTCTTGTATTTTCCATTGCTATAGGTAAACAGGACAAAAATAAACATAGGCAAATAGCTCTTTTCGCAATATTAGGCACATTTATTCCCAGTTCATTCATTTCAATTTTTTGTGTTCATGTTCAAATTTAGTTTCCACATTTACAGAAATTAACACACACACTCGTAGCAAATGAAATGTCCCTAATTCTTTTCTAGGACATCCTATAGCTCATATGGACTTGTGTGTGCGGTATAACACGTGCTCTGATACCACTCTGTCATGACCCAAACCCGCCACTTTAGGTTTAGCGTCGTGACCGGCTAGTAATCCTCGGATTACCGAAGGCCTCTGATCTGAATAACAAACTATAAGGGGCTAGTGGAAGCAAATATAGAAATATACATAGTCCATAGAGTTGTGTAGACATACATGGGACAAAAACATTAAAACTGATATACATAAACCCACGTATGACGTCATTTATATATCCATTTTTGCTATGCTAGGCAACCAGATTATTCTCAAGATAAAAACGCCCTTCAGATGTGCTCTTACGATCATCAGCACACCCTGTCCAGTCAGCATCAGAAAAACCAGTGATTTCAGTGGTAATATCAGTCGTGAACCAAATCACATACCCCAATGTCCCATTTACATACTTAATGATGCGTTTAACTGTAAGCAGATAAGACTCTTTAGGACAGGCTTGGTAACGGGCACAAACACCTACACTAAATGCAATGTCAGGACGATTGGCTGTGAGATACAAGAGACTCCCTATCATACTCCTATAAAGGGTAGGATCAACATCAGTACCAGAGGAATCTTTGAAAAGGTGAAGGCTAGTGCTCAGGGGAGTGCGAGCATGTTTGGCTGACTCTAGACCAAACTTAGATACAAGGTTTTTGGCATACTTGGTCTGAGAAATAAACATACCCGAAGGAGACTGTTTAATTTGAAGACCCAAGAAGTAAGACAACTCCCCCATCATGCTCATTTCAAACTCATGTGTCATGCAATCTGAGAAATATTTCACAAGAAAATTAGCAGTGGATCCAAACACAATATCATCAACATAAATCTGAGCAACAAGTAT
This sequence comes from Camellia granthamiana, assembly GCA_036172215.1. Lineage (NCBI taxonomy): Eukaryota > Viridiplantae > Streptophyta > Magnoliopsida > Ericales > Theaceae > Camellia > Camellia granthamiana. The sequence continues at coordinate 153,179,998 of CM069906.1, forward strand.
ATGAGACTTAGTATGTTTCACAAATAAGGTTTTGTCTACACTACCCTTTTGAAAATCATTATCAAGCAGAAAGGGAGTAAGTCTATCATACCAAGCTCGAGGGGCTTGTTTTAATCCATATAACGCCTTGTCTAAGTTGTAGACATGGTATGGACATTTTGGGTCCTCAAACCTTTTGGTTGCTCAACATAAGCCTCTTCTTTCAAGTACTCATTCAGAAAGGCACCTTTCATATCCATTTGGAACAATTTGAACCCAAGAAAGCATACAACACCAAGTAAAATGTGAATAGATTTGAGACGTACAACAGGGGCAAACGTCTCATCATAATCAACACCCTCTACTTGAGTATACCCTTGAGCAACCAACCTCGCTTTATTTCTAACCACAGTACCATTCTCATTAGATTTATTTTTAAAGATCCACTTGGTACCTATCACATTCATGTCTCTAGGTCTTGAAACAAGAGTCCAAACTTAGTTGCATTGAAATTGACCTAATTCTTCATGCATAGCATTAACCTAACTATCATCTAGTAAGGCCTCTTTTATATTTTTAGGTTCAATTAACGACACATAGCACATATGAGATACCTCTTCCCGAATTTGTTTCTGAGTTTTCATTCTGTCAGAGACATTTCCAATTACTTGTTGAGTTAGATGATTCAGTCTTGCACTTGCTAATGGTTTTAGCTCTGGACTAGTAGTGATGGGAGCATTTGAGGTGGTGTCTCTTTGTGCATTCTTTTGACTTGGACTTACCATTGAAGTTGGTACCGGCTCACCTTCTCGGGCTTGACCATGTGCTTCTCCGTGTCTTTGTGGTTCAGTATCCAAGATTGGAGACTCATTATATTCTTCCTCATGTATTGCTGGCACAGGAGAACCTGTGTCATCTATAACCACATTGATTGATTCTATTAGAGATAAAGTGCGCAGGTTATAGACATGAAAAGCTCTACTAGTGGTTGAATACCCTAGAAAAATACCTTCATCACTTCTGGAGTCAAATTTGCCTAATGGCTTTCTATCTTTGAAACTATAACATTTACTTCCAAAAGTTTTGAAATAGTTTACATTAGGTTTCAACCCTTTCCACAGTTCATATGGAGTTTGAAAAGTGCCGGGCCTTAAATATACACGATTCACAACATAAACAGAGGTATTTAAGGCTTCAGCCCAGAACTTAGGAGGAACTTTCTTGCTAAGAAGCATGACCCTAGCCATCTCTTGAACAACCCTGTTCTTTCTCTCAACAACTCCGTTTTGCTGTGGAGTACTTGGTGCAAAAAAAATCATGTTTTATTCTATGCATATCACAAAAGTCCAAAAAAGAACTATTTTCAAACTCATGACCATGATCAGTTCAAATTCTTATGATATGCCCAATAGAAACACCCTGTTCATTTTGAATTTTAAGGACTAAGGCTTGGAAAGCATCAAACGTATCAGATTATTTTTGCAAAAAATTAACCCATGAAAAACAAGTATAATCATCAACGGTTAAAAAAAATATATCTTTTACCTCCAATGCTTTTAGTGCGAGTGGGTCCCATAAGATCCATATGAACCAGTTCAAGATGACGTTTGCTTGTGAAGCTGTTCACCTTTTTATAAGGGGCACGAGTTTGTTTCCCAAGTTGACATGGCCTACACACAGTTCACATTCTTACCCATTTTGGATACTCCTCTCACAAGCTCTTTGTTGGCTATCTTAATTAGGTCTTTGAAATTCGTGTGACCTAATCTTTGATGCCAAAGATCAATATTACTTATGATGGCTGAGTGGCAAATGAGATCATTAGTGGTAACAATCCCATAGCAGTTATCAGATGTGTGAACCCCATGCATGACAGTATTTCCTTTTTTATCTAAAATTTCACATTTATTTTTTGAAAATAATACTTCATGGTGGGAATCACACATTTGACTGATACTCAAAAGATTCGCTTTAAGGCCATCAACAAGTAATGCATTTTCAAGCTTGGAAAGACCGGCCACACTTATAAAGCCCTTACTAATGACTCTAGAAGTGTCACCATCTCCGAAAGTAACAATTTCTCTTTCATATTTTTCAAGAGATGTGAAGTAGGATTTGTCACCAGACATGTGACGAGAGCACCCACTGTCAAGATACCACATGTGTGAGTCACGTGTTTTCAGTGCAGTGTGAACAACAAAACAAGTCAAATCACTCTTTTTCACCCATATCTTTTTGGTCTTAATAGAAGCAAGACTGGCAGTCTTGGTAGATGTCTTAGCGTTGTGAGCACCACCATGAATCTTGGTGTTCCACCTAGATATGTAAGGTTGTCTTCTAACCTATGAAGTATTAGTATTTCTAATTTTTTGAGACACCTTACCGAACAACTCATAACAATAAGGACGAACATGGCCATACCTACCACAATAATGACAAACAAAAATAGATTTTATCTCCTTTTTGTTGATCTTACCTTCTTTTGGTTGATGAAAAGAGGGATCACCCTGTTGAATTTTCAGCTTTCCCTTTGTTTGAGTCTTCAGGTCATGTGATGTAGAGGTCTATCCCTTTTGAAATGTTGTATCACTATAGCCTATCCCACTTTTGTCACAACTCATTTGTTGAGACCCAATGATATTTTCAAGTTTCTTTGACCCTTTGTTCCATATATCAATCGTGGTTGTAGCATCTTTGAGTTTTTTCTCTTTCTGACTGACCACCTCTTTCTGACTGACCACCTCTTCTAATGCAGCTTGTGACATTTCAAGGATTTCAATCTTTTCTTCATATGTGGGATAGATTTTCAAAAGTTCATTCATTTCAGTCTCACAATATAGAAGTTTTCCACATAGATCTTGCCTGTCATTTGAGATCTTGATGACATCTTTTTTTACTGTTGCAATCTCTCCCTTTAGCTTGACATTCTTGCTTTCACATACTTTGAGCTTGAGAGTGAGTTTGTCATTGATCTTAAACAAGTTCAGAGATTCATTGTAAATCTTTTCATAAGCTTGTTGTACATTATCACCATCAATTTCATCATTATCTTCCGAGGTATCATCATCTTCTTTTTGCTTTTCTTTCTCCTTGACCTCATCTAGTCGAGCAACTAAGGCATGAAAGTTGATGGATGGTTGTGCAGATGACTCTCCTCTTTCACGGATTTGACTAAGAATGTCCCATGTTTATTTGGCCTTTGTGCAGTGAGCAATTCGTTGTTGTTCTTCTTCAGAAATTGCTTCACGGATGGTAGTCAGAACTCTTTGATTGCTTGGATTGTCAACACTTTCAGCATCCTCTTCAATTACTTGCCAACCTTCAAGGTCATGAGCTCTAAGATACATCCTCATTCGTATCTTCCAGAATAAATAATCACTCTTATCAAAGGTAAGTGCACGGTGCAGACTACTCTAACCACAAGCAAACTCAACTAGCTTTGGAGATGGTTGAGTGATAATAGACCAGAATGCCATATAGGTACTATCTCCGTCTTCACCAGATTCGGTCTCTTCGGATTTTTGCTATGACCCACTTTTATCATCCCAAGTCACAGTATAGACTTTCTTGCGATTCTTTTTTGGAGGACATTCAAGTGCAATATGTCCAAACCCTTGACATTCATAACACTTGATACCTTGCCCCTTCACAGTCTTCTTCTCAGTATTAGGAGCAACTTTTGGTGGAAAAGTTTTGAATTTTTTGTTACCCTTATCTTTAGAACTAGAGTCCTTGAAATTCGGCTTCTTTCTCTTTAAAATCTTTTAAAACTACTTAATAAACATAGCCTTCATTTCAGACTCTAGATCAAACTCAACCTTAGGGCCTTTAGCAGTCTCATGAGCACTGGTAAAAGCCACACTATCTTTTTATTATTTCTTAGAAATCTAGTAGGCTTCATAAGTCTGCAAGTTTCCAACCAACTGATCAAGCTTGAGGGTATCAACATTCTGAGCCTCCTCGATAACTGTAACTTTTGATTGGAACCTCTCGGGTAAAAACCTCAAAATTTTTCCAACAACCTTAGTTTCAGGGATTTTTTCACTGAGAGTGAAACAAGAATTCACGATGTCACTAAGTTTAGCATAAAAATCATCAAACGTCTCATCATCACGCATAAAAAGAGTTTCAAAAGAGAAGGTGAGATGTTGAAGTTTTGATCTTTTAACAGCAGTAGTACTCTCATAAATAGTTTCAAGAATGTCCGAAGCTTTTTTTGCTACCTCACACGTGCAGATACGACGAAACTCTTCAAGTGTGACAGAACAAAAAAGAGAATTGAGAACTTTACTGTTCCAACTCGAGTTTTGATAATCGATTGCGTCCCATCTATTAAGTGTTTTGGGGATATCAGAACCATCAATGGTGACAACAGGTTCACTCCACTCATAGAGCACACAGGGCCAAATTTTCTCATCGATAGATTTTAAAAACGCCCTCATACGAGCTTTCTAATAAGAATAGTTTGTACCATCGAGTAACGGAAGTCTATAGGTTGAGTTACTTTTGCGAATTGAATCCATATCACAAATCACATAAAATCACACTCCTATAGTTTTGAGAAAAACACAGAGTGACCTGCTCTGATACCAATTGAAAAACCTAAGTGATTCGTGATTCAGACAAGATTAATTGCAACAATACCCAAACAATTAAAATAGACAATCTAAATCATCTAGCACATACGAAAATGATTTAGATTGTTGCTTCAAAATTAATAAATCAACACAATAGATTTTTACGTGAAAAAATCACAATTGGAGCACCTTCAATTGTGATTAAAAAACCAGGCTAAACGTCACTTATCAATCCACTATGAAAGAAAGAAAGAATACAAATTAACCAAACAAATTAGCCAAACTCTATCAATTTGTCTTCAACAATCTGTATCTTTTTCACCGCAACCTTTGTCTCGGAATTAATCAGATTGATGTTGAATCCACAACATCCGTGTTGAATCAACGACTGCGCATAGCTTGGAACTCCTTCAAATACTCCACGTTTGAATCTTCAGATTCCACCAAAGAACACTCTTAAAGTAGAACACTCAAACAATCAAACTCTTTGATGTATGTTTGTCAAACCATGTGAGTTTAATACTCAATCAAGTTAGAAAAATAGACCTAGAAGAAAACCATAGAACCCTAAAAAAAGATCTAGAAGCCGTGCCTTAGAATTGGAGCAAACTGTAGTTTTATAGCAGCAGAATAAGCGATCTCTACTCGAGTGTAGGAATGGCCGCTCGAGTAGGATCACTAATACATGTGTTCCAAACCAGTGTCTATGCTCGAGCGCAGGAACATACGATTGAGCGTAAAATCACACCTCACAGTATTCTTTGCAGACGAGCCAAAATACTGAGAAAGTGGAAACGCTGCTCAAGCGCCACTTTCCCCGCTCGAGCGAGAAGACCAAAAACTAAGGAAAAATTACAACTCGATTAACCCAAGCTTGTTCGCGGAATTGGCAATAAGTAGGGTCCTAACAACTTTGGTTAAGCATAGCAAGTTCCATAATAGAACCTTCGGTATCGAGTAACATATCTCATACATGGGCCACGGTATTGTTTCTCATAGACAAGGGCTTGGGCCACAGTATTGTTTTCCCCGGGCGAGGGCCTCATGACCATAAGCCACAATATTATGTCCCCTGGACGAGGGCCTTTGCTAAGGATACCACAAATACATTTCAAAGATATAGATCATCATTTACGGAATCACAAAATAGTCTTTTGTAACATTCAGAAACAGTTCATATCATATCATAATGTTCAGAAAGTATTTCATAGCAAACATAGCTTTACTAAGTTATTACTCATAGATAGTTGCACATATAGCTTGATAGCAACCAATGGATCAACAGCTTACGGTGCATAACCTACACAAACATAATAGATACACATACTGAAACACACATTCAGATCGTACTTAACTTATTTCATTTCGTGTTACTAAGTCTTATCCTCATTATTAGGTCTTAATCTTGGCCTAGGAATGCCTAGGATGTAATGAGGATACTCAAATGCACTTGAAAACACTTAGTCAAACATGCTGAAAACAGGGGCCTCGCTCGGGCGTAACTTTCTTCGCTCGAGTGGACGTTCGAAAATGTGAGAGGCTGCTCGAGCATAATTCTGGTCACTCGAGCAGCCTGTAAACTTTGCAAAATTACTGGTTGCTTGATTTTTTCGCTCGACGCATGCTCGACAGTCACTTGAGCGTAAGACTGAGGTCTTCACTCAAGCGTAACTCTCGTCGCTCGAGCGGTCTGCAAAATGTGTAAACTTCTAAGAGCTTCCATTTTACGCTCGAGGCAACTTTTAATCACTCGAGCGGAAGTGTAAAAACACAGAGTGGTCGCTCGAGCGCAGATTCTGTCGCTCGAGCAATGAGACAAAATTCTAGAATTTCTAGATTGCACTCCCAAGCTCCAAATGCGAATTTAACACATAAAAACTCATTCTTTTGGGACAAAACTCAAGAAAACATTTAGAAACTTGTAGAATAACATGAATTGAAGATCATTTCGCAAAATCATGGACCAAAAGCATGCCAATTCTTCCAAATTCAAACTTGAAATATGAAAACAACACATGGACTTAACATGCAAGTACTTTCTTGACTCCAAAGCTTCCAAAACATAACCAAATGAGGTGTTTAACTCAATGGCATGTTGAATTCTTAGAACAAAACCAAAATAAGGACATGCAAAAAAGAAATTCTTTAAAATCATCCTCTCAATGCCATGAACTATGCATGCATGCATGGTTTGAGTTACAATGCTTTAATTCTAGCTTAATTCTCATGTCAATCCACCTCTTTCATTTGAATCCTTACATGTACTAGCTCAATTACACAACTAAGGGTTTGATTCCTTACCTTAGATGCTCAATCGTGCTCTAGATAGTCAAATGTTTGAAGTTCCAATCTAAAACCTTCAAGTTCTTCTCTCTCTCTCTCTCTCTCTCAATTCTCCTAATTGAGCTCAAACTCTTCTTCTTTCTCTCTCCCACATTTTTTATGGTAAGACATGCTAAAATGTGTGTATAGTGGTAGTATGAGACAACTCATGGCTTATATAGGTACCATTAGTGAAATGAATTAAACCTTGTTTAGATTAAACAATTATACTTATTTTATTCTAATTATTTGGTTCCGAATCAAATTTAAATTAAACCTACCATAAATTCCTAAAAAGTCCAAATAACACATAAATCAAGTCAATTTCATGATTGGATGCCGATAAGGTCTTCAATTCGCAGAACAAAGTGGAAACACAAACAAATATTTCTACGATAAACAGATAGAAACACAATTAATACAACACACATGCAGTTAATTTAGAATTTCATCTTAATTACTTATTAAGCATTTATAATCATATGTTTTAAGTTAATCACCGGTCGGGATTGTTACACTATCTTTGACTTATTTCATTATGAGTTGGATACATCCCTTTGTTGTCAAGTGAAGCAATTCCATGAGTTCGAAGTAGAAGTTAAGTCCGTGATTGGCTTGTATGGTAATGATGAAGAGTATATTGTAGAGGGTAAGGTGGAAGTTACTGGGCTTAGAGGGGAAAAAAGCTGTCGAGAAATACCTTATACTTGTAAGATATTTTGAGAACTTTGGAATTTTATGTAGTCATGTAATCAAAGCACTTGATAGAATGAATGTTATGGAAATTCCTGAAAGGTATATATTAGGCCGATGGAAATTGGATGCAAAAGATTGTGAAGTTGAAAAGGAAAATGTTATAGTGGATAAGGATGATCCGAAATTGTTAATATTAGCACGTTATAGAGATCTTTGTCCAAGAATAGTGAAACTAGCAACTCAAGTATCTATGCACAAACTTGTCTATCAATTGGTTGATGAAGGGATTAAGGAATTGTGTGTAAAAGTGAATAATATGATGAAGGGAGTTAGAAATTTTGGCACCAAAGAATTAGATGTGGATGACCCCAACTTTGCACAAGTTAAGGGTATAAAGAAAAAAGATGTTGGACACAAAGAGATGAGTAGATTAAAACCTTGGTATAAGATGATGAATAAGAAGACAAAAGTTATTTCACAACCTACCCGCCTTAGTAAGGTATTATCTACGTACTTTTGAAATTTCAAATGACATGCATTTATTTTTATAAATTATGTAGAGTATTGCTAGCTTTTTGAACTTCTTTAGACTATTGGTCAATCAAGCAACGCTACAAGTGTTCAAAATCCATCTTCAAGCCAACTACAGATTAGCCATTGTTTTATGTTATTCAGTAATATATGTTTTTTTTTTTATAAATTGTGTAATGTATTGATAAATTTTACAACTTATTTAGACTATTGGTCAATCAAGCAATATCACAAATGTTCAAAATTCATCTTTAAGCCAACCACAAGTTAGCTCTTGTTTTATGTTATATGTTTATTTTTTAGACTATGTTGTATTAGTGTATTTACTTTTCCCGGTGTTTTATGGAATAGGATGTTAGGAGTCTCTATTGGCCACAATTGATAAATTATGGATATAATATTCTCACACGATACTAATTTATACTCACCAAGGTATCCAGAATTACAACCTCTATCTTTCCAAGCATTACATAGTTCACAAAGTTCTCAAATAAGTTATATATATATGTTTGTAATGTAATTTGGTCCATAAAATTTATTCTATTGAATTTTCTTTTCTTTTCTTTTTTAGGAAATATCACTTAATCTAGCGGGGCACAATCCAATGGAGACCAAATTTAGAAATGAGAGTTCTTTTGATTTTTCTATTTATTCCCAACCGCCTCCACAAAATTAACATGGGGATCCACTTTCTAGTTTTTGTTTTGAGAATTGAAATTGAAGGTTTTTAGAATTTTATTTGGATGATTTAGAATGGTTGAGACAGGTTTTGAGATATTTGGCAGGAGATTTTGAAATTTGGATGCCTTAGAATTTTTTTTTATATATATACAGATGTTAGATGTGAATTGAATATATTTGAATATATTTTGGCCTTAAGTTGGTTTTTTTTATTTTTTATACAACTACTTTTTTTTTTTGAGGTTACATTTTTTTTGCTTATGGTTTGATGAATTGATTTGTTCAATTACAATTTTTTTCCCTTTCAATTTCACTTTTGATGCATTTAAGCCAATTTTGAAAGAGTCAAGACATGTATGGTTTGTTTGATTTTAATTTCAAAATTAATCTTTTAAAAAATATATAATTTAGTTTGATAAATTGATTTGTTCGATGAATTATTTTTATTTTATTATATTTTCTATTTAAAAAATAAAAAAATTTCAGCACAAATTTTTTGCTAGGACTACAGGGACTAGAAGACGGCGGGCTAAATTGATTGTTTTTTTTATAATAAAACAAGAATTAATGAAACCCTTACATAAATTTTTTTTTTTATAAAAAAAACGGTGTTGTTTTGCTGCACAGCAAGCATGGTAGGAAATGATGCACCGCAGAGACCCCGTGTCCATTTTGCATACTTAGTATGCATTCAATTATATTGATGCACATACTTATACCGAGAATACATATCCAAACACACATTAATATGTATTATTTGGACGTCGTATTATTTACTCTTGTTTTATAGTTGGCTCACTTGCATATTTGTGAGTGTATATTAGACTTTCTTTTGTAATCGAGTGTAATGTTCATAATATTTTTAAATTTAAAAAAAAAAAAAAAATCATTTTGGATCGACCTAGGAATCTCCATCACTCATGACTGAGAAGGAGATGATTCCAAGCTTCATTCCTAAAATTTAAATAAAACCCATTGTCTTTGAATTCGACTCCCACATTCAATGCATCAGATTCTGATTATCAGTATGACTTTCCCAAAACCATTAAAAATTTAAAAATAAAAAATAGAAAAACCCAAGATTAGTTTTTGGAGGACCCAAAAGAATCTTTCTTTCTTTGGTCCAATGCTTATCTTCTCTGGATCCAAATCAAAAGTTTATTCTTTGAGCCAGTTCATGTGATCTCTAATTTAATAATTATTGATCTAGATGTATTGTTTTTGTATGAATAATTTTAGACATTATGAAAATATATTCATAATTTTATCATAAAAATAAATTTAGGATATAAATTTACAGCAGTGCTATTTTGTCCTTCCAAAATCTCCTGAATGATATGGCAAGACAGAATGCATGTAAGGAAAGTTTTGAGAAAATATTAGAGTGTGGGTCCACTTTTTAAATTTTGTTTACCATATCATTTTTTTTGGGGGGGGGGGAGAAATTGTGTAAATGGATCGTTTTTCTATAAAATAAGAGGTGTCAATTGATAATTGGTGTAAAGTATTTCATCAATAGCATTTAGAGCTAGTTTGATATAACTTATTAAAAGTTAAAAGTTGATAATTAGACAGCAAAAATAAAAAACACTCTTTACTTTACTTTAAGATAACCAAACCTAAAATAAAATAAGTTTGAGCAATTCAAATAAATAGCACCAAACAACCCCTTAATAATGTTATAAATCAAATACTCTTTTATCCCTACATTTTAGAATAATATCCACATCCCACATGTTATGATGCTTCTTTTATTATTGTTAGTGTCATTGTTTATTTGTCCCTTCAATTATTGTCTTGTTAATGTTTAGTAGGATTGATTTGTCATTTGATACAAAGTACAATGTGAGATGATTATGTTGGAAATTAATTAAGCAAGAGAATCATCACCAGACAGATTGGCATTAGTATTAAATACACACTTTATTATTATCGCTAAAGCGCAATTACGAGAGTGATTAACACCCACTAAAGTTAGGTGTTCCTCTCAAAATCGACATTCAAAAATTAATTAATCAAGAGAAAGTTTTCTTCTCCTTTCTCTCCGCAAATTTCTCTCCAAATTCTAAATTCAAACACAGTCTTACAACATAAAATGAGTAATTCTAAGTATTCAAAATTAATATCCATAAGTAAATCTAAAAAAAACAATATGTAATTCAAATTCTTTTTAAGATGTGGATCTCATCGTACATATACTTTTTTTGGATAAAATTTTGAATACCAATTCTAAATACCTAAAATCACTGATATAAAAGAAATCTGTATATAAAGGAATAATCATATAAATTTAATGGCAATGTTTCTAGGATCTATTTGTCTGAAAAGGCTAATATAAATGGCATATACATATTAAAATAAGGGCTGTATATATTTGATCAATCATGATTCTAAATCTTATTTTTAAGTTCAATCAATGCCAAAATAAGAACTAAATGGACTGCACATAAATAAATATTAATATTTGAATTTCTTGTCTCAATAGGTTTTGGGAGAATTGCAAAAAAATTGCGTCAACACAAAATAATTGCAATGTCATGGAAGTACAAACAATTTATGCATTAAATTGTGCAACTATTTTGAGTTTATACCATTTTATTGCAATTGTCCCATAAGTTTTTTTAGCTGAAAATTCATTTAATTTATGCCAATTTTTTAAGAGAACTACTTTGAATTTCTCCAGAATAAGAAAAAAAAAAAAAAAAAAAAAAGGATTCAATGAAAAATAATGGTAAATCAAGTTTTAAAGATCTTGTAGGAAAAAGATAAAAAAATGCAGAGATTGGGCTTTAAAGATGCGGTTGGGCTTAACTAGATTTTGTACCAACAAATAAAGCATTAAACGGGTCTTTGTTACATCTGGGCCCAAATGAAATTTTGGTTTCATTGGCCCGTATAATCCAACCTAGCCCAAACACGCATGCCAGTTGATGCGCCCAAGGCCAGAATCTCAACACCCCTGTCCCAAAGCTTTTTAAAAAATGGGCAAATTACCCTTAAGCCATTTTTGAAAAATGTGTGTTCTATTTAATCTAAATTTTTTTTAGATAGACCAAAACATCCTGTGTCCATTTATCTTCTTCTCTTTCCATACACATTACTTCTTCTCTTTATTTCTCTTTCTCTAATATCAACGACCGCAACCATGCCTTCCTTCCTTCATTTTCTAATCTACAGCCATTGGCGACCACTATTGATTGGGCTTCACTAGCAACCACCACGCACCATCTCCTTGCTTCGCGCTCACCGATGGCAAAGAAGATGAGTAAATCTACTCAAAATCTAATATATTCGAGTAGATCTACGTCAGATCCGACTAAATCTAAATCAAAAATAATTGCCAAAGTATGAGCCTCTCTCTATATCTATCTCTTTCCTTCGATCTCTCAGTTTTTTAATTTTTTTTTTTTGTACTACACTTCTATTTTTGTATTATAATGGAGAAAATTTTCAAGTCCTCAACAAGTTGTTTTTAAGTTTTAGTTACAAGTGATGAAAACTGTAAAATTTTACAATTTCAATTTTTTTAGTGTTGAAATGAATCATTCTTTAAAACTGTAATATTTTCCAATTTCATAAATTTCTTTAGAACTATAAAATTTTATAGCTTAATAACATGTTTTTTAGTTTGATTAATAAGGATTGAAAAATCTAAAACTCCCAAGATATTGATTTATGATTATGTTTCAATTTTTAAACATAAATAATAATCCTAATTAAACAATCAAAGACAAATTGACACAATGATTTAACGTTGAAAAACCACAATTGAAGTGTCTCTAATTGTGATAAAAAAAAATTAAAAAAAAAAAAATCACTAGCTAAAGCTACAAAACAATTCACTAAGAAGACAAAAATGAATTACACATGTGTATCTTCAATTACCTAGCGAATCTATGCTTAAATTGAACCGACCCTGATGTGTCTTTTCCACCATCGTCTTCATCTCGAAATTGTCTTGCCCAACGTTAAATCCACAAAACTAATGTCGAATCTACGACGAGGAGCTACTTTGAAATTCACAAAAACTTCAGGCCCAAGTTCCCCAGAATCCACCGAAGAACAACTCTCTCTCTTTTGTGAATAAAAGAAAACAACCAAACCCCTTGATGATGTTAATATAAAGTTCATGAATCCATTGATCATTCTTAAATCATTAAGAAAAAACTCATAAAGCATCCTTCAATATAAAACACTTTGTTTTTTCTTCCTCTTTGAAAATCTGGACGACTTAAACCCTAAAAACAAGCGAACAACGCACTTTATAATAAACTAGATCGCGAAAACCACTTGAGTGCACATTTCACCGCTCAAGCGGTGTGACTAAAGGTGGTGTGAAACATATAGGTTAATCGCTCGAGCGCAATTTTCACCGCTTGAGTGGTAAGACTTTTTTCCCAGAAGTTTAGTCGCTCTGCAAAAATACTGGATGATCATTTTCTTCACTCTAGCAAACAAATGACCACTCGAGCGATCAAACAACTTCGACTGTATTTTTACTTTTTGCTTCGGGGGGCGTTGCATCTTGACCCTACCTGGGCGCTGCCCCCTTGACGCTCGTGAGCTGATCGGGTAGCTTGATCCCCGTACATAGTCAACAAAGTGACAAGCATGAAAGCCTCAATATCACAAACTCCTCTATATAGGCACAATTCAGGTTGTATTCGCATCTAAACACTCATAGTCTCACTGAAATAAAAGTGCGAATAAAATTATAACTGAAAGAAATTTTGTCAAACGGGATTGTCAATTACAAAAACCCAACAAGGATAAATGCTTAATAGAATCATGCTTTGAAATTGTAACATTTGACAGTTTCAAAGCTTGTTTTTCAGTTTGATCAATATTGGAGATTATTTGCTTAAACATTACAAAAATTGAAAATAACACACACATACATATATATATTCCACGTTACTATTTGTTGTTCTTATGTTTTTTTTCTTCTTTCAATTTATAATATTTAACACATTTTTCTATGTTTTTTTACTCTAATTTCTCAATTTATTCTCTTTTTTTTAGCAATATTTTGGATATTCCAATGAGCCTCCGATGATATTCTTGATGTCCAGTAAACATTCTAGACATTTTGACGACTTCCGGTGACGTTCAAAACATTTGACGAATTTTCGGTGATACTCCGGTGACTTTCTAGTGATGTTGAACATTCCGGCGAGTCTCTAGTGACCGTCTGACGGAAGTCTGACGGTGAAGGGATGTAACAGCTTCTTTAAATTTAAAAATAAATAAATAATAAGATTTTTTTGTAATAATTAAAAATATGTAAGACTAATTGGTGTAAGTGTTTTGTTTTGAGACTAAATGAGTTTTGAACTTTATGTATGAGACCTATCAGTAAGTCTTTCTTAAAAAATTAATAATAATAATAATAAATTAAAAAAAAAGAACTTAAAATTTGTTTGTTTGGTTTATAAAAATTTAGACCTACGATCCGTTATTTTTTATAAACACATCTTCTTATGTTTGATGGTGACATTAAGGTGGCTAATGTCACGTTATAGCCATTGTTGTTGGAACAATTTTTCTTGAATTCTTCAGTTGGTGGTCTTCGGGTCTTCAAAACTTGGTAATGATCTTGTCTATGTAGGATAGAAATTTGATGCTTTAAGTCGCGTTACTAAATCGCTTTCCTAAAGACAATATTTACACCCACCAAAAGGTATGCAGGGGATTACAGCAAATTCACCTCCAGGATACAATGAAACCTGATCTAAAGATCAAATCTACCGACGTCTACACTGACGACAGTAGATCAGAATACTCTTAATATAATCAAGAAATTAAGACACTGATAATCAAATTTACAGAACTTGATTACCAGTAAGAAAAGTAGAAATTTGCTTAAGAAACTTTTGATTTAAAATGCTAAATCAAAAGGGAGGGAGGGAGAGAGACAGAGAGAGAGAGAATTGCAGGAATGAATTCTGAATTTTTGGATGGAATGAAATGGCTAATTTCGCAGCCTATTTATAGGCCTTGATGCACCTGATCAAATGGTCATGTCCCTTGATCACATCTGATCAGATCTGACTGTCGGATCGACGATCTACGGTGTAGATAATTCTCACACCGAATAGACGCGTTGACTAATCACACCTGATCACGATCGGGTGCTATCTCATCCGTACGATCGTGCGTATCTCCAATCAACGGCTATGATCAACTCGCTCTATATCGAACACACAACCGTTTGATCGGTTGGTTGACTTATCGCCAACGGACGACACGTCACTGCCACGTAGAGCTGATTGTATTCCACGTCACCTATGCCACATCATCGCTCTAACCTGTCCGATGCAAAAAGGAAAGCACCCTCATGGCGCCTTGCGCCGATGTATTTGTGGTAAGTGCAAAGTGCGCCATCAAACGCCACACAGCCCACTGACCACACCACGCGCATGCGCGGGTATGCGTGTGTGTGTGCGAATGGTGCGAAGAACCATTCTTGCGCTGTGGATGCATGCACACTAACTTTCACCTCACAATTCCATATTCAAAGGAATATTCCATGTAGCATTTTATTAAGTGCCCCATGTTTTCGTCTCTTTCCAATGTAGGATAAAGCCCCAAGCTTATTTCATGCTTTCCAAAGAAAAACATGGAAGGTTTTGAAAACACCAAAATATATATATATATAAATTTGAAAACCCATTTTGAAAATTCCCCAACATTCCCTCACTATTTTCAAAATATCAGATGATTATTCTTGGTTCACTTGGCAGCCTTATGCATAGCTGAAGATATCTTACGATTTGAGTCATTCACTTAGTGAAGACATCTCAAAGTTAATCAAGATGACATAGTAGACTTGTCTTTGAACTAGCGATCTTATTCGACTAACCGGACATGTCTCACGCATAGTACAAGTTACTTCAAGTATTCAAACAAACCGATATGTGGATTGGCCTTGTGTCTATATCCTGTTTCATGAGCGTTCTAGAGTCAAGCCCTTGGACTCATAGAAAGCGACACTACCTCTTACACTCACATAGGTAAGTTTACTAAGAGTACCCCTGTAATTTACAATACCCTAACAACTCAATTGTAAGCTTACTAAGAGTTTGCTAACTCATCCTTTTTTTTTCACATTACAGGTACCAAGCACTTCAACCTTGGGATAAAAATGAAATAAAACTAAGTGCTTGCAATCACGACATATGGCGTACTTGGGCTCATTGAAGTCAAGACTTAATGTTTCTTCAAGCGTTGAGTCTAGTTTCCACCAGGAGTGATTATGTTAAATGGGCTTAAGACCCATCCCCTTTGATGTTTTCCACACCAAATCCCTTCCAAGTCCCTTTGTTGAGGGGTCAGCCAAGTTTTCACTTGACTTTACATAACTAATGGTAATCACACCTTTTGTGATTAATTGCCTAACACAGCTATGTCTCAGTCCTATATGCCTGAACTTTCCATTATAGACATGGCTATAGGCCCGTGATAAAGTTGCTTCACTATCACAATGCAAAGATATTGGTGGCATAGGTTTTGGCCATATCTTAATCTCTAACAAGAGATTCCTTAGCCATTCTGCCTCTTTGCTACAAAAAGCCAATGCTACAAACTCTGACACCATAGTTGAGTCTGTTATGCATGTTTGCTTCTTAGAACCCCAGGAGATAGCTCCTCCTCCAAGAGTAAAAATCTAACCACTCATGGACGAGTGATCTTCACGGTCAGTTATCCAACTAGCATTCATGAATCCTTCCAGCACTGTTGGATAGCCATTATAGACTATTCTATAGTCTATTGTTTTCTTCAAAGTACCTAAGTACTTTGTTAACAGCATGACAATGCACACTACTGGGGTTACTAGTGCATTTACTAAGTTTTCTCACTGCAAATGCAATATCAGGTCTAGTGCAAGTCATGGCATACATCAGGCTACCTATTACTCTTGAGTATTCTAGCTGATCAACAGCTCTTCCAGTGTTAGGATAAAATTTCAAATTTGAATCAAAAGGTGTAGACATGGGTGTACAATTATATTGATTAAATTTTTTAAGAATTTTCTTAATATAGTGCGACTAGGTTAGAATCAAATTATTGTCCTCTCGTTTGATCTTAATACCTAGAATTACATCAGCCAAGCCCATGTCTTTCATACTAAAGCTAGACGACAAAAAACTTTCAATACTTTCAATGACATCATTGTTAATACCAAAAATAAACATGTCATCTACATATAGGCATATGATCACACCTTTATTGCCAGTAAACTTACTGTACACACACTTAGCAGATTCATATATCCTAAAACCATTTGACACTATTACTTTGTCAAATTTCTCATGCTACCATTTTGGAGCTTGTTTCAATCCATATAGTGACTTCACGAGTTTACACACTTTGTGCTCTTGATCCTGTATAACAAATCCTTCAGGTTGTTGCATGTAAATTTCCTTATCTAACTCTTTATTTAGGAAAGGGGTCTTAATATCCATTTGATGGATTTCAAGCTTATAGATTGAGGCTAAGGCAATCAACACTCGAATGGTGGCGATTCTGGCCACCGAAGCATATATATCAAAATAATCGATACCCTCATTTTGAGTAAAACCCTTAGCAACTAATCTTGCTTTAAACTTGTCAATTGTGCCATCAACTTTCATTTTCTTTTTGAAAATCCATTTACAACCAATTGGTTTGGATCCAAGCGGCAAATCAGCAAGTATCCAGGTATTGTTACCCATGATAGAATCCATCTCATCGTTTATTGCTTCTTTCCAGAAAGTAACATCTTGAGACTTCATAGCTTCCTCAAAGGTTAATAGATCTAAATCCATATTCAAAGAAATTATTGTTTGCTTACAATAAGCTTTTCTAGTTCCTTCTACAAGGTAAACAATGAAATCAGGACCAAATGACTTCTCAGTCCTAGCTCTCTTACTCCTTCTTAGCTCAATAGGCTCATTAGGTTCATTAGGTTCAATGGGTTCATGTTGTTCACTTTCCTCTGTAGACATCAAAGGAGTTGATTCATTTTCTTGATTAGAATCCAACCTTGGAATGGTTGTGAAACGATTCTCATAAAATACCGCATCACATGATTCAATGATGGTATTTGTTTCCATTGAACCATTGGGCTCTACTACCAGAAACCTATATGCTTTGCTATGTATAACATAGCCAAGGAATATGCATTCAATTCCTTTTTCACTTAATTTCTTCCTTTTAGGTTCAGACAATCTGACTATTGCTCTATAGCCCTATGTTTTCAAGTAACCAAGATTAGGTTTCTTGTTTTTCCAAAGTTCATGAGGAGTAACATTTCTTCCCTTGAGAGGAATTCTATTGAGTATGTGATAGGCAGTGAACATGGTTTCACCCTAAAAACCAGAACTTAAACTAGAGTAAGAAAGCATAGCATTAATCATTTCTGTTAATGTCCTATTCTTTCTTTCAGCTACTCCATTTTGTTGTGGTGTGTAGGGTATAGACTTCTCATGAATAATACCAACATTTTCACAATATTCAGGAAAATGGTACTCACCGCCTCTATCAGACCTATGTCTTTTTATTTGACATTACACTGATTTTCTACTTCTGCCTTAAAAATCTTGAATTTATCAAGTACCTCATCTTTTGAATGCAAAAGATAGATATGAAAGTACTTAGAAAAATCATCAATAAATGCTACAAAATATTTCTTACCACCTCTAGTAGGGGTACTATGCATGTCACATACATCACTATGCACAAGTTTAAGCAGAGATGTGGTTTTATTTACTTTAGGAAAAGGAATGCGAGTAAATTTAGATTGCACACAAAATTTTCATTTTTCAATCATATCAATGTCATACTTAGGAATTAAATCTAAATTAATCATATCATGCATTTTCCTAGTATTAACATGACCTAAACGAGCATGTGATAAAGAAAGAGAATCAACAATATAAGCAGAAATAGATGTATTATTGATAACATTAAGTTTGAACATTCCTTAATACATGTAGCCTTTTCCAACAAAAATCCCACCCTTAGACAGGACAAATTTGTCCGACTCAAATACTAACTTGAAACTATGCTTATTAAGCAGGCTTCCAGATACAAGATTTTTCTTGACATCAGGTACATAACATCACTAAGACTTAAGACTTTTTCAAATGTGAACTCTAAATCCACCGTCCCTTTGCCTTTGATAGCAGCACTTGAAGAATTGCCTATGTAGAGAACTGTTCCATCATTCACTTGTTCATAAGTAGTGAAATAACTCTTGTCGTTGTAGACATGCCTTGCTGCTCTTGAGTCAATCCACCAATCACCAGCATCTTCGAGCATGTTCACCTCGGATATAACAGCCACGAACTTGTTCTGGGCATTTGATGCTTCTGGCTTCTTCTTGTATGACCGGCATTCATTTCTAAAGTGCCCTGGCTTGCCACAATGCCAGCAAGCGCCTTTCAGCTTTTTAGCATCTTTCTTATGATGGGGGTCGCACTTATGCTTCTTTTTGTTGAACTTCTTGCCATTATCCACCATGTGAATCTTGGAAGTCTGAGCCAATTGGTTTTCTTTACTTTCAAGAAGTCTTGACTCTTCCTCAACTTGAAGGTGTTGAGCCAATTCCTCTAAAGTTAGATCTTCCTTTTTGTGTAAAAAAGTTTTCTTAAAATCCTTTCAAGAAGATAACAGTTTCTCTATTATAGACGAAACTACAATAGATTCATTCATGTTCATATTCTTTTTTCGAAACTGACTCAGAATATGTTGGATCTCATGGAATTGTTTCATAACGAGTTTTGTATCAATCATAGTAAAACACATAAAATTACTAACAAGAAATTTCTTACTGGTGGCATCCTTGGTGAGGTGCTTTGACTGTAGTATGTCGCAGAGTTGCTTTGTCGTTTCCAGATGTTGATCCACATCGAATAGAGAGTCTGATAGCGCATTCAAAATGTGTCCTTGGCAAATGTAGTCGTCATTCTCCCATTTTTGGTATGGCTTTGCTCCATAGTCTCATCTTTTTGCTCCATTGGATAGGGGGTAGTCAGCACATGGACCACTTTGATAGTGGTGAACAAAAAGTGCATCTTCTTTTGCCAGCGATGGAAATTGCCGCCATCAAACCGATCAAGCTTCATGAAATCTTGAGTCATTTTCTAAATAGACATCGCCATATCTAAGTATTGTCTTTAGATTGTTGGAACAATTTGTCTTGAATTCTTCAATTGGTGGTCTTCGGGTCTTCAAAACTTGGTGATGATCTTGTCTATATAGGACAGAAATTTGATGCTTCAAGTCACATTATTAAGTCGCTTTCTTAAAGACAATATTTGCACCCACCAAAAGGTGTGCAGAGGGTTACAGCAAATTTGCCTCTAGGATACAATGAAGCCTGATCTAAAGATCAAATCTACCGGCGTCTACACTGACAACAGTAGATTAGAATACTCTTTATATAATCAAGAAAACCAAGACATTGATAATCAAATCTGCAGAACTTGGTTACCAGTAAGAAAAACAGAAATTTGCTTAAGAAACTCTTGATTAAAAACTCTAAATCAAGAGGGAGAGAGAGTGAGAGAATTATAGAAATGAATTCTGAATTTTTGGATGGAATGAAATGGCTGATTTCGCAGCCTATTTATAGGCCTTAATGCTCCCGATCAAATGGTCATGTCCCTTAATCGCATCCGATTAGATCTAACTTTGGATCAACGATCTACGGTGCAGATAATTCTCACACCGAATAGATGCGTTGACTAATCACATCAGATCATGATCGGGTGCCATCTCATCCGTACGATCGCGCGCATCTCCAATCAACGGCTATGATCAACCCGCTCCAGATCAGACACACAACCCGTTTGATCGGTTGGTTGACTCATCACCAACGAACGACATGTCACTGCCACGTGGAGCTAACTGTATTCCACGTCATCGCTCCAACCTGTCCGATGCAATTAGGAGAGCGCCCTCATGGCGCCGATGCTAAGTGCAAAGTACACCATCAAATGCCACACAGCCCACTGCCCACATCACACGAGCGTGTGCGTGTGTGAATGGTGCAAAGCACCATCCTTGCGCTGTGGATGCATACACACTAGCTTTCACCTCACAATTCCATATTCAAAAGAATATTCTATGTAGCACTTTATTAAGTGTTCCATATTTTCCTCTCTTTCCAATGTGGGACAAAGCCCCAAGCTTATTTCATGCTTTCCAAAGAAAAACATGGAAGGTTTTGAAAACACCAAAAAATATATATATATATATAAATTTGAAAACTCACTTTGAAAATTCCCCAACAATTGCTAGCTTTGTCTTTCAGATTCATGTGTGAAATTCAGGATTCCATAAATCTTGGTCGTTTATGAAGGCTCGTAATCTAAGCAATGATTTGGACATGTGGTGATTCACATCTACTTACGCTGTATTTGGTTGGAAAATTTAGAGAGTGATTTGGAAAGAGAAAGAAAAATGTATGTAAAATTAGGTGAAATATAGGTATTTTCTTTACATTTCACATATTTTTTCTATTTTCCTTTTCAAATTCATTTTCAAATCTTCCAACCAAACACAGTATTAAGGTATTTTGTATACTCGTCTTTTATTTCAATCTCAAACAATGTGAAAATTGTGTAAGAACAAAAAATCTCATGATTTATAAATCTAGAGGTTGACAATTATGGCTGTTTGGGATCTCTCAAATAAGTCACATCTTTTTTCGATTTTTTTTTTTTATTTAATGATTTTTTTTTTAAATTATGTTAAAAGTTTTTATTTTTTCAGTCTATCTTGTGTAGATGAATCCAAGAAATAAATAAAAAAAAAATTTTAAAAGTCAAAATAAGTAAGAAAGTTTAATATTTTTTGCTTATTTTTGTCCTTTTTTTCCATTTTTGAAAATTTAAAAAAAGAAAAGAAAATTAATTTTCTGTTTCGTCTCATTGAGTAGAATCTAGATTTAAAAAAAAAAAAAAATCACTAAAGACGAAAATAAACCTCCAAAAAAAGCATACCCTAGACGCCCATAAGGATTATTTGCAGCATGAAAAACAACAATAAAACTAGAATATCAAAATAGGAGAATGAATGAGACTCTCTTTTTGGAGGACCCTCACAACTCCCAAAACAATCCATACCACTCATGGTGCATGAGGCTACTCATGTATATATGGAACCCACATCATAAGTGGTGTGAATCACTTTGGGAGTTGTAAGGGTTTCTATCATTGTTGATCAAATTAATACAGTTAGATTGACAAGTAACTAGGAGAAAACATAACACAATCAAAGCAGAGAATTGCTCTACAAAATATGTTACTTCTGCTCAACATTAAAAAGCAATAAGAACACACATTATCTATTTTGGGACTTGAAATACATAAGAAAGAAATGGTGGTAAATAGGTAGGAAAAAGTTACACCACATAGGAGGATATAAAAATTTCCCATCTAGAAATTAAGTTTTCATATCTAGTTAAGGGTTTCTCTCTCCTCTTTATAGTTCATGCATAATTAATTTTGAGCCTCAATTTCTTGGAGCTGCATCCCTCGTCTCTCAAGTAAATAATACTTATGCTTTTTTTTTTTTTTTCATTCTTTTCTCATACTGTATAATGCTGTTGAATTGTATCAATGTCCAGACCTTTCAGTTTCACGACCGACTCTACGTGTCCCTTGAGTGTGAGAAGCTCCCGAAGCCTACAAAACCATAGCGTAACGATGATGATGATGTCTTGTCTACACATCAATATATATGTAGTGTTGGAAATGAAATTTTTTGCTTACCTTGCAACCTCAGCTCTCCTCTTTGCTTGTTCAGCAATTTCAGACAGCTCTCGGTAGCTGCTTTTCTCGTTGAAAAGAGTAGAGGTTTCAGGTGGTTGAAGTCCATGTAGAGTCCTCTGAGCAAGTGCCCATTGAGCCTCCCTTTCCTCTTTTCCATAATCTTTCTTTGTGGTGAATGCGGTCTGTTTGTGGTGTTAGTCAAAAGAAATATGTCATTTGAATGCTTAAGTTGAGTGAGTAAAAGCAACAAAGAGTGCAATGCTAGTAGTTCCAAAATAGACTCATTCAGCTAATAATGCATTATGTACCTTGTTCTCTAACATGTTAACCCAAGCTTTTCCGCTTAAAATGTAACGAATGGTGAATTTCATAACGTCAAGTGGGACATAGAAGACAATACTATAAATCCAGATAACGCCAGCCCATCCCCAACCAACACCTTTAATTCTTGCAAAACCCCAATTTGCATAAACAGCTATCAGAGTTGCCACCTACAAAGATCATATTATTATATATTAAGCAAAGCGAAAGCATGGCATATAAGCATTTTCAAACACATTAAAAAATGAATAAAATATAACGCAACGCTTACCAGCTGTGCAACTAGGAAAGCACTGACTAATAACAATCCGGGGCGTTCAAGGTAGGACCAGCTGCGAGATCGAGTGACAAAAATTAGAGCCTGGCTCACAATACTCACTTGGAGGTATAGAGCAGCCATCATTTCATCAGGATTTTGCCTTATAGATTTTACACCAAATTTATTCTGCATCATCAAGAAAAGGAAAAATGAAAATTAATCAAGTTAAAGAAAACCATCAAAAGATTGTCAATCAGGATACTGGAAAATAAATAAATAAATAAATAAATAGGATTGTTTCTTACCGGGAAGAAATCAGTATCCCTTATTACCCAGAAAAATATAACAGTCATCAATGCCAAATAACCTCCAAGCACAACACCGGTAGCAAAAATCTCTTTCAGCTTCCAGCTATCAGGCAATGGTGATGGCACAACCCGATCCTTTGAGATTGTCATTATAGTTCCTTAAAGGTACAATAATACATTGTGTAAGTAAGCACTCATAAACAACAGAGGTAATTAAAGTGAAAGGAAACAAGAGATTGAATTATGTATGAAGCCTCACCATCGTTTAGGATGGCAATGATTAAAACCATGAAGGGTGAAAAGTCAAACTTCCATATCAAAGCGATAAGCATGAAGCCAAACTAAAATATGGGGATAAAACCACAAAAACATGTTAGTGAGCAACTAAAAATTCATAATGACACTTCACATTGTTTAGACTAACATAGTCAACTTACCACAATACGTATAGTAATGGAGACTGCATAAATCTGCCAAAATGAAATTGTGGAGAAGTTATAGATAGCCTAGTCAAAATCTTATTAAACATAGGGAAAAAAATACAAGGAAAGAATTTTACTGTGTAATTCTTCATCCTCTGGAAAATCGCTCTACTAGTTAGCACTGCACTAATGATAACACTCAGCCCAGGTTCTGTGAGCACAATGTCTGAAGCGCCTCGTGCAGCATCAGTGGCATCAGCAACAGCAATTCCAATATCTGCCTTCTTCAAAGCAGGAGCATCGTTGACACCATCTCCTGTCATTCCACAGATGTGCTTACTCTCCTGCAACTTCTTCACGATTTCGTATTTATGCTCTATACAATAAAAATTAAGATGTTAGAAGAAGAACCTTAACTTAAATAAGATAATAATGGCTATGTTTGTAGTTATCATGAACAAAAAACACCCACCTGGGAATACACCAGCAAACCCATCTGCCTTCTCAATCAACTCTTCAATTGGAATGGAAGCTATGGATTCATCCTTGTGTTGACCAAGTAAAGAAGCAGATGGGTACATATTTGTTCCCATTCCAAGTCTTCGGCCAGTCTCCTTAGCAATGGCAAGTTGATCACCTAGTCATAGATAAAGCAATTCAGTGATCAATTAGAGAACAAAAAAATAAGAGGAAAATACAATTTTAGAGACATGAATGAATTGATTACCAGTAATCATTTTGACATTTACACCGAGATGTAGAGCCCTACGAATAGTCTCTGCACTATCATGCCTGGGAGGATCAAAGAGGGGCAACAATCCAACAAATTGCCATGGACTACCTAGACTTTCTTTTGTTTTCTCAGGAACTTCCTATAGACATAACATAAGGGAAAATATAGAGGGTGTAAGAACAAAACTAATGAAACATTGACTTCATGCATACATGTATAACCATCACAACTTTTAAGCAGGCACTGAAAAATGAAAACTATACTGCATCGAGATTAGTATTGCAACCTGTCTTCCAACAGCCAATGACCGCAGTCCACGTTCAGCAAACTTCTCAATAATGGCATGAACCTTTTTCTTCAAATCTTCCTTGGCATGACAAAGGGTTAAGATCTGTTTTCAAACAAGTAGTTAAAGAATGAATTAAATGATTAAGCACAATTTATTATTATTATTATTATTGATTAATGAGGCAAAATGCCACAAGAAAATAAACAAAAAGTACCTGTTCAGGGGCACCTTTGCTAGCTCGGTGCCATTTTCCATCGGCATCAACGTACGTCAAAGCAGTCCTCTTGTCCACAGGATTGAATGGGAAAAAATGCACCTCTCTGATGCCAGCTCGTGCCTAAAAATACATGTATGTCTTAATATAAGCAATCAATTTATGTTCTTTCTTTTTCCTCCTTTTGCTCTTCCAAAACTAAATTAGTGAACACCAACGAATCAAGGGAAGAGAAAGAGTTATATACCTCCTTTGGATCTGCAAGCATCCCAACAATGGCAGCGTCAATAGCATCCTGGTTTTCAGTCCTAGAAGCCCTTGCAGCAAGCAACATTACATGTTCTTTATCTACACCATTTGCAAACACCTCGATCAAGTTTTTATCAACACTCAGTTTGTTAAGGGTTAGTGTCCCCGTCTTATCACTGCAGAGCACATCCATGCCAGCCATCTCCTCAATGGCAGTCATTCTCTTGGTAATGGCACCTTGTTGTGATAGCCTGTGTGACCCAATAGCCATTGTCACAGACAAAACGGTGGGCATGGCAATTGGAATACCTCCAATTAAAAGAACCAGGAGGTTATCAATTCCATCCCTATACTTCCTGTGCTGAATTGGGTACATAACAATAATCTCGACCAGCATTCCAATAGCAATGGAACAAATACAGAAGTTCCCAATTGCAGTAAGTACCTTTTGGAAGTGCCCAACTTGGTTGGTGCTGTCCACAAGATGGGCAGCCTTTCCAAAAAAGGTATGAACACCAGTAGCAATGACAACAGCTTCAATCTCACCTTGTTTGCAAGTTGAACCAGAGAAAACTTCATCATAAGGATTTTTGGTCACTGGGAGCGATTCTCCAGTAAGGGCAGATTGATCAATCTTTAATGGATCACCCTCAAGAAGACGAGCATCAGCTGGGACGATATCTCCCAATTTTATACTAATGATATCTCCAGGAACAAGAATGGCAGCATCCTGCTCACTCCATCGGCTATCTCTAAGCACCTATAGAGACAAGCATATGAAACATAAGTTGAAGAAACTTGTACTTATGTAGTCACCATAATGTTCATGGTCACACACATCAATTATGTACCTTAGTTTTGGGTGCAAGACCAGCCATAAGAGCTGCAGCAGCATTACCAGCATTGTTTTCTTCAATGAAACTGATAGTGGAGTTGATTACCAGCAAACAAATAATACCCACAAAGTCTTGCCAATCCGGGGGCTTTTTATCGCCATTGGCCAATGCAATTGCCATTATTGCTGCAGCTTCCATGACCCATGAGAGTGGATTCCACATGAACCCAAGAAACTTGAGTATTTTGCTTTCCTGTTTATTGCAAAGGGAAAAAATTTAATCCATTACAATCTAGATGACATTGTTTATATGCTAAAAAAGCCATTAATCACTGGAGAAAATAACCTTTTTCTCTTCCAATTTGTTTGGACCAAAGATTTGAAGCCTGTTGTTTCCTTCTTCTGTACTTAGACCTTCCCTGCTGCATTTCAACTGCTCAAACACTTCCTCAATAGGAACTTTTTCCTGTGAAATTTAAATAATTTACAATCAAAAGATCAGTACTACTCTTATACTTGCAAATTATTTTGAAACTAATCGCTTACTAATAAGGTGCACTTAAGTCATATGTTGACAGGTTTAAAAAGAATATACATTCAAGTGTAATAAAAAATTGTAAAATCTTTTAAAACCTCTTACTGTATGGCTAACAGTACCCTACTAATAAATAGAAAATTTGTATAAATTTTTTAAGGGTATCACCATAATTGGTAATAAAAAATTATAAATGAAAATTTACTAACAAGTTTTAAGATAAATTACAAATACGCCTATTGAAATTTGCTTAAAATACAAATTGCCTCCCTGTGATTTGAGAAATTACAAATACCCCTTTAACAAAATTTGTCATTTAACAGAGTTTATAGAAAAAATAAAGTTCTTAATTATCCTCTTACACAATAATGAAATTACCAGAACTATTAATCGAAATATATTGTTGACATCATTAAAAACTGTTAATTGATTTAATGGTTGATTAATAAATATGATTATTTGTTATGTGATTAGAAATTTCATAAGGCGTGGTATAATTTCTAGAACCACAAGGGAAATTAATATTTTAAGTAAATATCAGTGTAATTTACCCAAACTTTTATTAAGACCCACAATTTATTAACATGACTAACTATTTTCATTTCTCATTTGTTGTATGCTTTCAAGCCAAACAAGATTAATGAGACTTCATTAAGACCTCAAAGATTTTCAGGCTGTTTCTCAAGAAAAGAAAAGGAAAAAAAATGAAAGTCAACAATTAAAAGTTTAAGATAAAAATTTCGCATTTAATACATTGTGGAATCTGAATTCCAAAGCCCAAAATTGAATAGGACATATTCCTGAAGTAGTTGGTTGCATTTTATCAAGCCTATTTAAAAATAAATAACTAAATAATCTTTTTAACGAGTAATTTAGGGTATTGATTAATAAAAGATTAAAATTATTGTGTTTTTTTAAATTTTTTATGGCACATAAATTTGGAAATAAGTACAATCGGTTGAAGCATATTAGCAATTGCATGTTAATAAAATCCTACAAAACAATTTTTGAACATAAAATGATAAACAAATAAATAAGTGTTAATTATACTTTTATTCCTATAATTTGATCTAAATTTAGTCTCTATAGTTTCACATTTAACTATTTGGTCCTTACACTTTAAGTTCAGTTTCAATTTGGTCATTCCATCTAAATTTCCATTAATTTATTCTATGTGTCACTTTATAAAATTGACAAGTGTCTTAAAATTGTTAATTTTAATCTCAAATTTAGACGTAATGACTAAATAAAAACTGAATTTAAAGTATAGAAACCAAATTATTCAATTTGAAACTATAGAAACAAAAATTAAATTTAAATCTAATTAATCCGATAAATAAATACAGAACTTTGCTCACTAGAGAGTTTTTTTGTCCAGGCCAACTGATGAAATAATGATCACTCAAGGTGGTTTGGCAACCGTCAAAAAAGTTTATTTTGGCTAAAAAAATTATACAGTTTAAAAACATGAAATTGGTTTGTCATTAACTAGAAAAGTCAGGTGTCATATTAATTTTTTCATTCACAAAAAAATAAATTTTTTCAACAACTTTTTAAACACATTAACTTTTTTAACTCTAAATTTTTTTTTAAAGAAAAATCTATTAAAAAAAAAAGAAAAAAAAAACACTCAGAAAATATGAAAAACTAGCTTCTGGCAGTGGTGGGTTAATTGCTCAATAATTATAACTTCTTCTTCTTCTTCTTCTTCTTCTTATCATTATTATTATTATTATTATAAAAACTGCATAAGTGCACCTGTATAATGGTGAAAATTATGTTATTTTATATTTTAAGAGTTAATTTACATCAAGGTTTTGAAAAGTGATTGTGATCATTGTAATGGTTGCAGTGGCGTGATTGTGGCTGCAGAGTATAAAGGCTATAGTGTAACGATTGCGGTAACTGTAACCGTGAATTTTTTATTTTTTGCACAATTTTTAAAAAAAACTTATTGATACACATATTTTTTTTTTCATAATTACATCATAATTACATTTATTAGGATTTAAAATAGATTTTGATCAATTTTTGTTAATTTTTAAGCATGATCCAATATATTTTATATTTTTAAATCACTATGAAAGGACTTTTTTACATTTTATTTCAATAGTTAATGACTTTATAAATAATTGATTTTAAATGTCTACAAAATTATTTTTGACCAATACCAAAACTAACTAAATAAAAAATATTCATAATTATTAAATGAAATTATTATAAAAATAAAAATTGTATCATAAACAAAAATTATTTTTGAGTTATTGATTTTTTTTAAAGACATTTTTTTTAGACAACACCTTACAACTAACTAAACAAAATCATTTATAATAAAGTATTAAATGAAATGATTATAAAAATAAAAATAGTGCCATAAACAAAAAAAAATATGTTTGAGCTACTAATTTTGTTTTTTTTTTTAAAGATATTTTTAGACAACACATTACAATAACAAAATAAAATATATTTATAATTAAATATTAAATAAAATGATTATAAAAATAAATACAACTACTATTTATATATTTTTTATTTTACATACTAATGTAATGAAATAAAAATAAATAAATAACTAATTATAAAGAGAAAAAAAATTCATATAAGGCTTTTCTTTAGACTTGGATCACTTGAGTATTCAATCTTTTTTTTTTTTTTTTATAAGCTTTTATGTTTTAGAAAGGAAACTATTTAAAATATTGTAAAGATATGTAACGTGTGTAACAAGCAGTTACAACTTTTACGGTACCGCTACGATTGTTACATATATGAATTTTCGTCACACCCAAAAACGAATATAATGGATAGCACCTAGCTTACAACTGTTCCGTGATGTCGCTTTCTAAAACCTTGATATACAGTTTTAAAATTAAGAGATAAAATAATATTGATTAATAGCCAAGAAGGTACCTATGTAATGAACCCAAAAACACCTATAAAATAAAAGAAAGAAAGCGACATAATAACAATTAGTCACCATACATCAGTTTTCTGAGTTGCATTTTCCAGGTAAAAAAAAAGTAAACTTCACCAATAGGCTTTTACATTTTTCTCCTGTCATTTTGATCCGCGTTTTTTAATTTTGACTCTTAGGGCTATTTTGGGAAGTTGGCTTTTAGCCACTTTTTTTGGTTTGTAACAAAAGTTAAAAGTTGACTTTTTTGAATTTTTTTTCATTTGGAAAGTTGGTTTTTAGCTCCTGGTAAAATTACAATTCTATCTCTCGTGAGTCAAAATGTGCTACATGAGTAAAGTAGTAAATATTTTAAATTAATAGGGGTAGTTTGGTTATTTTATTGTGATTTGACATCATAAACAAATATTAATTAAAAAAGTCAAAATTAACTTTTTACCAACTTTCCAAATCATTTATCTAAAAAATGAATTGGGGTCACTGCTGTGGCAAACCCACAGCAGTGACTGTGGTGCTTCATTTTGTAATGTATTATGGAATTATTTTTATGATCTGAACCGTTCATTTTGTAGGGTTTGTTGAGTACTTGAAGTCTACCAAAAATCATATTAATCGGACACCAATAACTATATGATTGATAACCAAAAAAACAAACAAGAAGTTTTTCTTTTGAAAAATAGTATAAAAATATGCAACTCGATCATATAGTTATTGATATCCGATTAATATGATTTTTGGTAAGCTTGAAGTACTCAAAAAATCCTACAAAATGAACAATTCAGATCATAAAAATAATCCCATAATGCATCATAAAATGAAGCACCACAGTCACTGCTGTGGATTTGCCACAGCAGTGACCCCAAGTCCTCTAAAAAAACCAAAAGCTTAGTTAAAAGCCAAAAAATCACTTTTTACTATCTTTCCAAAATAGGCCTTAATCTTAAATTTTTTTGACTTTTTACGAAAAATTGGGCAAAAAATATAGAGAAAAGATAATTTTTAATTTTTAGTATAGATTATAGACTTTTTGACTTTTTTAATATTTTTTTAACTTTTTAACTAAAATATTAACTTACCAAACGAGACCTAGTCTTAAAAAGAGATTAGGATTCAACTCTCCTTCAAATAAAATTGCACCAATAGGCCTAGTTAACTTTCTTGAAAGCTTAGTCTTAAAAAAATGTTAGGGTTCAACTCTCTTAAAGAGGAGGTGAATTAGGAGGCAAGGCATAAGGCAAAAACAAAGTTAGTTAAAATTAACTCACTTAATTAGATAAGTTTATAATTTTATTCTTAAAAACATAAGGCATATTGTTCATGTGTGCATTTTCGATAAAATAAAATAAAATAAAAAAACAAAACAAAAAAATTGTCAATGATGTTTCCAATTAAATTAAATTGAGACAAAATTATAAATTCATCATCAAAATCAAATCAACTAAAATTAGGATGAGCAAAAATACAGCAGAGTTAAAATATAAAGATTAGTGACGTAATTTAACAACAAAAAGAAAAAAGGAAAAATCCATTTTGAGAAGCAGCAAATAAAAGAAGAAAAGAGTGGGAGAGAAAGAGATGATTACCAGATCAATAGTCTCGTTTTTGAGCTCTTCAAGACCGATTGCTTTATCACCAGCCATATCTTCACAACAACAACCACAACAAGCTAAGACTAGAGAGAGAGAGAGAGAGAGAGAGAGCGAGAGAGGTGTTTGGTTCTGAGGCTGAGTCTCAGTGCCTCCCTATCTTTATACTTCACCACTCTCAACCCCTTTTGATCATGATTCTCTGCCCGGTTTTGACTCTCTCTCTCTCTCTCTCTCTCTCTCTCTCTCTCTTCTCTCTTCTCTGCCCAATCTACCAAAAATTACTAAATTTATTAATGCTTGGTTGGTCTTTTTTTGAACTAAATTTTAAATGAATAATTTACTCCTTAATCTATACAATACAACATATTTTTTATTCTTTGGAAAAGCCCGGCGGCTCAAAACCCTTCTTAATAACATAATAATAAGACAAATTATACTTCTAGCGCCTATATTTTAATCATTTAATTTTTATAATTTTAGCCGATTCGATTTTAGCCTTTAAATTTATAATTTTATATTAATATCATCCAATTAATTATTTCCGTTGCTGTTTTTGATAAAAAAAAATATAGACGTAAGTAACATGTATCATGATTTTAAGAATAAATTATAAACTTGCTCAATTTTAATAAATTAATCTCATTTAACTAAGTGATTTTTTTTTGGGTCAAAAACTCTAATCAAAGTTATCAATTGAATCAAATTGATACAAATCCAAAATTAAAGATCAAAATTCAACCAATTAAAATTAGGATAAATTACACTCACCTTTTCTGATATTTCTGACAATTACAGGGACCTTCCCTATAGTTTCAATAATTACAAAAATCTCCCTTACTTTTTCTGACATTATCAAGATTTCCCCTCCCGTTAATTTAAGCCAAACAGTTTTAACTTGGTTGTGCAAATGATCATAATACCCTTTACACTTAATATCATTTAATTGTAATTTACCTATATATTAAATTATCATTTTATTTCATATAACGTTTTTTTAGATTTTAGATGTAATAAATAACAAATTATTTGAGTATTTTATTATTTTCAAATAATTTATTTCTTGAAATAAAATTCTATTGTAATTAGATGTAAGAAATGACAAATTTAAATAGTTTATTATTCTTAAATAATTTCTTTATCTTTCATTCCCCATTATCTAATTTTAATTTATTGTAACGTGATTAGATATTTTTTTTCACTTTTGTATTTATTTTTTAAATTTTTATTATTAAGGTGAGAAATACTGACTTATTTTTTTAGTGATAATTAAAATTTGAAAATAATATAGGATTGTGAAAAGATAAAATTATAATTTTTTAAAATATATTTATGAGGTAACATTCGGTAATTTTTGTAAGTCAATTTTTTTATTGTAAATATGAAATGTTATTATGTTTATTTTTCTTTAAAAAAAATTAATACACAAATTTGTTTTAAAAAAAAAAATCATGTTTTGTAAGTTGCTATAGTATTGGGTGATGCTAGCTAACATTGATGAAAGAGAAAAAACGATGAAGAAAATTGAGGAAAAAACATAGAGAAGAGAACAAATAATAATAATAATAATAGTAATAAATTATATGATGTTGCTATTTGTTGCAGTGACACTATAAAAAAATAAATGAGAAAATAAATAGAAAGAAAAATGAAATAAATAAAATAGAAAGAGGGGGATAATTTTTCCGAATATGTATTTTTCATACCAAAAAAAAATTAAATACCTATATGTATTTTTAAATTTTTATTCAAGCTCTAATTTCTAAAAATAATTATTTATAAAAGTGGTGATATTTTTAAAAAATAAAACATCTTTTGTACTTTGTTTCATAATTTTCAAATAAATGATTGTATTTAATCTAATATAAGGTTTAATGGTGATCAATTTATTAGCTCTTTTTTTTTTTAGATAAGGTAATGTTTGGTTATCCTACTATATATATGCTTGTCTTAACAATTTAGAATTTTTTAAAAATATTGTATAGAATTTAATAATTTTGTTTAACATTATTAAAATAATATACGGGTCTTTATTAATTTTTTATAAAACCTCAGGAGAGGTGAGTGAAATTTACTATTTTAATATATAAGGGTAATTTTAAAAATTTTTACTCATAGTATATGATGTCAGCATGACGTCACCATATTATGTTAAATAAATTAACAGAAAATTAACGGTGGAGAAATCTTAATAATAGTTTCAAAGGTAAGGGTGATTTTTGTAATTATTAAAATTACAGAAGATCTCTATAATTATCGAAAATCTCAAGACAAGTGAGTGTAATTTATCCTTAAAATTTTATGGACCAAAATAAACAATGAGCAAAATATAATGACAACTTAGGCAATTTGTCCTCCTTTTAATATTAATTTTATGATTTTTTTAGGGTGTTGTTAGGGATATTAAATTTTCTATCAAATAAATAATTAAATATCTCACATAAGTATGGGATCTGTAATTTTATGAATCCAATATCTATGTGAGATATTTAGTTATTTATTTAATAGAAAATTTAAGACGTATAATATATATATTTTTTTAACATGTATTTTTTGTTAAATAATTTTATTCCTACTTCTTTTATTTTACGTTTTTTTCCTCTCACTGAGCCACTTTCCGCATTATTCTCGGTTAACTCGCAATTGCACGTGGAGTTGTTTTTAGTTTACTGAATTATATAATTTTATTTTTATATATTTATTAGTAGCATAATATCCGTGCAATCATGTTAGAGACCACTAATTTAGTGGCTCTAAATTCACAACTAATGAGATGAAAAAGTAAAAAAAAACAAAAAAGAAAAACAAAACAGACACAACACATATTGTGGCAGTGGGTGGAACCCACTGTTACATCATTAGTGGTAGCTCTAATTAGAGCTCCCACTCATTTTCCATATCTGTGATATGTACTGTCTTAAAAAATAATTAAAATTTAATTTTAAATATAAATATTGATAAAAAAAAATAATTTTAAATTGGCAGTGGCTTTGGTCCAGTCCAAGATCAGACTGGACCATGCTGTTGGACCCGTGGAGGCCCACCACAGGTCCCGTTTTGATAACCCGAACCGTTCAATGTGTAGAACTTGTCGAGTACTATATGCTTGTAAAAAATCACGTTGATCGAATATCGATAGCTATGTGAACAAAATAGTTTTTTATCAATCGTTAATTGTTTCACCGTCCATTTTTTTATACAAAACTGATTTGATCACATAGCTATTGATATCCGATCAACGTGATTTTTTACAGGCATGTAGTACTCGACGAGTTCTACACATTCAACGGTTCGGATTATCAAAACGGGCCCAAAAAAATAGATCCCATGGGCCGAACTGAACGGGTCCAGTCTTGATCTCAACTTGAGACAAGCTGGACCTTTTTAAAATATACATGAAAAATAATTTAGAATTAAATAAATTTGAAATTTTTTTATCATAATTTTATCTAAGCCACTTTTTAGTGCCATGTCATTAAGAATGTGTTCTATATATTAAATAACAAAAACATATGTTATAAGTAGGGCTGCAAATGAGCTAAGTCGAGCCAAGTTTTGCTGAGATCGAACTTGAATTCGTTTGTTTATCAAACTCGTTTATTAAGTTCAAACTCGGCTCGACTTAACTCGATAAGATTTTTTTAAATATTTTTTATATTATTTAAATAAAATTATTATTTAATTATTTAATATATAAATAATATATTTATACTATTATTTATATATATTTGTATATTATTTAATATATAAATAATATATTTATTATATAATTCAAATAAAGATAAACAAGCCGAACTTGACGAGTCAAATTGAGCCCTTAACAAGCCAAGCCAAGCATATTCGTGAACAGCTTGATTCATTTACAACCCTATTATAAGGTAATTGATAAAAAGTTAAGAAAACTAATAAGATAAATTACAAATTTAAATATATTTTGTTCTTGAAATTTCTTAATTATAATTTGCTTTATATCAAAGTTCATTCGATGCCAAAGCTAATCACATGTGTCAATTATTATTTATTTTTATTTTTTTTTAAACCTAACAAAAATTGTTAAAATAAAAAATAAAGTAGAGAATGAAATTATAAAAAAATAAAATAAAATAAAGAAAAAGTGTGGCCCCTTTCTTTAGCCACCTCTCAAATCAATTTTCATAACCTTATCGTGCTTTAGATATTTCTAATCACATTCGACTATTTTTTCAGTTGTCATTTTTCATTCGTCTTTCTATTTTCACTATTCTAATTTGACTTAACTCTTGACAACCATTTTGATCCCTCTTCGCTAATTGTTTTTATCTTTTTTATGCTAAAGGTATTGGGTAACAACTTGTGAAGTCAACTTGAGCACAAACTATCTCATATTACAATTCATACAATCCCTACACCAATATATATATATAATAAAAATAAAATAAAAATTGAATTGAAAACCAAAACAAATAAATGAAAAAAATAAATAAAATTAGAAGTTGAGGGCTTAACTACATATACATTCATTCACGGCTCACAGATTGACTTTTCTATGGCAACTTTATACATTGTCATTGTTGAAAATAATATAACACGATCCATAATGGAGTGAGATGGAGTAAGTATCAAGTTATACCAAGAGAAAGTCTAAGATAATAGAAGATATTAGTTTCAGTAAAAATCACCTTTCATAGCTTTGTTCTTCAGAGTCATTCCCAGGAAAGTATGTAGGTTATCTTGATTGAATACATTATCCTCACTATAGTGGATTTCAATTTATTCTGTTCTTGTGTATGATCATATGTTCGATTCATTCAGTAAAAAAAATTAAATATAAGTATCAAATATTAAGCGCTATGAAATGTTTAGACTGATAGGAAGAAAATGGTGATTTGTAGAGAAAAATAGTGTAAACTTGTTGAGTATTATTGAGAGTTAATGAGATAATAATGGTAGAAAATAAAGGTAGAGAAAAAATAATGGAATAGGAAATAGAGATAACAATGGTGAAAACCAGTGTAAACAAAGATAGATAATGATGGTGTAAACTTGCTGAGTATTACAAAGGGTTAAAAATGAGATGATAATCCTATCTATAAAAAAAAAAAACAAAAACAATGAGATAATAAGGAAAATAAAGGTAGAGAAAAATAGTGGAAAAGGAATAGAGATATTAATGGCGAAAAACAGTGAAAACAAAGATAGATAATAATGATAAAAAAATTACCAATAAAGTTTCACTTGAAAATAGAGATCAAGCACTTCAGAAGGTGGAAAAATTCTGTTCAGTGAAAGTGGTGAAGAATTCGATTCGGTGTAAATAATAATGGTGAAGAATGACCGATAAAGTTTCAATTTTATTAAAGAATGAATATTTTAAAGTTTTAATTTTATTAAGGAGTGAATATTTTAGAATGAAAGGGAGTATTTATATTGAATAATTCCGAATGAACTTTTATATGAAATATTTTAGTTCAAATTTGGTGCTTAAAATTTAAATAAAAAATCATATACAAATCCATTTTTTAGACCTATTTTCTAGACATAATGATGTGTAAATGATATGATTGGCTGATGATTGAGAACATATGAGAGAAAGTGTTACCTTAGGCATTCTAATTGATTATTACATCATTAGATTTGAAAAATAGGTCTAATTTTTGGGCTTGTATAGTAATGTCCA
Source organism: Camellia granthamiana (assembly GCA_036172215.1). NCBI lineage: Eukaryota > Viridiplantae > Streptophyta > Magnoliopsida > Ericales > Theaceae > Camellia > Camellia granthamiana. Next base: position 153,216,862 of record CM069906.1, read on the forward strand.
ATTTAAATACTCCTAATTGGTTATACGCTAGGATTAGTATTCAAATTTAAAATTATTTTATTAAGATAATTTAAGGGATCTTCCATACAGCAACTTCCATATCGAATTTGATACTTATATTATATAATTCCATAAATCTATAAATCTGATGGTTGTTATTCCATAAATCTCATGGCAGCTTCCTTAACGAATTTAGTGTATTATTATTGTTATAATATGTATATAATTAGGAGCATTTAAATCAATTATAGAATGACATGTGGATTATAGAAATTTAAAAATTCAAAAAAATGAGAAAAAAAGGGATGGCACGTCAAGCCCAACAACAATATTTTTGCTTATATTATATAATAATTTACTTTTATTAAGTAGTTTTATCTCTATTTTTTTTTCTCTCTATCCTATTTTATTCATACTTTTGCTCCTACTAATCTACATTTCATGTTATTTATGTGAGTTTATTTTATATAATTATTCTTTTAAGTTATGCTTCTTTCGCGGTTTGAATGGCCGGATTTGATTACTATGGCTATGAATCCCACCCATAGCATGTTTGGTAGTAAAATAGAAGGGCGGACTGATAGTTCAAGGAGCTTAGTAATCCCCCTCACCAGGGGGATTGGCTGGTTGTATTTTGAGTGGGATTAAGAAAATGGTGAAGGGATTGAGTGTATTTTATATAAAAATTTTATTTTTTTATCAAGTACACTTGTTTGTTTTAATATTTATTTTAATTTTTTAATATAAAAATAATTTATTTATTTATTTTATATAAAAATAATTTAACAATCCCTTTACTAACTATCTCTTATACTATCATTAAAACAAATACACTTTTACTAAATCCTCTCACTAACAATGCCCACATTAACAACTTCTTCACTAACCATTCTCTCATTAACAATCCCATCTAACCTAATCCGCCAAACAAATGCAGCCTTAATTAGTAAAAAAATTACATATTTATTCTTTTAATTTTACATATTTGTGCTCTCAATTAATAAATGTGTAACACACCTTCACCAAATTTTGTTACATTTGTTGCCCCTAAAGTGCAATAACGATAATTTGATGGGGTTGAATTTTCATGATTGAAAATTTATTTTATTTATTTTGCAAATATAGGATCTTAGCAGGGTTAAATTACTATTAATAAATGTTCAATGTTTGTTTGTAAACTCCAACCCTGAATCTCCTCTTAAAATCTAGAAATACAACTCAAGTGCTATATGTATTTTAGTTTTAAAAAATAAAAAATATCTAATTTGATGCAAGTGCAAATTACATAATTAGTTCGTACATTTTGGTCCGTATCATTTTGATTCTTATTAATTGATTTAATTTTAATTATGAATTTATAATTTTATCTCAATTTGATTTAATTGATTACAACAGTTAACATTTTTTTAAAAAAAAAAATACATACATAAGTGATATGATATGTGTCATGTTTTTCTATGTAAAAATTATAAAGTTGTTTAACTTAGTGAATTAATCTCATCTAACTCAATGATCTTTTTTTTGTTAAAAATCAGTGTCATTAGTTGGACTAAATTAATATAAAATTAAAATTAAAAGTCAAATTAAATTAACTAAAAATGTAAAGACCAAACTAACATAAGCAAAAAATGTAAGAATTACGGATGTAACTTGCCATACATGTAAATACTCTTAACGAAGGTTTCAAAAACTGGACCGGACTAGAGGGTTCGACCGGTCGGTGTTCCGGTCCGAATACACTACTAAACCGTTCAAAGTGAAAAACTGACTTATTTTGAGAGAACTGGAAAAACTGGCAATTTTGTTTTTTTTTTTTATTCTTTCTTATTTTATATATATATATATATATAAATTTTAATTGGAAACTCTCTTTCAAGGGTCTCCTCTTGTGAGGAATTCCATTGAGAGTTTGAAATTATTGTGAAAGCCTCTTTTACCTATTTATAAGAAAAAAATTCTTCCAAAAAAACTCAAAAATCTATAAAGGATTCAATCAAATTTATTGGAGGAAAACTTAAAATTTTGATATCTCTCCAAAAATTTTGTTCTTCTTTCATTCAAATTATTTGAATTAAAATTATATGGAGGAAATATTAAATATTGGGGAACTTACCATAAGTCTCATGTACAAAGTTCAAAACTCATCTAATCCCAAAACAAATACTTGCACCATTTAGTTCTATATATTTTTAATTGTTACTAAAAAATTCTTTTTTTTTTTAAATTTACAGATGTTGTTACATCTCATTACCGTCAGACTTCCATCAGACGGTCACCGGAGACTCGTCGGAATGTTCAACATCATCGGGAAGTCACCGGAGTATCGTCGGGAAGTCGCCGGAAGTTCGCCGGAAGTTCACCGGACTATTATGAATGCCAATGGAAGTCATCGAAATATCTAGAATGTTCATTGGATGTTAAGAACATCATTGGAGACTCATCGGAATGTCTAGAATATTACTAGAAAAAAAAATGGAGAAATTAGAGCGAAAAAATATAGCAAAATGTGCTAAATATTGATAAATTAAAAGAGAAAAAAAAAATGTAAGGACAAAAAACAGCAACAAGGGGAAAGACATATGTTATTTTCAATTTTTGTAGGGTTTAAGCAAATAATCTTTAATATTGATCAAATTGAAAAACAAGTTTTGAAACTGTAAAATGTTACAGTTTCAGAGCAAAAATCTATTAAGTATTTATCTTTATTAATCACACTGAAAACATGTTATGAAACTGCAAAATTTTACAGTTTTAAACCATGATTCATTCCAGCACCAAAAAAAATTAAAATTGCAAAATTTTACAGTTTTCACTGCCTGTAACTAATACTCGAAAACAACTTATTCAGAATTTGAAATTTTTTTCCATTAAACAGAAAAATAGACTTGTGTAACAGAAAAAAGGTAGAAAAATTGAGAATTCGAAAGAAAGAATAGATATAGAAAGAATATTGTACTCCGGCAACTACTTTGGTTTATATCTAGTCGGATCTCATGTAGATCTACTCATCAGATTTGAGTAGATCTATTCATCTTCTTCACCATCAATGAGGATGAAGTCACGAGTTGATGTCGATGGTTGGTGGTTGCCGGTGAACCCCAATCAATGGTGGTCGTCGGTCACTGGTGACTATATATTAGAAAGAGAAAGAAAATAAGAAAATTGTGATCACCGGTCCGTCATCCATGACAAAGAAAATAAGAGGAAAATGCAGAAAAAAAAAAGAAGAAGTAAAGAATGAGGCAAAAAGCAGAGAGAGAGAGAGAGAGAGAGAGAGAGAGAGAGAGGAAAAGTAGGACTTTTGAGTCTACTTAAAAAGTTATTGGATTAAATAGTGTACACATATTTCAAACATGACCTATGGATAATTTCCTCTTGAATGGTTGATTTCTTCTTCCAAAATTAAGATTAATAATATTTTAAAATATATTTTTATATTTTTAGTAAAAAAAAGTATTATGAGAAATATTTAAGATTATTTAATTATTTAATTTATAATTTATTACTTATATTTTTATTTAAATATAATTTTAATATATTTATGACGTCACATTGATAACTTCATATATATATATACATATTGATTTTTTGGTTAAAAAGTATAAAAGACAAAATAGGCTAAATAATACTTTTGGAAAAAAGGTTAAAAACAGTATTTTGACTTTTAACATCTTTTGGATTATATTACTTTTCTACTTTTTTACATGTTTTTTCAAAAAAAAATCAAAAAAAAGTTTAAAAAACTAGTTTTTAACTTGCTTCCCAAAACAATCCAAATATTACATTAAAATCATAATTATTTCACTTTTTCTGTCACAAAAATTAAAAAAATTAAAAACACCAAACCAAACAAACTTTTAGTCACAAGCTAAAGTAATTAAAAAATTAAAAAATTAACTAAAAAAATCAATTGCTAAGCGGCAACATATACAGTTTTTTTTAAAATTTATTGCTATTATTATTGTTACTTTTTGAGTAAAAAAGGAACAATATATACAGACACACGAGTAGCGGCTCCATGCCATTGTTTTCAAACCCGGACCGGACCGGCCGGTCGGACCGGTTGAACCGGGAACCGGGCCTTGTTCCGGTCCGGTCAACCCTCCAAACCCGGCCAAAACCGGGAATAACCGGCGACCCAGTGGTCGAACCGGCCAGAAACCGGTCCCTTTTTTTTTTTTTGGGTTTTACTTTTTTTTTTAATTTTCTTTCTTTCTCTTTCTTTCTTATATATTTTATATATATATGTATATATATAAATATAGTTCAAAATTTTGACTAAAATTTTTATTTCAAGAGTTTCCTCTCATAAGGAAGAGTCTCATTGAAAACTTGAGAAGATTATGAAAGTCTATTCCTATTTATAGGAAAAAAAATTTCAAAGAGAACCTACAAAATTCTATGTGGGATTCAATCAAATAATTGAAACATATTGATTGGAGGGAGAGTTGAAAATTTTATTTCCCTCCAAAATTAAATCTAGTATTCAATCAATTTATTTGGAGGGAATGTTTAAAAATTTTAATTTCTGTGAAATAAGTTACTTTTTTTTTTTATCAATTATGACTTTATTAAATATTATTAATAAATACTATGCAATAATTTTTATTTTTATTTGATTATTTATATATATTTTTATTTATTTATAATTTATAATTATATTTTTTAATTATATAATATTAATTATAACGTCACGGTTCGACCGCTTTGACCCGACGGTTGAACCGGTGACCCGTCCACCCGATTCCTTTTCCGATTCGCTCACCGGTCTGGTTTTGAAAACATTGCTCCATGCCATTCTCATCATGTGTCAGTCTCATAAAAACATAGCACTTGCTTTGGCTTTTGTCATATCTTAACTATTGGATTTGATTAAAAAAAAAAAAAATAGGGATCTTCAAAATTATATATATTTTTATAATCGGATATCTAAATCAGTTTACGTACACCTTGATTAATTTCGAAACCCATACAAACACTTCTTCTACGTGAATCGGACAAATCTTGAGTAAAATCCTAGACATAATCCCAAAATATTAATCTAAAAGAAGTACACCCACATGTCCTAAGTACACCCACTAAGACTAGGATTTAAATAGCTTATATATCCAACTCACAAAAAATGAAGGTATAACAGTTACTGTTGTATTTCAATTAAGGTGTATTATGGACTTATTTTTATGATCCGAATTGTCATTTTGTAAGGTTTGTTGAGTACTTCATGCCTATCAAAAATCATATTAATCGGATATCAATAACTATATGATTGAATTGCATATTTTTTATGTTATTTCTCAAAAGAAAAACTTATTATTTATTTTTTTGGTTATCAATCATATAGTTATTGATATCCGATTAATATGATTTTTGGTATGCATAAAGTACTTAACAAACCCTACAAAATGAACGGTTCGGATCATAAAAATAAGCTTATAATATATCTCAAATTGAGGCACAACAGCAGTGACCCCATTTTCAAAAAAACAAAAAAAAATAAATAAATGTAGTGTCTACTTTTAGTATTTTTATATAAAGATTTTAAAAATTATTTGTTACTTGTCATGGTGGCCGTTACGTAACATGCCACATGCAAATTGACATACCATAGGTTATGAATTGCAGCAAATCAAATGCATATATAATTATACTTTATAGCATATATACTTAGAGCATCCGCATCAGTCTCAGCAAATTTTGAGTTAAATTATAACTTAAAATTTACTTTTTTATTTTAGCTAGCTTCTTTTTTATATACACACTTCATCAAACTCTCTATTTTAAAATTCTATTTCATTAAAATATTATTTTTTATTCTTTTATCTTTTTCAATTTAAATATATTAAAATAGGTATAAAATAAGACCCAAGACAACACCAAAACAACAACAGAACAGCAGCAACATAGGAGCCAGGGTGGTTGACCAGGCGGTCGACCGGTTAAGCAAAATTTCAGCATTTTTCTTCTTTTCATGGGACATCCTGGGAGATGACCCCAGCTTTGCTCTAGTTCAAAGAGAGAGGGAGAGACAACCTGATGAACTTCCAAGATGGTGAGAATGAAATTTGTGTGATGGCTCTGGTAAGTGTTGACAGTAATAGTGGTATGAGAGATAGTGTTCTTGTTGGTGGGAGATAGAAGCACAGGAAAGAAAATATAATAAAAAATTGATTACCTTGTGAACAGTTCCTCGCTTCATCTGAGGAGGAACTGTAGCTTTGTCAAAATGAATGAAGCCTATAACGACTCTGATGCATCAACATATTTACAGTTTGGCTCTCTACAATAGCGTCAAAGTCGTTGTAGCGACTCTGATACTGATGCTCTTAGTTGGGTTAAATTTTTTTAGAAGTTTCAATTTTGATATGATTGTCATGTTCAGGTTATGAGTATTATTTTAATAATTTAAATAGTTTATTTTGTAAGATTTTTTTATATATAATTTATGAAATTTTTTTTGTCAATTCGATAATTGTAATATTTTTATTTTATCGTGTTTATCTAAAAAAATATAATTATTGTCATTTTTTTAGAGATAACACAATAAAATGAAAATGATACGATTATCGAATCAATCTAATTTTTTATCATGAATGATATATATAGATTGTCTTACAAAATGAATAATTTAAATCATCAAAATGAGATCTGTGATGAGCCACTATCAGCCCAAACATGTTGATTATATTTAAATTTGAATTTGAGAAAAAAAAAACCATCCTAACATGTTGGTTATGTTTAGATTTGAATTTGATAAAAAAAAACCATCCTAATTGATACAAAGAAAGTGCTACCTATAATAGTTACAATCAATTTGTTACCATGAGGAACAGAAACTTCAATCATATTCTAAAAACAAAAATTATATTCATATATAAAATTTATTTAAAAAATATTATAATAATGACATTGTTGTGAATATATATCATTTTTATAGATGATTTGCTTTAAAGTAAAATGTTATTATTAAGCCACATTATTATATATAAAAATTTATATAAATTTTATGTTTGTATATGGTCACTCTAGAAAATCTAATAGGGAGCAGCCTTAACAAGTATGATTTCAGTCGTAATTAAAAAAATTATATATAATGTTTCATAGGGAGTGCTTGGGAAGAAATTTTTTTAGTTTTTTTTGGCTAAAATAACACAAAAAGACAAAATAGGCTAAAATAGTCAATAAGACAAAATATCACATTAAACCCATAATCATTTCACTTTTTCTCTCATAAACATCACATTTAACTACAAAGAAATCCAACTTCAGTCGTAACAAAGAAATCCAACTTCATAACCAAACACTACATAAAATATAACAAAAAACTTTTTCGATTATAACCATAATGGTAATCATAATATGTCATAACTATTGAATTGTTGACCATCAACTCATCGAAAAAAAGTTATTAGAGAGAGGAACAACTTTATTATTTACTCCATCTGTCTCAAAATATTAATCTGTTATTCCATTTTTCATTATCTCAAAATATTAGTCATTTTTTTAAAAATCAATGATTAAAATAACATGAATTTCTTATTTTTCCATTTTTTAAAATTCATTAACAATACAAAAACTATAATTATGATAATTGATATTTACAAAAAAATATGCTATTAAAGGAAAATTTTGCCTGGTCGTTAACTTCAGGGCCTTCGGGATTAGTCTTGGCTTCCCTTAAAATCAGCGGGTTGGGGATACTTGAGTTATCAAAAAAAAAAAAAGGAAAATTTTGAAAACTTAAATCTTTTTAATGTGTAATAATTGTACTAGTAAAGAAAAAGTTAGATTCTCCAAAAGGAATTAATATTTTAGGGCAGATAGAGTATATTGTATTATCAATACGCTCCCTATAGATATGGAGTGAGAATCGAACACAGGATCTATTATCTGCTTTGATACTATATTAAATTGTTGACCACCAGGACAACTTTATTATTTATATTAGAAATCTCAAAAATTCTACCAAAATTTCTACTAAATGTTTTATATGGATGTGGGACTCACACAATGTGGATCTTATGTGGATCCCACATCTATATGAGATGTTTGGTAAAATTTTTAGAGTCTTTAGTATTTTTTTGTTCTTAATAATGACTAATATCATAATGAGTCATAATCAAATCATAACTATAACTACAATAACTTATAGTAAAAAATTACAAACATCATAACTGGGGGCATATGTGTGTGTCATAAAATTTTTCAAGTATGATAAAGTTTTTGCAGTTATCAATTTGAGGAATATTTTAGGCAAGGATAAACTACATTTATAATTCTTAAAATATATGTTCTGTGTCACTTTAATTCTTAAAGTTTTTCTGGAAAAAGAAGATGAAATATAATCTTATGCTACTGAGGGACAAAATTGATAAAATTGAAATTGAGAAACTAAAATGACACGAACGTAAACTTTAGGGATCAAAATAAATATTTATAGTCATTCCCTTCACAATTTAAATGGTCATTTGACATTAGATCAATTTGACTTAGATTAAAAAAATTATGGACGAAATTGGTAAAATTAAAATTTAAATGAAAGTGACACAAACTCAACAAAAAAAAAAGAGAAAGAAAGTGGGATAGAACTTTTGAGTTGTGTGTAATTTGTGCGTGATTTGATTGTTTGAAGGCTAATTAGAATGTAACTAAACTAATTGGACCACGTTTTGGGCATGATGAAGAATTTTAAGATGTCTACAACTGCTACTATACCTACTACTCAATTTTCAGCTTTGTTAGGTGGTTAGACACTTGACTCACCCCCAAGCCCTTTCACATACCAACCAACAAAAATATTTTTACAAAAAATTGTGTAGTATTTAGGCGTAGCAGTATTAAAATAATATAAAAAATAATTGCCCTATTTGTGCAGTATATGATATAAAAATTAAACATTTTGATAAAAATTACATTTATATTATTATAATTGATGTTGAATTTATTACTTAAGATAAGGTCAATACAAATTTAATAATCACATGTATGTGAATTTTTTTTTAATTTTTAATTTTGACTTAAATTAATGAATTAAAGTGTTTTTCAAAAAAATGGTGATTGATAAGTAAATGAATAAAAATATGGTATAAAAAAAATTACACTTTTAGGGCATGTTTGATTGGGTGGATGAGAGCATGGGATTGAGATTATTAATCCGTGGCCCAATTATCCTATATTTGTTTTAACATTTTGTTTTAGGATTATTAATCTAATGGATAATTAATCAAACAAATTTGTAGGATTATTAATAATGGGGTAGGAGTGGAATTATTAATCCAATGGATATTAATCCAATTGAATAGTGAATACCACACTAATTTAACAGGATTATTAATATTTCACTATTAATCTTGTGAATCAAACATGACCTTAGAGTATATGAGCTATTCTAACACAATAAATATTAGAGAAAATTACCCAAAAACAGAAAAAAGAAAAAGATACTTCAGGGCTAGACTATTGTAATAAAATAAATAAATAAATCCTGATTTTTTTATTGTATCAATTTAAAAGAAATACTATTATAAAGGAAATACTATTGTTGGTGTTTATATCATAAAATTTCGTTTTTTTTTTAAAATTACAACAGTTGCAATAATATATATGTCATTATTAAATTTTTTTTATCTAAAAAACAAATTTAATTATAATTAATATATCTATAATCTTCATACGTAGTACATCTGTCAACCTTTATAGTATAAGCGTGCAAAAGCATTGACAATATAATGCAGGCATACGCACATGCGCACACATTATTTGATTTTTATTATATAAGACAATTATTGTATTTACCTAATCAATCAATCAATCATTCAATCAATTAGTATTTTGCAACTTTCGTATTAAATTTATCAGCAATGGTAGAGGATTACAATTTTTGTAGCTCAAATGACTTGAAATTATCAAAACGACGTCGTTTTGAGTACAAAACAATATCAAAATTGCCAAAACGACGTTATTTTGACAATTTTAAGCTATTTAAACTACAAAAATTGTGACCCTCAATCATTTTTCTAAATTTATGAGTATTCTAATCTTGGCTTGGCTACTCTGTAATCCCAATTATGGTAAAGCCATCGAAGTTTGGTGGTATCAAAAAACGTGAATAGATAATATTGTTAAATTTTTGTATAACCAAACCAAACAAATTATATAATTCAGGGGCAAATCTTAAGGCAACTTTTTAGAATTGGAGTGCCACTGTTGTGCAGCTTCTTAGAGCTTACTTCGGATTGTGCAGGGACTATAAAAAATTAAGTTGGTTGAATATGTGAAATCTTTCATCAAATCACATATATATTTAGTTTTATTTTTAAAATTATATTTATTGAATATAAATGTGATTTGATAAAAGGACTATCGATATTTAATCAATTTGATTTTTTACTAGTATGTTTTAAAAAATAAATAATTTGAATTATTAAAATAGAACTCGAAATAGGCCCAAAAAGATCGCATAACAGTAACTATTGTGTACCGCACAACAACTATCCTGAATTCCAATTTTTTATGATGAAGGTTATGAATATTTTGTGGTATATATGTGCTATAAAATTTTGTAGTAAAGTCACACTCCAAAATTATAATTGATAAATATTATGATATTTTGTGATTTTTGTTATGATATTATGTGAAGAGAAAAGTTATAATATTTTGTTATTTATGTTACGAAATTTTTGACAATAAAGTGTATACCACATACACATTTTTGGGGTGTACATTATAACATCTCCTTATGTTCACTTAAATTAAGTAAATTTTCTTTATTTTTACTATCACATCTTATTTTAGTTTAGGTTTTCTTCCCTTCTATCATCTCTACTTATTGTGATCCAATCACTCTTTCATTTATAGATTTTTTGTTGTACATGACCAATCTAGTATATTTTCTCAATTTATCTTCAATAGATGTTACTACTAACATTTCACTAATATATTCATTTCTTTTTCTTTTTTTTTGATCAGCAAAATTTTTTTTATTAACGACAACACATACTTTACAAATGCAAATACATCAATAAAAGAGGGGAAAATCACAAAGCATCATAGCAAACTATTCAATCCCAACTAGGTTGGCACCGAGGAGAGACCCAATTATCTGCAAGCTCAAGCCCAAGGGTTGGTGAGAAACCAAACCCAACAAGAAATAAAAAACCCCCAAAGAATCAAAACCCCAATCTCCCATATTTTGGAAAAAACCAAAAACCAAACACCCCTTAGACCTAACTCCACCCAGCAACTCTAATCATTCATTGCTAATTCTATATTTTTGTTTTTTATTTTACCACACATTCTTATCTCAACTACACTTATTTTATTCATGTATTGTTTCTTAATTGATCAACATTTTATGACATAGAGCATTGCTTTTGTTGGTCTTATAATTGTTCTCTAATTTATGTATTGGCCAACCTACTATGATTCTATGAATCACATCAACTCTAATCGCATCGTCTTTATTAATAATTGAACCTAAGTAATGAAAATATTTAGTATTTTTTATCCCTTGATTTTCAATATTTACCTATCCATTATTTCCATTTTATTGTTGTATAAAAGCTACAATTAAATTATACAAACCTTGACTTGTTAACATGATATTTAAAGCATGTCTTTAAAATATATGCTGATTTTTTTTATTTTTTTTTAAATCGTACATTCTACATGTATATATATGTAATAAAAAAATATATAATTTTTTTAAACTAGCATATTGACACACATTAACAAAATTCTACAAACAATTAGGTTAATTCAGATGTATTATATTATATGAAGAGTCTTGTTAATAATTGCCTTAAGGGTTATCAAACAAAAAAATTATATATTCTTTATAAGAAACACTCTTCACACATCCAAAAATAATTTTACACTTTTTAATATTTTTTTTACATACGTTTTCAACACTAATAATAATCTTGAAAATTGTTTTTAACGTTTGCCTTGTATGAATATGAAGTATGAAACAATAATAGTAATTGTATATGTCATGGGGTGCCCAAACGATCCATAACTCTCCTTTGGGATTGTCACAAGATTTGTATTTGGATGTTGATTTGGATAATTTGCATCATCTCACTTTAAATTTTCAACTTGCCTAGTTTGAGACAGGGTGACATGTGCAAAAAAATAAGATTTTTATGAAGGCACGTAATAGCATACAATATTACGTAAGATGTATTATATCTACTTAAAATCTTACTAATAATCTTATTAAAAATATACATATCCAAATATGATTGGATGTTTGAATATTATTATTTTTTGGACAACCAATCACATTTGGCCTTATATTTTTATAATAAAATTGTTAATATGTGTAGAATTATTCTTATATCTACTCATCGTAACTTTTTAATATATAAAAAAAAAATTATTGAATATTCTTAGAGTAATATTTCATTTATTTACAGATTGATTTTTAGCAATTAGTACTTTGTCTTTTATAATTTTAACACAAAAAAAATAGTGGGTCTTACTAATAATTAGTACTTTAAAGCACTACTTTAATTTACTAGCAGAGTATTGAATAATAAATAATATAGGACATGACAATTGGCCCAGTGATCTATGTAGCTGTCCCTTAGGATAATGAGAAAGTCATAGATTTAAAGTTCAAGTCGATGGAGCAACTAAGACCAGTTATTATAATTTAACTTTTACTAACCCTTAACAGGATATCATATAACCAAAATAATAATAATAATGAATGCTAAAAAGTCTTAATAGCTGCTCTTAGTGCTAATAAAAAATATATTAAATTATATTAAAAGGTGCAAAGAATTTTTTTTAAAAAAAGATGTAAAGAACATATTAAAAATATAAATATTTTAACATTTTGTATCTATTATTTAAAATTGTTGTTGGCAAGACTTTAAAAAATATTTCCTTGCTACAACTCTCATGATCTAAGCATTCATACAATTGGCTCATGGAAAATTCACATACTTTAAAGTTGGCCCCACCATGATATAGTAGGTATGGATATGTATATGGGGGAGAAGAATCTCAATGGCCCACTATTTCCAAATTAGATAAGGACTCTTCTTACTTTTCTAATTTTATACTTGAACTCTTTTGCCACCAAACTTTAAAATTTGAATTTTCTAGATGATAATCACACAAAAAATTAGTTTTTAATATTACATATAAAAAATGATTTTTTTGACAAAGAATAACCAAATCAATTCACGGCAATATTCTCTCATTCAATAAGAGACATTCACACTAGGGAGTCACCTAGCCCCTCAAAAGACTACTTTCTGTCATCTTTATTTCTTTTATTTATTTTTGTGTGTGTTTGTATTGTATTTACTCTGTTCTAACATATAGGCTCTGTTTGAGATATAGATTTTTTATTTTATTTTTAAATAGTCAATAGAGATAAAAAAAATAAATTAAAACAGTCAATAAAATAAAATATCGCATTCAAATCATAATTATTTCACTTTTTCTCTTACAACTATCAAATTAACTAAAAAAAAAAAATTCAACTACTATCCCAAACACAACTTTTTTAGTTGAGTTAAAATAGCAAAATAGCTAAAAAGTCAATTAAAATAGTAAAGTTTCCAAATAAGGCCATAATTGTAATATATATATATTTACCCTAAAGGCTTAATATACTAATTGAGATAAACCACCAATAAATCCTAATAGTTGGACTTAGATTCCATCAAATTCTATTGAAATAAGTCTTAATAAAACCGTCACTAAAAATAAATTTTTGTGACGATTTTTTGCTTATGTCGCTAAAAATTAACAATTAGTGACCTTTTTTTTGTCACGACTTTTATAAATTGTTGCTAAAACTTATAATTAGTGATATTTTTCCATGACGAATTTTTTAAGTTGTTGCTGAAAATTAAAAATTAGTGATTTTTTTATTGACGATTTTTTTAAATTGTCGCTAAAACTTATAATTAGTGACATTTTTTGTGATAATTTTTCAAATTGTCGCTAAAAATTAGCAATTAATGATATTTTTTAATAGTGTTTGATGAAAAATGTCATTAATTTTCACATGATCTATTAGATAATAAGTCCATCTATTAGGACCTATACGTAAGTCTCCCTGATAATTGAGTCACCTAAGGCCTTGTTTGGCAATTTAGATTTTGTCTAAAATAGCCAATAAAGACACACACACACACACACACAAAAAAACTAATCAGATAAAATGTCACATCCTACATATTAATCAATTATTTTTTTTATCACAATCATTTATTCAACTATAAAAAATATATATATATATATATCACAAATCATCAAAAACATATATTTTTTATCTCATAAAATTATTAAAAAAACTAACTAAAATAATTAAATTTCCAAACAAAACCTAAGTGATAAGAAAGGTTAAGTGAGAGCGAGCCTGCAAGAAAGCTAGATCTTCGTCTTTCACGACTAATTATGATCAAACATGAAGAGATTCGGTGATTCAATTTTTGTTTTAAATCCAATGAAGACAATGTTGAGGTCTTTTTTATTTTTTTTTATTTTTTATTTTTTTGTTTTTTGTGATTAGGAAATCAGAAGGAAATATTTGCATTGCATGAAACAGAAGTGCCGCCTAACTCTGTTTTCCTTCAAATTAAAAAAAAAAAAACAATTGTTAGCCTTTCAGAAATCTCGTGACAACGAAAATACAAAGGTAAAGTTTCACATAGTAAAACAATGCTGTCCTATGGACCCTATGAAACGCCAACGATAAGGGTTTTATTCTTTGACTCCATTGATTGATTTTGAGAGAAAGAGAGAGAGAGAGAGAGAGAGAGAGAGAGAGAGAGAGGCATCTTCTCTATTGAGATGACCAAAAGTTGTATATTGCAACTTTCATGGTCAAGAAATAACAAATGGAAGTTGAAAATTTTACTCTCCACTACCACAAGTTGTGTACAAAAGAGGGGGAAAAAAATTTAAATAAAATGAATTTAAAATTTAGTGGTATTTTGAAAAGTTAGTAAAAAGTTGATTTTTTGACTTTTTTTAGTGACTTTTTTAACAAAAAGTTGGGTTGTTTTGGGTAAAAAAGCCGACTTTTTTGGCTAAAAAAATTAAAAAGTTAAAAAGCTAACTTTTTACCATTGTTCTCAAAAGATAGTTGAATTTGTAATGATGTATAGTTGAATTTATAATTGTCATTTCAAAACAAAAGACACATCAAAATAGTCTTTAATTATACAAAGCTACATATTTTTGTTAATTTCAAAATATATATATATATAAATAGTTAAATTATACTTTACACCCTTATTTTGACTTAAATTTCAGTTTTGACCTCAGTTTTAAATAATTTAGTCCCTACACTTTAAGTTTAGTTTTAATTTGATCATTCTATTCAAATTGGATGTTAAAATTAATAATTTTATAACACATGTCAATCTCCTATAAGATGTACACATAGAAAAAATAATAGTTATGGGGACAGGGTGATCAAATTAAAATTGGACTTAAAGTGTAATAATCAAATTGAAACAATAAAGATCAACGTGAAATTTAGATCAAACTATAGGGGTAAAAGAATATATATAAAAATAAATAAATAAATAAACCTAAACTTTATAGAGGTGTAGAGAAAATACAATAAGTCTCACAAATTTGACATAATTATATTAGACTATCTTAATATTTTAATTCATATAAATACTTAATCCTATATTTTATCTCTTTTATTTTTGTGTTTTCACATAATCTGATCGATCTAATTATGTCAAACACTTTTGAATTTATTTATTTTCTCTAAATCTTAAAAGAGGTAAGTATAATTATCCTAAATATTAGGTAAGAATGCACTAACCTGTCATCTAATCAAAAATCAAGGAAGACATCAGTACAGTGTTGATATATACACAAAGACAGGCACCTACTCATATTTTATTATTAAGCAATATTATGAATCTAAACGTAATTAATCATAAATTATTTAAAATTATTATCTTACTGTTCAAATTTATTCTAGATATAAATTTCACACCATATAAATTTAATTTTTACCACACATTTATTATCTAGAAAAATCTAAGTGGGTAAATATGTTCCTAGACTCATTGTTTATTATTTGGCCTATTTTGACAATTGAATTAAAAGTTAGTTTTTTGAATTTTTTTTGATCATATTATTTTTCTATTTTTCTACATATTTTTTTTTTATAAAAAAACTAAAAAAAATCCAAAAACTACCATTCAAGTCCTACTTTCCAAAATAGGTTGCATTGTAGAAATGACAATCAAGATGTCTCTCTTGTTGTGTTCATTTGGAAAATGCTTTTGTACTACTGTCTCTATCCTTATTATGCGCCTTTTTGTTTCTACCCTGATTTATATATTCACGTGTAATAAATAAAAGAGTAATGCTAGAGATCTCAAATATTCTACTAAAAGTTTTACCAAATGTCTCACATGGGTGTGGGACCCACACAATGTGGGTCCCATGTGGGTCTCACACCCATGTGAGACATTTGGTAAAACTTTTGGTAGAATTTTTGGGATCTCTAGCATTTTTGTAAATAAAAAAATTAACCAAAGGAGTTGTGGCACTTCAGCAAGATATTGGGGTGTAAATTCTGAGATTTTAAGTTTTACATTTCTTAGGGTTAATTCCCAGGAATTTTGTTGTAGTGATCCTAGGACGGCCTTTTAAGTACTAGACAAATTGTATCCAGGATTTGGGTGTAGAGTCAAATCCTGACAGTTACACTCTCTAATTTAAATGGTGTGTGCGTTGTGGAATCAGTGCACACACTAGAGATTTATCTCTCGTCCTATTACGGTTAAACCAATATTAAGTAGTTAATTCTAAAATTGGTGAGAGTTTACTCGTTAATTAAAAAAAAAAACATAAAAAATTTAGGATTAATTATGTTTTAACCTTACAATTTGATCCAAATTTTACTTTGATCCATATTGTTTTAAATTGAACAATTTGGTCTCTATGCTTAAAATCTAGTTTCATTTTGATCATTTGGTTCATGCTGGAAATTAAAATTAATGATTTTAAGACACTTGTCAATCTTATAAAGTGTATACATAAAAAAAATTAATGAAAATTTAGATAGAATAATCAAATTGAAAATGGACATAAGTAGTATGGGAGTGAGCTATTTTCATCAATATAAGGATGATTTCAATGTTTTCATTTACGCTGTATTTGGTTGGAGAATTTGAGGAGAGATTTGAAAAGGAACAGAGAAAAGTTAGGTAAAATTTGAATAAAATATACTTATATTTTACCTAATTTCACACATATTTTCCCTTTCAATTTTTAAATCCCTTTCAAAATCTCTCAACCAAACACAACATTAAAGTTAACAGTATTTATGGAACGTGATGATACAGTTCGTTCACCGTAGATGGACTGGACTGATCCAAGCTCCTCAAGCCCACGTCCGAGCGACGAAGCCTGCCGGTAGACCTGCAAACAAGTTCAACGGGGAACTGGGTAGTCCCCCAGTGAACCCTCCGGCGTGTAAATTAGAAAAGGAAGTAGTGGATATAGATAGAGAGAGAGAGAGAGAGAGAGAGAGAGTTGGACGAATAGAAAATGCTTAACCTTCTTCTTGCCTTCCATGCTTGTTTATATTCCCAGGTAATCATTTTACTGTCCTTTCCGACCTGCCTCCCTCGCCGAAAGCCTGTGACGTAGCCTACCTTGTTCAGGGCAAGGGGCGCTGTTCCGACGGGAAGGTGTTGTCGTAATAAATGTTGTGATGGGCCGCATTAATGGTGATGTATTGTGGCAATAACTTTGCAGATCTTTGTCTGCTGACGTGGCCTGTTCTGCACCTGCCATGTGTCCGAGTATCATTGGCCTTCCCTGGTCAGTTGGCCTCCAGCTGTCCTAGGCTTTGCTACCTGAGTTATGCAATGGGGTCTAAATGGTGGGTTTGGGTTTGTTCACTGTGGGCTGTGGTTCTTGTGGGCCTATCCATGTCAGCTGTTTCACTATGCCTAAGCAAGCTTTTAGTTTTCCTCAACGTTGAATCCTTGTTAGTCCTCTATATGGAGAAGTTCCCAAATATAGTTCACTGACTTATACACAAGCAAACACAATCAACTGATAGAAACAAATGTAACTTTATTTATTCACATCAATGTGTACACGAGTTCATTACATCAATACAAAAAAAAAAAAAAAAGAAGACAACAACGCACAAAGGGGCTCTTCTCCACCTTCCCCAGTTATTCCTCTTCGCTAGATACAAGATCTTATTCTTCGACACCTTCATAGGCTAATAGAGCAACTTTATCACTCTCCAATGCTATATTTTTGCGTAATGATGATTTTGATTTATCATTGTGTGATTTGATGCTAATCAGTTTAGTCCTGCTTTTGCCTTTGAATGTGCCTTGGGTGATTTTCATTCTTTGCATACATAATAACCCCACATACACATCCCGGGGTTTTATTTTTTATTTTTTCATTCAGGTTTAGTTTTTAAAATTCAGTTAGCTATCATAATCTTCAAATGGTGCAAGTAGTTTCTATTCTTTCCATTAACCACTGTGTTTGTGATCTTTTAGGTCTAGTTGTTTGTTTCCATGTCCATTTTTATTCGTAGTAACATTTTACTTTAAAAATGTATCTGAATATAAAAGTAGAAGTCTTGTATGGGTTAGTTTTTGATTTCTGCATAACATGGATGTTGCAATTTAAAAATATGGCTCAGATTTGTATGTTTTATATGATTAATGATTACATTTCTGTGAGTGCAGCTTGTGGGGCACTTTCTGGAGCAGACATGTGTAAACCCTACTTTCATTATTAACCATCCGGAGATAATGAGTCCATTGGCAAAGTGGCATAGGGCAAAACCTGGCCTGACTGAACGTTTTGAATTATTTATCAACAAGCACGAGGTATGTGATTTAAGCTAAGGATTTCTAGTTTATTTTTATGAATCGTGGTCTTATACGTGTATATACTATATATTACTTTAGTGTGTGCTTTTTATTATCTATATTCTGTACCTCAGCTTTGCAATGCATACACGGAGTTGAATGATCCTGTGGTACAACGCCAACGGTTTGCTGACCAACTCAAGGTATCAATAATATTGTTTGGAATTGAGTCTTATTGATATCTCTGTCATGTTGCATATGTTCTTGACTGAACTTTGTATGGTGAAAATTTCAGGACCGACAATCAGGCGATGACGAAGCAATGGCTTTGGACGAAACATTTTGTACATCTCTCGAGTATGGTTTGCCTCCAACTGGTGGTTGGGGATTGGGTGTCGACCGACTTACAATGTTGTTTACAGATTCACAGAACATCAAGGTTTGTGTTCTACCTTTGTGTGGCACTGTGCAAATGTTTGTGTTTGCAGTTTCTCTTTTTGGTTGTTCTTTGTGGTGCTTTTCTTTTTCTTTTATTGTGTAATTTTTTTGAATTTATGGATGGTGTTGGTTTGGTGGGTCATGGGTTGGGCTCTGTTTGGGTGGATGTTGGAAGTTTCACATTATATAATAAAAGTTCTTTGTGAGCTTTTTTATTCAATTTTTAAAATTTATTTATTTGACAGGAAGTTTTGCTCTTTCCAGCCATGAAACCCCAAGATGAACCTCCTACTAAAGGTAAACAATCTAAAAAATTCTGACGTGTGTCATGCATAGGTTTTCAATTGGCTGATGAGGAAGGCATTTCCACATTTTCTAGCGCATTAGTGATCAACATAATGCATATTCTTGTCGAAATCAAGCACTATATTAGATTTTTGGGCTGATTACAATCAGCGGTCTTGGCTTGAGGGTTTGTATTGGTGAGTTGAGCATAAGGAAGCGAGAATATTTGTTTTTTTTTGGCGGGGGTGTTTGAGCTCTAGAAAACAGTACCTCCCACGTCAGGGTTAATTTTGTAAGGTTTTGGAAGAAGGGTAAGAGAAAGGATGAATTAGGTCTAGGCTTAGCTAAGGCTTAAAAACCAACTTATTGGCTAAAAAATGCCCATTTTGCTAATTAAATGTGATTCACTCTTGAATAAATCAGACACAGGCAAAAGCCTAACCATAAGTAGCCTACTCTACAGTAACGAGAAAAATTACGTGAGTACCCATCATAAAAAATGAAGGGAAAACAGTATTTAAACATAAAGTCATTAATTCCCTAGGTAAGTTTTTAAATTAGAATCCCACCAAATAATTATTTTGGGCCTTGGAATCTAGTTTTTGCTCTCCTTTTTGAAAAGTTTTCTAGCATATTCTTTGCATTAATGTGTGCTCCGAATAATTTGTTGATTTTATAATTATTTTTTAAAAATTAGTTTCTAACATCATTTAATTTACTTTCTTCAGCAACAGCAATAGCATTGGATTGAAATTTTGAATTCATGAGTGGGGGAGGAGAAGCTTAATTTATAAGTCAAAAATTAGCTTATGTTCAGAGCTATAAGCTATAAGTTGTTAGGCTATAGTTATAATTACTTTCCTGTAGCTCTACCAAACGGAGCCATAGACAACCATGATTGCTCAGGGGCTCTAATTCTTCAACTCTGGTATATAGGGTTGGTAGGGTTTCCCTCTTATGTTGAATGCAAAGCCTTTTATTATATGACGAGATTTGAACTATTCTCTCTCTCTCTCAATGCTCTATGGTTTCTCATAGTAGTTTTGACACTGGATTAAATCTTGTTACATGTAATGTGAGAAGTTTATCGTTGCTACACTTGATAACTGTTAATACTGAAGTGTATTGAAAATGAATCTTTCTGCTTTTTAGTTGTGCTCTATTTGGTTTGGTTTAAAACATTTTCTGGATAGCATTTTCATGTGTATGGTTGCCACTCTTAAAATGATGTACTGGTTGCTATGGTATATGCTGTTTTAATGTTAATTTTATTGTATTATTGTTCTTTTAATAAAACTTGGTAAATTTAATATCACTCCATGTGGCCACTTGATCTTCACAATTAACAATTCTTTGGACCTAAAAGGAAGCCTAAAAAGAGTCTCATTTTGATATTATCAAAAAACGAATCATAATCGAATGTATTTAGAAGCTCCCAACAAATGAGTACAGTCAACAAATGCCACCAAAGAGGCAAAAACAAGTTCCAAACAGTCATAAAGTGGACCTTATTATTATTATTAAAAAAAATGATAACATAATTATATTAAAATAAAAGAAAGCATCATACGTTTATTTTATTTTTTTGATTTGGAAGTGTCCGAGTATGTTTTTGCAGAATCTACAGCAACGGCTGGCCTTTCCTTTTGTTATCTCTCCACTAGCCCCTAGCTACTTATGTCTGTTCTCTCTCTTCAATAAAAATTATCAAAATATTTGGTAACTCGAATTTGAATTTGTCTAAATAGTCTTAATTTGTGCATGCCGGTCGACCTTTCAGACGACTATCTGGACGATCAGTGTAACACTTATTTATCGCGATTGTCACTCTTGTCAACCGTGATTGCCACCTTATTGTCAGTCGACCGCTCGGATAATTGGCAAGTCAAAACTCGGGTCATTTGGTCAAATTCAAATTCGAATTATGTAACATTGTTGATTCTTCATCAAAGTTTATGCACAAAAAGGGGAGAGTAGAAACACTTCGTAAATTTAATTCGAAACGGTAAACTCATGCAGTTGTACTTGTTTTTGAAATTTCTTCAAATTTATTAATGGCTTGAATCTTACATATTCAAATTTGGATTTTAATGAGTTGAATATAGATACACCTAATAGGTTTAGATATAAAACAACCAAAAAATAAGAAAGTCTCCGGCTTCCACTATTCCCTCCACCATTTATTGGACAAAGAGTTCTATCAATTAAACAGATTGACTTAATTCAATTAAATTCAATTTGCTTAAATATATTTTTAAATAGGCAAATTTCAATTCAATTTGCTTAAATCTATTTTTTAATAGGCATATTTAAATTAAATTATTTTAATACATAATTCATTTTGACGGTCTAGAACTGCAAATACACAGCCATTTGCCACTTCTAAGAAACACCTATATATACACACAAACACTCGAGGACAGGATCCATAGTTTCTTTAATTAGCACCAATAATTCAGCCCATAGTAAATTAGACTTTGCACCCTTATACTTTGCATCAAATTTTATGTTAGTCTCATTTATATAAAATTATGATAGTTAACTCTTTATATTTTTGGTCAAATCCCCCTTTGATCCTTATACAAGCGTTAATGTCCCTCATCTATTACTCCATTGTTTAAATCTTAACAAAATTTAATTATGTGGCAAGAATATAACTACGAAATAATGGTAAAAAGAAAATTATCCATCTTTCTCACAAATATACACTTTATTCTACGTGATAAGTACATAAGAGTTATAATATATATATATGTTTGTATGCTGAAAATTGGAATGAAGAGACAAGAAAATAGAACTTTTGAAATAAAAAATGACAATAGAGAAATCGTTTAGAAAAATAGGAATAGATAGAAGGTTGTGTTATTGTGAAAAATAGAGTTTCGTGATTCTAATTTATGAAAAATTCTAGTTCATCTTCTTAATTGTTCACAATTTGTGTTTTGTTTTAGCCTAAGACAGTCATAATTTTATGTAAATTTTGGAACAAAATGAATTGGTAGAAAATAGAGATGATTTTTCTTTCTTACTCTCATTTCGTAGTCATATTTTTATCAAATGACTGAATTTTGTTAAAGATTTAAACAATGAAATAACAGAAGGGGAACATTGACACTTGTATAGAAACCAAAGTGAGATTTGATCAAAAGTAAAAGAAGTTGACTGTTATGATTTCATGTATAAGAACCAAAGTGGGATTGACTAAAAATACAAGAGGTTAACTATCACAATTTCATATATAAGAACCAAAATGAGATTTGACCAAAAATACAAAAGGTTAACTGTTATAATTTCATATATAGAGATTAAAATAAAATTTGATATAAAGTAAAAGGGTGCAAAGTGTAATTAACCCTTCAGCCAAAGTCTTTGTTCCTTATTTTTCATTATTCTTTCTATTTATTTCAATCAACTTCTTCTTGTTTCTTCTTCGTTTTCTTTTATATTTTTGGTAAATTACACTCACCTCCATTAAGGTTTAGTGAAAATGAAATTAGCCTTACTCATCACTAATTCATTAGCTGTATAAATGAAAAAATGATATTATTTTCCTTTTAATACTGAAATATATATATATATTTTTTTATTTCAGTATTTATTCATCATTTGTATTAATTTTGATTACTTTAATCTTGTTAAAAAAGAGATCAATATAATTACGTCAAAAATATGAGACTAACTAATCTAGGATTAACTCCATATTTTTTTCAAATCTCAATGAATGAGAATACAATTTACCCTTTATTTTATTTTTATTTTTATTTTTGTACTAGGCTTTAAAAAGAATGTATGAACCAACTAACATGGTGGGACTATTACTATTATGGGAATTTGGATAAACAATAGTATTACATAGACATAGTGCATGAATCATGACCATTATTAACTCCTAGTCTAACATTCTTCCTTCTCATCGTATCTTTAGTTATACAACACTGCTACCTACACCCATTGGGGGTCGACCCCCAGTGAGGTGGCGCAGTGCAATTGATCGGTTCTGTTTTTTTTTTTTTTTTTTTTTTTTTCTTTTCTTTCTGTCCAATCCCACAGTGCCACGTGGCACTGGGTAATGGGGGTGCCCAGTCACTGGGTGTATAGCGCATTTCTGTTAGTTATATAGTTCGTGTCACACTATTGCGATAATTATGTTAATTTTAAATTTTTTATTCACAAATTTAAATTTTTTTTTTTTTTCAAAGATTTATATTTGAAAGAGAAATGTTTGAGACCCTCTTTGGGGAGAACCCCCACACTCTCAAAGTGATCATGATCTCCATGCATGCGTGTAGGACCCACTCATGTATGTGTGGGATCCACATCATGAGTGATCCAGATTTGTGAGAATTTTGTGAGATCTTATGAGGGTGGGATCTCAATCATTGCTCTATTTTAAAAGAGAAATGTTGGAGAACCCTTTTTTTGAAGTTCCATGACCCCCAATTTGATATTGACCCTTGATATGTGTATGGGGTCCACTTATGTATATGTAGACCCCACACTATAAGTAGTTAGGATGAGAATGGGGGTTGTGGAGGTCATATATTTGTGGGAGTCTCTATCACAATTGATTTTAAAATACTATATCCACAAAAACAAACGCACACAAAATGTTCAAAATATCCCTCCATCTCTCACGGGCGTTTTGTTTCTGTGTTTTTTAACTTTCATTTGAGATATGAGTTGATTTTTTAGTTTTTTTATTATTTTAATTTGGAGCTAAAAAAATTCGTTTGTATAAGTTTTTTAACTTTTTTTGATTTGTATAAGAAAAAAAATAAAAAGATTATAAGTAAATATAATAGTTTACCATTAAAATAGCTAATTTTATTCTATAAAATTATTTTAGCCCAAAATAATAGCCTTAGAATCATTTTATTTCTCTTTATTTTATGATTCTCTCTCTCTCACTCATCTTTCCTCAAAACCCCGATCGCAGATATGATGATGATGAACGTACAACGGCGGCGCAGTTGGCGGCAGTGTGCGGCGAGATCGAAAGATCTCGCTGTGGCCGTTGATCTCGCCGTTGGTCTCCGTCGAAGGATCTAAAGATGGCGTCGGCCAATCTGAACTCTCTCTCTCTCTCTCTCTCTCTTCTCCAGCACCACCGCTGGTGAACTCTCTCTCTACTTGCTCCAATCTGCCTCCGTCGTCAATGCCGACGAAGCTCCGATTTCCTAAGGTTTCTTCTTCTTCAAAACCCTAACCCTACCTTTACATTTGCTTCGATCAAAACCAGAGCCGAGACCTTGGCCAAATTTCAGAAACCAGAAATCAGATTAATGTCTTAAATACGGCGATGCCAGAGATATCGAACAACTCTTGAAATACGGCGAGCGATTGAGTGAGGTCAAAAACAAGTCTCAGGTTCGTAAATTGTTTCCACTCTAATTCAATTTCTAGGGTTTTGTTCTTCAATTTTAATTTGCTGTGGTTTTGTGTGTTTGTTAATTTGAATTTTTTTGAATTGAAATATCATGTAGATGATTACCAAAGCATCATTA
Organism: Camellia granthamiana; assembly: GCA_036172215.1. NCBI lineage: Eukaryota > Viridiplantae > Streptophyta > Magnoliopsida > Ericales > Theaceae > Camellia > Camellia granthamiana. The sequence continues at coordinate 153,241,931 of CM069906.1, forward strand.
GGCGGTCAAAAGCAAGAGCATTAAGAGCATCTCCAACGGTGCATTTTATTTTTTATCAAATCTGAGTAAAAAATGACCCATTTCACCAAATTTGATATCACTCGCTCCAACGGTGAACTTTCATCAAATTTGTGCAACCGGGACAACCGGGTGGTCGACCGGTTGGTCGACCGGTTAAGGCAAAAAAAAAATTATTATTATTATTATTATTATTTTTTTTTTTTTGAACTTTTTGAACCTTTTAGTGGTCGACCGGTAAGGCAAAAAAATTTTTTTTTTTTTTTTACTGTTTGAACCTTTTCTTGGAATTGTTTGAACCTTTTCTTGGACGACCGGTTGGTCAACCGGCCGGGCAACCGGTTGGTCGACCGGGTCCCCCTCCAACGGTCCGCAATAGTGTTTTGGTGATTTCAGTATTTCGTCCTCAATCTAATGAAATATTTGATGAAATCTCAATCTGATATCACTTTTGGTGAACCGTTGGAGCTGTGAATAGTAGCCTTTTCATCAGAATTTAAATTTGATATCACTCTTGGTGAACCATTGGAGATGGTCTAAGGGGAAGCAGTTATCTGCACAACTCATTTCTAGATTCTTCAAATTCTTCCCAGAGCTCTCGGACTTGGTTGTCGATTCCCATATTGATTTGTGTGAGGCAGAGGAGCTTGGGGTTAGTTACTACACAATATATATATATATATTCTCAATTTTGGACTTCATTCGTGGGAGGTTCTTTTTTGTTTTGATTTTTTCAGAAGTTGTTCTTAAATTTAAGGTTATTGTGCGGGGGTGATTTCCACACTATGAAAAAGGGTTGAACTTCGTGGAAGAACAGCGTGCGCTGGGAATTAAAGATCTGTAAGGAATAACAAACGGTGAGGCTGCCCGACCGGGGTTTGGTCGGAAACCCCTCCGATGGTAAAGTCAGCAACTCAGGGAGAGGAAGAAAAGAGAATGCAGAGAGTATATAAGTGTTGAGTGTGTGGATTTTCGGATCCCTTGATAGTGAATAGTGTTCACCTTTTATAGGAGAAGGTTGTTTATCGTTCAAGTCCTTCTCTCTCCGCCATCTGTCCAATGTGTCTTATTCGTGGTCATCTCCTATTGGAGGAGGACGACCACTCCGCCTGACACTCGGGTGCAGGTCTGTTTTGTTTGTCTCATTAGCGGACATTTCTCATTGGAGGAGGACGACCACTCTGCCTGCCATTCAGATGCGGGTCTGTCATATATGCACCTCCTCCCTCTGCACCTCCATGTCTCCACGTTCTGTTCATACAGAGGGAGAGAAGCAGAGTTGTTTGTCTCTTGTGGGCCCGAGAAAGATCTTCAGTGAATTGGCCTTCTCTAAGTTGGTCTGCTCTAGAACGGTTGTCCAACCAAGAGGTCCAACATGTTGCTCAACCCACTTCGGAGTAGTTCTGTCCATCCAGAAGGTCCACCATGTTGCTCGGCCCACTTTGGAGTGACGCTCGTACATTGGGCCGAGCTCCTATGATTGTCTTGCTTCGGAGCAAGTGTTGGCCATAGGGCTGAGGTCCGACCTAGCTCCACCTTGGAGTGAGTATCGTATTGGGCCTAGCACCAAGACTTGATTGATTTTTACCCACTTCATTTGCCCCCTGGCTTGCGCTTACGTTTGGCGAAGCGGAAGCCAATTTTGTCACAAATTTCGAAGTTTGGTTGATCACAACTTAATTTAAGCTTCGTGAGTTGGATTCAAAATTATTGTTCGGCCCAACGTTTGCGTCTGCCTAATATTTCGTAGCTCGGTTGTGCCCCCAAACTAAATGTGTATCTTCACTAGCCTCGTAATTGTCCAGCTTGGTGCTCTTTCAGTTGGCTAAGCGTCGTTGCTTGATTGACTTCTTGTGCATGGCTATGCCTTATAAGAATAGGTTTGTAATCTGATGGATCTCAAATTGCATGATTGGACGCTCTTAGATTGAGTTATGGCTCGGCCTTGTGTATGCTTGGTAGGTCCCACTTGGGTTCTTTCTTGCATATATACAGTGTGTATGTCGGTCATTCGTGAAGCTCTTTACTGTTATTACGTGCAAGCAAAAACGGGTATGGCCAACTGTTATTGCTGCCCCGTCTTTTTTGTTCGGTCAAGCCTTCACTTCGTCCGAAGAAATATTTCTAGTGCCTGTTTGGGCCTATCACCCAGAAGTCAAGCTGCTCATTTTGCTCGGTTTTGACAGAGTTTATGAAGGTTGTCTATTGCCCAATCGGTGGAGCTCTTTGACTTATTTCGAAATATCTCGATCATGCCCTATTTTGTTCAGCCCATACTTCATCTCCTCTGCTCGGTTTGTTGGTGCGTGACTGGTCCATTGTAGGCCATTTCATATTCGGGAATTAAACATCATTGTTGAGCATGGAGATCAGTAGTCTTCAATTTGAATGGGCCCACATCCCTTTGCACGTCCTAGCTCGTCATGATCCCGTGCATCCCTTCAGAGCTTGGTTGGCCATGTCATTGACTGCTGCTCGGTTGGAAATATTTTGACTGGTTTGCTCATGAGTGTCGTAGCTCGGTCGGACTTGCGTCTTGTTCGGCCTTCATTTCAGTCCATAGATTCTACTCACATCTAGCTTGGCCTACCTCATGCATGTTACAACTTGGTCGGTTATCTTTGCTGCTTGGTCGACCCTTCTCTGACACTTAATGGGCCGAGCAACTCCACTCAATTTACACACGATATCTGCTCAATTTGGTCTTTTTATTTCGGTCTTCCAATTCTCGTTTTGCGTCGTTCGGCTTCCTCCATTTCTGCTTGGTTCATTTTTGTTCGGTTGGACTGTTGCTCAGCCATGGGTTTACCGTTGCTTGGCCTTAGAGGAGCAAGCCATCAAATTCGTAGCTCGGTCGCTAGCTTGGTTCGTCGCCGTCAACGAACAAGTTCGGTTGATTGCCGTTAATCCGTAGCTTGGTTCACACCAGCTTTCACACTGCTCGGTGATCTCCAGTTTATGCTCGGTTACATCTTTTCAGCGTCGCGCTCGGCTGGCCACTATCTTCGTCTTGCCATTGGACTTCAAGCTCGGCACTGACGAACGTACATACTTGACTGTCGAGCTGCCACGCGTCCATATCTGACTAGTTGGGGCCGTTTTTCTCATGTCTTTGCTTGTTGTTTGTAGTGTATTTGTTTGGTAGAATGTTGCACTTCCAACTTTGTTTGCTGTCAATCTTTTGGTTGTTTACTTGAGCTCTGAAACTTGGTTTTGCCTTTGCTTGGTCCATTTTGGAGTGGATGTTAGTCGTTCAATCAACCTTTGTCGTTTGGTCCACTTCAGAGTGAGCATTGGGCGTTTGACTAATTTTCATAGCTCAACCCACATCGGAATGGGTGTTGGGCATCCAATCAACCTTCGTTGCTCGGCACACTTCAGAGTGGGTGTTGGGCGTCCAACCTCTGTTGCTCGTCTTAAGCGTTAGGCGTCCAACCAACTTCTGCTACTTAGCCCAAGCGTTGGACGTCGGATCAACTTTTGTTGCTTGGCCCAAGCGTCGGACGTCCAACCAACTTCTATTGCTCGGCCCAGGCATTGGGCGTCCAACCAACTTTTGTTGCTCGGTTCACTTCAAAGTGAGCATTAGGTGTCTGACCAACTTTCGTTGTTCGGACCCACTTCAGAATAGGTGTTGGGCATCCAATTAACATCCATTGCTCGGCGCGCTTAAGAGTAGGCGTTGGACATCCAACCAACCGCTGTTGCTCGGTCGAAGCGTTGGACGTCTGACCAACTTCTATTGCTCGGCCCAGGCATTGGGCGTCCCACCAACTTTTGTTGCTCGGTCTACTTTAGAGTAAGCAATAGGTGTCTTGCCAACTTTCGTTGTTTGGCCCACTTCGGAATGGGTGTTGGGCGTCCAATTAACTTCTGTTGCTCGGCCCAAGCTTTAGGCGTCTAACTAACTTCTATTGCTCGGCCCAAGCGTTGGGCGTTTTGACCAACTTTTGCTGCTCGACCTACTTCGAAGTGGACGTTCAGAGTCCAACCAACCTCCATTGCTTGGCCCGCTTCAAAGTGGGCATTGGGCATCCAAGCAACCTCTGTTGTTATGTCCAAGCATTGGACGTTCGACTAACTTTTGTTGCTCGGCCCACTTCGAAGTGGACGTTGAGCGTTTAACCAACCTTTGTTGTTCATCCCTCTTTGTAGCTCTTCCACTTTGTACCACCTTCGTTAGGCTGAGGTCCTTTTGTAATGAAACTTTGAGTTAATAAAGTATCTTCGAAATTTGCCAAGTGTTGGGCTTGTAACTCGAACTTTCAATTTCTTCATGTTTATGTTGTTTGCCCCCAGCCGAGCAACAAGGATGTAGCCCTACATTGTTCGTTGTTCGGCTAGACTTTGCTTTATGCCTTTGAAAAATTGAGTTGCTCTTCCAGTCGAGCAATAATAGGGAAACTTTGCAAGATTTCCCGTTTGGCCTTAATTGAATTAGTTGTCTTGCCCCCAACCGATCATCATTGTTCGGTTCGTTACTTGACTCGGTTGTGCTTCTGTTTATCCCACTTTGGAGTGGAGAGCAAGCTTCGACCTAGCTTCTGTTCAGACTTCATTGTAGAGGGCTCAGTTTAACCTAGCTCTTGTTCGGTCCACTTCAGAGTGGCATTTGTTCGGCACACTTTGGAGTAGACGGCTAGTTTGAACCTATCTTCTTTTTGGCCTACGTTGGGTGGCCTCTATTCAACCTACCTCATAGTGAAGGACTAGCTTCGAATCTAATTTCTGTTTGGCACACTTCAGAGTGGCCTTTGTTCGTCGCATTTCGGGGTGGACAATTAGGTTCAACCTAGCTTCTATTCGGCCTATATCGGAGTGGCCTTTGTTCGGCCCACATCGAAGTGGTCAACTAGGATCAACCTAGACCTTTGTTAGGTCCACACTAAGGTGGTCGGCTGGGATCGGTCCAAACCTTTGTTAGGCCCACGTCAAGGTGGTCGACTGGGATCGGTCCAGACCTTTGTTAGGCCCACATCAAGGTGGTCGACTGGGATCGGTCCAGACCTTTGTTAGGTCCACGTCAAGGTGGTCGACTGGGATCGGTCCAGACCTTTGTTAGGCCCACGTCAAGGTGGTCCACTGGGATCAGCCCAGACCTTTGTTAGGCCCACACTAAGGTGGCCAGCTGGGATTGATCCAGACCTTTGTTAGGCCCACGTCAAGGTGGTTGACTAGGATCAGCCTAGACCTTTGTTAGGCCCACACTAAGGTGGTTGGCTAGGATCGGCCTAGACCTTTGTTAGGCCCACATCAATGTAGTCGGCTGGGATTAACCCAAACTTATGTTTTGGTTGTACCATACCCTTGTTTGTCGTTTTCTCCATCAATGGAGTCTTTCCTTGCAATAGGTGGAACAACTCAATTGCGAGGATATGGTAGAGCTTCACCACATCTAAACTTTGTTCGTCAATACAAATCTCATCTTTCAGAAGACTCAGGAGCATCTATCCTTTGTCATTCGTCTTCTCCATCGTTGGAGTTCTTCCGTCTAGTCAGTGGGACAACTGAATAGTAGGGATTCGGTGGTGCTTTGCCACATCTAGACTTCATTCATCGATACAAATCCAGTATTCTGACACTGTTAGGATTATTGGTTCTTTATCATTCGTCTTCTCCAATATTGGAGTCCTTCCGTCTAGATGATGAGACGAGTCAGTAGCAATGATGCGGTGGTGTGTTCCATCGTATTTGAACTTTGCTCTTCGATGCAGATCTGGTCCTCCAATACTTTCATAAAATATAGTCCTTTATCGATCATCATCTCTTTCATCGGAGTCCTTTAGAATAAGGCATTAGAACGACTAAACAATAGTACAGTGGTGTACGCTGTGTCTGGACTTCATCTGTCGGTGCAAATCTGGTCTCTCTATATCCATTAGTGCAGATCTGGTTTTCCGGCACTCTTCAAAGTGTTAATTTGTTATCCTTTGTCTTCTCTGTCAATAGAGTCCTTCCCTACAGTGGCAACAAAGGTATCTCTTTCGTTCCCCTCACCAGAGCTTGTCATAGAACAATGTGGTACTCTCTTCCTTTGGTCGCGGTTGTCTCTATCAAGGGAGCAATGTTTGGGGTGACTCGCCAACAATTGACATGACGTTGCTCTACTACATCGGTGGTCTATTCGTTAAGGTCTGCCAAGGTCTTCATGCCTTCTATGGCAAGAGATGTGGGTCCAAGCCCTACCGTGATCTCCAAACCCATTGAGTCGATGATGCGGTCATGGTGGTATTTCTCAACAAAAAGACGTTGAGACGTCTCAACAGCAATGACCCGGCGTCCCTCCGCCGCAATGGGTGTCTGATCGTCGTGGTCCATAAGGTCATCGTGCGCTGGAGGGAATGCCAGACCCTTATCTTTGGTTCTCTCCGCCATTGGAGTCATCTCTGATAGGCCCAAAGTGGGGTGTATCTTCGATTCCCATCGCGGAGTTCGTCACGAAGCAAACAATGGTTTTCCCACAGACGGCGCCAAATTGTGCGGGGGTGATTTCCACACTATGAAAAAGGGGTTGAACTTCGTGGAAGAACAGCGTGCGCTGGGAATTAAAGATCTGCAAGGAATAACAAACGGTGAGGCTGCCCGACCGGGGTTTGGTCGGAAACCCCTTCGATGGTAAAGTCAGCAACTCAGGGAGAGGAAGAAAAGAGAATGCAGAGAGTATATAAGTGTTGAGTGTATGGATTTTCGGATCCCTTGAGAGTAAATAGTGTTCACCTTTTATAGGAGAAGGTTGTTTATCGTTCAAGTCCTTCTCTCTCCGCCATCTGTCCAATGTGTCTTATTCGTGGTCGTCTCCTATTGGAGGAGGACGACCACTCCGCTTGACACTCGGGTGCAGGTCTGTTTTGTTTGTCTCTATTAGCGGACATTTCTCATTGGAGGAGGACGACCACTCTGACCTGCCATTCAGATGCGGGTCTGTCATATATGCACCTTGTCCCCTCTGCACCTCCATGTCTTCACGTTCTGTTCATACAGAGGGAGAGAAGCAGAGTTGTTTGTCTCTTGTGGGCCCGAGAAAAGATCTTCAGTGAATTGGCCTTCTCTAAGTTGGTCTGCTCTGGAACGGTTGTCCAACCAAGAGGTCCAACATGTTGCTCAACCCACTTCGGAGTAGTTCTGTCCATCCAGAAGGTCCATCATGTTGCTCGGACCACTTTGGAGTGACGCTCGTACATTGGGTCGAGCTCCTATGATTGTCTTGCTTCGGAGCAAGTGTTGGCCATAGGGCTGAGGTTCCGACCTAGCTCCACCTTGGAGTGAGTATCGTATTGGGCCTAGCACCAAGACTTGATTGATTTTTACCCACTTCAGTTATCTGATGTGAACTCTTTCAGATCTGTCCCAAAATCACATGTCGATGTTGAATCTGTGGAAGATCTGCAAGATTAGTATTGAAGATGGAGGCGATGAGGTGGTTGAGGCACCATCTGTTGAAAAACAACAGATCTGTGGTTGTTATTATTATTAATTTTGTTATTGTGATGTGAAATCAATTTTTTTTAATGTCAGTTTAGATCTCTTCTTGTTGTTTATGATAAATGATTTGTTGTTGTTGATGATGATGATGAAGATGGTGATGATGATGAAACAGATAGAAAAGATAGGCCTTTGAAATTCCACAGATAAGGGAAATTTCAACAGATAAATTTCAACCTATAGCAAAATTACAACAGATCAAGTAATAAATTTCAACAAATAGAGTGAGAAAGAAAAAAGAGGTGTAAAAATTCAACAAATCGGGTGGTAAATTTCGACAGATAGCAAAATTTCGACAGATAGCTAAATTTGAACAAATAAGGGCATACAATTAAATAGATAATTAAAAAATTTGAACAGATTAATATAAATTTGAACAAGTAGAAAAAAAATTTAAATAGATATAAATATAACAAATAATTAACGAGAAAATCAACAGATAAAAAAAAGTCGGGGGTAAAATTGGAAAAAAAATGTTTCCTAAAATCAATGAAAGGATTTTTTACTAAATTATTTCACAAAAGGTAGATCTCTCATTAACAAAAAATATTCAGGATCTAATGTTTTATATCTGCTTTCTTTTGGATTTTTCGATAATTATCTCATTAATTTTCTCTTGTAGTATACTTAAAGCTGATTGAAAGTAATGTTAATAATGTGTAGATATTGAAATAAATAATATATTAAATATATATTTAGCAAAAAAAATGCTTATGATTAATAAATTATTGATAAAAAAATTTAATTATTGTGTGAATTAAAATTTTAAATGATGTTAATGTAACTTACATGTGGAAGTAGACACGATGCATGGGGAAGAAAAATGCCTCTATTTTAGGTAGGACCTACAAAAAAATCAAGAAATTTAAGTGCATCTGTGTGCATGATGAGTTGAATCAATCTCCAAGTGTTCAGCTTGAGAAAAAAAATAAAAATAAATAAATAAATAAATAGTAAGAGCGTTGCATTCCATCAATTATTTTAGGTTTTTATTTTTTAGTTTTTTTTATAATAATAATTTTAAATGAAATTACTAAAAAAGATATCAATAATTTTGAGACACTCTATCTTACAGTTATGCCCACACACCCACTACATCATAAGTTAGGATTTATAAGAGCATCTGCCTCTATCACCACTCATCCATCTTCTCCAAATTTCACGTTCAAAACTTATCTACCATCAAAACCTTCAAAACCTTTGGCGGCAACGATGGCAACCATTTGATTACATACATTTCTCTGATAATGACAATGAGTGAAAGTCTTTCCGACAATTACAACTCCATGAGGCGAGAGGAGCACAACAATAAAAACTCAAAAGAGGTTCATAACTTTGATGGTGTTCTTAGTTCAGAAGATATTAATCTTGTAAAGATAAGTTTTTTGAAAAAAATAGCAAAAATAATAGAAAATGTTCGTCATTTTTTCAGGATTAAACTCCTGAACATATGATCAAAATTCGAAAACATAGGCCCAAATATTGTTTATTTATTCGGGAACAGGTAATCAAACATTTCTTATTTGTTTAGAAACAGATAACCGAAACAGTAGTAGAAGCAGACAAATAAATGAGGTCAGACCACCCTTGGGTGGTCAACCGGGGGGTGAAATCATATCCAATTTTGCTCACACAGAGAGCATACAAGTACAGTGAGGCCATGGATGAATGACAGAAAACTAACAAGAGAAACTGAAAGTGGATTGTGTTGTATGTGTGAAAAAAGATAATAGAAAAAAAAAATCAAACAGATTAACAAATCTCGTAATGAAGTAGAAAAAAAACTTCTTAATCATCACAATTTTTTTCTACTGGTTTTGGAAGGTTGCACCAATCATGGTTTTTGTTAAGGTTTTGGGAAAAATGCTTTTTAAGGTGCGAGGTGTGGAGATGTGCATTTGAATGGGTGAAATATTTTTATAAAAATAATTTTAGTATTGTTTGAGGAGAGAGAAGAAAATTTATAAGAGTTTTACAATTTATAAGTGTAGGTTCAAAAAAATAGTAAACTCAAAATAATTAATTTAATACTAATAACAATACTCCAAAATAAATGGAATTCCAACACATAATAGAAAAAGAATCAAGAGAGAGATTTCAAACACTCTGTTAGTTCACCCGGCACACTGATAGTAGTGGTTTTTTTTCCGTGGGTTCTCGATTATTTATCTTGAGAGACAAATCTCTAAAAAGTCATAAACACTGGCAAGGAACGAAATTTTGAATTTTTTTTTTTTATTTTGTATTTTGATGATACATTAAATTTTTTTAAAAAAATTTGAGGTTTTTATTCCATCTATAAAATTGAAAAGAATCAAAATTTCTGAGAAAGCCAATTTTTTAAAAAAATAATTTTTTAGGTAAATTATTAATAGATCTTACTTTTGGAACTTATTACCTATTAAGTTCTATTAATAAATTTATTAAATGATAAATTTATTAATCTCTTTTATTTTTATAAATAAATTTATAATGATAAATTTATCAATTAGAATCTATAAATAAATAAATTTATATAATAGGATTAATTGATAAGTGACTTTAAATTTTTTTTATTTTTTATTTTTTTTTTCATTTTTTTTTAGGGTAAGTTAGCAGTGAATGAAAGCGAAGTTACGAGAGACGTTTCATATACGTTATCTTATCATATCAATATATTAATTAAATTGCACAAATAGTTCTTAAAGTATACTGTTTACTTCATTTTGGTCATACTTTTTAATTCGTATCAATTACATCTTTAAATAATACACATGAATTTAGTGTGTTACGTTCTGATGATACAGTTCGTTCACCGTAGATGGACTGGACTGATCCAAGCTCCTCAAGCCCACGTCCGAGCGACGAAGCCCGCCGGTAGACCTGCAAACAAGTTCAACGGGGAAATGGGTAGTCCCCCAGTGAACCCTCCGGCGTGTAAATTAGAAAAGGAAGTAGTGGATATAGATAGAGAGAAAGAGTTGGACGAATAGAAAATGCTTAACCTTCTTCTTGCCTTCCATGCTTGCTTATATTCCTAGGTAATCATTTTACTGTCCCTTCCGACCTGCCTCCCTCGCCGAAAGCCTGTGACGTAGCCTACCTTGTTCAGGGTGACGGGAAGGTGTTGTCGTAATAAATGCTGTGATGGGCCGCATTAATGGTGATGTATTGTGGCAATAACTTTGCAGATCTTTGTCTGCTGACGTGGCCTGTTCTGTACCTGCCATGTGTCCGAGTATCATTGGCCTTCCCTAGTCAGTTGGCCTCAAGCTGTCCTGAGTTTTGCTACTCGAGTTATGCAATGGGGTCTAAATGGTGGGCTTGGGTTTGTTCACTGTGGGCTGTGGTCCTTGTGGGCCTATCCATGTCAGTAGTCCCCCATTCCCGAGTGCAGCTTCAGTCCAACGAAGGGAATAGTAATGAGGAAGATGAGTCCGACCGGCAAGGAGAGGCCGACCGCGAGGGTGCCGACCGCGAGGGTGGCCGAGCGGGAGAGGCCGACCGTGAGAAGTGCCGACCACAAAGGTGGCCGAGTGGGAGAGGCCGACCGTGAGAAGTGCCGACCACGAAGGTGGCCGAGTGGAAGAGGCCGACCGTGAGGGTGGCCAAGCGGGAGAGGCCGACCGTGAGAAGTGCCGACCACGATGGTGGCCGAGCGGAAGGGGCCGGCCGTGAAGAGTGCCGACCGCGAAGGTGGCCGAGCGGAGAGGCACGAGGCTCAAAAGGCGGCATGTCACGTGGTGATGTGAAGTGGAAAAGACAGTGTAAGGGGAGGAGTCAGTGCATCGTGACCATACACGTGGCGGGATCGTGGGGGGGGGAAGTGAGGCGTTGGGGTAAAAAAGGAAACGATAGGTCATTCTGGGTTTGAAAAGACAGTTTTGGCGGATGATTTGAAAAGTTTTCAAACTGGCAAACATTAACTGGGATTCTTGGAATACGGGCAAACCGTGGGCTTTTGGTATCATTCGATTCACCTACTTCTTTACAAAAACTCAAAGCATCCCTAGTGTTAATTCCTTCGTTGCTCACGATACACCTTTGAAGCATTTTTTCAATTTTCCTACACCTGCATCAGAGGCAATTCGCAGACATAGTTTAGAAATGGCCCAAGAAGAAACTGCGACTCTGAGGGTGGACCCGCTAGGGGACGATGATGCGGAGGAGCTAGCGGCACAATATAGGGCAGAAATGGTGGGGGGGGTCGGGGGTGCGATCCTATGGTTCCACCATGATTGCGGCACCGACGCCAATCAGTCAGGTGGAACCAGATCACTGGCATTCGAGGGCTGACAGATCCATTATGACTGCGGCGGAGTTGGAGGCTATCCGCGAAAGGTACCAGATTCCGGCGGAGGTGGAGTTGTTGCTGCCCACATCAATAGAGAGGCCGTCTGACGCCAAGCTGGGAGAGTTTTCTCTTTATGAGGAAGCCCTAAAGGGTGGGCTAAGGTTGCCACTGCCACAGATAGTGGTGGACGTGCTTAACCATCTGGAGGTAGCGCCAGGGCAACTAATGCCCAATGCATAGAAGATCTTACTGGCTTGCGCAAGTGCATGGCCGAAGGCGAATGAAGGGCAGACCATGACTGTGGACGAATTCTTCGGCTGCTACAAGGCGTCAGGGCAGCAGGAGACTTGGGTCACTCTTCAGGCGGCGGTAGGGAAGGGTTTGGTGGCGGGGTTGCCAACGTCCATCAAAGGTTGGAGGCCACGGTGGTTCTACGTGTCCACCTCTGGAGGGGCGGGTGTGCGCACAGTGTGGAAGGTGCCAACCAGGTCTGTGGAGCGAAAATTGGGGGCGGCGGCAGAGGAGAGGGTGAAGAGAGTAAAGGAGTGGAGGGAGAAGGAAAAAGCTAAGTGGGATGAGCTCGTTCAGCCATCTGCGCTGTTTGAGACGGGGTTGGGTCCGAAACCGATCGGTGGGGACCTCGACCGAGCGGAATTAGAGGCCAGGAGGAGAGTGCAAGAGGCAGAAGATCAAGCCATCTTGGTGAAAGCTCAGAAGTTCAAAGAGTCGCAAGCCGACCGACCGCCCCAACCAGCTGCGAGGGAGAGGATTCGACCGTGTCCTCAGCCCTTGGGAGAGAAGAACTTGGGCGAGTTTGTGCCGCGACCGCTCCCAAAAGACCCTTTAAAGGAAAGGTCGTTGAAGGAGATGGAGGCGTTGGGCGTAGGGAAGAAGAAGAAGAGGTTGAGGCAGAGTGAGGAAGAGCCAGCACAAAAAAGGAGGAAGGAAGTGAGGGTGGAAGAGGCCAGCCAGGCCAAACAGGTGGAGGGGGGAAGTGGAGGAGACCCCAGAAAGGGAGGTCGTCCCAGAGGTGGTGGACGTATCCTCACAAGTCAGGGAAGTTGTGCCAGTGATGGCGGCGATCGGCATAGGGGTGGGGAGGAGCGTTCTTGGACAAAGGGGGGAGGAACGACCCCAGGGGGGTCCTGCGCCCCAGGAAGGGAGTCAGCCTGAATACAGCCATCTACCATGCCCGTGCTGTGGTTGGACGGCTAGAGGGAGAAGAAGGCCCAGCCAGGTCTGGAGCAGACCGCTTGGTGAAGATCGTGGAGGAGGCGGTTCTGCGCTCGGCATCAAGATTCGATGAGGCTGAGCTGCTAAGGGGGTTATACTCCGCTCAAATGAAGGTGACTGCCTTAGCGGGGGCCCTCCTGAGAAAGGCGGGGGCTGCCAAGCTCAAAGCAGATGAGGCCAAGGCCCAGTTGGCGAAGTTGACGAAGGAGAGTGCCGACTGGAATACTGCCCACACTGAGCTGCAAGCGGTTAAGTCGGAGCTGGAGGACACACGCCGCCAGGTTGTGTCGCTCGAGTTCCAACTGGCTGGCGAGCAGAAAAAGTTGGAGGAGTCCGAAAGAGCCTGTGCCATTGCAGTGGAGCGGCATGAAGAAGCCATGAACAGCAATGAAGAGCTGGTCAGGCAAAAAGATGAGGCAGATGTCAAAGTTGAGGCTCTGCAAAAGGAGCTGGAGGGCGAGCGCGCCAAGGCAGTGGGAGAGAAGGAGATGCTTCAAAAGGAGTTAGAAGCGGAGAGGGGCAAGGCGACCGTTGAGAAGGAGGTCCTCCAGAAGGAGTTGGAGGTGGAGAGGGGCAGGGCGGCTGCTGAGAAGGCGGCATTGCTGAAAGAGATGGAGGAAGGGAGGGCAATGGCGGCCACTAAGAGGGCGACCCTGCAAAGAGAGTTGGACGAAGAAAAGGCGAAGGCAGCCTCCGAAAGGGCGGCCTACCCTGATCTTTATGTCGCAGCAGTTGATCAATTCAAGGGATCCCCTGAGTTTTAGATGGCCGTCGATGCAGCAGTCGCCAGCAGTTTGGCGAAGGAGGAGTCGGCTGGGGCGGGCTTAGTTAAAAGTCTCAAAGATAAAACCCTACTCATACAAAGTAGTACTAATGACGCCAATATAGATGTTCCTACAACTATTTGTTGGCAAGACATAACTCTTCTTGATAATTGGACCACAGTCAATAAAAATTATGTTCATCTACACCAATCTGATAGTCATGATGTCCAACAAATCCAACAAAATGGTAATGGTCTTGTTCATATACGTTTTAATCGCCCAACTTATAGTCAATAATCTAAATATATTTAAAAAGTATAATTTTTTTTATAAAAAACTTTTTAAAAAAATCTGTTGAATATAACAAATAAGATAACGTATTGAATTTGGTATTTTTATATTTTTTTGCAAATTTAAAAAAAAAAAATCACAAAATATTATACTTCTTAAGTGTACCTAAATTAGATGTATCTAAAAAATAAAAATAAAAAAATTACTTAAAATGTTAAAAAAAATCTATTTAAAAAAAACACAAAAAATAAAATAAAATAACTAAAAACTCAATTTTTTGTGTGAGTTAAACCAAAGAAAATAGTTGTTATTTCCTTTGAAATGACATAAACAAAATATTTGTATTATTTTATATATATAAAAGCTAAGAGACAAATATGTCATTTTTATCTGACAGGAGGTAAGTGTAATTTTTCAAATGTGAGAGGAGAATCTATATCAAACAAAAACCTCAGGGGCGTCAGTGTAATTTACCCATTATAAATACATTATCTGAAATTTATTTAAAATACGAATTGTTCCTTATAATTTTAGAAATGATATCTTACCTCTTAAAATTTATAATTTTATAATAAATGGTCACTTTTATCAATAAATCATCAAGTTAATTATCAGTTTTTAATGATGTTAAAAATTTATTTCAATTAATAATTCAGATAATTTTATTATATAGGAGAGTTTTTAACAATTTTATTTTTTCAATTAATTCTGTTAAATAAAAAATTCTAATAATAGAATATTTGTAATTTTTCAAATCACATGGAATAATATGTATTATAAATAAATCTTAAGGGTAATTTATCCTAATTTACATGGGCCAATTCGATAAATGGCATAATCACAATTGACCTCATTAATATCAGTTAATTACACCAGCCTCTCGTGGAATCAAATGGTAATTAAACAAAGGAGTTTCTATTTTCACACACTAATATTTGTTTTTTTGTTTTTTGTTTTTTTTTTTGTGTGCACACAATTAGTGAATAATATTTATAATACAATTTTACAATTAAATAAAATTACTAATATAGATATTAGCATACATGTTCCACCTTATAACTAGGTTTTTCAATGCAATTAATATGAATGTCCACATTGTTCGCAATTGAATGTGATTTAACAATATCAAATATCAAGATGAATAGATGACAAGGATACTTAGGAACATTACTATGAACTTCAATGAGGACAACGATGAATACCTGATAAACTGACAAACTTAATGTGAACTTCGCAATAGGAGAAAGTTAATATAACATTGATGGTATAAGTTTAGATATTCACAGTGATTATCACGCTTTAAGATTATGATAAATTTTCTTTGTGTTTGTCATTAATCGAGAGATAGAAGATTTGAACTTCATAATATGCATGATTGGAATATTGAGTTTTTATGTAATTTCTGCACACTAGTCTATTTAATGCCCACGAGGAATGGATGCCCCTCTTCAAGTTCTGAAAAATTATACATTTAAGGGTTTTTTTTATTAATAAATCTTTTTTAGAAGTATTCTAACTTAATAAGTCGATCAAGAAAAATATAACTTAGTTAGTCCCATGTATTTATATTTTTATTCCATGAAATCCTTTTTTCTTTATTTATATTGTTTGTTAGACTATCATACCCTTATGTCTATTGTTGATATGTATTACGTAGAAAAATGATATATATATATATTTCATTTTTATTGCTACCTCTATTTTGGTAGTTACCATTATTCATATTTTTCTTTTTGATTAATTTCATTCACGTTTGTAGTATTGTTTCATTATGCTAGGATTTCGAAACTCTATTTGATAGGGTTTAGAAATTCATTGGGTTAGGGTTTAGAAACTCTTTATTTAGGGTTTAAAAATTCTAGTTCACCCATGATGATGAAATAATATTATGTTCCTTCATTATTGCGGTGAAATTTTGTGTTCCTCTATTGTCACTTTATGTTCGAAGTTCTATATTCGTCCATTGTTGCTCTGTGTTCGAAACTTTATTTTTCTCCATTGTTATAAGTCGAAACTCTGTTTATGTCCAGTCAATTTTGTTACAAACATATTCTTCAAAGATGAGTTTGGTTTGATTTGGATTTGTAGAATGGTGAAATTGCATAAATTGTTAATAATAATAATAATAATAATGATAATAATAATAATGATAAAGATGAGGATGTGGGCGATTTTTTTTTTTTTAGAGTGATTGAGTTTTTTTGAATTTCTAATTCTATTGCTGCCATTATTTCTATTTTTTTTATCATTTAATGTGAATGTTCATATTTCACATTATTTGAAAGTCTGAGAAATAAGTGTTAGAATATAAATATAGATGTACTTATATATTTTGCAAAATGTGAATATTCACATATTATTAGTTATTTGTTAATATACTTATTGTTTGAACAATCATTTTTTCGTTATCATTAAATAATTGAAATAGTCATTTTTTTTTCTTTTAATTTTGTTTCATGTTACAGTGTGAATGTTTACATTGATATGAATTTAGTTTTTCTAAGGTTAGTTGTATGTGTAATTGTAAATTGTGAACATTCACATTATATTTTTGTATGAGTTTATTTTTTTAAAGTTTTTTCGAAATTTAGTTGTATTTTGTTATTTTTTTTACTATACTTGTTGGTTGAACAATCATTTTTTTGTTACCATTAAACAATCGAAATAGTCAATTTTTACTTTTTTCAATTTTATTTTATATTTTCACGTTGCAGTGTGAATGTTCACATTGGTATAAGTTTTTTTTTTTTTTTTAAAAAAAAAAAACTAATTTACATTAATTGTAAATTGTGAACATTCACATTGTATTTTAATATAAATTTTATTTTTTCGAAAGTTAATTGTATGTTTGTTGTTTTTGTTACTATGTTTGTTAGTTGAACAATCATTTTTGTTGCCATTGAGCAATTAAATAGTCGATTTACTTTTTTCAATTTTATTTTATGTTTTCACGTTACAGTGTAAATGTTTGCATTAGTGTAAGTTATTTTTTTAAGGCTAATTGTATGTTAATCATAAATTATAAACATTCACATTGTATTTTGGTATGAATTTTATTTTTTCGAAAGTTAGTTATATGTTTTTTGTTTGTTGTGAATATTTACATTGTACTTTAATATGTGTTTTGTTTTTTGAAAAGTTAGTTGTATGTTTGTTATTTGCTGTGAATATTCACATTGTATTTTGATTTTCATTCAGATTTTTTATTGCGTTATTTTTAAAATTTTCAAATTATAAAAAGGTTCGAAATTCATAATTTGAATTGTTTTTTCATGGAATGTAGGAGAGATTTTCTCCATAAAATGAGAGACTATTGTTATGTATTAGTTTCAAAATAGAAATATATGCAAAAAATTAAAAAAGATGATTTGGTCATATTACATTAAATTGAACTTAATGGAATATTCAAAAAGAATATAAGTTAGATGGAATAAAACACTGTAAAAGGAGGATTTATCAAAAAATAACCCTCTATTTAAGGGATATTTACCAATAAATCCTATCTCACAAATAGTTTTACCGATTGGTCCGAAGGTTATTTCTATTGTTCTGATTAGTCCTATTAGTGGAGAAATATCTTACCAGCTGATTCTATTTTCTTTGTTTGGTAACATTGCGTGGTCAATTATACCCTTCCGTGTGTGTCACGTGACATACATCATTCCAAGGCAAAAGGCATAAAGAGCCTTAGTGCACTTTGTTAATGTGTGGCATCCACCGATCACCCTCATAAAGAGTCTTAGTGCACTTTGTTGATGTGTGACACAATTTGCAGTGGTTGTGATACAATTGTGTGTGTCACGTGACATACATTATTCCAAAGCAAAAAGCATAAAAAGCCTTAGTGCACTTTGTTGATGTGTGACACCCACCGATCATCCTTAATATGACATGTGCCAAACACAAATTTCGGAAACACACAAACATGAGGGTGTGCCACACCAAAACATCACCTACTCACCTGGTCAGACTAATAAGTAGTGGTATTTATATCATTCAGCATTATAAAGGACCAAATAGATCAAAAGAAAAAAAGGTTGTGACTAAATGGAGCACAATTTCAACATTTAAGATTTATTGGTAACTTCCCCTTTATTTAATTATAAGTTCAGAAAAATTCTTTAATTTGTCCATTCTAACAAAATTATATATCCCCCTTAATCTCTCATATATATATATATGTATATTTTGTTGGTGCTTTATTTAACTAAAACCCTTCATTAATCCCATAAAATAATGTTATTATCAAACAAAATTTTCAAAAGATAAAAATTCGTTTGTTTGGATCAAATTTCAAAATATACATTTGAAACTTTATTAATTTTATTAGCTTAAACAATTTTTATCTTTTTTCCTAACATTTATTATGGCAAAAAAATTCAAAATTATGATCCGTGGTTGCCGATGAATTTTTGGCATCATCACTTGTTGGGACTAATTAAATTATAAGAATAGAATTAGAACTAATAAGTAGATAAGTACTACTATTATATGATTTACGAAAAAGTCTCCCTCTTTTTTTTTTTGGAAAAATTACTATCCAGGTGTATTTTTTTTAAAATAATTACATACAGATAAAAAGGTTTATAATTTAATAATTAAAATATATAAACTTTATCATTAATTTTTTTAAAAAAATCAACTTTTATGCTGACGTGTTATTCCCCAATAGCTTTCCACTTGTGTGGTAATTTTCTAAAATTTCCATTAAGTTGTAATTATTAAAATTTAAAAATTTTCCACTAATTTATTATTATTCTCCCTAATTAAAATACATTTCCCATTGATTTGTATATGTTTTTAGGGTTTTGATTTGTGGCACTAAATTGGGGGCACTAATGCCCCTAATTTCCATATAAGGCAAAAAAAAAAAAAAAACAAAACAAAACAGTTACCTGAAATGGAAATTAGGGGCATTAGTGCCCCCAATTTAGTGCCACAAAACATTTTCCATGTTTTTAACCCACCACCATTTTGTGATTTTCTCATATTTTTTCAATGGCTGTGGGTCAGAGTGTAAAAATGGCCCTTGACTCGTGGGTGGCCTGAAACCCATTCACTGCTTGAGGTGAGCCCGGCCCATTTAGGCCTAGGCTTGGGTCTAGGCCATCTTTTTGAAGTCCGGCTCAACCCGTGGACCCAACCCATTGGTCCACCCAAGACCCACTCAAAAACTCGACCCACCCGAGACTCAATGTTATTTTTAATGAAAAATAATAAAATTTTGATGAAAAAAATAAAAAAAATTACAAATTATTTAGATCCGTCCAAAAACCGAGTTCAGGCCCAACAAACCGATCCGGCCCAATTTTTGTAAAAAATCCGCAAGACCCAACATGAATCAGGCCCAACCTGAGCCCGGATGGGCCGGCCGGGCAGGACGAAAATTACACCCCTGGCTGTGGGCTTCATTTTTCTCCAAAACCCTACCTTCTTCTGCTAACTAAAGTCCCCAAAACCCTCTCTCTCTCTCTCTCTCTCTGCTGAAAAAGCATCAATCAAAATCAATGGCGGATCTACCAGCGGGTGGGGGTTCTTCGGAGCCTGAAATTCGCAGCAAAAAGTGAGTTTTCCAATATATATTCTCTCTCTGTATGTATAAATAACACTGTCATTGTTCGCAATTGTTCTCATCTTGTTTATCTCTCTCAATGTATATGTATGTATGTGTATGATAGAAGTTTTTTCCGCAACGGTTATGCCAGAAATTTGGTTTTGATTTCATTTTTATTGTGTGAGTTTCGAATAGTGCTCTCAAGAGAGAATTGAAGAGCAAACAAAAGGCAGAAGAACGACAACGTAAAGATGAAGAAAAGGCAAAGCAGGTGCGGTACATTGATTATGCTTTCTGTTGCTTTTCTTCGGGTCCAAAATGCTCTGTTTGGTTGCCAAGAAAATAGGAGAAAATTCGGTTAAAATCTTTGTTAAATTCTGAAATTCAGTTTTCTTAGAAAAATAATTACACTATGTTTGTTTGGCAATCTAGGGGGGGGGGGGGGGGAGGAAGAAGAGAACTGATTTGTTAAGTTAAGAGAGAAAAGAAAAGAAAATATTGCGTTTTCTCTCCCTTCTGATTGTTAAACTGGAGAGAAAAGTAAAGAACAGATAGTGATTTCTATCCAATCTTGTTTTATAAATAACTTTTTATGATTTTATTTCTTTAGTACCTAAATTGACAATTTTGGTATTATATAAAATTTGTAATAGTTCCATTTCTTTTCTCTCCCAATGTGGGTTATAATATAACTCCATTTCTTTCCATTAATCGTAATTTCTCTCCTCTTTAGTAATCAAACAAGTGATTAGGATCAAAAGAAATCAATCTTTTATTTTCTCTCCTAATCCTTCAATCCAAACAGATGCTAGAGTTATTCGGTCAAGTTGGTGGAGTGTTTCTTATTTCCATTTGTTTCTCGAAAGCCAAACAGAGCGTAGAATAAACTTGGGTTATAGTTTACAGGCTCTTTATAATGTCAATTGGTTTATTTTTTGTTGAGACAAATTTGCTTTACAAAGAACCAAGGCTAGGAAGAGATCTTAGGCCTCGTTTGGGAACATGTTATTTTAGTAACTTTATGGCTAAAATATGAGGTAAAAAAAACTAGTAGGTTTAGGATGGTTTTTTTACTTTTTATGAAAGAAGTGCAAAATGTAAAGAGAAAATAGAATTTTTGACTTTTTTGTATAGTTTATTAGCTTTTGGGTATGGCTTATAAGCTTATTTTTTTACTTATTACAAAAAGACGTGTAGAAAAGTAGAGAGATGATGTGACCCAAATAAGCCAATAAGTTGGTTTTTTTAGATGTTGCCAAAAGAGGGACTTTTTGGCTTTTAGGCTAAAATGCACGCTTGTATCTGGTACTGTGTATGTAAAACAAATTTAGGTTCAAAATGTAGCTTAGGAAAGTATATGTTTACTTGAATTTTTAAAGTATTATATTTATCTAATTAAAAACCATGTCACATTAGTATATAATTTACGAAACAAATTGTAATCATAATTGTTACATGTCCTTTAACATAGCTGTTTGCATGGGAAGCTATATTGTGGGTATTTAATGGAGAAAATGATTGGGATGTTTAGATCAGAGTGAGAATCTTATTTGGTCCTGGGAGTTGTTCAGTTGATGGATTGCAAATAAATTTTGGCTTTGAATTATATGTTGATTCCAAGTTTCTAAAAGCTGTCCAACATCAAAATAAAAGTCAGCTTGATTCCAAGTTTCTAAAAGCTGTCCAACATCAAAATATTTATTCCTTTATGAATGGCCCATATGGGTTTATTGTGGTTTAATTTTTTGATAATTCAGATCCAGTTTTGATGAGTCTAGATGTTCAACTTCCATATTTTTCAATTTATATAATTCAAGTATGTAGAAATATCTTGGGCTTTGTCATGGTTTCCCAAAATATATGGCACATGGTTGCAATTTGATGGAAGCAATGTGAAATTTAGTGCATGTCATATTTGGAAGTGTAGTTCTATTTTTGTCTTCATGGTCAGAAGTTAAGACTTCTATTATCTTCAAAGTAAGTTATATCTTCCATTCTACGTTCTGACAATGGTGCAATAATCTCTAATGGTGCTGACAGTCAACCTCCCAGGTTCAGAAACCCCAAGCGGCAGATGACGAGGACATGGATCCAACAGTAAATCTTTCTTGTTACCTGCTTGTCTCTTAGTTCCTAACTTGATAATTTTAAGTTGAATTTTGTCATTTTCCTCTCAAATATAACACAAGCCTTTAGTTTTTCTTGACCTTAATGCATTTTTCTAGATAAGCAAACTTTATGCTTTTTCTGCCTGCAGCAATACTTCGAAAATAGGCTGAAAGCCCTTGCAGCTCATAAGAGTGCTGGGATTAATCCCTATCCTCACAAATTCGATGTTTCAATGTCTATCCTTGAATATATAGAGAAGTATACATGCCTTAATAATGGGGATCATCTTGAGGATGTTCGAGTATCTTTGGCTGGTATTTAAATCTATAAACCTGAAAATATGTAGGGTATTATCCATCATCATCAATTCCCCCCCCCCCCCCCCTTCCCCCCTTCTGTTAATCTGTATTATATTTCTCTTTTGCAAGGACGAATCATGAACAAGCGATCGTCTTCATCGAAGTTGTTTTTTTATGATTTACATGGTGGTGGTGCAAAAGTCCAAGTTATGGCTGATGCAAGGTATTTAATCATTGTTATTTATCTTCATCAAACATGGGCCCCATCTGCTTGCTATTTTCAGATTCTTCATAGGATGAAGATCACTGGGCAAAACATCTTTCATTTTGAATGAGGGCCATCTTAAATACTTGAACCATTTTCAGATGTACTAGTTGACTATTTTGAGGGATTGTTTTCTACAAATTGACCTTAGAAAGTTTCCATCAGTAAAAGTAACTTTTTATTAAAAGGTTTCAAGCTGAGCCTAGTTTGGACCTTATTGAACTTGACTATTAATTGACAAGCTTGAAGAAATGCTTGAGCATGGCTCTGCTATTTAAAATAACAGCCCAGCTTCAGCATTATGGTTTGTTTGTCTGACAACCTATACGAGTGCTAGAATTTTTCTGGGGATGTATACCTTTTTGTCGTACTTTATGTAATATTTTGGCATGCACATAGTCATTTTAGTTGAAAATATTTTTTTAGCTTAGTTTTGCATAGTTGAAGTGTAGAGTAGAGTCGTATATGTGAAGCTGTAAAAGGTTTAAAATATGAAATATAATCTGTTGTTCAGTCATTATCGGTGGCTCCCTTAAAAACTCAAATTTCTCATAGCTCTCTTTCTTTGGCTAGCAATAGCTAGTATTGATGTTTCTTCTTGGTACTACTTCTTTGAGCCCAATAAGTGAAAAAAAGAAAAGAAAAGAAGAAATGCACTCATTCAGAAGTGCCAAGAGATTATTATTCCTTCCAAACTGATGTCCACAGAACTAACAAAAGCCTAATTATTCAATTTTAACATAAATTCATTAACAAAGTTTAATCGAACAATAACAATTACACTTCCTACTGCTCAATCATAAAGGCAGGGTCTTTGTTTCTATTGCTATCTAAAATTGCGGGACTGGAGTTGTCTGTCTTTCATGACTGGTGAATTGTGGTTATACAAGCTACAAAACGTAGGATACTACTATTTTATGATGACTACTGCAGGACGTCGGAGATGGATGAAGCTGAATTCTACAAATTCCACTCTGGTGTGAAGCGTGGAGATATTGTTGGTGTTATTGGGCATCCAGGTTTGGAATACTTTACATATTATTAATTTACAACTTCTGTTGGTATTTAATTATCTTGTATTGTTTATTGGGAAGGTAAATCATAGGCCTTGATCAATGAGTAATATCTATTTAAGTTCACTTGAAGCCCTTTCTGCCTCCATATATGGACAGAAAAAATGTCCTTTAGATACAGGTTTTTGTACTTGTGAGTTGGTTTGCTAGATCATAGTAGTTAATTAAACGACTTTGAAGTAGGACTAGGATTAAATTGATTTGCATTACCTCTACTAGAATAAACACCCACATAAAATCTATTCAATCTCCATCTTGACTAAAAAATTCCAGTTAGGGTGTAAGGAGGCGTCGACTCTTTTGATAGATACTTAGGGAAAAAAAGAAAAAAAGAAAAAGAAAAAAAAGAGCCTATTGTAAACAAGTCAAGCTCACTTGAGGCATGAGTAGGGGTTGTTAGAGCTGAACCTAGGTTTGTTTATCAGAAAAATGTGCTTGAATGAGCCAATTCTCTAGCCGTGCTCATAAATAGCTAAGTTCATTTGCAACCCTAAATTGACGTAAACACTTGATGAATGCATTGCAGCAAGTTCAGAGTCACTTGTCCCTCAAATGTCTTGCTTTAAGATCCACTCCCTAAAGCTCGTTGCAGGTCTCTGTCATTACATCCAAATGCTTCCTCTTTCATTAGCTTTGTAACTAAGACACCATGTAAGGAATGGCAACTGACAGGAAATGAATGAAGCTGAAATCTCCAAACATTTGGCAAATACTGAAAGATGGCCTGTTCTTTCTGTTTTTATAAACTCTTTCCTTAAAACTTATAGCAGGTCCTTTTTATTTTTTTACTTTTTTTCCCTGGTCAATGCAATAATGCTTTTAGGGGCTTCGTGTAGTAGATGCTGCAGTGGATACATTTCACTTCAGATTTGTATATTTTAAGAGAGCTTATTTCGTTAGTATTTTGTTTCTTTTCTAACGCCTTTCCTTCCCTTCTTTTAGGAAAAAGTAAAAGGGGAGAGTTGAGTGTTTTTCCACGATCATTCATAGTGTTGTCCCATTGTCTCCATATGATGCCAAGGCAAAAAGCTGTTCCTGGTTCGGAAAATGCCAATATAAAGGTGAATAGACTTCGTTTTGTGATAAATTCAATGTTTTCAAGTTCTTTTGTTGACATAAAAAGGTTTTTTGTTGTACAGGATGTATGGATCCCAGGTAGTGCCCGGGATATAGATTCTTACATACTAAAGGATCAGGTATCAGATGTATGGATCCCAGGTAGTGCCCGGGATATAGATTCTTACATACTAAAGGATCAGGTATCAAATAGTATTTGAGCAGTTTGTTTAGTTATTGCTGCCCCGACCTAAAAAATGTGCTGAATTCATTTTGTTTTATGCTAGGAAACTCGATATCGTCAACGGTACTTGGATTTAATGTTGAACATTGAGGTTCGTCAAATATTCAAGACCCGAGCAAAGATAATTTCTTATATCAGAAGCTTTCTTGACAATCTTAATTTCTTGGAGGTAAAGCTGTATGTCAGTTGTCATGATTCTTGCTTTGATGGCATATTGTTTTTCTCAACTCAGCTCCATTTTTTATTATTATTTTTTTCTGTTGATTCATTATGTTGTCTGCACACTTTTAAGGTTGAAACACCCATGATGAACATGATTGCCGGGGGAGCAGCTGCTCGTCCTTTTGTGACCCACCACAATGAACTGAACATGAAGCTGTACATGCGTATTGCACCTGAACTTTATCTCAAGGAGCTAGTTGTTGGTGGACTGGACCGTGTCTATGAGATAGGAAAACAATTCAGGAATGAGGGAATTGACTTGACGCATAATCCTGAGTTCACTACATGTGAGTTCTATATGGCTTTTGCAGACTACAATGACTTGATGGAGCTTACAGAGAAAATGTTGAGCGGTAAGTGACAATTTTGGGCATAAGCATGCTCTGGTTCTTTCCTTTGTGTCGATTCTTTTAAAAGTATTTGGTTCCCTCAGTTTATAATTATTTTAAAATTATGTTAAATTAAAACAGGGATGGTCAAGGAACTTACAGGTAGCTATAAACTTAAATATCATGCGAATGGGTTGGATAATGACCCAATTGAGATCGACTTCACACCTCCTTTCAGGTATGTTGATATAGGCAATGCTTGTTAATTAAATTGATTCAATATTGTCCCTTCACGTCACTCTGAAAATCTCATTTAGAAAAACTCTTATCTGGTTTTTAACTTTTGCAGGAGGATTGATATGATAGAAGAGTTGGAGAAGATGGCAAATCTCAGTATACCCAAGGATATTTCGAGTCTTGAATCTAACAAATATTTGTCAGATGCATGCATGAAATTTGATGTCAAATGCCCTCCTCCCCAAACAACAGCTCGTATGCTGGACAAAGTATTTATCAATTATCTTTGCTCGTATGCTGGACAAAGTATTTATCAATTATCTTTGCTTTCTCTCTGCTAAACATGTTTTTATTGTTGTAACTCCTATTATTAACCATTTGATAACCAATGTTCTGGCCATGTGGATAAAATTTGTTTCTACCTTTCGACGAGTTACTAAGTTTGACTCTTCAGACTCCATAGTAGCTTGAATGGTGTGTTGGGAGCTTAGGCTTTAGGTTTATGGAGAGGAAGAAATGGAGATGAATCTCCTAAATATTAAGGACCAGTGTGGCTTTACTGTTATCTAGTGGATGGCTTCAAATAATGATTCGTTATGGTCGTTTCTGACATTTTATTGATGCCACAGTTGTAGTCATACAATTTCATTTTGTTTGTTGAAAAAGACAGTTATAGTCATACAAATTACTCTTGTAGCATGAAACATGAGAGTAAGATACAAACTGGGAGTTAACTAGGTTGGCCTTTGGTTTGAAATAACTTAATTTTAGGGGCAGATAGGACTAAACCATTATGTTTAATAATCTGGAGAAAGGAGTAAAGATGTTTCCAATGTTCATCTATGGACTTAGAGAAAATAAGAATGTCGTTAATGTAAACGATGGAAAATTGACTAAAGGGATTGAATATTTCATTCATGATATTTTGAAATTCACTAGGTGCATTTTTTAAACCAAAAGGCATGACATTCTATTCATAATGACCAAAGGGTGTAGTAAATGCAGTTTTGTACCTATCGTTAGGATGAATTTGTATTTGCCAAAATCCACTTTTAAGATTAAATTTACTAAAAATGACGGCTTGACTAAGACATTTAATTAAATCTTTTTTTTTATTAAGGATTGGATATCGTATCCATTCTAAAACTTTGTTTAAAGGTTTATAATTAATGAGTAATCGTGGAACACCACGTTCAAGTTCAGTGACTTACTTTTATTGATACTATTAGTTTTAAGTAATTCATTGATTTCTTTTTTACACATTTTGACTAATTCATTATTCATTTGAATTGGACGAGATTTAGTAGGAATTTGTCTTTCATTAAAATTTTTAATATAAGAAAGTGTAACTACATGTTTTTCCTTATGCCAGAAAATACTAGGTAAAGTAGAACGTACAGTAGTTTCTAAATGGGTTTTGAATTGTTCAATTTTAGAAACAAGAATTGGATTTGTTAATTGAGATTCAACTATTTTATATTTGACTTCTTCGTTAAGAAACTTAAGTTGTTTGGTTAGTCAGTAGATAGATTGAGATATGGAACATTCTTTTAATTGATTTAATTATTTGATTTCAGAAGAAGATAAGAATTTAAAGCTGTGTTTGGGAAGTGGCTCATTGGGCTCATTTGGCTCAATGAGCCACAAAAGACAAAATAGCAATTTGAGCCACAAAAGACAAAAAATCACATCAAACCCATAATCATTACACTCTTCTCTCACAAAAAAAGTCAAAAAAGCCAAAAAGCCAAGAGCCCTTCCCAAACCAGGTTTTTGAGCCCAGGCTCATATAGCCAAAAAAGCCAAAAAAGCCAAAAAGCCAAAGAGCCCAGCCCACTTCCCAAACGGAGGCTAAAGGTTACTGTTTGACCAACAGTTTGTGTTGTTATTCCATGATTAGTGGTAGTGAATAGGTATAATAAAAAGATAAATGGAGTTCCTAAAATAACTTTGCCTGTCATATTTTGAACTAAAACAAATGATGTTTTAAAACAAATATTATTTTGACAAATATGTACTTTAGGTAATTTATATTTAATATACATTTGACTTCCATTAGCAGAAATTAATTATTCACTAGTTTTATGATAATATTTTGTGGGGATTAAATCTTTTTGGATACAATTTAAATCAGCGCCAGTATCTACTACTACAAAAACAGATAAAGATCACACTTTGATAAATGAAAATATCTCACTTTTATTGAAAGTGTGATAAAAAAAAATTAGATTAATATTTTAATCACACTTGATTTGATTAAGTGTGATAAAATTTATTTTTTGTGTCACTTTTCAATTAAGTGTGATTATATATATACATTTTTTAATCACACTTTCTATTAACATGTGATATATTTATTTTTTATGTCACTTTTCAATTAAGTGTCATTATATATATATATATATATTTTTAATCACACTTTCTAATTAAAGATCACACTTAAGGAAATTAAAACATGACACTTTTAATGAAAGTGTGATTAAAAAAATTAAATTTATATTTTAATCACACCTAATTTAATTGAGTGTGATAGTATTTTTTTTATGTCACTTTTTAATTAAATGTGATTATATCTTTTTTTTTTAATCACACCTTTTAATTAATGTGTGATTATATATATATATATTTAAATTTGTTCAACAAATGAGAATAATATATATATATTTTGAACTGCTTGTAGCAGCCCACCCCTACATTAAACAAATCATTTTTATCTTTTGGAATTCCAAACCAAATAACCTCTCTCTGCTTTGGGTGAATACCAAACCTATCTCTCATTCCTCTGTCCCTTGCTCTCTCCAAACCCTAACCCTAATCTTTTGCATATTCTTGGATCGGCCAACATTGTCTCCATTCTTTGATCGGCGGAGAGTGACAAGCGGCGACAGTTGTTACGACCCAAACCCGTCCCTAAGGGTTTAGCATCGTAACCGGCCAGTAATCCGTGATTACCAAAGGCCTGTTTTACAATGATGACAATAATACAATATAAAGGGGCAAGCAGAAGCCAATCAATAATAATATACATCGTCTAATGAGTTGTGAGAACCTGAATGGAAATAAACTTTCATATACACATATACCAATGCACACATAAGTCCAAGTCTATGTCCAACATATACATAAAAGCATAAGTCCAAAACATCCAAGACATGTTAGGGAGTAAAACCCCAAAGCCAAAAACAAAATGTAAAACATTTACTTAGACATTAAACAACTCTCCAAAAAGGGTGGAAAAAGATCGCCCAAAAAGCCTTGACAACAACGGATCGAAGTCTCGTAGTGAGACGCAACGGGTTGGCTTGACAAAACGAATTCGGGTCGACGCTGCTAACTCCGCTCAGGTGCCTAATCACCTACATACATATATATAAACAGTGAGTTAAGCCCAGTGAATAACAAATGTGTAAAGGAGTTAAAAATGAATGTCCTTTTAGTGTTTAAAATAGTCAATTGCATCAGTAGGTTATTTGTTCAATCAATATCTCATATTCCATATCACATCTGTCACATAGAAATCATAACAGTCATACATGGTACATCCAATAGCTGAACAGTACAGTAGGTCTTAGAAGACCGAACAATCAATTGATGGCCATCAAACAGTAAACGGTAGTTCCAAAATTTGGAACTGACAGAGATCTCTGTAACAGTAACAGTAATAGTAACATTAATGGTAGCAGTAACGGTCAGTTGCTATGGATGCCATGAGTACAGTTTATAAAATAGGACAAACATTCGTTCAGTAAACAATATTATTTCAGAAAGCAGTGCAGTTAATTATTTAGAAAATAATTATAATTGAACATAGCTTTACAACATTGTTACTCACAATGGGCTCCGTAGAACACGTGCTAATTATGCACTAAAGACGCAGTGTCCGACCTAAACAAACAAATTCAAGCACAACAACTCAATTACATATATGTCGGATTCAATCACTTCTATTTCTATTCGCTTAATTGTTATTCAGTCAATTTCTATTCATTGTTCACTTATTCGGTTCTAACTTTCATTCGTTCACTCATGAGATGCAACATGAAAAACACTTTAAAACCATGTAAACGGAGGCCCGGAAGGTAGAAAAAAGGAGCGAAAAACAAACTGGGGCTGCCCAAAAGGATCGCACGTGCGGAGGGCTTGGCTGCACTGGCTGCACGTGCGGGACCAGTGTCGCATGTGCCCCCCACACCTGTCTTTATTTCAGTGTATAACACAAAGCTGCCCTATTTTCCGCACGTGCGGGGCCCCAAGCTGCACGTGCAATAGTGGTTCAACAACAGCCCGAAAACTGCTCTGTTTGAGCAGTGTATTTCTTACAAGAACTCAAGTTCATTTTCATACAATTCATTACCAAAATGCATAGAAACATGTTGGACTTGAACCTTGTCCATGGAACACAAAGTAAAACTTAGAAACGATAACCAAATTGCTAGGAAAGAAACCAAATTGCTAGGCAAGAAATCAAATCCTCACTTGGGTATATAGTTGCATAAAACATGTAAGTGTAAACTTTTAAACTCAAACTTCCATGGGATACAATCATAAATGAAGAACTATGCAAGAATTCAAATGACTGAAACTAATTACCCATGAATCATGCCATGCATACAACTATATGAAGTTAATTTGATGAATTCTTTCATACCAAAACATGCATGACTCAAACTCTTCATATCATGAACAAATCTTTTACTTGGACTTCAATTCACCCTCAATTAAGCTTTAATCTTGAAAGATGATGGATTACAAGTCTCTATATCAAGAATTTAAAGAGAAAAATGCTTACCTTACTTGTTGATTAATGAGAATCTAAGGCAATTTCTTTCTAGTTTCTTTATTTTCTTCCTTTCTTTCAATCTTATTGAATTCTCAAAGTCCCTCCCTCTTCTCTCTCTACGTGTATGCACTTGAGCTCACCAAAGTCCACTTCTCTTATTTCTTACCTCTTGGTTAGTTGATGAATCACACTTTAATTCTTTTTTGGGGCAAGTACACTTTAATTCTTTAATCACACACACACAGAGCTTATACTAAATAATCTAATAAATCATATAAACTAATTTAAATTCAATTTACTCAAATTAAATTAATTCTCATCATACTATGATCTTAATTATGCTAAATTAAATTATACTATTATGAATTAGGTTCTAATCTCCTATCTTATTATTTAATTCTAACTTGTTTAAATTAGCGAAGCAGACATGTTTAATTTCATTCTAACCCATCTGTTCACAATAACGTTATTCAAATAAGTGCATGGCATAACAATAACACCTCATAACATATAATTACATGATTAGCAATAAACACATAATCAATTTAATTAATTTGC
Organism: Camellia granthamiana; assembly: GCA_036172215.1. Classification (NCBI taxonomy): domain Eukaryota; kingdom Viridiplantae; phylum Streptophyta; class Magnoliopsida; order Ericales; family Theaceae; genus Camellia; species Camellia granthamiana. The sequence goes on from CM069906.1 coordinate 153,272,718, forward strand.
TTAATTAAGGAGGTGATTGTCACAACAGTAGAGGCGATCGGCTAGTAGCGGCAGCGGTAGCAGCAGTGATCGGCGAGCGAAGGCAACAACTGAGGTATATTTTTCTCTTCTTTTTTCTTCTTCTCTTCTCTTTTTCTTTTCTTATTTTTCATAGAAACACTGCTGTGCTTTTGATTATTGGGGATTTGGTTGTAATATGAAGGCCTCTTGCTGTAGAGATTACAATTTCCCTTGCGCATGCAGTAGTTTGCCAAAATGTACGCAAAAAGGCATTGACATCACTGCTATTGATAACAGCTGAACTTGCTAAAATGCATATAACAGTGCCATCCAAATCCTGAACACAAAAGACAGTGAAAAAAAAAATAGAGTGTTATGAAACACTTACACATCCACATTTCAAGAAAATAAAAATTAAATTGCTTAGCACAATAATAACACGATACTGAAAGTTTAAAATAACTAAACACAGATATAAGAGCTAATGTCACTCAACTCACAAAATAATACACAATATAACACTTGAATTAGCTCCATATTCCTGCAACAAAAAATATATATATATATATATAATAACATTAGCCTGAAAATATGGTCAGTGATGGGTATGTATTATATATGCTCACAAACTCAACCCTCATATGGTTATGATATCTATTCCAGCATTCTCACACCTACATAATTGAGCAAACAATTAGAAATACACTAAATGTATGCTTTTCATCCCTCAACCCACATTTATTGAACTCCCCACTCTCTCATTCCTTTTGTTGACTTCATTGTGTATGAAATCCTTCATGATAGATTGAGGTAGTTGCCAAGAATCTAAGAACCATCTGTCACTAGGATTACTTTTCAGATTTGTTAGAGAGAGCAGACGATATCCAACCATATTCACAATGTGTTTAATAATAGTTTCCTCAGGAAAAGAATCATGGTTAAATATCCTATTATTCCTAGCAATCCACAAATGGTAGATAGTATATGTGAAAACAAGTTTAGTGATAATAGCCCCTAAAGACTTACCCCTAATATCATGAGACACATAATTGACTAACTCAGTCCATACTGTTGTGAAGGGCCTTTCATTTGGTTCACCAGACGAACAGGTCCAAAAAATTAGTTACATTTCTTGCTATTTGTGATTTCAAGCTATTTGAATACTTCTTACCTGTACTAAATATTCTATCTTTGACAATTTCTGGGTTGCTGGTAAATATTTTCACACTATTTAAATTTAAACTATAAAAACGTGGGTCATGGTAATTATTCGGTGCTCATCCTCTACCAATTGGTCATTTGGTAGATATTGATGTAATGCTGCATTGTTGTCTGACAATATTTTTTGTTTTTTCATTTCTTACTCTTTTGATAAGTTAAGGTATGACATTAGAAATTAACCAAAGGGGCACAACTCAAGTACATATGCACATACACATATAAACCCCATCACAGAAATAACCAAATCCAAATTCTATAGAAGGGCAACCTAATATTGAGGCTCCTGCCACTACCAAGGTCTGGAGAGTTTAACCTTCTAGAGAGTTTAACCTTCTGTACACCATGGAAAAACGAATGCCCAAAAACATGAATACATGAATCTGTAGGTGATGGGGGTTCCCAACATCTATGGCGGTGCAAGTTTTCCATGCCCTTAGAAGTGATAGGTTCGAGTAAGCCAGTAAGCAGAACTGGTATAGAACTTTCTGATTTTATCTTTTTGTATCCAACTAAAATTTTTTGATACTCTTTTATTTTATTTTATCCATAATTTTTGTGATCAGTAAAGTTATTAGAAAGTAACAAAGGGGGCAGAACACAAGCATTTGTGACATACATGAGTAAACATAAAAAAGCTATAAACCCTTAATAAAACAACATAATCCTAATTCTCCACAATATTGAAGTCTTAGTAAATGAGTTTAACCTTCCAATCCTCAGAAAAAAAAAAAAAAGAGTACCCGAAGTTATGAACATATGAATCTGTCAATTTGTAAATGATGGTGCGTGCTTGCATCCCTGTAAAAAGCATTGTTTGTGCGTGTCTTTTTATTTATTTGTTTATTTATTTATTTTTAAAAAAAAAGAAGTTACGTCTCTCTTTTTCTCTCTTGTTTGTCGTACTACAGTTGCTTGAAGCAGCCTGGTGTCTTACAAACATAGCGGCAGGAAAGCCAGAAGAAACTAAAGCTTTGTTGACTGCTTTACCATTGCTCATTGCTAATCTTGGAGATTGGTGATGGTTTCTGCATTTTCCATTCAATGTGAAAGAATGTAAATGTTTCTTTCTTTTACCTATCAGAAAAAGTAAATGTTTTTTCTTGTTCTTCTTCTTTTTGTGTGTAGTATTTTTTTTCTTTCTCCATTTCCTCTTCATAAATTAATGCCAGAAAGTTGTTATGGCTTTATGAGACCTAAGAGTGACTGACAGTAATTAAAGATACCAGGTTAAGTACTATACATTGAAGTTGGATTACATAACCAAGTATGTCCATTTTTTGATCATTGAACTCCTGATTTTGTGGAATAACACTATTATTGAGTTGGGTGAAGTAGTGAAGGTTAGGGTGGAATATCACTATTATTGAAGTCTCCAAAGTCTGCATTGCTCATTGCTCATCTTGGATTATGTTGTTTAATCATGTGTGTCAAAGTTCAGAGATTGATTTTAGAACAGTTTGTGAGATTGCTTTTAGAAGCATTCATGATGCATAATCCCCTGCCTCTACTACCACCTCCAATACACTGCCTAACGTGACGAAGGTTTAATAGTAGGTCCTGGGCAGAGTAAGACAACCACCTAAAAGTGAGTTAGCCCATAAAGCCACCCTAATCTTTACTACTTCACCCAACTTAACACAAGAAGCTGCCCATTATTAAATACACAATCTTTCCTAAGTTTCCACATTGACCATAGCAAGATAACAGGTGCTAGTATTGAATAATGAAGTTGCCTAGATTGTTTAGACTTTATGGAATTTTTTTTTTTTTTTGGTCTTTGCAATTATTCATAGATCAAATAAATTATTTATTATAAGATCTTGTATTTTTTTATATATATCTTTTTTCTTTTTCTTGCAAGTTTGCTTAAGGCATTTAATGTTCTATCAAATAAATTGTGCCTTCTCAATGACATTCCTTTGAGGTTATCAACTGTGTAACCTCTAGTTTATTGTTTTATATTCTAATTTCCTTGTTGATATAGGTATTCAAAAATACATTTAAAATGGACAAATCTTGGATGTTCAAGGATAGAAGATCAAAAGACTATGAGAATGGAGTTAAACAATTTCTTAATTTTGCTACGATCCATGCAAGTGATATTCAATCCATACGTTGTCCTCGCAGAGTCTGTGGCAACTTGAGAAGCCAACCTATTCAAGAGATTAGATATCATCTCTTTTATGCAAATGGTTTCATGTAGTCCCCGCAACAACCCACAAACGTGGAATGTGGGTTTTATGTAATAAGGTATATGAAAGACCTCATTAGAGATCAAAGTATCCTAAGAAAATAAAATATGAGATAAATTCTAACTTTTATTACTATATTATATTCATGATACTTGTACATCTTTTTCATTATCTAATTGTTTCTAAATAACCTCTTGCAGTTCAATACAAAAAAGATTTACATGGAAATCGAACTTGATGAAGTGCGAGTTGAATGGATTAATTTCATCCTAAAGAAAATGAGTTGAAATCCAACATGTAAGTATGATATAACTTTCGTTCTTTAAATTGCTAATAAACAATTTCTTTAGTCGGTGAGGAATACACAATCACTTCAAGATTTCATTTTGGATTTGTTAATTCTATGTAGATTTGGTTTTATGACTTTAAAATAGTTGGCTTTTATTTTGGTTTTATGACTTTAAAATATCTGGCCATGCACTGAAGATTTCATTTTGGATTTGTTGATTCTATGTATATGCCATATCTATATGGTAATCCAAACATTTTATACTAGTAACAGTCAAAATGGTTCTTTCTTTTCTGTTGATGTAGGAGATGAAGAGTCAGTGTGATGAGAAAATGTTCGACTTTATCTTTTCTAAGACTAGAATAGTCTCTACGAATAGTAAGTTTATTCATATGCTTCTAGTGGTCTTTGAATTAATTTGTATTTTCATTTTTCAGGTCAAAAATTGCTTGGAGAGATGCAAAATATGGTCAAAGAATTCAAGAACTTTGTTCTTCAATTTTTTTCATTTTTAATATACGTAATCACAGTTAAAAACTTTTTATTAATTCATTTGTATATACTTTTGAACATTCCACTTTTATTTATGAAATATATGACTTTATTCCATTCAATATGTGGTTATGATTTAAAGGATAGTATATAGTGTGTATTATGTGATGAGAAATGCATATAACATGTGATCTTATCTCATTATTAATCACAGGTTTTATTAGATATTAATCACACTTAAAATCTGTGATCTAAATGTTTATTATCACAAGTTTTATTAGTTATTAATCACACTTAAAAGATGTAATCTAAATGTTATTAATCGCAGGTTTTATTAGATATTAAACACACTTAAAATCTGTGATCTAAATATTTTTTATTAGTTATTAATCACACTTAAAAGATGTGATTTAAATGTTATTAATCACACTTAAAAGATGTAATCTAAATGTTATTAATCACACTTAAAAAATGTGATCTAACTATTTATTATCACACTCAAAACATGTGATGGAATCATTTTTAATGACACTTTGGGAGTGTGATTAAAAATGACCCCTTTTAATCACACTCCTAAAGATCACACTTTAATAAAACTTAAAAGATGTTATTAAATAACATACATCACACAAAAAAAGTGTGATCTATTTATGATTTTGTAGTAGTGATCAATTAGGGCTATGACTTCTATTTCAAAATCATTAATAACTAACTTGACTTTTGAATGCCATTTTTTGAATATTAATTCTATTAATAATATTTAAACGATTACTGTCATCGTGATTATTACTATCATGATGAGATTTAGTTGATCGATTGTCAAAGACAACATGATTGGGATCGTGACTAGAACTAGATTCATCAGAGGAAGTATCATTATTATTTTGAAAATCATTAAGACTTTTATTGATTTTTAATATTGCAATTTCTTCTTCTAATGATTTGTCTTTAGTTTTTAATTCTTTAATAGTTAATTTAATTTGGTTAATTTCTTTCTGTAAATCTTATAAGGTTGCTTTTTTATGGTGAGCTTTTTTAAATCTTTCTAAAGTAGAAGTTAAACTGATAATTGGTTTATCTTGATGAGATTTTTATTTTTATTTTTATTCATTAGTAAAGATTTTAATTTATTAGTATATTTTCTTTTCAAGTCAGGATTGTCTAATTTACTAACTAATTCAATTAATGAATCTTCTTCTTGCTAAGATTTACTAAGTACAATGACTTGTTTACAGCAGGTATCATTACATCCTAGTTCAATTGGATCATCATCAATATTATCAGTGGAAGAATAACAGTCAGAAGTACTACTAGATAGATTAGGATCACTTGATAAGGTACTAGATGGATGAGGAGAGTGATTCGGAGTATTAGTTAAGTTGAATATTTCAAATATTTGACGTTGATTTTCTTCAGTAATGTGTAATTGGTTAAGTTTGTTCTTTAGGTTGGTTTTAGCTTTACATTTGTTAGAATAATGACCCTTTTTACCACAATTGTAACAAGTAACATCTTGGGTAGATTTTGACTTCTTAAAGTTTTTTTGTTTTCTTGTGATATTTCTTGTTAGGTTTAGCATAATATTGATCAGGTGATTTAGAGGATGAATGTTTTTTACGATATTTCTTATATGGTTTGGGGAAAGTTTTATTTTCTTATGTTTTCTATGTGATAGGGCTATAGGGGGTAGACCATATTGTTCACAAAAGTTACCTAATTCATAGCCTTATGTTTATCTCTGGCTGCTTTTTGACTAAGTTTCATGCCAATACACATTTTTAATCCTTATTTCTGAATAGTACTAATTATATCACCATAGGTTAGGTTATCATATTCAACAATACCAGTAGGTTGACTAAGGACATCCCTAATTTTATGGGCAAAAAGACTAGATTATCCATTAATAAATTTTTCTTTCCAAAATGATTTAGTGCAATCATCTTTAAGCATAACTTTAGAAGCAAAAACATCTTTATACCAACGAAAATCACTTAATGTAGGGAAAGTTAAATTACTAAGTTGATCATGGATGTGAGAATGAATATTAGTAGGTGTTCCAATAAAATATTTGATTATGGTAAATATTAAAGTATTAATGCCATCAGGTTTACTTGTTCCTATGTCTTCATCAAATATTGGGAAGTCATTTTCATCAACTTGGACTGCGTTTTGAATATCTTCACGCATATCCTGAGTAAGATATTTGTCCCACCAAAATTTTAGCATACCAGTAAAACCAGAGGTAAGTAAAGAGACGATTTCAGGTTGAGTGTAGTCAGGATAGTTACTAAGATAACTATTACCTACCATAGACATGTGATTTAACTTTTAAAGAATTTGATTTTCACTAAGACCATCTATATTCTATTCATATAATTTTTTGGCAGAAACAGAAAATTAATTGCTAATATTAGTTTCTTCAAATTAAAGATCAGGTGGAGTTGGTTTATTATACCAATTTTTTTGTAAAAGTAGTAGGATTAACTTTCGGATGTACTATTCGATTAAGATGAGTGGTTTGAAATTGTTGTGCTAATTGACTAATTTTATTAGTAGATGTGTCGGGGTCACTAGTAAATTCTAAAGGTGTTGTTGTGTTAAGACAGTAATTCCTTTTTTGTTAGAAAGGGTAGATAACTTAGTAAATAATTTTTCAATAGCTTCAACAGTATTAGTATCTTGAGTAACTAGACTTAACCTTTTCCTAGTGCTAGGAAGATTAGTAAGAGGTTTGTCTAAATGTTTATTATTTGATATATTGCTAGTTAAGTAATCATCAAAATGAGTTTCAATTTTATCTAATTGTTTACCAATAGTTTTTGAACATTGATTTGTATAATTATTTTGTTTAATCAGTTTTTTAATTTCAGATTTATCACCAGGAAGTTTAAAAAGAAAAGCATGTACAAGCGATCCTTTATGTTCAATAAGGATGGTTTTTAAAGGAGGGTGACTAGAAGAAACAATAGTATTATGGGAAGTTTTCCATTTAGTTTTTGTAATAGTATTTAATTTTTGATAATAATTTTCAAGATAGTCAAAGAAATTGACTTCGGTATTAATCTCATTCATAAATTTATACCATTTCTTAATTATTTTGGATTGTTGTTGTTCACTATAAGTATTTCGATAAATCTGCGTTTTAATTTATTATTTTTACATTTAAATTCATAATGAAGTTTATTAAAACCTGGAGTAAAATGTTTATTAAGAGTTAATAATTGTGGATTAACAGGGGAACTACTTCAAAATCAGTTTGAGTGGGTGAATCTTGAGATGTATTATCTTCTTCCTGAAGATGTGTGTGTGTGGAATAAACAGGTTTACTAATTTGAGATGTAGCAGAATTATCTATTCCTTTTAATTTTCTATTAGTAGTATGTGAAAGTTGACCTATTAAAAGTTTGCTATCTTTTCATGTAAATAAAGAAATATTAAAATTTTCATCTTCATCAGTAGGTATACTAGATGTACTATGCCGAGAAGATTGACTATAAGTTGGGCGATTAAAACGTATATGAATAGAACCATCATCATTTTGTTGGATTTGTCGGACATCATGACTATCAGATTAGTGTGGGTGAACATAATTTTCATTGACTGTGGTCCAATTATCAGGAAGAGTTACGTCTAGCCAACAAATAGTTGTAGGAACGTCTATATTGGCGTCATTAATACTACTTTGTATGAGTAGGGTTTTATCTTTGAGACTTTTAACTAAGGCATGGACATTAAGATTAGTTTTAATACACTTGTAATAAATTCGATATATTAAAGCAGTAGAGTGTGCACCTCCAAGCATTTTAGTAAAGGCACCGAAAATTTGGAGGTTTAGGGTTAAAGCTTTTAATATGTGAGGATCACGAAGACTTAAAGTAAAATGGGGAAAGCAATTAAAATGGACAGGTCATTTGTGGAGACTGGATTCCATCACGCCTATTAAACTATCATAATATTCAATAAACCAAGCATCTCTTAAACATAATAAAACAGAAGAATTATGGCCTTGCATAGTTAAAGGTTTGACTGCAACTTGAATTAAACCGATATGAATAAAATTATGACCAGTGGGTAAATGTTTTTTGATTGATTCTTTACTTAATAATGGACATGTTTCTTGAATTTTGTTAAAGTATAAACTTGTTCAATGGTTTTAACATGTAAATCGATATTAAAGAGGATTTCAAAAAATTGGTTTTATATATTTCTTTCATAGGGACTTTTGGGATATTCCAACTTAAATATATTTTTAAATCTTGAAACTCATGTTCTTCTTCATTTATAACTGTATCAGGTATAAGAGCTAAAGTTGTAGATCTAGAGCTGACTGAAGAGTTATTTCGAAATAATCGACTCATTATGATTCTGTAGAGTAATTCAAAATTCTGAATTCTTGGATGACTGATCATATTTTTCACATACTATATGTTTGCTCATACCCTCTCCGGGAACTCCTATATCTGTTAACTGCCTATCCTGAGGACTTACACAAGATGTGGGACGAAAGTGAAAAATTATATTCATATTTAAAAATTTATACAAAAAATATCATAAAAATGTTGGGATAGTGCTACTGTTGTAAATATGAATTATGTTTATGAGTATTTTGTTTTAAAGAGAAATGTCACTATTAAGCTATATCATTATATTTGAAAATTCTATATAAAATTTATATTTGCATATCATCACTCAATAAAAATATGTTCAGATATAATTTAATGATGGAAAGTTATGAAATGTAGTGATGATGATAGGAAGAATAAACGGTGAAAAAAAAAAAGACAAGATGGTTATTTAGAAAATTTTAGAGTATGGCATCAGCAATCTAGATGACAATTCATAATGAGATTATAAATCTCAAAGAGTGAAATTTAATTTTTTAAATATAAAAAAGATTTATATTAAATAAAAATTTCAGAGATATCAATATAATTTATCTATTTTCAATTTATCCAAAATAATAAGCATGAAGAATATATACTTTTATAAATTTTAAAATATACACTCCTATTTTTTATTCTATTCTGTCAGCTAGTGAGTTATTAAACACACTCTCGCTAATCCCAAGGACAATGCCACTTATTTAACAAAATTCATTCTCTCTCGTCCCAACTTTCTCTCCGTCCAAACACTTTTTTTATCACTACAGTCCACAAAAGAACATGCGATCCCCAATCTCAAATGGCAACTTCTAGTACCACAACCACCACAATCATCAAGAATAAGAACAAGAACAAAACCCTTTTCACGCTTTCGATCCTCTCATTCCTTTCCTTGTTCGTCATCACCCTCTTAATCTCCTTCACCAAACGATTTCTCCAACCCACCACTCTCTCTATCTACTCCTCACCACCACCCTCTCTTTCCAATTCATCTTCGGACTCCATTGTTGATTCGGGAGGGTTTGAAGAGGAAGATACTCAATTACCCATCAAGGAATTTGAAAATGTTAGCTCAATCACAGTGGTTGAAGGTGGAGATAGTGGGAAGAATGGGGGCAATGTATCATCAGTGGTGGAAGAAAGGTTTGAAGAATGGGGGAAGATTTCTTGTGATCTGTATGTGGGAAATTGGGTGAGAGATGAGGAGGATTACCCAATTTACAAACCTGGGTCTTGTCCTTATGTTGATGAGGCTTATGATTGCCAAAACAATGGAAGGAAAGACTCTGATTATCTGAAATGGCGGTGGAAGCCCCATGGTTGTGAGCTTCCCAGGTTGTGTGTTCAAATCCCTCTTATTGTTCTTTTTCTTCTTAATTATGATTATTGTTGTTTTAATCATACAAAGGCTATAGCTTTTTACAACTCTAATTTTGATTGATTTAAGCCTACTTAGTATAATGCTAAAGAAAAGAAAAGAAATGCATTTCTCTTGGTCCATATCACTCGTTTGGATAAGCAAAGAGGAGAGAAATGGAGTGAAATGAGAAGCAATTGAGAGAAACTCATTTCTCTCATAACCCATACTTTGACACTCTGTTTGGACATAGGGTGAGAAAAGAAAAAAAAGAAAAGAAATGATTGTGTTTTCTCACGATCATGTTTGGATGAGTAAGAAAGCAAAGCATGTGAGAAAGGGATATGAGTGCGATTTCTTTTTCTTCTTATATATTTTAAGGCAATCTCAGTACTATAAATATTTTACAACTGATCAAATTTTTTTTTTTTGGAATGATACAACTAATCAACTTGTTTCTCACCAAATCTCATCACTTTTGGTAAGAAATGAAATAGGCTTAGTAAGAGGGTTCCCTTTCTCAACATTTCTCATCCTTTCTCAACATTTCTCACTCAACTTATAAGCGAAACATGAGGAAACAAAAAGAATCTTTCTCATCATTTTTCACCAAATCATCTCATCCAAATGGAACCAAATACTACTTTGTCATAATACCAAAACTACCATTTTAGATATAGAAGAAATAAGAAGACTAACGTCTATAAAAGATTAATTTGGTAATATAACATGATGTCATGTCTTCTATTTTCTTTTATTTAGCTTAACCAAACAAGATAAGAGAGAAATCAATACATTGTAAATATTGAATTGTAAAAGAAATTAATTAATAAAATTGTAAATTAAGTCTCCATGTGGTGGAAAGTTGCTGTGCTTGAGCTAAATATTAGATCTCTACATTACTCATAATTTCCCTCTCTAGACTCTTAATTTCACACTATAGGAGAAGTTAATGTTTCAGATACATACATGGCCAGCCACCATATGCTTCTATAGGGTTATTTAGTCCACTCCTATGTAATGCTTATATTGGACCTCTAGGCTTCCTTGTATGTCTCTTTCACACTCATCTCATGAGAATGAAAATGATCCAATAAATTGCAGTTCACTGTTTTGGGGTGGGAATCACTTGCTGGATCGAACCCAAGGATATAGGTTTGATCGGCTAAGTCACAGTCCTGTTCATCGGGCTTTCTCCATAATACCACAATGTAAACCCCTCCACCAACTAATGTCTGTAAGTAGCTATCGGAGTAAAACATATTTATTGACTCACCAATGCATACTTACTTCTTACATTCCATTACCATCTTTTACTCACATAGCAAATTTTAATGAACTTTTTTATAAGAATGATTAGTACTAGATTCTAATGACTAATCTAGTGAACTAATTCAAGGGCACATTATAGTTTATTGTTACAAAATTGGTGAATTCAATCTTGTGAAAAGAATGTTCCCACAACCTTAGCATAGACCACCCAATATACCGAGCTTTGTTCAAGTAAATACCCATTTATTGGTAAGCCAAAATGACCTATGCTAGGAACTTGTGTCCATTATGTTCTTAGGATTAGAATTTCATTACATTATACACTATAAGGTTTTATTTGGATAGAAATATTTTAAAAGAAGGGATTTGAGGTTAAAACTTATAAAATTATAGGAGAGTTGGCTACTATAGATAGATTGAGAAACTAAAGGGAAAGATAGAGTAACAAGAGAAGTACTTTGTTATGATCTTTGTACAGCTATAATGCCTCGTATTAAGGATGTCAAAAAAGTATTTTTACATTATCATTTCAAATCCATCATAATCTATCACGGTAAAGCTCTCAAATTCCACCTCGAAATCCATATCTAAGCTATCATGTCTAAATTAGTTCCCAAATCCCCAAATTCAAACAAAATCTATGATTCACACTAAGGTTGACAGTGATTTTATGTTATGTGATTATTATGGTGATCTATCAGTGTATTCCAAATAGCCCAGAGTCTTTGACTTAAACGGTTCAGATTAACCATCATATCACATGGGGGTTAATCATGTTGTAGTTTTCCTGATAGATAGCCAATTTCTATCAGCAACTGTGAGTAATTTAAAGTATAAAAACTTTTGGTTTACATCTCTTCTTAAGTAGATCTCATTCCCATACATAAACTATATTCATTGTAGGTTAGGGACTAAACAATTTATCGAATGAATCATAGCCATTGTACGAATACAACCATTTAAAAATAAAGAAATAATCTTTTATTTCTATTAAAAATTAAAAAACACCTTCTATGAATTCAGATGGATATATGTGGAAATCAGCTTGTTTCACAAATCATGAAACCTGTATCTACTTTACATTTGTTCATATAAGATCTGTTGTTCTCACAATCAAAGAGAAAGTAATGCAGGTGTTGTGCATGTAATGTACTGTGACGTTTCCTGAAAAATAGATGATACCATTTACTGTACTTTTTGTACCACTACTGACCATATTGCCTCGTTATCCTTATTAAAGGTTCAATGCAACAGACTTCTTGGTGAGATTGAGAGGAAAAAGGTTGATGCTGGTTGGAGATTCCATGAATCGGAACCAGTTTGAATCACTACTGTGCCTTCTTCGTGAAGGCTTACCCAATAAGAGCAAAATGTACGAAGTCCATGGCTATAAAATAACCAAGGGAAGAGGTTACTACATTTTCAAATTTGAGGTAACTATAAAATTTGTTTCTTCCTCATTGCTTTGCATGTTTAATTGTTAACTACTACCTGATCAAGGTTGTTCTAAACTTTTGAAGTGGGACATTTTGTCTTCCTTTGGTACGAAGATGAGCAAAGTGGTGATACGCTTGGCAGATTGCCCATTATAACTGGAATTTATTGGGCTTGGGATGCATGTTTTCCACCTCTAGTCTTGGAGTTATAACTGCTTGAGCTTCACATTAATTTTTGCCAATATCCTGCTTAGACAACAGCAACAATTTCAACTAAAATTCAACTGAACTTACGTAGAATATTTACTTTGGGAAACATTTATTCTAAATTGGAGTCACATCCAAAATTGCTTGGGCAGGATTATGACTGCACGGTTGAATTCGTGCGATCACATTTCCTTGTCAAGGAAGGGCTGCGGATTAATGCACGAGGGAACTCAAATCCGACTCTTTCTATTGACCGAATTGACAAGTCAGCTCCAAGATGGAAGAGGGCTGACATTCTAGTCTTCAATACTGGGCACTGGTGGACTCATGGAAAGACTGCCAGGGGGTATGTAGGCACACCACCATCCTCTATTTGAGATATTCTTGTTCCCATGAAAGTTTTTGTTCATTTTCTGTTGAATGGTATCTTTTTGTCAGTTTTTTCTTGAAATATAAGCCCTTAAGCTTTGGTTTGGAGGCAAATGGTCTGTTTTTAATTTTTATTCCTTTTCCTCATGAAATTGTATAGGGCCTTATGCTCCTTTAAATAGAGTCATTTTATTTTTTGAAGTGATATCAGAAAACGTATAGTTGTTGTGTTTGTTGCACAATAACACGGATTGTTTGGTGAGAACTTCGTTTTCTTTGTTTAATCATAATGCAGTTGGACAGACTCTGTCAAGCCTTATTTAGTGCATATTTTGCTAATTTTCTGCTAATGCATCTTTCTTCTTTCAGTAAGAAAGATGCTTCTCCACAATTCACTTTTAAGAGTCATTTTTCTCGGTTTCCACTTGGATCTAAATAAATGGATGGTAGAAGAACTAATTGAAGGGCTTGTCGGTACAGGAAAAATTACTACAAAGAAGGTGATTATATCTATCCTCGCTTTGATGCAGTAGAAGCTTATAAAAGGGCCTTGAAGACCTGGGCAAACTGGATCGATAAGAATATAAATCCAAGAAAAAAGTTGGTCTTGTATCGTGGGTACTCATCTGCCCATTTCAGGTATTTTTCTTTTGTATTTTAAATTTCATTTCATTTTTTTTTTTAATAATGTTCTATCATTACTTTCATTTGATTTTCCAAGAAGCTAACTTAATAGAAGAGAGAGGAAAAAAAAAAAGGTTTTAGGTTTTTCATTGTTGGGGTAATGTAACATTAAAATGAACTCAAAGAAACCCAAAGAGACACAGATTTTTTTTGTACGGACTTTTATTTAGGAAGAACTATGTTTAGGCAGGGAAACAATTTTAAAATGGGGTTCATACTCAAATTTTACTGAAAAATATATTGATCCATGAAATGTCATGCAAAAAATGAGCTGGAATCCCATTTTCTATTATTTTCCCAGCCAAGAAATTAATTCTCCCCCCCTTTTTTTTGGATTATATTTTGGTGGTATGTATGGAATGTGGAAACAGAGGTGGAGATTGGGATTCAGGAGGGACATGCCATGGGGAGACTGAACCTATCTTAAAGGGGGCGTTCCTTGAGGACTATCCTCCGAAAATGAAGATAGTGCAAGAGGTGATACGGGAAATGCAAGTTCCGGTGATACTAATGAATGTAACGAGGTTGACCAATTTTCGCAAGGATGGCCACCCCTCCGTCTATGGCAAGAAAGTTGCCATTGATGGTGCGAGGAAGGTCTCTACTAAGCGCCAAGATTGCAGCCACTGGTGTCTTCCCGGTGTCCCTGATGCTTGGAATGAACTTATCTATGCCACTTTGGTGTTTCAACATACTACTACTTCCACTCATTTCTAATGATATATATATTTTGTTTTTGTTTTTGTTTTTATTTTTTTTTATTTTTATTTTCTGTGCAAATGCACCTTTGCCTATATTTCATTTCCCCCCTTTTATTGCTCACTATCCAAAGCTTCAGATGAGTTTTAGTCACGTATACATAATTATTAAGTTTATGTCTGAATCTTGAATTTGTGAAAGGAGATGGAAATTGAAGGAAAAAGTGTATGGAATAGAAGTTGATTTTTTATTTAATTTTTTTACTTTTTCGTTTACATTTATTTTTCTCAATAAATCTCTCCACAAATCAGGATCTAAAACATGAGAAAAATGTGAGAAAGCACCCACCACTTTTATGTATTTATTTTCAAAATCAAATCAATATAATGAATAAAGTTATATGTATTAATTGGTATATTAATTAGTGTATTAATAAATGATGTGATATAATTTTATTGACTTTGAATATTTATAATTTGTATAATGAGTGGGGTCTATAGTTTTAAAATTACAATATTATAGCATGGGTTGATACACTTAGTATATTAATTGATACGTGTAGTATCATTGTAATATAATTATGTTAGAAGTGTAGGACTAATCACTTTGTTTGGTTCTTGTTTTTCAAATTTAGTGTTTTGAAAATTTTGTACTTTGTTTGGCTGTTTAGAAAACTAAGCACTCTTTTGAAAATCTGTACGGTTGAGACAACAATTTTGAAATCTGTACTTGTTTGGTTATTTCTAAACGGTTGACAAAGTGCCACCCTTGAAAATCTGCACTAGCCACAACTACCTGAATTATTCACTATGTTTGGTTCATTTTTTTGAATTATTTTTTTAAAAAAATGATTTGAAAACTTTATTTTGAAAAGGAATTTTTGTTTGGTTTTCAAAAAAATATATTATTACAAATTTAAGTTTCTTTCCAATTTAAAGAGAGAGACTATTTAAAAAAAAAAAAATTGTCACGTCAAAAAATACTCCTATGTTAGTTATATATATATATATGTGCATGCTATATATGTAAGAAAACATAATTTGGTATGTATCTATTTATGAGTACATATCCTATCATTAAATGGGTAACTTTATTATAAAATTTTCACTCATTTCAATCACAGAAATGTAACTTTTTTACAAATTGACATTAAAAAAAAATTGTAACCAACTTATAGACTTTTGCAGCATCAAATACGAAAAATTTGGACATTTTCTTATGCTAATTTTTGACGATGTTAAACATGTTTATGTTAATGTTACGAAATTTTGTGAGAAAATAAATTTTCTGCATAACATTTATGAAAATTTAATTCTATGTAAGAAGTATTTTAATGCCAATTTATAAAAAAAATTATGTTTTTTGTGGTTGAAATGAGTGAAAATTTTATGATAAAGTCATACATTTAATGGTAGGATATGTATTCATAAATGGATACATACCAAATTATATTTTCATACATATATAGCATGTACATATATATATATATATATATATATAAAACTAACACGACAGTATTTTTTGATGTGACAATTTTTTTTAAAAAAATTGTCTCTTTCCTTAAATTTGAGGAAAACTTGAATTTACAATAATACATTTTTTTGAAAACCAAGCAAAGATCATTTTTTAAAATAGAGTTTTCAAATCACTTTTTCAAAAAATAATTAAAAAAAATGAAACCAAACATAGTGAATTGTATTTTTTTCAAATCTTTATGGGGGATGTGTGTAATCTACTCATTTCAAATATATATTTGTTGTCTATTTTTTCAAAGACAACACGATAGAATGAAAAAATTATAATTATTAAATTGACATAATTTTTATTATGAATAACATATATTGAGAGTTTTATAAAATGAATTATTTTAATTATCAAAATATAGTTTTTTTCTTCTTCCCTTTCTTTTGATATTTATTTATTTTTGAACTAATCATCATAATGTAGTTCGTGATGGTTTCGCAAACTCTTTAAATGAACTTAGGAGAATAACTCATTTATTGTTTTGGGGCAAGTGAAGTATTTGTTTCCCACTTTCAGATCAAATTAATCAATACCTCCATGGGTGGTCCTAAGTTATAGGTCAAGGGGGTGAGTGCCCCCAATTGGGAGAATTTGGCATTTAGCACACACAATGTACCAACTCCAAAGTTTGAGAAATTTGTAAAATGGTCCCCCTAATTTTGCTGTAGCCGCCTCCCTAGGCTGATACAGATGAGTTAAAAATAGAGAAAATAACCGCACAGGAATGACAGTATATATATAATCACAAAAAAATAATATTTTAATTATTAGAATTGATTTTATTTCTTTCCATTTAACCTGTGTGACATTCAAGTTGTAAAAGTCTGTAAATTGTTAGGTCCATTAGGCAAAAAGTTGTTGACTATTTGAGTTTAAGGAGAACCACTTGTTGACAGCTACTTTTATAATGACAAGATTATTTAAATCATTCTCTAATCTAGTTTGTAGTGAAGGTTTCTCAACAAAATTAGTTATCATTAATCAAAGTGATCTAGAGATAGAAAAGATGGAAGGGTGTCTTAAGAATTGAAAATTATGATAAGAAATTTGAACTCAAACAAATTTACAAAATCAAAACAGTTAAACAAATTTTATGTGTAACACAAGACAATCAAAATTTTCAATTATTTAACCATGACACCATTCTTAAATTCTAGAAGAAATTCAATTTCTTACATTTGGGTCTTGTCTAAGTTGGCATCAAACTTATGACTCTGTCTTATGTACTCTTTGAGATATGTGACACCATAATTATGACGATTCATTGTTAGGTGTTATCAAACCCAGTTTTATTCATGGACCTATTTGCTTTGAATGTTTTCCTAATTTCGAGGTATTTTAATAGATCCCACTATTCTCAAGACTCTTATCCTTAACATCCAAACCAAACTTTACAAAATGGATTCTCTATTTTTCAATATTATGGTTTGTTATCGAGTTTATCTCAAAACTATGACCACTTCTTGCCCTGGCTTCAAATATATTGCTCCAAACCCTAAACAATCCACTATCTTATTTCATGTTCATTAAGAGAATGCTGAGGTTATGGTTCCTCAAGTTATAACTTGGAAAGAAGTTTTACAAGTTGATACGGATGATGGCGAAGATACATGGGTGATTCCTAACGTTATCCCAGCTCTTGGCTCTCAACCTCAAACTAATCCAAATGCTATTCTTCAAAATCCAAATGGTTCCATAGTGCTCCGCTTCCAAAGATCTAGATCGGTCCGTACCCGATCATAACCCACTTCACAACCACCTTCAATAAGATATCATACTCTCGCACAAACTCCCCAACACCCTCCTCGGCACTCTATTGACATACATTTGCATTCTACTCGTATGAAACCTAACTTAATTTCACATACAAATTATGCATACTTTAGCCGCTTTCCTCAAGATATAGACTTTGACATCGATTCCTTATCATTCAACGTTATTCAAAATAATTTCACAATTAATCATGAATTACTCTTAGAAAAACATAAGGCTCCTTACAATTCTCACAATAAAGTTTATTTTAAACAAAACTATACTACATCTCAACAACAAATCATTCGATCTGAATATTTTCTCACCTTACAACAATTACAACAGCAGATGCCTTTCTTCCACTGGTATTTTCACCAGTATTGTCCTCGTCACCAAATAATAGTTCCCTAAAAACTTTTATTGGCTTATTTCCATGTTATCTAGAAAAATTGGCCCATCCTTAGTGGCAAACCCATTCAATCTATACATTCTCCTAGCAAGACTTGTACCCTTCGTGGTGCTGGTTTCTCTTTCTATGCTAAACCTTATTACCGACCACCCATTGAAGGTACCCAATTTTCTAAAACAACCCCATCAACTAGTTATGACATTGGCCAAGTATATCAACAATTAAATTATACAAATATACCTCTACAAATGATTGGTAAACAAACTACTCAAATTGAAGAGCGAGTTGACAAACTTTATCTCTCAATTTCTTCAGATCAAGCCCGACAACCTTCTTTAATTCAAAACCTACCTTATCCAGCCTATTCTTTTAGTAATCCTTCCGATGAGTTCTTAGCCGAACTTAATAAACAAAAAGAAACACTTACCAAAGTCCTCAATAATAACGAACCAATTCATTACCAGACTGTTGATACTTCTAATCCATCAACTCCTAAATGAGAAAGCAAAGACCTAGCTATCCATAGTGGAACAATCAATGTCCTCTAAGATGATGCAATATTACAAACTCTATATGAACAATTCATATCAAATACTCCAAGCCAAATACAAGAAACGTCAATGGTTTTTGCTCAACCACCAACTCGAAATTATTACCCTAGGCCTACTCCAATTAATCTACAATTAGAAGAACGTCATTACGATACTCCTTTCTCATATTTCGATAACAATTTATGTGAATAGATTATTGACGGCAAATCTAATTACCAAATCCTTAATCTCGGCCAACATATGGTTATGGCTGCCAATGCTACACTCGCTAAACATTCCTCCAATAACAATGATAGCCCTATTGCCTACATGCTTATTTCTGAAATTTCTAGCCAGTTAAAAGGCTGGTGGGACAACTACCTCACCCAAAAGCAATGTCAAGCTATTTTAACTGTTGTTAAACGTGATCCAAATGATACTCTTATCCTTGATCCTACAATTTAACAACCAATTAGTGATGTCATCACCACCCTCGTTACTCCTATAACCCAACATTTTATTGGCAATACTCAAATTGTTCTCGAAAGATCCAAAGAACCCCTTATCAATTTAAGATGTCTAACATTAACCCATTTTTTGATGGTACAAAGATATATTTCTCTCCAAACTCTATAAAAGGCATGACAACAATCAAGATTTTTGGAAGGAACGTTTTATTGTCGGGCTTCCTACACTTTTTGCCGAAAAACTTGAATCTGTGCCAAACACAATGGCCAAATCCCCTACATCAATACACTTTTGGTGAATTCATATTTGAAATCTGCACTGAAGGCCTATTCTTATGTAATGATATCAAACTTAAAAACCAATTAAAAAAGAAAAGAACCATTGGTCAAACTGAACTGGCCAATTTTGCTATCAATTTGGTTACAATTCTGTCCTTCCTCCTGTATCCGAAT
The DNA here is from genome assembly GCA_036172215.1 of Camellia granthamiana. NCBI lineage: Eukaryota > Viridiplantae > Streptophyta > Magnoliopsida > Ericales > Theaceae > Camellia > Camellia granthamiana. The sequence continues at coordinate 153,292,453 of CM069906.1, forward strand.
ATTCTTCTCGGAGAACCCTTGTCCGTAAAACTCGCAAGTATTCTACAAAAAAAAAAATAAAAATAAAAAAAATAAAAAATAAAAAATAAAATTACAGCAAAATTTCAAATTATAAAAGGAAACCTTATTATAAAAAGAGAAAATTCACTAATTCAAATAAATCTGAGAACACATCTAAATCCAAACCCAGTTCCTTTAAGAAATCTGCTAACTGTTGGAAATGTGGCAAACTCGGTCATTATGCAAATAAATGTCTCACCAAGAAGAAAATCCATGAACTTGATGTTTCTAATGAATTTAAAAATCAATTAGAATCAATTCTTCTTCTTGACAAAGAACTCGAATATGATCTTGAATATTCGTCTGAAAATCCTTCCGAGAATGGCTTCCAACTTAACCTAATTGACAATGATATTATTATTTCTTCTGATGAAGAACCTGAAGATCATTCTGAAATCTCTCATGAATATTCCTACCAAACATTTAATGATTATTATAAGGCTATTTTAGAAATGAATGGTCTTAGCATTAATGTTCTAATAGCCGAAGAGAAAATGGTTTTTGAATTTATTGATAACATTGATGATCTAGAAAAAAACAACAAGCTGTGTTCAAATATTCAAATTTCAAACAAAAAAAATACTCTCATTACAAATACTACTCAAGAAATAAAATATGATACTTATGATTTCAAAAATATTATGGATCGGGTCAATAAAGTACCAACCCCACTAAATACACCTACTATCCAAGATTTACAAAATGAAATCCGTAATCTTAAAACTGATGTCCAAAATTTACAACCCTGAGTCCTTACTCTTGAAGAAAATTCAGCTGATGCTGATAATTTCCTTGTAGATACATCATTTCTCTATGCACCACACCTCCAGAAATCATCCAACCAAAACCCTGAAAACAACCATTTGTTATCCATGATTTGCTCCTTACTAGCATTACATTTCCAAAATGGTATATTGAAATTAAAGTGGTAATACATGACTTCATTTTGACAGCCATGGCACTTGTTGATTCTGGTGCTGATCTTAATTGTTTTAGAGAAGGTCTTGTACTTTTTAAATATTTTGAAAAACTGACCAATCTTTGAGTACCGCTAATGGTGGGTCTATGGAAATCAATTAAAAAATATCTCATGCCCAAATCTGCAATCAAGTTATTTGTTTAAATACTGAGTTCTTGTTAGTCAAAAATATGTCTCAATTAATCATATTAGGAACTCTCTTCCTAACCATGATAGCACCTTTTACAGTCACAAATGAAGGTATTTTTACCGTCCTCAAATTCTTATTTCCTCCGCAAGAACATGAAATTAATATTTTAAAAACAAATATTATTTACAAACAAAAACAAATTTGTTTACTCCAAATAGAAATTTCTTACAAAGTTATCGATCAAGAGTTATAACAACCATGTGTTAAATCTATTATTCAAAAAATTCAAACTTTATTCGAAAAAAATTTAGAACTACACCATGTATTTTGGCATCGCAAACAACATATGGATGATTTACCATATGAGAAAGATTTCAATGAACGACATATTCCTACCAAAGCTAGACCCATCCAAATGGATAAAATTTTAATGAAACACTACAAACAAGAGATCAATGATCTTCTCAACAAAAAATTAATCAGGCCTAGCAAATCTCCATAGTCTTGTCCTCCCTTCTATGTTAACAAGAATGCCGAATTAGAATGAGGGACACCCCATTTAGTCATCAATTACAAACCACTCAATAAGGTTTTACAATGGATCATGTATCCTATCCCAAACAAAAAAGATTTGTTAAATCGGCTATTTGAAGTTAAAATATTTTCTAAATTTGATATGAAATCCAGATTCTAGTAAGTCCAAATCACAGAAAATGATCGATACAAAACAGTCTTCACTGTGCCTTTTGGCCACTATGAGTGGAGTGTTATGCCTTTTGGCCTAAAAAATGCTCCTTTGAATTCCGAAATATTATGAATGATATTTTTAATCCATACACATCACTCACAATTGTCTATATTGATGATGTATTAATTTATTCTAATTCAGTTTCTCAATACAACAAACATTTATACAAATTCAAGCATATTATTAAAAATAAGGACAAATTACCTACACTTCCCTTGAGGTTTAATGAAATTACAGATTCCCCCATGAGGTTCAAAAAATTATATCTCACCACATCGCAATTAATGTCGTTAACAGATATCATAAATTGACTACAATGCCCTTTTGACAAATAAGGGCAAATTACCCACACCCCTTTGAGGTTTAGCTAAATTACATATTTTCTCCTGAGGTTTAGCTAAATTATCATTTTTAAATAAGTTATGAAATGCAAAATTAAAATGGAAAAACACTTATCACGCTACAAAAAATTAAGACCAAAATTTAGGGACAAAATTATTTTCAGAGGACTAAATATTTTTGTTACGAAAAGTATCGTTATTTTATTTTTGGTAATGAAAATTGAATATTAGTGATTAATTATTATATTTTTGTTATCAAATTTTTTGTCTCAAAAAATAAACCATTTTGAGACCAAATTATTTTGTCCCTAAAAGTCTATTTATTATTGATATTTTTGAAATTTTATCGCTAAAAGCTTTATTTTTGACTTTTAAGGACAACCTTTTGGCGATTATCCTCACGATGATAGAAATTAGTCCCTAAATGTAAAATTGGTCTCTAAAACTCTTATATGTTATAGTGTCATATGGTGAAAATATCATAAAATTAACAAATAATTAACTAAGTTAAAAACACAAGAAATTGCTGGTCAAAAAAATCTTAGAATATGTTTGGTTTGATTTTTAGAAATTTATTTTTAAATTTATTTTTTTTAAAAATTAAAAATTAATTTGGTTAAGAAATAAAAAATAAAAAATAAATATTATTTTTATCTAATTTTATCTTTTGAGTGGTTAGAAATAATTTTTACAAATTAAATATATTTTTTCATATTTATTTTTATTAAATTAGTTTTATTTTTTTTTAAATTCTGAATTTTTTTTTCTAAACAACAAATCAAATATGGTTTAAAAAACTTAATTTTTTTTTTCCCCATCTAATGTAATTCTTTTGTAAATTTTGTTGATTTATCAAAGGGATTTCAACGGGGCAATATTGTCCATCAATTTATATTTTGGTGATGTTAGCTAACCATTCTTAACGTTTAGTTAATGGTCGGGGTTAAATTATTATGTGAATATAAATCTCGGGGGGCGGGATGCAATTTCTGAAACCTTAGGGGAGAATTTGTAATTTAGCTAAACCTCAAGGGAGATGTAGGTAATTTGCCCTAAAAATAATGGTTTAGTTCTTAGTGCCAAAAAAATGCAACTATTTCAAACCTCTATTAGGTAACTTGGCCATGTCATTCACAAAAGGCACAATCATTCTCATTCAACGATCCATTGAATTCTCCAGTAAATTTCCTGATGAAGTTCGCGATAAAACACAATTACAATGCTTTTTAGGAAGTTTAAACTATATATATGAATTCTGCAAAGATCTCCATAAAGATACCAAAATCCTTTATACTCGCTTGAGAAAAATCCCTTCTCATTGGACACAAGAACATACTTTTGCTGTCTAACGCATCAAACAAATTTCCAAATTTTTACCCTTATTATGTTTATCTATTCCAATTGCTTACAAAATTGTTTAGATAGATGCTAGCAATGTTGGCTATGGTGGCATACTCAAACAACTTTATAAAGGTAAAGAACAATTAGTTCGATTTACCTCTACTATCTAGAAAGGTCCACAAACACGATATTCTACCATCCAAAAAGAAATTTTATCTATTGTTTCTTGCATTAAGAAATTTGAAACTGATTTACTTAATTAAGAATTTTTATTATGCATTGATTGTAAAGTTGCCAAGGAAGATCTTGAGAAAGATGTCAAGAATGTTGTTTCTCGACAAGCCTTGGCTCGTTGGCAGGCAATTTTATGTGTTTTTGATTTCAAAATTGAATATATTTGCAGAGATTCTCATTCACTCTCTGACTTTCTCACTCGTGAATTTTTGTAGGGATCTCCAGACGCCTCCGCATCACGACCTCAACCCCCATCAAAGGCTCTTTAAATATCAATATATTTTCAATCACCACCGTCGTCGCTCTATTAGCGTTAAAAGCCATTATTCCTGGATGGTGCGCAATCTCAAAAACTATTCACAAGCTACTTCCTCCAAGAGAGGACCCAATTTTCAACACACATCTACTGGCTTAGCAGACCATGGTTATTACACCCATGATACCACATATCTTATTGTTCCCATCACAAATGATCATATATATCGCTTACAACAATACTCTGATACCAAACCAGAAACCCTTCACATTCTGGCCAATATTCCCGTATATGTTATGAAAAAATCTTAGAATAAACCAGATCTATTTCTGTCGAGCATGTTTATTCTAAGGAAGACAAAAGTCTTCTTCAATATTCAAAGCTTCACATTCTCAAATTCATCACTCCTGTTGAATGGGGTCATCCCACAATTTTTCGGAAGTTTTCTGACCCAACATTAAACCCAATCAATATAATTATTATGATTACCAACAAGCTTGGTTCTATGTCTTTTATTTTCAAATTGGTTCTTCCAACACTCTTGGTGGATCTGTTTTGGACCTAATTTTGCAATCACTACTGGTGATATTCCCACTTGGTTCGAACCATGGTGGCATCAATTGGACTCCAATTTGCCGCCCTTCCAGAACCACTTCAGGACTCTTACTATATTTATTGAAAAGAAGTTGATCCTCCATTTCCTAAATTTTTATACTTTGTTATTGGCTTCAAATTCCCCTGGATTATGGCCTAGCAATATACTATCTTGGTAATGTTCAATACCCAATATCTTACACGCCAGATTGCCTATAAGTGGTGAAAAAATTACAAAATTTCTTCAGAACAATACCCTAACCAATTGCTCGCAGCTTACAAACAACGAAAACAAAAGGCATCCGTTAATCCTGCTCCTTCCATGTTTTATTCCAGTCCAAAATTTTCCAAATATTTTGACTATGATGTTTTCAAAGCTGAACTAAAGCAAAAATTAAAGGATAAGTATCCTTCAATTTTCAAATAAGAATTTGAGCACAAATACAAAAAAGCTATCAAAATGAAAATGATCTTTATGGCCGATGCTGAATGCCTTACTGATTCTGATGATGAAATTGTACTGAAATCACTTCCCCCAATTGTAACTCAGTATCGTCCACAGACAACAATCTCTCCAAAAGCATCCCCAATTACTTCTCCGAATATTTCCACTCAAAACCTTGATGACGACTTTTCAGACACGTGTCATGGTGTGGACCTCAATAATTTATGATCCATGTGACTGCTCCATGTGACCTCTGCCATAGCACTATCCAAAGCAACTATTCAAGGACAAAATAGTATTAATAAAGTAGATTCTCATATCAATAATTCTCAAAACAAAGTTGTATGAGCACGAAATAATCTTCTCGTATAATCCTGTTGATCAAGTTTGCACTCCTCTAAACAACGTTGCTTTGCCACCTGAAAACACAAACGTGAGCTAACCGGTGGGTGTGTGCCGAAAACCCCTCCGATGCCTAAGTCAGCAACTAGACAATAGACAATAAGCTCTGTGTATTCTAGAGTAAGAATTGGGATATCTGTACATAGGTCCTGCTATGAGCTTTTATAGATTCTGCCTGGCATAATCCTAGTAGGATTCCAACTCTCCTTATAAGAGTCCTCCTAGGAATCACACACTTTATTCACTACCAACCAAGTGAGATGGTTTGCACAATCCTAATAAGACTCTACTTTCCTTAGTAGAGTCCTCCTAGGAATTACATTCCCAAGGATAATGCATATTCTGATAACTCCTTACTCACTGCTTGTCTAAGTGAGATAGTTACAACTCTTACTCTGGCTAGCACAAGACATAACTGTGCTTACATAGCTTCGGTGCTAATTAAGTCAATTTAGTCAACCTAGTCTTTGGAATGACCTCCTGCCAAGCTATCTTTTAGCTCGGTTCGATTCCTACAGATACCTCGGTCTACGAGCACTAGACCAGGCCACTGATAGCCCACCTTTGATCGAACCAATGCGACCAAGGACCAAGGCTATCGAGATAATTACCTCGGTCCGTGGCCTGGCCCAAGACTATATCTATCTCGGTCTATTCCAACGGACTTACTTAGCTCGGCCCAATTTATGCATAAATTACCCTCTCAATTGCCCCTTAATTCCATCTACGTAGCATGATTGGGATTATTTTCCTCCAGCTGAGCTAAGAACGCTCGACTCTGCCGAGCTAGAAAACTTGTTCGGTTTCAATAAGTCTTGTTAGTTGCTCAGCACATCCTTCCACTAATCTAGCATGTGGCATGCCCTTATTAGCCTCGTTCTCCTGTTACAGCCGTCATGCAAAAAATTTGAATAGTCTCGTCATTTTGCCTTTAACGTATATACCCTTCGAGTTTGCAATCATACGGCGAGTCGTTCTTTTTGTGTAACCGGGTTATATGTCCCACCTTTTGTAATCATCTTCCAATTAATGAAAATTTTTGATCTCTTGGCACGGTTACTGTGTTTCTTTTTCAATGTTTTGCATCATTCCCACTGCATGTCTACCCAAACTAATTAGCTTGGCCTTACCTGATCCTGCCGACCTTCTGAAGAATCCAAAAAACTTGTTGGTCAAACCTGCCAATCCGCTTTGGCCGAGGTAACTGTCATCTCGGCCAAAGAGTACAAAAATTTTGTTGGTCAAACCTATCAACCTGCTTTGGCTGAGGTAACTATCATCCCGGTCAGAGAGTTCAAAAAAGTTTTGTTGGTCAAACCTGCCAACCGCTTTTGCCATCCAGTTGTGCAAGGAGTCTAAAATTTTTTTTTGGTTAAACCTGCCAACTGCCGTTGCCCCTCAGTTGTGCAAGGAATCTAGAAAGTTTTGTTGGTCAAACCTGCCAATTACCTTTGCCCCCCAGTTGTGCAAGGAATCTAGAAAGTTTTGTTGGTCAAATTTGCCAACCGCCTTTGCCCCCCCAATTGTGCAAGGAATTTAGAAAGAGTTGGTCAAACCTGTCAACCCGCTTTGCCCCCAGTTGGGTAAAGATTTTTGTGTGGTCGGTCCTTCTTGTCGACCGTGTTGACTTTTGCTGAGGGTGTTTTGTCCGACATTGCTGTTTGTATCGGATTCTGTCTTAATACGCATCTCATCTTCCTCGACCACTCTCTCCATTAGGGCTTCCATAGTAAGAGGCAGCGTTATTGTCATTGAATCCCTTAATTTATTGTTAGCTGGCAAACCTCGTTTGTACTGTGCGATAGCTAGGTTTGTAGGGCAATCTCCAATCTGATTAAAAGTCTCCCAATACCGATTATTGTAGGACCTCAATGTTTCCTTCTCGCCCATGTTTATGGAGAGAAGCTGGTCAATCTCCACTGGCATCTTGGTGTTTGTTCTGAATCTGGTCACAAATGCCTCCGTTAGTTGTGCCCATAAAGCTATGCTACCTTCTAGCAACCTTTCAAACCATGTTAAACCCATGTCACTGAGGCTAGAAGGAAACATGATACACATCAGAGCCTCGTTTTGCCGATACACGACCATAACCTGGCGAAAGTGGCTCAAGTGCATGTAAGGGTTTGACTTCCTCTCATAAGTAGTGAATTTAGGGTGATGAAAGGCGGAGGTAATGGTGCGTTCTCTATCGTTGGAATGAACGGCGAGCTCTGCAACCTTGCTAACGCTTTTTCTGCTGGTTCATAGGCAAGACGCGGCTCTGGTATTCCAACCTCGACACTCCCATGTGTTCTAGGAGCCAACCGTTGTAATGCGGAGACTCTGCGAGGGTCGCGAGCCTGAGTGTCTTCTCTCTTTCGAGCCTTGTCTTCAAGCACTGTCCGCAGGTTCGCCGACCTAGGTAACTCCGTGTGCCTAGATGTTTTTTGGTGTGAATGTATGGGCCGATAGCTGCTTCCTTCTGTGTAAGACCTTTCACTCCTCCTTCTCTTAGACCTGGAGTAATGAGTCCTGGAAGTCCTCGATTGTGTATCGCTTGACCTGAGGCTTCTACTTTCAGCTTGTGATGGTATGACTTGTCTGTCACGATCTTCTGAGTGGCGAAGGTGCGCCCTGCTCTTGTCCACTTCTTCTTCCGCCGCCCCTTTGCCCTTTATCTGGCGCTTCACAGTCTCCATGTCTGCCGCCATCCTCCGTATCAATTCGTCTTGCTCCCTTACTCGATCTTTTAGAACTTGAGGATTCAACCTTCGCCTCTGCCTTTCAGGGCTTTGGGAGCGACAAGGACTAGATCCCCGTCTTTCACGGGTATTCCTCCGGGGGTTCTGTCGCTGGGGATCTAACTCTGCCATGGGTGGGATAAAAGGTAAGCCTTCGCGCCTTCTACCCCCCTTCGGGGTTTGCCCGTTAATGGCAGAGTGTGGTAAGTCTTCATTGTGAGCCATTGAAATCAGTTAAGAGAGAACTTAATCAAGAGGTTCATTCTTTTGTGATTGCAATTCCCACAGACGGCGCCAATTGTACGAGCACGAAATAATCTTCTCGTATAATCCTGTTGATCAAGTTTGCACTCTTCCAAACAACGTTGCTTTGTCACTTGAAAACACAAACGTGAGCTAACCGATGGGTGTGTGCCGGAAACCCCTTCGATGCCTAAGTCAACAACTAGACAATAGACAATAAGCTCTGTGTATTCTAGAGTAAGAATTGAGATACCTGTACATAGGTCCTGCTATGAGCTTTTATAGATTCTGCTTGGCACAATCCTAGTAGGTTTCTAACTCTCCTTATAAGAGTCCTTTTAGGAATCACATACCCTACTCACTACCAACCAAGTGAGATGGTTTGCACAATCCTAGTAGGACTCTACTCTCCTTAGCAGAGTCCTCCTAGGAATTACATTCCCAAGGATAATGCATATTCTGATAACTCCTTACTCATTGCTTGTCTAAGTGAGATAGTTGCAACTCTTACTCTGCTAGCATAAGACATAACCATGCTTACACAGCTTCGGCGCTAATTAAGTCAATTTAGTCAACCTAGTCTTTGGAATGACCTCCCGCAGAGCTATCTTTTAGCTCGGTTCAATTCCCACAGATACCTCGGTCTATGACTGCTAGACCAGGCCACTGATAGCCCACCTTTGACAGAACCAATGCGACCAAAGACCAAGGCTACCGAGATAATTACCTCGGTCTGTGGCTTGGCCCAAGACTATATCTATCTCGGTCTATTCCAACAAACTTACTTAGCTCGGTCCAATTTATGCATAAATTACCCTCTCAAAAGCAAACCCATGATTCAAGCAATCATGTTCCAACTCACAAAGTGGATTCTCTCTACCAACAAAGCAAAAGCCAAATCAAAAAGCAGATTCCTCCTTATCTCTTCAGACTCCAAACATTTTTAAATTCGGATCTCCTCTTCTATAAAAGCCAACCATTCTCTCTGTAAAAGGCACGCTTTCAGAATTTCAAGAATTTTCATATTGTAAATTGTGAATTTGTGAGTATGAGTGTGAGTGTGAGTGTGAGTGTGAGAGTGAAAATAAGTGTACTTAGTGTGAGTAGTATCTTGGATGTTTTCCAATTTGCTTCCAAGAGTGTAGCCCTTTGTAGACACTCTATTTTTGACCTCCTTTAAGACTTGTGTGCTTCATTCCGAACACTCAATGATGAAATATTATACTGTGTAATCTTTTGAATCTTTAGCAAAAGAATTAGTTTTGAGCTTCAAACCTAAACCTTGCACCCCATTTGGACCAAGACCTATTTTTCCAGCCTGATCACTCAAAAAGCAGCAAGACCAAAAAATGGCTGGGAGGCCACACATTTTTTGGTTGATCTTTGAACCTTTTTCACACATTTTCTCTTTGTTTTTCTTGTCTTTACATACTGTTTTTTTAGAATATTTTGGGGCTGGAATATGTGATTTAAGCTTACAAAAAAGTGGAGGGGTTAGCCACTATTCCTTAGGTTTGCTTGCTAGATGTAATCTCTTGATTTTCTTCAATTTTTGCTTATATTTTCCATATCTTAAAACTGATTTTCAGCACTGTTTCGTGTTGTTTGTGGGCTGTTTAATGTGTTAATTTATGCTTTGAATACTATGGTTGTGTTGTTGTAAGTCCTTACGAATTTGGTGTGTTTAGGATATAGCAACCAATCCGTTTGAGTTGATTGTTTTACTTTGGTTTTCATAGCTTTTCATAGTATATTTGGACCCTTGTGATCATGGGGAGGGTTTAAAGCTTAGCCACCCCAACACAAGTTTGATTAACTAGTTGTCTATCTTGTGTGTGTCTTCTTCTTCAAAAGTTGTTGTGAACTCTCTTCTAGTTCCATATTTGAAGCATGGAAATGAATGTCGTATCCATATTCTATGAGTAGGAAGAAGAGTTTATAACATTTTTTGAGTTGTTATAGCTTTATCTTAGACGCTTCTATGATCACATACAATCTTGTGATGTTTGATGGTTTCTGAAGTGTGTCCATTTCTTCCTTGAAGTAATTTCATGATAGGAAAAAGGTAGGTAGAATAGTTTTGTTTATGCGTTTAGTAAAGCTTTTTCCTATTGCTTCCAAGATAATCATGTAACAACTTCTAAAGTGTGTCCAGTTCTTCCTTGTTTTTATGTTTAGTAAAGCCTTCCTTGAATATCGTCATGATAGGAAAGGGCAGAACGGATAAACATCCTTTGGAAATCCTTTGTCTTGCTTTATCTCGGTTCTATTGCAGCAAGTTTTCCTTAAAAAATAGTGGTCGGTCGTGTCATGACCCAAACCAGCCCCTATAGGTTTAGCATCGTAACCGGCCAGTAATCCTTGGATTACCAAAGGCCTCTGAATAGATCATGACATAGTGAGGGGCTACAGAAGCAAATATAGAAAATATACATAGTCCATTGAGTTGTGTAGACATATATGGGACATAAATTTAAAACTTAGGTACATCAGAGTGACGTCATATATATAGTAGTCACACGTCACCAAAATTATGTATAAAAAACTTACAAAACATGTTCAGACAAAACATAAGAAGGTACAAAAGTCCCAAAGATTTGTTTTTCATAAACTTAATCGGATCACAAAAGGGAACCTCCTCGGGGAGGCATAGTGGCTGGCTGACCCAAGCCCTCCAAGTAGCAGCTTAGGCCTGGTTACACGCCTGCTCACCTATATACATAATATAAATAGTGAGCGGAAGCCCAGTGAATAATAACGAAGTAAAGAATTAATGGGTGATGTCCCATAACAGATTCTATATCGGATACAAGTTCATATTCGCATACTTAACTAGAAATCATAGTAGTTATATGTGGTACATCTATTTAGTTGTCATATCATATCAATTCTTACATAGTTGGTACCGATGACCACATAGGTCCACATCTTGTGCACAAGTAGCTAAGGTATTGTTACCCTCAGGGGAGGGCCACGTGAACATAAATCTCGGTATTGTTACCCCCGAGCAAGGGCCACGTGAACTAAGGATGCTACAAATACATTTAAAAAAAATAGACATTCATTCATGATTCACAAAATAGCATTTCAGAAAATAGATCATATCATTTCAGTTAGAAAATACTTATAATCAAACATAACTTTACAGAGTTATTACTTATGGATGGTTCCAAAAGTAGACAGACAGAGTAGACAAATTAGATAGCTTACAGTGTGTGACCTATACAAACATAACAGATACACAGATTGAAACACACACTCGGAATATACTTAACTCATTATGTTTCGTTCTTAGTGTGTTTCCAAGTCTTATCCTCATTATTATGTCTTAATCTTGACTTAAAAATGTCTAGGATGCAATGAGGATGCTACAATGCACTTGAGAACACTTAACAAAACTTGCTGAAAATAGGGGTCTCGTTTAAGCACAACTTCCTTCGCTCGAGCGATCTGTAAACTTTGCAAAAGTACTGGTCGAAAACATGTTTTTGACCTAAACATCTCATTTGCTCATGATTTGGAAACTTGGAGATCAAATCATTCCATACATGCATGATATGGACATGCATGTGGAATTTCTTGAGAATCAACTTACAAATTTATGAGAATTATGCATGCATGCATGATACACTCCCAAAGTCATCTATCCAAGCTCAATTCTTGTCTTAAAATAGAATTTCTTTTGAACTCATGAGTTGGCTGACTTAATTACATCATCAAAAGCTTGAATTCTCACATAAAACTTCCCAATTGAGCTTCAAGTGGTCCAATTCTTGAGTGATCAAGCTAATTCTCCTTAGTTCCCTTCAATTCTGTAGCAAGTCTCTATGGTTGAACTCATGTTTTCTTTCCTCTGTTTGTCTGTCTGTCTGTCTGTCTCTCTCTTTTTCACATGTAGTCTTCAAAGATGAGGGATTGAGAGTGTAAAGTGTATAAAAGGTGTTGGGAGTGGCCTTATATAGGCTCACTAATGAGTCTAGCTTAGCCTAAGCAATTTATACTTAATTATTCTAATTATTTCATTCCAAATCGAATTTCAATTAAACCCACCATAAAATTCTAAAAAGTCCAAATATCACGTAACCCAAGTCAATTTCGTGTTCAGATGCCGATAAGGCCTTCAATTTGCAGAACAAAACAGAAATGCAAACAGATCTTTCTACGATAGACAGATGGAAACACAAATAATGCAACACACATGTAATTAATTCAGAATTTCATCTTAATTACTCATTAAGAATTTTTAATCATGATTTAATGGTTAATCATAGATTAGGGTTGTTACAGGCTGACCATCATCTTGTATGGTATACTATCTCACCAGGTCGGCCGGCTAACTATTTTGTACGGAAGTGGTGGGTTGTTAAGTAAAACAGAGTAGATCCTAAGGTCAAAACAGGACTATTTGCTGACTGTGAACAGGGCAATTTATGGCAGCAAGCAGAGAGGTTTCCGGAGGATGTTTCTCGCTTGTGCGCATGCGATTCCTCGCCTCTCATTCAACTCTTTTAGATTAGTTGCTTTAAAATTTGTGTTTTGTAATAATTAGTTAATTCATTCGATGATGTAATAATTAGTTAATTAGGACATTCAGACCCTCTTGTATGAGGGCAAATTTATAACACTTGATGTATGTTTTCAACCCCTATTTCTTTCTTCATTTTATTTAAATGCTTACTGTAATTGTATAGCATCATATTTTCTTTTATCACTACCATGATTTATATCCATTTTTGCATGTATTAAGGTTCGGCTTATCATACTTAACATCATTGATTATTTTTTTACTTGAATACGTATGTTACCGTATGCTTTGAGTGGATCCATACGACACGTTCATAATCGAATCAAGTAATTGCATTTTGCATGTGTTGCATTAGTCATGTGCATTTCTTTAGGATCATGCATTTTTCTGACTATCTTCTTTTCTTCGGCTTGCATCGTTTGAGTACAAGGTGAGCATTTTTGCTTTAGCATATTGCATATGTGTTTGCGTTGCCATGTCAAGCATACTACCATGAGACTACTCGCTTATTTGAAATATCTCTATGAATGCCTGTGGATGGAGGCTATTCTGCTTAGATTGGAATGACTTTGATTATTGTACATATGAGCTCGCTTTTCCTTTTAATAGCATATATTCAAAACTCTTTTCAAAAAAGCATAAAATTAAAGCAATCCAAAGTAAGTGGCGTGGTCTATACTTGCTTGCCTCACATAGTAATGTCAGTACATTAATAATCAGAACACGAGCATATAATGTCCATAAAATTCACATCATGATTTAGTAAAGGCTGATATTTGATCGGGTGGATGGGGTGCTCAATTCATGACCTTTCCTTCTAATACTTAACTTCCCGAACTGAGACACTTTGGTTATGATGAATAGGTGGTCTTTGGCATGAGTCATGGGTTTCTTAAATTTCTCAAAAATATTTAGGTGGCGACTTTGAAATCTGAAAATGCAGTCCATTTTTGGCATCTCTGATTATTAATGGATTTTCTAAGGCTCCGTTTGGTAGAGCTTTCAAAATATAATTCCACACTCATTTTTGAGTGTGATGTTTGTTTAGCATTTTCAAAAATTAATTCTACACTTACTTTTGAAAACTCTTTGCAAGGCAGGAAAATTTGGGCTAACCGGTTGTCCTCCCGAACGTCCAGCTGGTCATCCTCTCGGATGTCCAGCCAGTTGACTAGAGCAGCGCTATTTATTTATTTTTAACAATTAGCACTTGGTATTTTTTATATTTTAAATAAAAAAAAAATCAAAATTTTAAAATTTTTTATGAGCTTTAAATAAAATTTTGAGTTGTGTGTTTGGTTATAAGTTGTAAGTTCTGTATTAAATATCACATGTCACATCAAAAATTCTCCACTCAATTCAAAACTCTTTCACCAAATAAATTTTCCACACTCAAATCATAATTCTAAAACTCACAAACTCAAAATACAACTATATTCTCAAATCATACTAAATATTTAGAAAACTTTACCAAACACTACCTAAGATTTGTCAGATTTAAACTCTCATTCGTTTTTCTGTTTTACATTGCACTTGTGAAATTAGATTTAAAATCATGGGAGTCTGAACTGTAGGGCAATCGCATCTGAAGAGACTAAACCTCTTCGATGAGCGCAAAAAACTAGCTACGCCCTTTGTAAGTTTTCTTTTATCTTATCTTCTTATTTCTGGTTTTAATATAAGTGTGATATTTAGTATGCTTTTGATTTTTGAATTACGTATTAAAATTAATGATAATTATCAATATATTTTTGATTTATAAGAAGAATTGTCTAATCTAAAATTGTTATTATCTCGTGCATCAGGACAGTCAATTATTAATCATAGTCTAAAAAATTTACATTAAAAAGAAAAATCAAAGACGAACAAATTTCTCTAAAACGTCTTCAAAAACAATCTTTATTCTGTATCTAACTTCTATCATTAAGATATAATACCTGGGTTTCCCTTTGGAGGAAGTGAAGTATTTGTTTCCCACTTTCAACTCCATGGGTGGTCCTAAGTTATAGATCAACCACCCGCCGACCCAACCCCTGCCCCCCCAGTTTGCAGAATTTGGTATTTACCACACACAATGTACCAACCCCAAAGTTTGAGAAATTTATAAAATGGTCCCCCTAATTTTGCTGTGGCCGCCTGCCTAGGCTGATACGGATGAGTTAAAAATAGAGAAAATAACTGCACAGGGATGACGGCATATATATAATCATAAAAAATAGTATTTTAATTATTAAAATGTGTAATTTTTTTTTTACTAATTTATAATTTTTTTTACTGTCCAACTATGTTGTTATTTTCTCTTAAAAATAAGCAACTTATTTGGCATAATAAGTTTAAAAGGTTACAAATCATTTTGGGTATTGTAATAAAATAAAATAAAATTTTAATTTTATCAATTTAAATATTAATCTTTTGATTTATTTTCAATATAAATTATCTGTCTATTTCTGTTAAGTAAAACTAACTAAAAAATGAAATTTTAGCCATTAAACTTAACAAAAAATTGGTATTTTAAATATTTTATGTATAATTATATTAAATTTAATGACTAAAATATTTTTTTGGCAGTTTTACTTAATGAAAATAAGTAGATGATTTAAATTAAAAATAAATCAAAAGATTAGAGTTTGAATTGATAAAATAGAAACTCAAATTTTATATTGTTACAAGGGTCCAACTTTGAATTTTATTTATTATTTTCTCAAAAAATATATATTTTTTAGTAACTTTACAAACATATCTATTTTTTAAATTCTAAAAAAAATACTAAAAAATCAATGCCAAATGTTTTAAATTCAGCAGTTAAGTGTGTGATATGCAATTAAGAGAATTCATTTACTATTCAAAACTTCTTTGGAATAATGTCTGATTAATTCGGAACTTTAACTGTTGTTAGCTGAAACCTGGGAATAAGGACATCCACAATGGGATAGCTAAAATTGTTTGTTAAAGTATGTTATATGACAAAAAGTGATAAAAGTGGGGCCCAAAAATGTTTGTTAAGATGTGTTAAGACTTTGTTAATTTTAGAGAGTGAGTGGTAGTGCAATGGATGTGTTAAGGGGTGTGTTAAGGTGTGTGTTAAATATATATATATATAATAAAAATAAATAAATAAATAATTTAATTTAATCAAAAATTTCAAGTCCAAAAAAAAAATCCCAAAAAGTTATAAAAAAAAAAAAAAAAATTGCTGTTGACCGGTCAACCGGCCGGATGTCCGTCCGGTCAACCCGTAAGACAAAAAAAATGCTTCCCTTCCCTCGCTAGAACACTCGCTGCAGATAACAAAGAACTTAGCAGCTGACTCTAATAGACACCTCTAACACATGCGTTAACAAGTCCACTGCAGCACCAAACAATACCCGCAGTTAGCCAAAAGTTGGCAATTGACAGTAACACACAACTTAGCGTGTCCATTGTGGATGCTCTAAGCTAGCTACTGCTGCGAGAGAATAAACAAATTTGGTTGACTCGTCAATACAATTCTAATAATTTATTTATTTATTTTTTAGAACATGAGAAATAATATATTAATAAAATAATAAGAGTACAGAAATAAGACCATAAAGGGTCATTCCAACCAAACAACAAAAGAAAAAAAACAACAAAAAAAAATAAATCTGCCAAAAAAAAGTTACGAGAATTCTAATAATTTATGATTAATGATTTATCCATCGAATTTGTTCAACTCGAATTCATCTGAATAAGAGTCTCCAGAGAGTTTCCAAAACAGGAAACTCTTATCATGAAGAGTCTCATTTGGTTGAATTTGGACTGATCAAATTCGATGGATGTAGTGCTGTTAATAATTTATAGTTTTTTTTTTTTTTTTTTTTTTTTTTCTGAGTTTCTGGCATTGTTATTTTCAATATTTATTGTTATTGTTGTTTATTTTATGTTACTTTATTTTTGTTTTCATAAAAACTTGTTTGGTAAAAACAAAATTTGGAAAAAAAAAAAAAAATTACACATATCATTTTCCTATGATTTTCTATTTTTGGGTTTATTTTGCCAAATTAGTTTCTATTTTTTGAAAATATAAAAAACAAAAAACAGAAAACAAAATTTGAAAAATCAACTAAAGAAGAAATGTATTTCAAATTCAACTTTTATATAATGAATTTGGACCACATATTATTTTTCTTGAATAAACTTCTAATTATTTTTTAGGCACCTAAACTTACTATAAAAAAAGAGATAAATTACAATGTCACTGTTATAAGTTGACCGAAATTTCACTTTGATTTCTATTATTTTAATTTAAACAATTTGATCATTACTTTAAATATAGTTTCAATTTGGTCATTCCAATCAAATGACCAACAATTTTTTTATTTTTTTAATTCTTTATATGTACACTTTAAGAGACTGACATGTGTAACAAAAATAATTAATTTTAATATTCAATTTGAACGAAAAGACCAATGTGAAACTAGACTAAAAATATAAAAACCAAATTATTCAAATTACAAAGATAAAAAGCAAAATAAAATTTATGTTAAAGTACAAAAGATTAAAAGTGTAATTTACCCTAATAATAAATAATATATATATATATATATAAAACAGAGCCATTTGTTTGGTTAAAGTGGCACCACCCAAGCCACTTTGCTTTTATATTGTTAGGTTTATGGACCACTGCTTTTGCTGCTTCTTCATTTTCTTTATTATTATTATTTGCACTAGAAAGAAAAAATGCAATCTCTAGAAAAATAATCACCTTTGGTTGAGCTTTCAATATTTTTTATTATTTATTGTCAAGAAAAAGAAAAAAAAAAACAAAAAAACTAGTTTGCAAAAAAAAAAATAAAAAAAGAAAAGAAAAAAAAGTCTTTATTTTCATATAATTTTTTTTTTCTTTTTGGGAATAGTATTTTAAAAAAACTTTAAAATATTTTTTGATGTTTATTTTAGCCAAACCAATTTCTATTTTTTGAAGAGAGAGAAAAAAAAAAAAAAAAAAAAACAGAAACAAATTGTAAAAACTCAACCAAACAAAGTGATTAAGATATTTCAAATTCAATGAGATTCATACTTACAATAAATTTAGACCACATACTATTTTTCTCAATAAAAATTTAAATATTGTTTTAGTACCTAAACTTACTATAAAAAGACCAAAAAAAAAAAAAAAAAAAAAGAAGAAAAAAAGAAGAAGAAAGTTTGGCTAAGTGGCACCACCCAAGCCACTTTGCTTTATGTTATTAGGTTTATGTGACCACGTCTATTGCTGCTCCTGCTTCTTTTTCTTTATTATCATTGTTTGCACTAATAGTACTAGTACTATTAATAGTGGTGGTAGTAGTAGCGGCAACGACTTTAGTAAATTTATTGCAAGAAGGGCACATTGTAAGTGTCGCTGCTTTTTGAAGTTGAATAAATAACGAATTTTGTCTCTGTTGTTGTTCTAACTTTAATGATCTCCTCAACTCTTCCACCTCTTTCTTCAACCTACGATTTTCATCGCTTAACCTTTCACAACACTTCTTCAAGAACTCGCAGTCCACCTCAGTTTGCTTCAACTTCGTCCTACAAACACATCAATATGAAATTCCTCTTGTTAATTTCTTTTTTTTTTTTTTGTAAAAATATAAAATTTTTAGACAAAAAAAGAAAAAAAAAACAATCAAACGATGTGAATGTTGCTTTTTATAATTAAAATCTACTAATATCGTAGTGAGTACATGCTTTCAAGTACGGTTATGCTATGTTGAGAATATAATATAAGACGTTACTCTTTTCTATAACAACTAATTTAATATGGTATTAGAGCAGACAATAAATTCTGTATTTAAATCTCATCGCTTATATGATAA
This sequence comes from Camellia granthamiana, assembly GCA_036172215.1. Classification (NCBI taxonomy): domain Eukaryota; kingdom Viridiplantae; phylum Streptophyta; class Magnoliopsida; order Ericales; family Theaceae; genus Camellia; species Camellia granthamiana. The sequence goes on from CM069906.1 coordinate 153,311,290, forward strand.
TTAAGAAATATTGAGAATATAATATAAAAAATTTGCCCCCTCAAAATGGTACTCATTATGACTATGAATAATGGCTGAAATGTATTTTTTAATAATTGAAAGTAATGATGCATATAGTATGTATTTATTTAATTTTTTGGTGTTTACAATAGAATTTCCTATAAAAGCAATAAATCTCAATTCGAACATATTATTTTGAGGGTTGATATGTATTACTGGTTGAATTTCACTATATATATATATTTTTCATTTCTTACAAGGAAATACACAACTATAATGTTATATATGTTTGATGGGTGAATCAATGCAAAAGTTGAAAAAAATGATAAATTCATCTGAAAAAAATGCGATTTTTATATTAATTTAATTATAATTTTGTTATTCATATTCATCTAATAAACCATGTCTAATGGGTAAACACCAACTATGAAGTTTGGGTAAATTATATTAGCAATCCTTATATTTTGATAATTATATATAGTTGTAATTGGTTTAATTTTGATCATAAATTTATAATTTTGTCTCAATTTGGTCTAAACGACATATGTCATACTTTTATAAACAAAATTGTAAACTTGTTCAATACCTTAAGTTAACCTAAACAACCCAGTGATCATTTTCTGTCAAAAAATCTAATCGTCGCTATCAATTAAACCAAATTGACACAAAATTAATGGTCAAAATTAAAAGCATTAAAATATCACACTTTTTATCTTTTTATTTTTGTTGGTTATCATCACTTCTCTATTTTTCTACACATTTACAATAATTAATTAAAAATTATAAAGACTAGAATAATACAAATGATAAAATAGTGGGACTATTGATGTAATTTTGCAAGAATTTAATATTACCTTGCTCTTCTGTTTTGAAACCACACTTCAACTTGCCTCGGCAGCAGATTCAACTTCTCAGCTAGTGTCTGTTTTTGAGTCTGCAAATTCAATCCCCGCATTAAATTTACTACTCTTTTATTACTTTAAAAAACTCAAAAATCTACTGAAACCCCCACAAAAAAAGAAAATAAATAATCTTACAAAATTATCAATGCCCATTTATTATAACAACATCAATTGGTCAAAAAAAAAAAAAAAAAAGAACTAGAAAATTTACAAAATTAGTTTTGGAAGAGGATCCTCTCTAGCATTTTCTTTATGTAGTTATCATCCAACACTTGATCCAAAAATCACAAAATGTAATAATGACTAGTTGCTAAATTGTAATCTTTGAATAAAGTGTTTGGCGAGGACTAGAGGAAAAAAGTGTTGGATAGGATCCGAATCCATTAGTTTCACCTCTTCTAAAAGAGATACATCTACAGGTTTTATTTTATTTTATTTATAGTTAAAGAATCTAAATATACGGTTTTTGAGATTTTTCTTCTTCTAGCGGCTATGATTTTCAAGATGAGAGGATAAAATGATATCTCATAATAATTAAAGAAATGCTACTCTAGTGGAGTAAATGTAAATGACACAACAAAAACAATGGCGAAGAATGTAGAAAAATTAAATAAAGAGAGAGGTTGGGGGATTTGACTCATTTCGGGAACTATTCTAATAACAAACAATTGATTTTCGCAGATTAAAAAAAAAAAAAAAATTAAGAGAGAAAGAGAGAGTAATATAACATATATATAGGAAATACCGGATTAAGGGTACTATGAAATTTGAATCTTTCTTCAAGCAAGGTGGATTGTTCCTTGGTGAGCCTAAGTTTCTTTCTGCTGCAATTGTTGTTGTTGTTGTTATTGCTATCACTATCGTCATTGTTGTCATTAAACTTTTTTTTCTCTGTATTGCATTTGTCTAGCTCGGTTGTCTTTGAACTCGATCCTTCAATTCTGTAATCAGCATCAATTGCTTCTCGATTCATGTGAGGAGGAATCGAAAGCTCCAAGCAAACAATTTGTTTTTTTCTGGCACGGTCGCATTTAGGCAGTGTAAACTCATCCACACCGATTCCCAAACCGAGTCTTGTGTTGCACTTGCATGCTTCTTCTTCATCATCTCCCATGGTTTTTTTGTGTGTGTGTGAGAGAGACAGAGGTGTTAATAAGACTAATATTATTGACAAAGAAGAAAGTCAAGGAAAGTGAGCATTTTATACTGTTTTTTTCTTCTATTTGAGTAATTTAATTGGGTATCAGTGAAATCAGAATTTAATTATGTATTAAATATAACTCATTAAAAGTAATGAGAAGAAAGAGTAAAATGTGAAAATGGAGTTAAGGCATGCGTTAGAAATAATGAACACCATTGTAGGAAACTAGAAAAAAAAATTCAATATAAACATCCTTTCATTTGACTTTTGGAGCTCATAGAATTTAAGTCATTCTAATTATGTGTCCTATCTTTCCACACCTACTCTTATACTCTATGCATTTAGATTATAAATTTGAATAGATATTTAAAAAATATATATATATATATATATGAAAAAAATACGAATAAAATATAAATTATTACTATATATATATATATTTTCCACTTCCTTGCTTTTTCTTTCTCTTTTCAAATTCGTAGTCAAATTTACGAACCAACACAGTTTTAAATTAAATGAAATCATGTGATATCTAGGGGTGAGATTCCCTCCTATTGGGCCAAAATCTGGTTGTGGTTTTTGTTACAAATTGTATCATACTGTCACAATAAATGTTAAGGAATAATAGCAGTCTATTTAAAAGAAACAAGGAATGAAGGAAACTAGAATGTTTATTGTTGGCAAACCGAGTTTGGTTAAATTTAATTTGCACTTTTGTACTTTGTTTTATGGGTATTTTACACTTTATTCACTTGGAGTTACGCAAAAAACAGAAGAGAAAAAAGAAAGAAAGAACCATGTCCGTTAAAGTTTGATTTGTGACACTAAATTTCCTTTGAGTTAATGCCAAAGTGATTTTTTAATTTTATTTTTATTTTTTTGTTTTCTTTTTCATTTTATCTAAATTAATAGTGCATATATGTGTTGTTTGAAAATTGATTTTTTAAATCATTAAAATTATGTTGGTAAGGGAAGAACAAAGGAAACATTAATGGGTTGAGAAGGGGCAGGTACAAGGGTGTTGTTGGAAGGAGGATGGGGCAAGGACAAGGTAAAGGAATGAGGTGTGACATGGTCGGGGATGAGGACAAAAACTGATAGAGTGGCGGAGGAGGTGCGATGGGGTTGGAGAGAGAGGAGAGCTGGGGTTTTGAGACAGTGGTGATGGGTGGTGATGGGTTGTTATAGATGGTTGTGGTGATTTTGGGTGGTGGTGACTTGTGGTAATGATCGATGATGGTGATTTAGGGTGGAATTAATTGGTAATAATCGGATCAATATGATTTTTTTCTCCATAGGCAATCTATACATAAAGACCTACAAAATAAATGAATAAGATAATCAGAGTAAGGCTCGTGCTAGGTCTCACAAACGCAACTGTATTGTCCATTGTCTAGTTAACAAATGTGGATTGGAGACAAGCTTCCCTTATCTTTATAGTAGTATAAAATAGAGATGCTTTCTACCATGAGACTCACTTCCATGGTCCAATTAATTAATTTTTCAAGCACCCAAGTGTAGATTATATATTAGAAAAGTCTTCCTCAAAAATATATTAGAAAATTGGATTAATCCAAACATAAGATTTGTTTTTAAAAAAAAAAATGAATGGTATGTTTTCAAAACTATATTGTCAGTGATTTTTATTTTGAAAGATAAATGTGATAAAATCATGTGATTATAATTTTTAGATCAATTTGAATTTGTTTTTCTTCTTTTATTAATGATCTACATGCTAGGACATAAGACCATATTTGTTTGACGGATTATGTTAGATGATTTGAGTATAGTGAAATCGAATGAGATGATTATTAATGTGATCGTATTACGTTGGAGATGTAACATAAATTGTATTTGTTTGTATACTTGTAAAGTGGAGGGTAAATTAATATTTTTATCTATAATTCTTGTGAGATTGCTAATCCCTTTCCTGGAGGGTATTCATAGTCCGATGTCATTTTTCTCAAATAAACACGAATTTTGTGAAATCCACAAATTACTAATCTAATCCCCTCTCCAAACTTCTAAACAAACTTGACCTAAAAGATTAACAGATCAGATCTTGAAGCTAAGCCTCATATTCTCATTGTGGGTTGAAGACAAACACAACCCAATAGAGAAAGAGAGAGTGTGTGTGTGAAGTAGGGCAACATCATGATCAGACAAGGATGACTCTCTCTAGTCTTCATTGAGGACGAAACATTGATTAATGCATCAACCATGAATGGTTTTGTTTTAACATGAAACGCACAAGTGACCTCAATCTACCCTTTATTATTTATGAGAAATTATTAAATATTCTCAAAGTAATTCTATTTTATTTATTGATTGGCAAATTATAGATTATATTCCAAAACTCCAACACAAAAATAACGGGTCACACAATCAGCTTATGAGCATGTTATGTGTGTGTTTGAGAGAGTAAAATCTGAGAGGTTAGCATTACAATCTGTTTGTTTGGATAGAAAACGTATTTTTTAGAGTCTAGTACAAAGAAAAATAAAAGTAAATCGAAAACGCTTTCTATGATCAACATAAATAAACTTATTTGGATTCTGTAGAAAAAAAATTTCACCGCTGAAATAAACGGAGCGTAAGGGCAGAGGGTCATCGCATTCACATAAAAACAGCACACCATCTGGTAGCATGGGCTGAGTTGAGACATGTTTCCCTGACCCCTCTATCAATAATTCTCTCTCTCTCTCTCTCTCTCTCTCTCTCTCTCTCAATGGCATGGCATTAAGGCTCGTATATATTTGGTATGCTAGCCAATTCTCCCCAGGGTCTCCACTTTCTCAACCAAGAAAAGAAAAGAAAAGAAAAGAAAAGAAAAAGAGGATGAAACCTTGGGGAGTCGTATTTTTGTGGCTCATTGCAAGTGCTTTGGTTTTTGTTTCCAAATGTAGCATCAGCTCTTCTTCTTCTTCTTCTCATGTTCCTCTAATGTTTCTCCCAGGAAGTCTACCCATAAGAGAATTGAGTGCTTCATCTTTCAATCAACAACATCAATACCGCAAAATTCAGGTACCATATATATGTTTACACACACTATACTATTATATACAGTCTACACTAGAGTTGGTGTAAACTATCACACTTCTTGTTTTTCTCAAAATACATCCAAAATATGTAAACTCCTCCAAATAAGAAGTTATCTAGTAGGTCTAACCTACCCATTGGGCTTTTAAAAGAGAACTTGATTTGTATTCAACTCGTTAAAAATTTGTTTGAAATCGACTCATTATGTAAACAAGTCAACTTAAATGCATTTTAAAACTCGTTAAGTTTTTAAGTCAAACATGAGTAACGTATTATTCGACTTGATAAACTTTTATACACTATAAAAAAATCAAGTTATTCGAGCTTGACTCATGTTTGGCTCATTCGAGATCGGCTCTTATGGAAACTAACTAAAGCTTAAACACGTTTTGAAACCCTTCAAGTTTTCAAACTAAGCTTGAACAATCTAATTTTTTGCTCAATTCAACTTGTTTACAACCGTACTTACCAGGTGACTGTATGCCCATCTTACATCATTGGAACACGTACTTAATTTGTCTAAAATATATGTAAATAAAGAGAAGAAAGAAACTAGTTACAAGCCTCTATTATACTTGGAAGGGCAGCCCGCACGGAATATAAGCCAGACCTATAGGACAATTTTTCACTTCAAACTGCTTCAATTCTCTCAAATCCAACTACTTTAAATAACTGTCATAATTATCAAATTCTATTACTTCAAATACCTATTATTTTAAATCTCACACATGTAGTTTGTGTGCCATTGTCAGTCAATATGTAGCATACTAGCATCCCAAGAACTAAACCGGTCCCTATAATTCTAGAATTTTACAACAAAACCAAACCTCAAAATCTTTGTAATCAAATAAGAATCAAATCGCAAATAGTGATTCGATTATGATTCTGTTTCATAGTTGTAGGCTAGAAAATTCATCACTATGACTATGTAGTTCAATAAAAAGTATTCAACAAATTATATAAGCATATTTAAAAAAATGAACTTATAAAATTGTGCGCACAAAAAAAAAAAAAAAACTCATTATTACATGGTAATAATTATTATAAAAATATAACTTTTCAATAATGTAAGATGTGTAAAAATCATATAAATAGTAAAAAATAATTACACACATTTTTATGCAGTGGGAAAGTATTTTGTGAATAGAAAGAATGAAGTTCCCATTGACGTCAAAATGAGATAGAGGTCAAAAGTACACCATAATAAAATTAATAAAAATATCAAACAATTCGATTCAATTTCATTTCAAGGTCAAAAGTACACCATAATAAAATTAATAAAAATATCAAACAATTCGATTCAATTTTATTTAATTGTTTTGAGCCTTAATTGGTGAATCGAATCATAATCAATGATTTATAATTATGTAGGTTGTTAGAGAGGAGAGAAACAGAAAAGAAAAAGGTGGCTCAAAGGCGACAGACTTTTCTAGAGGTGAAGAGGATTCAAAGGAGGATGATTCAGAGGAATACCACATAGATTATCATGGAGTGTCGACTCATCCAACTCCAACGCCCAAGCATCCCAAACCATAGCCCACTATTTTACAATCAGCTAGAAAACAAGAACTCAGATACAGAAAAGTAATCCTAAACCCTAAACTTTAAATACAGAAAAGTAAGAACTCATATGTAGAAAAGTATATCTTTATGTATTTGAGTATAGGGTTTAGGGTTACTTTCTGTATCTAAGTTCTTGTTCTCTAGATATGTATGCCTATACAGATATGCCTATACATATCCAGCATTATAAGTCAAGTAGCTAATAGATACAGATATATAACAATGTATTCTTACATCATATATAACCTAGTGGTGTTTTCATTACTATAATGCAGTGTTTGGTTTACTAAAATAAACTGGAATGGTATGGCCAATCCAATCTCAATTACCTATTCTCATATTTGGTTCAAAGCAAAATATACACCGAAAATGAAATCACCATTTACCAATTTACAAGAATAAACATTCAATTGAAAGGTCAAAAAAATAGTTATTCTATTCCTATCTAAAATCATTTCACTGAACCAAACACTAACCTGAATTAGTAAGAGCACCTTTTTCCCACAGCACAGTTAAGAACATATGTAATTGAATTAACTACTAATTCACAAATTTGACAAATTTCCACAATTGAGTACGATATTTTTATAAGTAATTCCTATACTGTGCAATGATGAGAAGATAAGCTTGTAAATAAACGTTATAATATATATTAAGAGACATGCCTGTTGGTCAGCTTTTCTAGGGACATAGGGTCCATACCATTGTGTTCATGTCTGATTTACAAAAATGTCTAAATCATATAATAATTTTGCCACAAACATGGACCCATCAACATGTGCCCTGCCTTCAGGTTCAGAATGAAAGTTTTCCAATCAGTTAGCTATGTTCTGATCTATGCAGGGTAACCTATAACAATAAACCAAAAGAAGCAGAGATATGAAATTTGTGTTTTGAATAAAATATAATAAACCAAAGAACTTTAAACATTACTGATGTTTGTATTTTCTTAGTTGGTCCCTTGATTTGGTAGGAGGATTGTGGTTTTTTGATGTCTTGTTTCTATTCTTTTGTTGAGTAGCTGGTTAGCTCTTGCCATTTATGTTATTTGGGCTATGACCTTTTCTTACTACTTGCTCAATAGCAGTTAGGATTTTTGTGTTAAGGGTTTTCCCTGTGTTTGTGTACATATTGTTTCATTCTTTCAATGAATTATTTGCTTACCAAACAAAAAAAGACAGCTCCAACAATACAACGAAGTTTTTAACTATTTGATTTTTAAGTATATTTATGAAGTACTTATTTCCCTCCTATGCATGACTTTCTTTATAAGGATTAGAAAACGCATGAGCTCATGTTGGATAGTAAACCAACCCTGATAGAATCATATGAACCAGGATTACACATCCAAAACTTGGGATTAACTAATAGTTCAACAACCATAAACACTCGATATGTATATATACAAAATAACACAAATGTAACCTCTAAACATCCAATTGCAAGATGTATGGCAGCAATATTTTTTTGATCGGCAACAAAAGGAATAATATTAAAGATAAAGAAGAAGTAAAAAATGAGGACAAATCCTCTTGATAGGGGCTCATGACTACCTATTGCTTCAGTTTTTTATCACAAGAAGCTCACAACCTTTGTTGATGATAGAATAATATGTAGCAACTCATAAATAGAAAGCTTAATGAATTATTATAATGCATATATGAATTCAGATCATTCAAGTTTTGCTAAGAAAATTAGGATGATCAATTACTTCAAAGCATAAGTGAAGTGTTTCTGTTCAAGAAAACTTGCATAAAGCAATAATAGCAACCACAAAGCAGAACACTAATGCACAGTCTGTTATATCACTACCCTACAAAAGTAAGAGAAGGAATCACATGGAGACTGGATTCTTGGCTTAAAGATCATCCTTAACCTTTGCAGAAACACCTAAAAGCTTTGCTAGTTCTCCACTCTCATACGCTTCAACAGTATCTGTAATCAACAATTTAAAAATTATTCAGGCAAGTTGTTTCTTGTGAAAATAAGATTTAATGAAAATCAATTGAGGAAGTTACCATCTGAGCCTCCAATGTGTTTTCCATTAATGAACACCTGTGGTACAGTACGCCTTCCAACAATCTCACTCAGGGCATCCTGAATGTTCCATCCATCTTCTGTGAAGACAATAGAGCACCTCTTGTTAACTTCTTGGTCAGGGAAATGAATGACCAAAATAAAAGACCATGAAACTCTACTCTTCACAAAAATAATAGAACAGATGCTTGGGTTATATTGATATTTGTCATCATGAAATGTAATCGGAGTCAATAAAAAGTGGTGTTAATAAGGATGTAAACAAACCTCTCTGATCAAGCTCAATAACATGTGGTGTTTGGTTCAACTCTTTGAAGACAGCTTTTGCCCTTTTACAGTACCTGAAGACCAGAATGGGTTAACAATGAGTGATTGATCAACCTGAAGCTTGCAGTCAATTTACAAACAACACTAACAACTTTGAACACTGAAAATTTAATTATCATCACACCAAAGCAACATAAATTTAGTCAGTCAAAATGCAAATAGACCCGGCAACGGGAGGAAAAAAGCTTGAAAAGCACAATTTATGTCCCACAATTTTACCCACATTGACATGGCAAGTAATGTGTCAACTTTTAATTTATCATAAATTCAACCATATAAGGCCTAACTCGTGAATTGTGGATTCAAATTGTGGGTCTCTAGCATTTCTCTACTTTCAAACCACATACAAAGAGTGAATCGGGTTTCTAGTAGGCCTGAGATGGGTGTAATACTTGGAAATTTCTTAGGATTTGTGTGTGTTTCTGCATGAAGGCATTGTATTGTGATTCAATTTTTAAGTTTAAAAAAAATAAAAATAAAAATAAAAAAACAAAAAAACTGTGGTGAGAGCTCCATTTTAGTACACTAGGCTATGTATGTTTGTTAGGAAGGACATGTCTTTGGGACTGGATTAATAATCCAACAAAATGCATAATTCGATATTTGGCTTAGAACATTGGGATCCATGCTAGGGCTGTGTTCAGATCGTACATTTGGATAGGGATTTGAAAAGGAAAAAGGAAAAGGTGGATGAAATATGAATAAAACAGTTTTGTGAAAGCTAAAGCTTGGGGCAGTACACATTGCGATCTGCCTTTTACCGTACAATTTTGCTCAACACACAAGCTATACTTGAATTTCACCCACATTATCTTTCTCTTTCCAAATCCCTAACCAAATCTATAATACAAACGCAGCGTAAAAGTCCATCGGGACAAAGTATCCCATATGGAGACTATTGAATCCTAAGAGGGGAGTAGGATACAAAATAGAGTATTAAGGAACAGTTTGGCCTAATTAATTCAATTGCATTTTTGATGATAGTAAAGCAAATCCAAACATGGGATAGGATAGATAATCCAAAAGGAATTGATAATCACTAGTAGTGCTCTAAACAAACTTGGCCTAAGCTTCAGGTTGCCATAGGATAGGAATTTAAAGGGAAAATTTGAAATCAGTGTATAAGTTGAAAAGTAATTACAAATTAGTGGTAAACTTGATCAATATCAATAATTAAAATTATAGACTTTTTTCATACAAATGTAATAATTTTCTGCAATTACCACCAGCTGCTGCAGGTAATTTCCCCCAAATTATAAATGGGATTAATTCTAAATCCATTTGGAAATCCACCATCCAAATGAAAATGTAAGGTATTAGCATATAATAAAATTGACATTCGAATAAAAAGAATTACACAACAAATTTGGGGGAAATTGGATCACTCTAGAGAGAGAGAGAGAGAGAGAGAGAGAGAGAGAGAGAGAGTACGGGCAGTAGGACTTGGAGAAGATGACGATGGAGTGGGAAGAGATGGTCTTCTTGATGAAAGCAGCTTCAGATTTAGATTCAGATTCAGATCCAGACGATGTTGTTGGTGTGCAGAGAAAGGGCACGATCAGCATCAAGGCAATGGAGATGATCATGAATTTGGACGAGGAGAGTGTGAGTCCAAAGCTCGCCATTTTTCACCCCCGCGTCTATATGAAGATTAGCCGACGGCAATGTTCAAAATGCACAAAACTAACAATATGTAATTTCACGGGTAACGGGGGCATAGATTTGCAATCTGATATTGGTATTATTATGGTCAAGTCAATTTATAAATATGGGTAAATTATAAAAAATACAGATGACTCTTTATAATTTTTGAAATTATAAATATTTTATTGTTAAAATTTTTTTATTTAATATTATTCATACAAAAAATAAATTTTTAACTGCTTTTTTATACAATAATAAATTATATGAATGATTAATTAAAATATATTTCTGATATCATTAAAAATTATTAATTAACTTAATAATTTATTAATAAAATTGATCTTTTGTTATGTGATTGAAAATTTAAAGAGGTATGAAGTAATTTTTAAAATTTTAAGGGCAATTTGTATTTATTTTAAACAAATAGCATCAAGTGTATTTATAATTTATTCTAAATAATAATAATAAAACAATTCAATGGATAAGACCATAAATATTTTATAGGATAAATTACATATACACATCTGAGGTATGTTTAAAATACGAATTACCTCTATAGTTTTAGAAATTACATCACACTCTTTTAACTTTCTAATCACAAAAAAAATGTCTAATTTTATTAATAAATTATTAAATCAATTAACAATTTTTAATGATATCATAAATATATTTTACTAACAGTTCAGGCAACTTTATTGTTGTGTAGAGAAGTAGCACTACTAGAAAAGTGGCTTTTTGCAACTGATTATTTGACCATCGCAAAAAATAATATTTGCAATAGCAACCTTGATAATTTTTTCTTTTATTTATTTTGCCCTTTTCTTTTACCTATGCTCTAACCTTTTTCACTGTTACACTCCCGACAATTCACAAACAAAGATTGATTTCCCTCAAATTTGATTTAGCTTGATGGCGAAATTCACACTCCGGACAATTCACAAACAAATACTGATTTCCCCCAAATCTGATTTAGCTCAATCGCGAAATCTGATTTCGTTCGCTCGCTCGTCTGAAGAAGAGACCATGGCTGTGATGAAGAAATTGGTTGTGATCGATTCTCAAGAACTGTAAGATTGCTTGTGATCGATTTCTCTCTATAGATCACCAACGGTATGAACTCTCTCTCTCTCTTTCTCTCTCTCGTCTCAATGAGTCTCTTCGAATCATTCATTTGTATTTCAACTTCTTCGTCTCTCTCTACTTCGATCACTTGTTTCTTATCATTTGAACTCACTGTAATTCGATCACTTTTTCGTCAATCTAACTCTCTCTCTCTCTCTCTCTCTCTCTCTCTCTCTCTCTCTTTTTCTAGTCACAACTATAGATCACCTTTTGACGAAGCTTTGGTTTGAATCAATCCTTTCTCATCTGCTACAGGTACAAGTTGAACCATTCAATTCTTAATGGTTATCGCTTCACCTTCTAATTCTCACATCTCTCTCTCTATATATATACACACATATACACACACACACATATATATATATAGCATTGCTCTGAACTTGCTTGATTTCAGTTTTGAATTCGAATTATTATTATTATTTTCTGCCATGTTAGATTGGAGCATGTATGTAGATTTTAGCTTATAATCGTATTTTGGTAAATTTCAAAATGTGCTTTGGGTAGGCTATAAGCTTCATGATCGTGTTAATTGGTATGAAATAGAACACCCTTGCCTGCTCCTCCTCCATATATGATATTTGGTTGTTTTGATTATGTATTTTTGTATCATGTATGTGTATGGTGAAAATTGATTGAATAGGAGTAGAGCTTAACACTTGGTATGATTTTAGCCCCTGTCTACTCTGATTCTGTTCATATGCATTAATTTTGTTGATTTTCTAAAATTCACAAAAATAAATATATAAAAAATCCTTTTGCTTTGAAATTTTGATATACCCTTTATCAATGAGTTATTGATATACTCACATTTTTGTAAGATCATGGGATGCGTTTTGAGTTTCAAAAACCTCTTGTCTTTACGATTGGATCCTACAGATTTCTAGGAGTAGCAGTTAACCCTCACTTTGTTTCTATGCCATTCTCTAAAAATATCCTTATGAAGTGAAACTAGTGCCAAATGTTAGATATATGAGATACCTTTCTATGTACACAAGAAAATATTAATTATTGAGAGAGTTACGATCATTTTTCAAAAACGCGATAGGAACAGATCAGTACTGCTTGAACTTGTATTTTCATCCCTTTGATGTGATTTTTAGACTTTTCATCTTTCTGATAAAATATCCCTAACTCAAATACCTTTCCAATGGTTCTGGTCTCACTTAGTTTGGACATCGTTTGATGCCTCTGTTCATTTTTCTAACTCAACCTACCTGTGTTGGAGTCTGCTGAACTCACTGTTTGAATATACTGGTTTTCTTCCAAAAATGAGTTCTGCAACGCCTCCAAAATAATACAATAAATACAACCCAAACATATATTCAAAACATCATGAATCAAAGTAAATAGTCCTTTTATTACATGAAGTTAATAATACAAAAAGGTTTAACATAATTAAATGCCTTATTGGCTTACATCTTTCTAAGCTTTGACTTGGTTACACAAAAGGAGACTAGCTCATACACATTTAGCCCTAGGCTTTACAAAAATATACAATTCAAATTAAAGATGCTCTTGCCCCCAAAATATCCCTTAAAGCCATTGCCTTGGTAGAGGTAAGTCACCAACACCTGAAAATGTTATTCCCAAATAGGGTGAGCCATACCCTAGTAGAAATCATCTAGCACAATATATGAAACTTAACAAAGATATAAGTACACTATGCATACACAACGTTAGTGATAGAGACATCTACAAGGTACCAATTTCCATTCATTTCATTACATGAACCAGTTTTATTATCTCTTTAACAATCCAAATGAGATTTCAACTTATTAGTTCTACCATCACATCAACAATGAACACTTCAAACTTTTCTTTCACGGAAATTTTGTCTGCGGGCAGCCGTCAAACGGGACCCATGTAAACGTACGCTATACAAAAACTACAATTGCCATTTTGCGGATATTTCGTCCACGAGCTAAGCACCCATGTATAATTTCGGGACTTTCACCCAAGACACTCCGACCAACTTAATTATAATGGAGTCCATCCACTTTCTCCTCATAAATAATCATTCATACATATGCAATGTATTTAAACACAACATCAAACAATTTGAGTGTTTGGGAAGTGGCTATTTTAGAGACTTTTTGGCTTTTTGGCTATTTTGGTAGGCTATTTTAGTTTTTGTATTTGGGAAGATGGGATGGATTTTTATTTGAGTTGGTGTGTTGAAAAATGTGTTGAAATGATGTTTGAAGTTAAAATGACAAATTTGTCCTTAACTTCAAATTTTTCAAAATTAATTTAAAGGGGTAAATTTGTAATTAACCAACCTGTCACAGTGACAGTCCTACACTGTCACTATGACAGCCCACAGCCGCGTTTTTTTTTTTATTTTTTTTATTTTAAAAATCAATGGTCTAAAGGGGCTAAAAGGCTTTTTTTTTTTTTTTAAATTGTTGAGGCTAAAATAACCTCTACCTAGGCTTCCCAAACATCGCCGATGGAGCACATCCCCTTTCCACTGCCACATAATCATACATATACAATGTATATAAACATAGTCATATTCAATGACAAACAACAAGAGATTAGTTTTAATTCACCTAATCCTTATGCAATTTCTACAATAATCATAGCTATCATCCACCGATAGCCCAATACAGTTATTTCTAAACAGATATTCAATCTCATAACATATAATTTTTTTTTTAAATTTCCAAAGAATGAGTTAACACATAATTTATCCCACCATTCATATCAATACTCTCTCAATTTCACATTCTCAATGACAATTTCCATTATCTCTATAAAATAGTCATGATAGTCATTTTAAGGCAAAACTTCCCCTTTTCTAATTATCAACCCAAATATCATTTCCAACCATTGTGACCCAACATCATTTCATTTTCAAAACCCACATTCATGTATTTCATGTTTAACAACAATCCCTCTTTCCATATATACCCAAACCCTAGGTTTGCTTACAACACCCTCAACTCACATCATTGTCACGCAAGATACAAATAGCTAAGCTAAATAACATATCAAAGGTGTAGAAAAGATCCCTACCTCAAAGGAAGAAGATGAGTCAAACAAGAGAGAAATTCCAAGAATGCTGAAACTCACTTCTATTCGAATCAAAATGTAGATCTTGACGAGCTCTACCTTTTTCTCAAAGGCACTAGGGTGAAAAGATCAATGGATCTAGATGAAATCTAAGAGAGAATGTTAATTCTAGAGAGAGAAGCTCAAGAACAAGCTTTTTGGAAAGTTTTAGAGAGAAAGAGATATGAAAAAATGACTCAAAATATCATTTTCTCGAATTGTTATACGTGTAGTCCGCTCGAGCGTGGGAAGCCCTGCTCGAGCGTCAGACACAAAGTTTCGCTCAAGCGTGAAAGTTGGCGCTCTAGTGTAAAATACATATTTCCAGAAGTTTTGCAGACGAAGGTCCCCGCTCGAGCATGGGACTGGATGCTCAAGCGTCCAAAGCACTTTTCTAGTATTTTCAGAACTGCAAAAGAAATGCTGAGAAGTGGCAAAACCCGCTCAAGTGCAATAATGGCCGCTCAAGCAGAGGAGCAAAATTTATGAAGCTCGCTCGAGCGGAAGAGCCAAAATCTGGGCAACAAAGGTTTGGAAAAACAAGCAACCAACCTGTCCCAAACGCACGACTACAATCCGACAACCAAAATAAAAGGGAAGACAAGGGAAAGCGATATGAATAACTATTCAAAACCAAACCAACCCGAGTCTGGAATGCAATAAGTAACGGGTCAAAACCGGAATCGCTATAAGTTCTCTATCATAAAGTGATTTTTAGCTCTAGAGTTCTTGAAATGTCTTCCTAACTTATTGAACTATCTCTAGTAAAAATATCATGATCATTTGACTTCATTTGGTATGAGCTCATATTTTTTTTTAGAACCATTCACTATTGAGAATATGGACAGAACATAGTAAATGGCCTATAGATAAATCTCTGGTTATGTTAGGCAACTTATAAAAGAAAATTTGAAATGAAAGTGGACTTGTTCCAAGTTGGGTTCAAATTTTAGAACCTAAAGAGATCCTAAATGGTTTACAAATCCATTCTTTTGGCCTGTTATTCCAAAAGAAAAACGCTGAAAATTATTACCTTTGTGTTATTTGTGATGATTTGCAAACTCATTCTTTTTATGGATGTGTACAAAAACAGTTAAAGAAATAGAAAAATGGACAAGAATTGGATTGATTTGCCAAATCGGATGTCAGTTGATTACGTGAATGAGATTAATAACTTCCTGAGATTTGCATACAGCAATAGAGATGGAAGTTCATCGATTAGTTATTCTTGTCAATTTTGTAGTAATCGATACAATTTTTCACAAGAGGTTGTAAGGGAGCATCTTATTTCCAATGGGTTTGTAAAAAAATATAAAAATTGGATTCATCATGGGGAATCTTATGTTCATTTACATGGTAACCAAGAAAACCAAACATTAATGGTACATTCAGGGACTAGAGATGATGTCGTTGGGATGGTACAAGGGGCCATGGGAATTCCACATATGGGTGTTGAGAATGATGAACCAACTACGAGTGATCCAGCCCAAGCAAGGGCAAGTGATCCAAGCCATACAGAGGAAGATGATCTGATTCGGATAGGGACAAATGACGAAATTTTGAAATATTTTAAACTTTTGGAAGATGCACAAACTGAATTGTACCGAGGGTGTCACAAATTTACTTCACTATCATTTATCATTCGAATTTTGCATATGAAGGTGCTCAATCAATGGACCAACAAGTCCGTTGACATGTTACTTAAGCTTTTGAATGAGGCTTTTCCAATAGGCACAAAACTTCTAAGTTCATATTATTAAGCTCAAAAGGTTACTACAGATTTGGGTTTCACGTATGAGACTTTTGATGCTTGCCCTAATAGTTGTATGTTGTTCAAAAAAGAGAATGCAAAGCTTGACAAATGTGTTATATGTAGTAGTTCTAGATGGAAACAAAATGATGAAAGGGAATCTGGTAAACGGGTAGCAGCAAAACAAATGAGATATTTCCCTTTAAAATCAAAGTTGCAGAGGTTGTTTATGTCAGCGAAAAAGGCAAAGCTCATGAGATGGTATGCAGAAGAACGAGTTGATGATGGTGTGTTAAGGCATCCTGCAGACTCCCTTGCATGGAAGGACTTTGATCTGCAAAACATGTGTTTTGTTAGTAATAGTCGTAATGTATGTCTTGGGTTGGCTACAGATGGATTCAACCCATTTAGATCGATGAACATAGTTCATAGCACTTGGTCAATTGTGTTGATTCCATATAATTTACCACCATGGATGTACATGAAGCAACCAAATTTGATTTTCTCTATGCTAATTGATGGGCCAAAAGGACCTGGCAATAAGATCGATGTATATTTGCAACCATTGATTGAGAAGTTGAAGGAATTATAGGATGAAGGAGAACAAATGTTTGATGCATCAACCAATGAAATGTTTCAATTGCATGCAGCTTTGTTATGGACAGTTAATGACTTTGCTACCTATGCCAACTTATCAGGATGGAGTACAAAAGGTGAATATGCTTATCCTTGTTACAATGTGCAAACTCAATCATATTGGTTGAAGCATGGTAGGAAGTTTTCATAAATGAGTCATCGTCATTTCTTACCAGTTAATCATAAATTTCAAAAGAATAAAGTATTATTTGATGGTAATCGAGAATGGAGACTAAAACCTCAAATGTTGCCTGGATCTGAGATGTTGCCTGGATCTGAGATGTTGCATCAGTTGGAATCAAAATGTGTCCTTAGTCAGTACAAGAGAAACGACCTTAAGGAAATGTTTAGGAGACCAGAAGAGAGGGAAAATAATGGAACGAGAAGCCATAATTGGAAGAAAAATAGTATATTTTATGAAGTGCCTTATTGGGAGCACAATTTAATAAGACACAATCTCGATGTGATACACATAGAGAAAAATATCTGCGATAATATATTGTGGACAATACTATGTGTTTGAGGAAAATCCAAAGATAATGTGAATGCTTGACGTGATTTGCAAGAAATGAATATTAGAAAACCATTGCACTTGTAGTCAAGAGGGTCCAATAAAGTTTATGTACCTCATGCACAATTCACAATGAGTAAGGATGATAAAGATATATTTCTCAAAGTACTCAAGCAAGTAAGAGTACCAGACGGTTATGCATCTAATATCTCGTGACACGTGCGCTTACAAGATAGAAGTATTTAGGGTCTTAAAAGCCATGATAGTCATATTTTGATGCAACAACTTATTCCTTTAGCTATACGGAGGTCCTTGCCTAAGAACGTGATTGAACCATTGATTGAGTTGGGCACTTTTTTTAGACAATTATGCTCCAAAGTAAATCGTGCAAGTGATTTGGAATATATTCAGGATCGTATTGCTGTAATTCTTTGTCATCTTGAAAAAAAAGATTCCACCAGCTTTCTTTGACATAATGGAACACTTACCTATATATCTTGCTGATGAAGTACTAATCGCCAGAGCAATACAGTTTTGATGGATGTACCCGATCGAGAGGTTTCTCCTTACATTGAAACAATTTGCGTGTAATCAAGCTCATCCGGAGGGTTCAATAGCTAAGGGTTATTTGATAAAAGAATACATGAACTTTTGTTCACGCTATCTCTTTGATGTGGAAACCAAATCTAATCAACCGAAAAGAAACAATGAATGTGATGACAACATGGGTAGAGCTGTAGGCGAAAGTACAACATTTTTATCTTAATAATAATGAATTACAACAGTGTCACTGGTATGTGTTGTTCAACACAAGTTCAGTTGTACCATTCATAAGGTAATTTATCACTTCCATAATATTGTAAAATTCTAAAGTGAAATTTATATGATATTTACTATTCTCTTTTAATTTACACAGCAAACACCTTGAAGTCATTAAAAGCAAAATGCCTCATATAAGCCATCATCAAATTCAGTTTGAGCATTTCGAAACATTTCACACTTGGTTTAAGGACCATGTATGTATTTAGACATTTCATTTCACATATCTAAATATACATAAATTTTGAGTTGAAGTTAAAGTTGAAATTGAATTTAAATTTAAATTTTCCTTTTAATAGGTTCAAACCTTGCGAAGGACAAGTAATGTTACACTTACTGAAGAAATCAATAAATTAGCAGATGGTCCTCATACTTTGGCTAGGCTGTTCAATGGTTTCATTATCAATGAGTTTCATTTTCGTGTGAAGGCTGTGGATGACCATTGGGTGACTCAAAATAGTGGTGTAGCTTTAAAGGCTAATACAATGAGTTATGCTAGTCGGAAGGACAGGAGACCTCGTGTCGGTGCTGTGTACCACTATGGTCGGTTGACTGATATTGTTCAAATCCGACACACTAACAATATGAAATATGTGTTGTTTAAGTGTGATTGGGTTGATAACACTAGGGGGGAAATGGGAGATGCTTTCAAATTCATGTTAGTCAACTTCAATTGTTTGTTATACCCAATCGATCGTGTTAACAATGAACCTTTTATATTATCATCCCAAGCTGAGCAAGTTTGGTACGTTCCTGATTCCTTGGAACTAGATTGGCAAGTTGTGGTAAAGATTTCTCAAAGAGGTCTTTTTGATATGAATTCTAATGATAATCTTCAAGTTGAATCTTATATGACTCAGCATTTGGAAAACAACGCTATGCTTCATGATGAAGAAATTGGTTGGGTAAGAGAATGAATAGAAAGAGCAACAATTGATGTTGAGGAGGAGGGTTCAACTTAGTATGAGTGTGTGAGCGTGTCATTTATAGTATGATCATATGTACTTTTGAATGTGGATATACAAAAATGGAAGTCCCATTCTATAATATGTCATTATGCATCCCTTTGTGTGTTTGTGATTGTTTCATTTTTATTTTTGATTGCTGATTGTTTCATTTTTTTTTTCTAGAAATCATGAACATCTTTGCCAAGAAACCTATAGCCAAAGGTTTGTGCCCTAGTTTTCTTCTTCCTAATTTATAATTCATATCAATTATGCGAATGTATTAATTCAATTAAGAAAGATTCGTTTTGTTTCTGTGTTGTTTGATTACAGAGGCGCTTCAAGAGAGTAAGCGTGAAATGATCAATGCGACCAGAGGTATTGTTCTCTAATTTATGTGTAATTAAATGTATTTGCTGCTATTGGTAAATGTTAATGTCCTGTATTGATTTTTTTTTCTTTCTGAATCAATTAAATTGATTACTATTATATAGATAGGAATTCATATTAAAGTTTGGACTTTTATCTTGCTTTAGGTATTGAGAGAGAAATCACCACCTTGCAATTGGAAGTATGTTAACGAGTTTATAGATAATGTTTATGTTGCAAGTTTTTGGTGTTTGATCTAATTATAAATTATTTGTTGATATAGGAAAAGAAGCTTGTTGCGGAGATAAAGAGAACTGCTAAAATAGAAAATTAGGTATATTATGGGAAATATTTCTCTTTCTTATTTTTATATTCAGATTTATCTTCTTATTTTTATTTGTATTTGCATTCTGCAACAAGCAACTAAGATTTCAGCATGTCAACTAATCAGGCTTAGGCAACAAATAGCAAAATTACAAGCTTGTTTGCAGCAAATGTCCCCAGTTAAGCAGATTGAAGAGGAAACTGAAGAGTTGACCAACTAGGTTCATTTTTTAAACAGTTGTCCAATTACAAGCTTGTATGTTTAGGTTTTTTTTATTGTTGAAATTTTACTTTAAATTGGTCTTTAATATTTACTGGAGATTTTTTTTTTTTTTTTACAGATTCAGAATGTACACATGACATGGTGGGACTTTTGGTAGTTTATTTATTTATTTATTTGCTTGACTAGTCCTAGACGAAATTGGAGTTAATGTTGCCTCTCAGGTCAGTATTCGTAGGAGTATTTTATGAATTTATCTTGTTAGTTGATGCTATTTTTCATGTATTAAATTGGTTTTAAATTTAACTTGCTTTCTTGAAAATCTAGAAATCCCCTAGATGTTGATTTGTGATTATGTATCAATTTTAAGCAGTATATAACAATCCCAATCAAACAATCAAGACAAATCGACACAATAATTTTAACGTGGAAAAACCACAATTGGACACCTCCAACTGTGATTAAAAAACCACGGGCAACAGCCACAAAACAATCCACTAAGAAGATTTAAAGGAATTACACAGGTATACTCTCAATTACCTAGCGAATCCACGCCTAATTGAACCAACCTCTATGTGCCTCTTCCAACCCCGTCTTCACCTCAGAATTGTCTTCACGATGAGCCACTCCAGAATCCACCGAAGCTTCAGACTTGAATTCTTCAGAATCCACCAAAGAACAAAACTCTCTCTCTTGTGTATAACAAACAAAACCTTTGATGTACTATCTTTAAACCATGAGTTGAATACTCAATAAAACATCAAAGAAAACTAACAAAATATCCCCAGATATAAACCTTAAGAACCAAAAAGAAAATCTGGAGGAATTAAATAGTTTTAGGAGAAAACCAACTATTTATCGAAAATCCAAAAGTAATCCTAGTTTTGGAAGAAATCCAATTACTTATAGAAATCCAAAAGTAATCCTAGTTTTGGAAGAAAATCAACTTCTTAAAGAAATCCTTGTCAAACGGGATTGCCAATAATAAAACCTAACAATCTCTCCCTTTGGCAATGCCGTGACAAAACACACCTAACAAATAAAATCCTAATCACCCCAACCCATTACAACCAACAAACACAAACTTCTTTCTCAAGATTAAGATCTGCAAAACAGCTATTAGTGCTACAATCTCCAAAACAACTATTAGTCTCACAAGAGTATATGAAAAAGCAATAAACATATGGCTAGATTATCTTGAAGCATTTGAAGCATGAGATGGAAAACGTGAATAGATGCGACTTGGAGATTTTAAGAACATGCAGCATGAAAACTTGAAAACTAAAACACATGCACCCGACACATGGCATGAATATGGCTTGAATACATGAAATCCTAAGACACAAGCACCGGACAATCTTACTCCCCCTTGTTGTCACGAATTGACAAAGGAAGCTCAATTAACTAAAGCAAGATCAAAAACCACACAAACAGGAACAAGATGATGGAAAAATTAATAACCTACGAGATGTAAGCAATAAACAAGTAGTGGATAGCAACACACAAACCAACTAATGCCAATCTCTCTTTCACTCAGAGCAACCACAAACACTGTACAGAAAACAATGAACAAAAAGAATCCGACAAAAATAATATGGTGGAGCAAGCAAGGAATTTCTGATTTGTACCTTGAAACACACAAGATTATCCAAGAAGCACAATTACTTGAAAACACAATGTGCACAGCCTCTAGAAGATTCCTCATAAAAGAAAGTGATGCAATATGTGAAAAGCATAGATCCCATGATAAAAGTGTGTGTGTGACTCTTGGAGTTTGACAAACACTAGATTCAAATCCTAGCAGTGATATGAAAGCTGGACCTCTGACAAGAGAATCTAAGCACAACTAAGGAAAGTCAAACCACTAGGAATCAAGGGGTATTTGGTGAGTAAAGACGGAGGCTCCTCCTCAATCAATGAATCCTTTATTTTTTTCTTTTTTTTTTCACATCTTTTTCTTTTCTTTCTTTTGCACATTTTTTTTCTTTTCTTTCTTTTGCACACTCATTGGCAGCTGACACGCTCAAGAGTATGGAAACCGAACCAGAGAAGTATGGATATAATAAGGATGGCCTGGTTGGTGACTCTGAGGTAGCCTTTTCCTCATGCCTGGACTACAAAGAATAGAGGGGAAAGCCATGGAGATGCAAAAAGATGGAAGATGGTTAAGAGACTCAACATCACCCATGATATGCTAGTATAGGTCAATTCCTCTAGAAAAGCAAAAGATACAATGCCAGAAGTCCATAGAGAAAAAATAATCACTAAGGCGGAAGACTTCGATATTTGCTAATCCAAGAGTGTGTACAGAATGAGACATACTAATCAAAAAACACACACTCCAAAATGAGTAATGACCATAGAAAGCACACACATATTAACATGTAATGGATATTCTTATCAATTTCAATATGCACTAAGGACCACTCAAAAAATTTTAAGCTTGCAAAACCATGCTAAAAAAATCTTTTTTTTTTCTTTTTTTTTTTTTAACCCAAAGCAAGACAAAAAACGAACATGCACACATTTTTTTCTTTTTAAAAAAAACAAAACACACAGAAACCCAAAAACTAAAACAAATAAACAAATTAACACAAGTCAAGTTTTCTCACCCAAACCGCTTTAGTATAAACAAAGTTGTGAGCATTGCGGTTCTTAGGTGGTGTCTTGACGTTGTGGTTTCCTTTGCTTTCAATGGGAACCCGTCTCGACTTGGTTTCCAACTTCCTATTTTTAGGTCTAGGCAAATACACTCTCCCATGCAACTTATAACAATAAGGGCGGATATGACCATGCATACCACAATGATGACAAATAAAAACAGGGTGTACCTTCTTTTCTTTTACCTTACCAACTCTAGGAAGTTTGAGAAGTCCATCCTTATGTTGAATTTTTTGTTCTCCCTTTCCTTTAGTTCTTGTATCACAAGATGTGGAAGCCTTCTGTTTTTGCTCTTTCTTACCACCAAAGCCAATGCCACTCTTGTCAGAACAAATTTGTTGAGACCCAATGATATTGTCCAAAGTCTTTGATCCTCTGTTCCAAAGACCAATGGTAGCCATAGCACACTTGAGTTCTTCCTCTTTCTTGATCATTAGTTCTTCCAAGGCAACTTGAGACATCTCGAGAGATTCAATCTTTTCTTCATACATTGCATAGATTTGCTGTAGCTCATTCCTCTCTGTCTCACAAGTCAAGAGCTTTGCACAAAGAACTTGTCGATCATCAGCTACCTTGATGGCATTAATCCTGGCCTCGGAAATCTCCTCCTTAAGTTTGACATTCTCACTTTCACATGCTTTGAGTTTCTTTGTGAGTTTGTCATTCAATTTGAATAAGTTAAGAGACTCCTTATACAACTTTTCATAAGCTTGCTCAAGCTCTTCATGATCACTCTCCGAGGATTCATCATCAGTGATATTCTCAACTGACCTCTTCGGAGAATCTGTTTGTCCTTCAACTTCGGAAGCCGCCATGAAAGCAAGGAATTGTTTATGTTCCTCTTCACTTTGATCTTCATTGTCACTATCATCTTCATCAGATTCTGATTCATCATCCCAAGTGATAGTGAGGGCTTTCTTCTTCTTCAAACGAGTGGGGCATTCTGAAGCAAAGTGGCCAAATCCTTGGCATTCATAGCATTAAACTCTTTCAGAGTTCCCTTGTATCTTTCCTTCTCCTTCTTGGCTATAGAATTAATTTTGAGTTTATCTTTGCCTTTAGATTTATGAGTATGAGTAGATTCCAAAAGATTAAGATTCTTTTTGAAAAAGGATTTTTTAAATTGTTTAACAAAAGCAGCCGTAATCTTGGAGAGTATCTTACAATCCTCATCAGAATCCTCTCCAACTCTATGAGCACTACTAAAAGCAATATCTTTTTGTTTCTTTTTGAAATTTCTATGTGCCTCATAAGTTTGGAGATTTCCAACCAAGTGATCCAGTTTGAGGGTGTCAACATCTTGAGCCTCCTCAATAGCCGTAACTTTTGGTTGGAATTGATCGGGTAAGGATCTCAAAATTTTTCCCACAATCTTAGATTCCGGTATTTTTTCACCTAAATTGAAGCTGGAATTTACAATGTCACTCAACTTCGCATAAAATTCATCAAAGGTCTCACTATCTTTCATTGAAAGGTTTTCGAAACTAGACATGAGCCTTTGAAGTTTTGAGCGTTTAACAGAAGGAGTGCCCTCATGAATAGTTTGTAAGATATCCCAAGCCTCTTTTGCGACTTCACAATTGCAAATACGACTAAACTCTTCAGGTGTGACAGCGCAAAAGAGAGAATTGATAGCTTTATTATTCCAGCTACTATTTTGGTAATCAATTGTGTCCCACTTATCAATTGGTTTGGGAAAAGTTACTCCATCAACGGTAATCGTTGGTTCAGCCCACCCATACATGACAGATTGCCAAACTTTTTCATCAATAGATTTTAAAAACGATCTCATCCGAGCTTTCCAAAAAGAATAATTAGATCCGTCAAGTAGGGGTGGTCGAACCATAGAATTTCCCTCACGAATTGTATCCATTATCACAAATCAAACAAGATCTCGTTCTAAAAGATTTTTAAAAAATAGAACGACCCGCTCTAATACCAATTGAAAAATCTAGAAATCCCCTAGATGTTGATTTGTGATTATGTATCAATTTTAAGCAGTATATAACAATCCCAATCAAACAATCAAGACAAATCGACACAATGATTTTAACGTGGAAAAACCACAATTGGACACCTCCAACTGTGATTAAAAAATCACGGGCAACCGCCACAAAACAATCCACTAAGAAGATTTAAAGGAATTACACAGGTATACTCTCAATTACCTAGCGAATCCACGCCTAATTGAACCAACCTTTATGTGCTTCTTCCAACCCCGTCTTCACCTCGGAATTGTCTTTACGATGAGCCACTCCAGAATCCACCGAAGTTTCAGGCTCGAATTCTTCAGAATCCACCAAAGAACAACTCTCTCTCTCTCTCTTGTGTATAACAAACAAAACCTTTGATGTACTCTCTTTAAACCATGAGTTGAATACTTAATAAAACATCAAAGAAAACTAACAAAATATCCTCAGATATAAACCTTAAGAACCAAAAAGAAGATCTGGAGGAATTAAATAGTTTTGGGAGAAAACCAATTATTTATAGAAAATCCAAAAGTAATCCTAGTTTTGGAAGAAATCCAATTACTTATAGAAATCCAAAAGTAATCCTAGTTTTGGAAGAAAATCAACTTCTTAAAGAAATCCTTGTAAAACGGGATTGCCAATAATAAAACCTAATAGTTATTAACATCACTCAAAGGAAGAATTGCTAGCAACACGACCAAGGATGCTAAAAGGAAGAGGAATACCTTTAAGGCCCCTTGCACTATGGATGAGGCTTTACGTGTGCGGGCAAGTCCCTCGCTACCTCACACTATGGATGGAGCATCTTCTCCATATGTTTCGAGGTAAACTTTATTGCTAAAGTTCTATTTGTTTTGAAATTGATTTGTATCATTTGTTTATATTTATATCTTGTGTTATATTATAAGTAAATTGATATCCATATTTCTTGTGTATTAACCTTTTCATATTTCTTTCATTTTAGGATGAAGCGGAAGAGGAAGAAGAAGACCTTTAAGGCCCCTTGAGCTATGGATGAGGCTTTATGTGTGCGGGCAAGTCCCTCGCTAGCTCGCACTATGGATTTTTCAGGTCCAACAATTTTTTATGTATGCGACAAGGTCGAGTATTTTCCCCAGGGATAAAGGAATGGGGTACAGGCACTAAGATCCAAGTAAAATTTGATTATAAGTTTCGGCCGGTGGAAAATGATGGCAAAAGGTTGAACGGACAATTGGGGTTGATCGTGTGTAGCGGGCATAGAGTCTCACTTACATATCTCAGTTGGAATGTGATGCATGTTGATATAAAGGAGAATATTTGGCAGAAGGTGAAGGTATGATACTCTGAAATATCTAATAATTCAATTTATTGATAGCCCCAACATATATGTTTATTATAATTTTAGGAACTTATAATTTTAGGCATTTCTTAAGTTTCTATGGATCCTCCAACATGTCCCCTTCTCTAATTTTAAGTTGAGGAAATTATTCTGCAATCTATACTACTCAATTTTTTAATTTGTGCTTTGTAGGACAATTTGGTATACTGTCTAGATAAATTCAAGGAGGTTTGTATGCGACTTTGTAGGACATCGTGGAAAGATCATAAAAGCAAGACAAAGTCCAATTATTGGGTTCCATTCAAGAATGATTCGAACATTGCTTCTAGAGTACCTACTAACATAGTGCCAACCCAGTGGAGGAAACTTGTGCAATATTGGGCGAGTAAAGAAGTACAGGTATAAGTATTCTTTATAAAATTTTAATTAATGTTTTAATGATAAATATAACTAATGTTTGATATTCTAACCAATGTCATAGGCGATTGCTAAGAAGAATTCTTTTAATCAGGGATTTCGTGGGCCTCCACATACGATCGGAAGGACATCTTTCTCAGATATTCGTTTCAATGTATTGATCTAGTGCTGGACTTAGAACTTATTATGTTGTGAAGACTTGAGCTCCTAACTTGAAAAAAATTGCAGCTGACACGTAAAGGAGAGCGGATAGATAAGATGAGTCTTTGGAAGAGGGCACACAACCTGAATGATCCCGATGTGGTGGTAATTATGGTATGTCTATGGTTTAAAAGTTTCTACACATATTTTGCACTTTACAAACATTGTTCTTATGTTTTCAAAATGTAGGAGGAATACAATGCGTATCTTTGGAAAGTTCATAAGGAGCAACATACGATTGAGTATTGCAATGGGATTTACCATAAAATTGTTGGGAATGATGGACATTGGCATTGCAAGACTTATGGGAGAGGAGTGCCATGGAGTGCGGTGTACGCGCGAGCCAGCAACCCATCCTAATCATCAACAGCCCCTTTATTTATTGATGAGATCACATGACGTATGACACAAGACATTGAGTCTACGTTCACTATAACAATCGAGAACTTGACGACACGTGTTTTGTTCTTAGAGTAACAAGGTGTGGCTAGGAGTACAAGCTTGAGAGAGGTGCAATACTTACAAATTAATGAATTTTACGTTTTATCAAATTTATATATATACATATGGACATTATTAACACATTATACCAACAAATTGTAGGTGTCGGATGCATCTAGGGGGCAACAAGCTTCAAAAGAAGATGAGGTGCTTCTCTAACTTTATTAGTTCATTTGATGAATAGAGATATTGTTACAATTGACTATGGGATTGGTCTCTAGATTAAGTCGGTCCATACAAAGTTATCAAATATATATATATTTCACCAGAAAAAAAACTATACTGATTTGTTTGGTTCCTTTAAGAAGGGAAGTTTACAGTAATTGAAGAATTTTTTAGATCACGCATAGTTTTAGTCCTGAAACACCTTTTGGGAGCTTTGAGGGGTTTGGACAGTTGCTCTCACTTTCTATGAGCATAAAGAATGGTTCATATAATAACTTATCTATCATGAAATGACCTGTTCGTATGGTATTTGTGTTGATGCACTAGGACATTTGTTTGATCAGTACTTTGTTTGATGGGATATTCTTGCCAATGAAGTACTCAATGGTGTTAAATTGATCAACAGTGCTCTTTTGTCATTGTTTAGCCAATTATTTTATTGGCTTGATTAATTTATTATGTAAATTTTGTATAGCAATTTGATTAATAATCTATTCATATTATTTTATACTTTGGATGATTTTACTATTTTGGGTGTAGTGTTTAAATGAGATCCTCACAACTGAGTCTTAGAATTGGTTGTTTCCAGAGAGGTGCTTGTTAATCTTTGAGAGGAATTGTTCGGTATTATCTTATGCATTGCTTTTTTTTATGGGGGAAACTTAAGCTTTATTTTGAGTCTTACCTTTTCCTCAACTTTCTTGTTTTTGATCTCTTTGTGGTTGGTGACTTTATGTTGCACTTAGTTGATATTTATGGGATTAACAAGTAACGCCACTTGACATTATGAGGTCCACTGGGAAAGAGTAAATAATTGGCAACCATTTGAAAGCTCTGGAGGTCTTTAATTGAAGTTAAAGAATATCATGAAAAGATCATTGTTCTTACAAATTTTTTATTCTAATATTTCTTCTTCTTCTTGCAGCATAGTACTTACATTTGTGCTTATTTATTTGTTATTTGATGTTTGAATTTGTTTGCTTTAACATGTCCTACTTTGTTAGTTGATGTTCCAAGGGAGAAGAATATATTGATGTATATTTTTGCAGATAGTGTTGAGGGAGTAGTTGATATGATTGAGTGGGTGACATTGAGAGCTAAACTGATATTTATTTGTTTATTTTTAAGTACTTGAATCTATTAGTATTTTGTATACATACTTTTAAGGATGGTTGATGGATATTTGTTTTGCATGTATAGAAGTTTATATTTTGTATGTACACTTTTTTTTTTTTTTTGAAGAAAGATAATTTTGTTGAGGGAAGTGATGGAAAATAATACGTGAGTATTAAAAATTTTTCAAGTATCACTTTACATTTATTGTATATAATATTTGAATATATATATATGAGAATATAGGTTGCTAAAACATTATAGGCTTTTTTTTAAATTTTTTTTGCGACGGTAACAAGATGGTTGCTAATACATTGTAGGCATTTTAAAAAAAATTTTGCAATGGCAAAACATTAGTCACCATAAGTAGATTAGCTGGTCGCAAATAGTTTGCGACTACTATTTTGCAGTTGTAAAAAGTATTTCTCACCCCCACATTCGCGACCCCCATTTGCAGTCACATGGGCCTTTGCAAAAAGTTTTTGCGACTGTATTTTTATTATTTGTGAAGGCTTATAGCGGTCACAAAAAGTACTTTTTTTAGTAGTGTAGTTAGAAATTTTAATTTTTTTTTATTAATTATGTTAAATAAAATTTTTTGACAATGAGATATTTATAATTTTCAAAATTGCAAGGGGCAATATGTTTTTCAAACAAATCTCAACTTGTATTTTACCCTATTTTCATTTTATAAGTTTGTATCAAACATTTTGATGTCTATTTATAAATTATGGGATAAAAATAATTTGAATAAATTTTATAAAAAATTTAAAAGTTAGGAGAAAGATACTTTCCCTATAAACATATTTTATATTTTTTTATATTCAAATTAAATATATAAAAAATGATTATGGAAAAAAATTATAAATGAGTGAAGAATCAATTTTAATTATAAAAATAGTAGAATCCAGTCTTAAAATGATGAAATTGCTCCATTCTCTCTTTTATCTTTCCCTCTGCAACCACCAACTCCTCCACTATCTTCTCTTGCCTACCCTCACACCTCCTCTCGCCAGAACCCCCCATTCTCTAGCCCATTTTCCTACGTCATTTTTTTTTTCCTGTTTGCAAACATCCAACATGTGTGCATGCATTAGATAAAGGAAGATCATGACTGAAAGAGATGGAAATTACGAGTGTGGGAAAGAGGGTCTAAGATTTGTAAAAGGGATTTGTAGGGAATCAAGGTGTAGTAGTGGTGGAAGAGGGCTTAGGGATATCGTGGTGGTGTGAGAGTATGAAGAGGTGGCAAGGGAAGAGTGGAGAAGGTGAGGCCGATGATGGTAAATGTTAGTCATAACATGAATAACATGGATTTTGATGATTTTATTTTGATTTATTTGAAAGAGTTAAATTGTTTGAAATCTCATAATTAATCTAATATCATAATTCATCTTTTCTATGTCTAATTTATGTTTTTTGGAGACCACAATTGAAGCTTAATCAAGCAAAGAATAAAGCAGAAGAAGTGGTAGAACACAGTAGAAACAGCAGTACAAAGCAGGAGGTCAAAACCACACTGGGTGGTCAACTGGGCAGACGGATGATGAGTGTAAAATTCGGCCAAGTTTGCTTCACCGCATGGACATCCGAGTGGTCATGCGGGTGGACGTCCGAGCGGATGACTGTAAATGATGACTCTGGACATCCGGGTGGATGACCACTATGTATGAATTAGTTCTGCAACGATTATTTTTCAAATTCAACTTTGCAACGGTTATCTGATTCACACCCATCTTCCAACGGGTAAAACTCACACGGGTTAGAGATAAAGGCTGACATTGATTATATGTATATTAATTATCTCACCATCACCAACGAGAAGAAACCAATGGTAATAAGAAAGATACAGAGCACTGAACTCTATATATAACAAAGCTCCTATGCAGAAGGGAACAACAAGAGACAGAGAGAAGAAAACCAAGTGCAAGAAATATTCTTTCATCCTTTATCAATCACACACTCTATCTTCTCTGAGTTATTTGAAGAGTTCTAAATGTTTGTTTTATTCATCCTTTAGAAAACATACACTGAGCTTTAGCCTTAAGCTTATTTGCCTTTGAGAGGTTTTACAGAAAAATCTGAGAGCTTCATTATTTTGTATCTACTTGTTAGAAGTTATTCATTGTAGCATTCTTTGAAAGCAAAAACACTCATCACCAACTTGTAAGAGGTCACCAGCTCTCCTATAAAGTTAGAAAATCTGTGGAGGATTACTCTATGTGTATGAGATTACTAGCACCTCTACGAAGCTAGGAAATCTATGGAAGATTGCTCCATGTATATAAGGTTGCTAACACCCTTGTGAAGCTAGAAGCATAGTGGAAAATCTCAAGTGATTGAGGAGTAGATGTGTGCTTGGTTGAAGTTGAACCATTATAAATCGTGTTTGCATTCTCTTCCCTCATCTCTTTAAATTGCTTTAACTGTGATATTCATCTGATATTATTATGATTATTATCTGTTGTACCTATTGTCCTTATTGTTAAGTTTTTTTTTGGATAATTATTATTTTTAATTTGTAGAAATCCAATTTAGCCCCCCTCTTGGGTTACCTTTTGGGTAACAGTAAGGCTAGGGAGAGAAAGATGGTTTGCGGCTATAGAAGGTTGGAGAAAGATGGTTAGATGGCTAGCTGGGAGGATGAGAAAAGGAAGAGAAAGAAAGGAAGGAGAACGAAGAAGTGAAGGGTATAAAATTGAGGCAATGTGGTAAACAAAACTATTTTTGTGAGAGTAAAAATAAAAATAAAAAGAGAAATGGTAAACAAGTGAAGGAAACTACTTGGCTATTTCATAGTTTTTGATAGGAATTATATTTTATTACAAATAGCTTTGTAAAGCCCTACTACTATTAGTCTTTGAGTGTGTTAGTGATTATTTATGTTGTACTACTCTCGATTTTACACACTTTCTTGCTCAATTAATAGTTTAGGAGTCCCTAAAAAAGGTTTTCACATATAGGAAAAATATATCACTTCTAAAGTACCACAAACTTGTTGAAGTGAACTACTAAAAATTGGACCTTTTGCGACGGTCTCAAACGTCGCAAAAGGTTCACTTATCGTCGCAAAAGACTTTTTGTGATGGAGTAGCGACGGGAAATGAGATGTGGCGGAAGGAGGTGTGACAAAAAGTATTTGCGACGGTTACAAACCGTCGCTTTCTTGTAGCGATGACTAATCAATGGTTTTTGCAACGGTTTAACCTGACACAAAAAAAGGGAAAAAAAACTTCACTTTTAGTGACGATATTGGTTGCCGTCGCCAAAACTTTTTTAGAGACGGTATTTGCCGTTGCGAAAAGTATTATTAGCGACGGTTTAAAACGTCGCAAAAAAAGTAAAATTAAATTAATATCGTATTTACCACAATTTAAACCGTCGCTAAAAATTTGAACTAATATGCATATGCAACATGTTAACCCGTCACTAATAAAATATAAGAAAATTATGATTACATTAGCGACGGTTTATTATTGTCACAATAAAATTATTTTTATAAAATCAATATATATTTTATGAATCCATTCCCTGTACAAATTATTAATATTTTGTAAAATAAAATACATCCACATCCACATCCACATCCACATTCCACAAAATCATACCAAGAATAATATATATGTACCTTATAACAATTGTCAAACAAATATTCTTTACAAAAACATGTAAAGCATTCACATTCCACAAAATTATACCAAGAATAATATATATGTACCTTATAACAATTGTCAAACAAACATTCTTTACAAAAACATGTAAAACATTCTCCAACAATACTAATAATTTTTTATATTCAATAACTCAAATTTTTGTATCTAAAACAAAACAAAAGTATCGACAATACAAATAAAAAAAAACATATATATTACAGCTTGTTTTGATATCAATAGTAAGCTCCAATATTGATATGCGAAGATATTATCGCGTACTCAAAAGGGTTGCATCTGCAAAAAGAAATCCAAAAAAAATAAAAAAAAAATCATTTACAATGTAAAACATTTGATATTTATTTCAACTAATAAATAAATAAATAAGATTATAAAC
Organism: Camellia granthamiana; assembly: GCA_036172215.1. Taxonomy (NCBI): domain Eukaryota; kingdom Viridiplantae; phylum Streptophyta; class Magnoliopsida; order Ericales; family Theaceae; genus Camellia; species Camellia granthamiana. The sequence continues at coordinate 153,344,091 of CM069906.1, forward strand.
TCCAATATCAATATGCAAAGATATCATAACGTACTCAAAAGGATTGCATTTGCAAAAAGAAATTAAAAAAAAAAAAAAACTAATCATTTACAGTTAAAAAAGGTTTAACTGTGCTAATGTTTGATTCTAATGTAATAGGTTCTTGAGGAGCCTATTGAAAATCAAGATTTGCATTAAACAGGATGGGTGACAAGTAGCAGCCTGGTAGGGTTGAAGATGACTCACTATTTGATGCAAGTGCTATTTGAAAAAAAAACTATCTAATCAAAGTTTGACTATGTATATCTCTTTTTGCCTTCATTTTACCTTGACTAGTTAGACTCCACGAGCTGCGCGTGTAGGGGTCGTGAGACTTGGGTAAATTTATTTGCTATTTTGGTAAAGAATCAACAATCTACTTTTTCTTTTCAGAATTTACATTAGGGCACGTGATAAAAATAATGTAATCAAACCATGTGCTTATTATGTATGCATAGGCAGCAAACTAAGCAAGAATTGAAGTACCTTTTGAATAGGAGGGAGATGACCAACTGAGTGATTGAAGCAATGATTGGTAGAAATGCCATTATCACTTTCTTTAGCTGGCACAAAAATTAAATCCATTACCTAAACAACCAAGGTTAAACAAATCAATCTTGACATAAATTATACTTCGTAACCTGACATTTTAAGATTGGTGTTTGTGGTGGAAAACTAAATACAAAGCGACTAAACACTAATTTAACCAAATTCCAAGTGCTCACAAAAGTCCAACAAACAAAGAGCCCTACATTTTTCAACCCAAAACAAATTCAATACAAAACAATCTTAAAATTAAAATCTAAGTCCATTCTTATCAAATTGGTTTAACAGTGTCAACAAGGACTCCTTTTCACAGTTAGATATTCCTAAATTTTCACTTTGCTCAGCCTAAACACAACAAGGACAAATGTAATTGATTCAAGAAATTGAAAAACTAAAAATTAAGAATAATAAGCTTCGTGCCTCTAAGTTGAAGCAAATGCAAAAACTGATCCACGAGAGAGCAATATAAGACATCAAAGCATACCGGAACAATTCACTTTTTAAACAACAATGGATGTTTTTGAAGTTTTCATTGTTTGTTTCCAAAAACACGAAAAATGAGAATAAAACCAAACATGCTGCTCTGTTTGGTTGAGCTTTTGGCTCTAGTTTACCAATTTTTTTTCAAAAACTAGTTTGGTGAAAGAAAAAAAAAATGTAAACACTCAGTCTTTGTATATAGTTTTCTCAGGAAATAATTTTCAAAAATTAAAAAAGATGTCTTTTGATGTTTAGTTTTGCCAAACTATATTATAATTTTTCAAAACAAATTCAGAAAACAAGTTCTGAATTTTAGAAAGGTAAAGTCCTAAATTTTAGAAACTGATCCCTAGTCAAAGGCCCCAATTTTCTTCCATGAATGAGACACCCCCCCTCCCCCCCCCCCCCCCCCCCCCCACAAAAAAAAAAGCACAAGCATTAAAACAAAGGGTAAAATAATGAATCCATGAAAACCGTAGTGAGAAACATCAAAGCCCACAAATGTAATTAAAAACCCTAGAACCCCCTTAAGCAATTATAGCCAAGTAGTTAGTCAAATCCAAATTCCACAACCGCACAAAACTTGAACCAAAATTAAATAAACCCAAATCCCATCTTTAGTAACAGTTGAGTAACAGTAACAAATCAATTGAAACAAAAAACAACCCATACCCTCCACCACCACCTCCACCTCCACCAACACAGCCCCGCCATCTCTTGACCACCAAAAACATCCTTTCCCATCACAGCCCCGCTATCTCTACTACCAAAATCCTCTTTGCCGGCTAATGTCTCTACCACAAAAACCACCTTTACCCTTACCCTCCTCCTTCTCCTCCTCCTCTCGGACCAACGACCCATATCCATCTATCCCACCCTCCAATACCGAAACCCCCTCCTCCTTCCCTACCACAGATCCGCTATCCTCCTCCCCACCACAACGCTGCCACATCCCCCTCCCTCCCGGACGCCCTTCACAAACATACAACCAGAAAAAGGAAGATAGAGCGGTAGAGAGAGGAGCAGCCATAGAGACATACCTGTGAGGTAGAGAAACTGCTGCTTGGTGACGGATCTTGGAATGAGAACAATACGGGTAGGGTTTTACTTGAAGTCTATAGTTTTGGACTACATAAAAATATCTCTAACTTAATACTAAAACACCGAGAAAAATAATATTTAGTTCAGCTCAAGTATCGTGTTTTAAAACAATATCATAAATTACAGAGTTTGTTGAAAAATGTCAAGAATAATTTTGTTTTTGTAGAGTTCTGTAGAAACATTGGAAAAAAAAATGCTGAGAAAAGTCTTTTTTGTTGTAGTGAGTTTGTTGAACCATAAAATTATACTTTTGGCTTTGTTTATTTTTCAGGAAACATTAGAAGGAAAGAGGGAAAAAAAAAAAAAACAGTTTCTTGAACAAAAAAAATTAGTTTGTTGAACCCAAAAAAAAAAAGCCAAAAAAAAAAATTCTTTTGCCTAGCCAAAAAAGAAAAGAAAAGAAAAGAAAAAAAAAAGAGGAGAAAACAAAAAAGCACATAAACATTTTACATAAAAAAATACGGCGGGTAATGTACAAGAATAAAACCTTTTGCGACGGACTAACAAATGGTGTCGCAAAAATAAAACTTTTTGCGACGGACTAACAAATGACGTCGCAAAAAAATAAAAAAACCGCAAGACGAAAAAAGAAATTTACAATGGGTAATGTACCGTTGCGTATAATATTAATTTTTGCCATGGTTTTGGATTTTCCGTCTCTAATAATTGTATTTATTTGGTCCCTTTTTGCAACAGTCAATTGGCGTCGCAAAAAAAATCCTTTTGCGCGACGGTATTTTTTGCCGTCTCAAAAACTTGCTTTTTGTGATGATTTTCAAACCGTCGCAAAAAGTTCCATGGCTAAAACCAACCACAAATTTGACAAAGCAAACTAAGCCGCATTATGGCCATTTTACATTCAATCAAGGGAGCTTCTATTTTTACACATCTTTTTTGTTTGACAATCAACTTCTGAATAAAATTATTTGATTTGGTTATATCTTTAGTTTGAAAATTGATTTTCGAACAAAACTATAGATAAAAACACTTGTCTACCAACTTTTGAAAAATGCTAGCATATGATTTCGTAAATTCATGAATAAGAAATCAATACAATATAAGGTGCCTCAACCTTCCCTATCAATATCATGGAATTATGTCACAAAATTCCCTTTCATAAATAATTTATGTTTAGACAATTCTACAAATTTTAATTGACGTTTTCAATCAAGGAAAAAAATAAAGAAAAAGAAAACTTGTTTGGATGATTAAGAAAGTTAGCACCAGTAATAAATCAAAAGAAATAGAGAGGAATTGGGAGAAAAAGAACTCTAGTAAAAACTCATGTTTTCTTTGTCTCAAAAATTGGTGAGATGAAAGTTGTTTTCTAATTATTTTTTAAAAATATTTAAATTACTTATTTGAATACAAAGCATTGAAAAAAATATATGTATCCTCGTTTATTTATTTTTCATCCTAACAAAAGAGTGTAGTAGTTTTATGTGGTCAGAATTGTTTTACGTGATTTATTTTGTATCCATAGTTTTGTTGGTGGAGCATTCTATTATCTTCAACTTCAATTCAATTAGTTGTTGTCTCTTCGCTTTCTTCTTCATTGATGTCTTCTTTCTCCATTGATAGGAAACACTGATGTAGTAGTTTCATGGTGTGGGACAAATAATATGGGAGTTGTATTCACTGTCTAGTGACATGGCTCTCAAACCACACATTTGATTGTAGCTACATACAAAGAACCTGATTTTTTTTAATTTTTATATGCATTTTTTTTCCCCTTTTTGAGTCCAAATAAAACTGAATTATGTGTCAACAATACATATTTAAAATAGGTTTTTGTTCATCAAAAATCCTGTAGAATTTTAAAAAATAAAAAATAAATAAAACACTATGATGGTGTTTGTTTTGAAGGATTGGGGCATGAGATCCGTTGTTTGGTAGCCAATTTTTACTCCGGACTATTAGTCCCATATTTATAGGGTTGTTGTATCACATGGGAGGGGGTGAGATAGAAATCATGAGACAACTCATCTCATAGGATTAGCTTATGAAATTATATTTTTGATCCTTTTGTATTTAATATCTTTTTTAGTGTTGTTAATTTAAAATTCTATATTAAATAAAAAATATGAAATATAAATTATAAATTTAGTTTAATTAAAAATAATAAATTAAAAATTATGGTCTTATAAATTAAATTTTTAGTGTTGTTAATTTAAAATTATATATTAAATAAAAAATATAAATTATAAATTTAATTTAATTAAAAATAACAAATTAAAAATTATGGCCTTATAAATTAAAATTATTTAGTGTTGTTAAATTATAAATTATAGATTACAAATTTAAAATTATATATTAAATGAAAATATAAATTATAAATTACAAGGGTAAAATAATCTTTTGAACATTTATCCTTATCCAGTTTGTCCAACCAAATATTGGATTCACTAAAAATAGTCTAATTCAGACATCTAATCTCATGACTAAACAAATATAGGATACAAATCTAGTCTAACCAAATAGTTCGGGGACAATATATTCCAAGACTAACAATTCGATAAATTACAATCTCCCTTATTCAGTCCGTCCAAACAAATGTTACAACCCTATTTAGGATGGACAACTTGGTAAAGAACCCCACAAAACAAGAATTTTTTTTTATATTTTTTAAAGACAAAATATAATTTATACGGTGGTACTACATGTACCAATTAGTGTACTAACTAATGTATAAATACTAGTTATGACATTATTATTAACCCTACTCATTAATCACATTACAAATACCAAAAACCTCTTAAATTATGTCACATCATCAATTGGTGTACTAGCTAGTATACTAATTGGTGCATATAACATTATTCTAATTTATATCTAGCTTACTCTCCAATAAGTGAGGAAAAGGGGAGCACAAAACAATAACGTTGTGTTTAGTTGGAAGATTTAGAATAGGAAAGGGAAAATAGAGATAAAATATGAATATATTTTACCTAATTTTATACACATTTTTCTTTTTTCTTTTCAAAATTTATTCACAAATTTATCAACCAAACACTGCGTAAGAATATCTTATAAGTGAGAAGGGCGCACAAAACAATAAGGTGGTGTTTGTTTTGAAGGATTGAGGGTTGGGGTTGGACTATTAGTCCATCCATTGTTTGGTTCAAAATTTTTGCATCGAATTCTTAGTCCCTCCGGATTATTAGTCTCAAATCTATTGGACTATTGTGTCCCACGAGGGGGTGGGACACAAATGGAGGGATAAGGGGAGATATGAGATTCGGTGGTGAAATGACTATTTTGACCCTCTATTATTTAATTATGTATTATTTTTAGTAAAATTTAACAAAATTTAAATGTCTCAATTTGAAAATAAAATAATTTTATTTAATTTTATTGATGTTTTATTTATTTAATTTTTCAAAATAATTTTTTATAGATATTTTATTGATGTTTTATTTTAAAATTTTTTTTATATTTTATTTAATTTCATTATTTAAATTTAATAGATGTTTTATTTAATTTCATTAGTTAATTATTATTATTTTTTAAAATAAATTTATTTAAAATTTTAATTAAAAAATAACATATATTTTTATTGATATTTTATTCATTTAATTTATTTAATTGTGTAAAAAATTAAACAAAATAAATTTTATTTAATCTAGTTAAAAATAATTAAAATATTAAAGATATGTTTAATATTGCTATTACTTAGTAAATAATTGAAAAGAATAAAATAATCATTTGAACATTTATTATTTTCCATAATATCCTAAACAAACATAGAATTCATATTTTATCCAATCAAATAGTCATTTCCTGACATCTAATCCCATGACTAAATAAACACGGAATACAAATCCAGTTCAACTAAATAGTCCAGAGATAATGTATCTCAGGACTAATAGTTATTTCTTAAAAGGATTTAATCATTTATCTCTCAATGACAAATTCGAGGAAAAATATGCATTCTCGTGATTTGTATTCAAAGACCAATTAGAAATTGAAAATTTGGATTATGAAATTGCAAAATATAATTTTTGAAATGGATTAATACTTCCAATTGAATAAGTATGGATAAAGGATGAAGATAGAAAAGTAGATTTTTAATCGTAACTAAATATTCAATTTTAAATTTGTAGAGAAGAAATTGAAGAAAAATAGCTATTAAACAATGACTTTGGTTTACTAGAGATGTGGACATATTGTTTTAGCTCGGTAGAAACAAAGTCTTTTTCCTTAGAATTATTGTATTTCAAATAGAAATAGAAAATGAAGGAACTAGAAAGATTACTAGAATCACTTTTTTTTAGAGGGATCATCTAAAAAGTAAATCGTTTTGAATGTATTTAACCAAAAAGTTAACATAAATATTATATTCTAACATCTCTTTATCTAATCCGTCCAAACAATCTAATCCGTCCAAACAAACACACCTAAAAACACGTGAACTCAGCTGATGACCCGGGTATAAATAGGGACTAATAAAATTCTTCCATCCCACTTTGCTTTTGGCGAGGCTCTCGACAACAATATAAAATCAAGCCAAAAAAACAAAATTAAGAAAAGTCAGTGTAACAAATATTAGAACATCTCTGATGGGTGTTTAATAATATAGATAGCTATTGCAATATTTCAACAACGAACAGTGTCTAAAATTCTAAATTATAGTAATGTTACTCCAATAATTTCTTAACATTTTTTTTTTAGAACCACCAAATTTTTTTATTCTGCTAATCAACTAAGAAAAGTCGGTAAATAATTGTTTCTTTGCACATTTTTTAGATCAATCAATTTTTCCTCAATCAACTATTACTTTTCCAATTACCAACCACTTGATTTTTTCTATTACCAACCACCATTATTTAACGACTTTTTTTCCAATCTAGAAAATCAACTTAGTGCCCTAAAGTGCCAATGCCAGCAACTGCGTTGAAATTTTGTCACAATTTACATTTTCATAAAAATTCCCGGCAACAACATGATTTTTCTACATATTACCTTTGCCTAGCAATTATTGCAAGGACACCATAACAATTTCAATTGCAGAATAGTGTGCATACTCTTCTACTCTACACACACACACATACATATAAACACAGAACCCTTTTCCGAGGATGAGAAGCTATTTAAGGCTCTATTTGAATCATGGAATTGGATAAAGATTTGAAAAGAGAGAATGTACATAAAATGTGAATGAAACATAACTATATTTCATACATTTCTTCTTTTTCTCTTTTCAAATCCCTACTCTAAATGCAGCGTAAGTAGAAGCAAAAAGTTTAAAGCTTTGTGTTAGAGTGCATTCATATTCACCTGTGTTATAAGCCCTAATGTTAGAAAACAAAACTGCTACTAAAAACTGCAAATAATAAGCAGCTTTTGTTTCATGCAGATGTCTTTCTGATATATGCGAAGGGAAAAAAATTTCATGGCAAGCCACTGATACAAGGGATAACAATGTATGAGAGAAGAGGGGGGGGGGGGGGGGGGGGGGGGGGGGGTGTTGAGATTCTGAACAATCCCAGTTTTTCTATTAAAAAAAAAAAAAAAAGTTTTAAATTCAAACTGGAATAGTGAGAAGTGATCAAATTATAAGACCAAATGAATGCTTCTCAAACTTTTAAGATGGAAGGATTTAAAAATAATCAAGCACCTCATGAGGCATCTCCATTCAACCTTGTCAAATCACCAATCATCCCAAGCTCAAGCTGTTAGGAAATGGGTCTTATAATGTATATCAAGTTCTCCAACACGATCCATCACGTGAAACCTTGTCTTGCATGTGGAGATGCAAGCATGAAACATGTAGAAAAACATAATGCAAACAAGGAAACAAACGCAAACGGAGGGACTTAAACTAAAAATCTCTCCTACGAGTTTTGGTACCATTTTAGATCACCATTTGTCCCACAAAAACTTTTAGGAAATGGGTCTAACAATGTATATCAAGCTCTCAAACAAATCCCAAAACTAATTCTTCTATTGAGAAACACATTGTTATTTGCAAGCCCTAAGGAAATGAAATAATGAAATCCAAGAAGACAATTGTTCACAGTAAGGACGCTAGTGGAGCCATTAGTGAAACGATTTGTTTCACCCCTACCATTGTTCACAGTAACATGAAAAGTTCTATTATTCCTTACCTATAAACTACCATGGCCACCTTCTGTAGGTATTCCCCCATCTTCAACCTCCCAATGGGTGAACATAAATTTTGTACCACCTCTCTCCCATGAAAGTTGTTTTGATATCCATGTCTACCCCCAATTACCTTTGGAACAGCTCTCAAATGGACAGTAAGCTTTGAAACCAATTTCAAAACCTTTAACCTCAATTCTTGCTTAAAAAAAGTTTGACAATTTTTTAGTTCTATTATCAATATTGATCAATCCACCAGAAGCATTACTAGTTACGGTAAAGACATCTACTCACCAGCACTTCAAAAAGGAAAATTTTGTAGTGGCCCCACCCCAAGAAGTAACCACTTCACTCCTTAAAACTTCTAGCTTCCATTTTCATATAATCACCATAAAACGATCCTTAGTAGCAAGAATCGTGGATGATACTCATGAATCTGAGGAAGAAGCGCGATTTTGCGCTTCTAAGGAAGAATCACAAGTTTGAGGAGTGAGAAACGCGAATTTGATGCGAGAAGGAAGCGATAAAGATCTCGACCTCACTTTCTGTCTTCTCTCTCTCGATCTCTCTGTCTCTCAATCTTCTTCTCTCTCTATCTCTCGATCTTTTTCTCTTTCTGCCTCTCGTTTTCCCTCTCTTTTCCTCTCGATCTCTCTGTCCCTCATTCTTTTTCTCTTTGATCATCTTCATCACTCTCTTCTCTCACTGTCGATCTCGATTGTCTTCGTCTCTCTCTTCTCCTACTCTCGATCTTCTCTTCATCTTTGAGCTTCTCTCTCTCTCTCTCTCTCTCTCTCTCTCTGTTTTAATATAACATAATTTATCATATATAATATATATAATAAAATTTATAAATTATAATTTTTATCATATATAATAAAATATCTAATTGTTATTTCTTAAAATATCATACATAATAATAATTTTTGTAAATTATTATTTCTTAAGTTTTTAACATATAGTAAATAAAATAAATCATCTAACTGTTTAAAAGAAATCTAATTAAATCATATATAATAGTATCACTCCATTATCACTCTGTAAGCGCTCCTAATCTACAACTCCTCTAAGTGACCACGTTCCCCTGCTCCCGCTTCGTGCAACTAAGAACCGACCCTCAAGAAGCACATCTTCTCAAATCTCCAAACCTTTCAGCCTCATCCTTGGATCTGCAAAAAACCAAAGCTTTGTTAATTTGAAATGATCAACAAGCAAAGTTCTTCCACATTTTACACATGGCTACCTGAATATGGTTCTAATTTCTACGACTCAAGTTCTCCCCAACAGAAACAACAGCCTTCACCCAATCACCTCTAACACCTATACCACTAAAGTAATTTGGATCTTGCTTAAGCACATCAGAATAAGACATTCCAGAAGCTCCTCTATTTGCCCCTATTTTATAAATAATGGTGACATCTCCAGAACGTATATCTTCCCTTGCCTTTCTCTTCATAATCCTTTCCCCGTCACTTCTCTTCAAAATCCTTATTTCTGCTACTCTTAGTATTCTTATCTCCAAACAACATCTAAACCAAATAAATTAACCATCTCCATCCACCCTTGAGCATTACTCCAAAAGGAATACACCGCTATTATATTAGCGCACTTTCAATCTCCCACCCACATTGATACTTCAAGGAAACACATTATATTATTATTGAACCTTTCAAGAACTTAATTGCCTCCTTCAACATCTGGCTAAGCCAGAAAGCTTCACCCAAGTTCACAGTTAAACAACAACTATGAACTTCGTTCCTTTCTATGATACTAATGAACTCAGCGATTGAAGTCTGGTCAATTTGAAAAATGAAAATCTTCCACTCAATCTTTAAATTTTTTATCTCTGTTATTATATAATCTCCTTGTGGAAACAAAATTCGAAACAAAAAGTGAGATAAATAAATAGACCAAAAGAAAAACAAATAAATTACTAACAAAAATGGAAAAGGGACGACATAGCAAGAGGGCAAGAAGCCGAATCAACAGCGAAAGGGAATGAAACAATAGGATAGGAAATCTGAAAGAAGATGAAAAGACAACATAAGCAATGAGAAGAAATAGATTCTATGGAAGAAACTAGGTTAGTAAAGAAAAAGGAGAATATTCATGAATCTCTCTCATGTGCCTTTCTTCTAATCTTATTCTTCTGCTATTTCTCCCTCTTCTTTTGTATCATCACTTATCTAGTTCTACATCAACTCTAAGGTACGTTATTTGCATTACATGCTAGCATTACACTGTTTAAACTAAACTGTCCATACTAAACCATAGGACCACATTACAATATTATGAACCCATAAGCTCACCTTACAATATTATAAACCCATAAGAGGCCTAATAAATCTTAACTCACGCCTTAAAGACAGTTTAGAGCTTCGTGCATATTTAAAGGCTTGTAAGATGGTTCATAAGCTACAAGCCTGAAAAATTGGACAAAGAATGAGTGCTTGCTATTGTCATCACCTCATTACTGCCAACACCCTATTGACGTCTCTAGTAACTGTCCTACATAAACAAAGCACTCCCTCTTTCCATTCTAACTTTAACAAGTTAGTTATTCTCTTACAGATATAGTGCTACTAGCTACAACAGAGCATTCTAAAAGCAATCTATTGAAGGACAATGCAGACTGCAACTTAAAACTATTGATAAGTCTACCTCCATACTGTTACATCCTTGTTAGCATTGCCAGCTCACATTCACATTGGTCAATATGCTAGCGCAAGAATCGCCATCCACACTCTTTTTGGGCCTAAGTCGGTCTGTTTCAGTGTTAGCCCATTCCCCCTTGCAGTCTCTCATCCAGCCCAAGACCCCATCACGTACCTTTCCCCTACCAGACACCAAGGCGGTTCAAGTTCTCTTGGCCCACCTAACCCATATAATCCATTTAATTGTTATAATATATATATACATATATTATCATTTGATCCCAAGTTATTTTCTTGAAACTTCTAATATGTTATATGTAAGCAGTGGCCACTGAGTGTCCAAGAAATTTTATCAAATTTAATGAAATGATGAAATCTAAGCAAGCAATTTACCAAAATTAATGACTATCCAGCAATGCTAAGTGATCACTATAGCAATATAGCCCTTGACAAACAAGAACTGACGCTCAAAACTAACACAAGATTCTGACGGCCTCTCCTCCCACAAAAAGAAATAAAGAAAAGAAAATTAATTCTTTCTTTCCATCGAAGAAACCTCCTCAAGACCTCACATACAAGTGTACTAGCATTCATATAGCTTAATTGATCTTATCCATTTAAAAAAATAGAAGTTTTATTTAAAAAAAAAAAAAAAAAAAACCCAGAAAAGCATGAACATAACAATGTATAGCATACAAATAATATAATCAAATGCTCGCAAAAGGAACCAAATTTTACAGCAGCCAATTTTTCAGAAACACATAGCATCTACATAAGCATTATTATTGACTCAACAAAAGTAAGTACAAAAAAAAAAAAAAAAAAAAAAAAAAAAAAAAAAAAAAAAAAAAAAAAAAACAGTAGGGTAGCAAGGAAAGAGGGATCTGTACAGGAAACTCAGGAGATTGGGGGTCTGAATCTCCTCAACTACACAGGAGGAATGTTAGAGAAAGAGAAACCCTTGTAACCCTTGTACGCATAGTACGCAATCCGCGTATAATAGAACCCCGGAATGAACAGAACCGACCCCAGAATCGCAAAGAAAATCCCTACAAAAAATTTCCCGAGAAAGTGTCAAATGTCAAAATTCGACAAAAAAAAAAAAAAAAACTAGGGTTTGGGAAATTACCGTGAGCAGTGTCGCCGCCGATTCGATTGAAGGCCATGATGGTGCCGAGAACGATGCCTAGGGTTCCGAAAACGAGGAGAGAGACAGCGAGAGCGATCTCTTTGATCGGAGGGCGGTTGTTTAAGCTGTAAGAGGAGTCCATCATGATGTCTTCGTCGGAAATGGAGAAAGCGTGGTCTACGTACGCCATTGAAGGTGAGTTCGAGCTCTGGTCTTCTTTGATTCTCTCTTTCTCTCTCACTCTCTCTCTCTGATAAAAATATGGGTTTGTTAGATTTGGGGAAGAAGATGGGGGTTTTGTGTTTGTTTTTGAAGCATCAATTAGATGAGGATGATGATGATGGTGTTTCAACTTTAAAGCAACAGACTTTCGGGAGCTTCTATTTACACACCCAAAATACCCTTTTTACACACCCTTTCATTAAACATACTTTTTACACACCCCTTCATTAAACATACTTTTTACACACCCTTTACACACCCTTTCATTAAGTGTATGTGGAGAGGGGATTTGGTGTGTGTGAATAAAAGCCCCCCAGACTTTCCTGCAAAGCAAGACAGAGACGTGAATTACCAAAACTATAAGGGAAAATTACACTTTACCCACGTTTGGTTAATTTTTTTACGCTAATGCTTGAGGCTTTTTGTGGTCACCAAATGACCAACCGGACAACTATTCAGACGATCTGGTGAAATATTTGTTTATTACGGTTGTCATCATGTTGATCGTAGTTGTTAGTCTCTTTATCGAATAACTGGTCAAATGACTGGCTAGACGACTGATTAAACAAATTTGAGATAAATTCGTGCCTCAATATTCGAGGCCGGTAGCATGACTAATTTTTTTTTATATATATTTTGACTTTAAAGTTTTTTTTAATATTTTATATATATATCTATATATATTTATTTTGGCAGGTTTAAAGGTTTTTTTAAAAATTTATTTCAAAAATTAATTTACATTTAAAATAAATAGAAAATAAAACATTAACAATAACGTAATATAAAAATATTTTATTATATATAACTCTTATTTCTTATACAAACTCAAACTTTAATATAATAAACCTCTTATACAAACTCAAATTTTAATATAATAAGATATTTTTATATTATGTGATGGTTAACATTATATTTTCTGTCTAATTTTGAATAGAAATTAATTTTAAAAGTGAATTAAAAAAAATGAAAATATGGAGCAAAATAGAAAAAAGAAAAGAATCTTTAAGGACCAAAAGAGTCAAACATAAAAGGGATAAAGGGGAAATTCTATTTTCACACACAAAATTATCTTTGTGTACATCTTTTCTCAATCAACACATTTAGTAATTTGATTTTTACTTCTTTATCTCGGTCCACACACTTCATATTCCAAATATACCCTCACCTTCTCTATACACATCCTCTCATTCCATCATTTCTCACTCCAAAAACCTGAAATCACATGCGAAAGCAACAAACCATCTACAATCTCTTCATGGAATACGTTCCCGGTGGCACGATTTCAGATGAAATTAAAAGGCAAGGAGGCTCGCTCGATGAGTCTGTGATCGAAATTTATGCTCATCAAATCTTACTGCGCTTGGATTATCTTCACTTGAATAGGTTGGTGCATTGTGATATCAAGGGTCAGAATGTTTTGATCAGCGAAGATGGTATCAAATTGTAGACTTGGGTTGTGCTAGATGGGTGGCGGCAATGCCATTTTTCGGTACACCAATGTTTACGTTGCCGGAGGTGGCGTGTGGTGAAAAATAAGGGTTTTCAGCTGATGTGCGGGCTCTTGGGTGTACTATAATTGAGATGGCCACTGTGTCTCACCCATGGCCGAAGGTTAACGACCCTGTGTCGACTTTGTACAAAATTGGGTTTTCCGATGAAGTGCCGGAGCTTCCCACCTGGTTTTTCGAGAAAGCTAAAGATTTTTCTGGAAAAGTGCTTGAGAAGAGATTCCAAAGAGAGATGGACAGCTAAAGAGCTTCTTTGTCACCTATTTCTTGATGATCTGGACTCGAATTCTCCTAAAGTAGATGAAGAATTTACTCGGAATTCTCCAACGACTGTGTTAGATCAAGATGTTTGAGATTCAGTAGAGGTTTTGGAAGCTCATCGGAATTTGACCCACATCGGTTCATCTTCAAATTTTCCGGTAAAGAGAATCTGAAATTTGATTGGAGATAGTTCAAATTTGCCCAATTGGAGTTGGGAAGAAGATTGGATCCCTGTTAGAAGCAAGGAGGACATTGAAGAAACTGTGACGATTTCAGAGCAGGATTTCAATGTTGAACCAAATGAGAGACAATTAGTTGATACGGAGTCATACAATTTTTCAGCTGTTAATTATGAAGAGTTTGGCAGCTCAATTGTTATAAATTTTGAGGATTTGTTACCAGAAGCAAAGAGCTCTGTTTACACGAAATGGGAAGGTTAGGGATTAAAGAAGTGGGGAAAGTGAATGGAAATACTGTGTATGGTTGAGGTTTGGGCATGGGCGGCAATGGCCGGCGGTGAAGTGACTGGTGAGATGGTGGTGGATGAGATGTGTATTGAGAAATTGTGAGATGTGTGGGTGAGATGGTAATTTTGTTAAAGGATAAAATTGTGATTCTGAAAAAATTCATTAAATGTGTGGAGTAAGGAAACTTAGTGTGTGGAAATAGAATTTCCCGGGATAAAGTGTAATTTATCCAAACTAAAAATAAATAAAAAGTAAAAAAATGATTTATTTTGAAAAGGAAGTTAAAACTTGATTTTTTTTCAAAAACATATAAAATAAATAAATAGATGGTATAACTTAAAAAAGTTAAAAATAAAAAAAGTTACTTTTAACCTCTCTATTAGCACAAGGTTAAATTACACTTTATACTTTAAGAAAACATTTATTTGGCTTTATGAGGGAGAGAATTAGACTGCTAATGAGGAAATACCATATAATGAATATTTAGTTATGAAAGATTGTGGTGGAATTAACATTCCAAGGGATTAGCAATCCATAAGTTTATTGACTCTGGACTTGGACCACAGCCCACCATTGTTGACCTGAGGAGGCAGCCAATTTGAGTCTTCCATTTCGTCATTTTTGTGATCTTTAATGTCTTATCTCATTCCTCTACTATTTATCTTCCTTCACCATCCCATTTCAAGAAGTGATTTCATATCTAATAAGAGAAATATGTCAACTTTGGACATTTGAGAATACAATTACAAACGATGTGTATCAATCCGAGGAATTTGTGCCGTTGATTTTTACTTGTTGAGATTCCATCGAGAGGAATTTAGTGATGGAATTAATAGTTGAAAGACTATTATATCCCTTGTTCTACATGTAGAGTAAGAGTATTTATAAAATTTCATATAGTTTTATTTATTTATTTATTTTTTAAAAGTTGCATTGGTTAGTTTATTAAATAAGATGAATTAAAATATTTTTCATATTATTTTTTTTCAAATAATTTATTTTTGAAAGAAATTTTTAATAAATACTAAAAGAAATATGATTTTTTTTTTATATATTTAGCGAAATTTTAAATAATTTTTACTTATAATTTATATTTTTGAAGTGTCTCTAAATAAAGTGGATTTAAAATGTACAAAAAAAAAATTATAATATTAAAAAAATACTAAAAATTAAAAAATATGAATTTTATATAATAATATTATCTATAGTATTACTAATGCGGTAGCGTACGAACAAACACATTTTATTCTACATATCTAACATAATAACACCACACTAATAATCTCCTCACTCAATTACACTATACTTTTAATCTCCTCCATCCCATGGAGCTAAACAAACGTGGCCTGAATTTTTTAAAAATTCACTAAAAATGAAAAAAATAATTAAAAATTATATTTTTTTTTCAATTTCTTTTGTTTTTAGTATTTAAAAAAAAAAACAATTTGTGTCAAAATTTTACTCTTATGGATTGTCGAAATTTATTTTGAATTTTTATAAAAATTTCACTAAACATGAAAAAAATTAAAAAATCCATTAATGCTGTGTTTGGTTGGAGGATTTGAGGAGGGATTTGAAAAGGGAAAAGGAAAAGGAAAAGGTAGGTGAAATATGAATAAAACATACCTATATTTCATCTAGTTTCACACACATTTCCCCTTTCCCTTTCCAAATCTCTCCCCAAATCCCCCAACCAAACACAGCATAAAAGAATGGTACTCGGTCCATAAATCTAATTTTAAATTTTATATGGTCACAAGTCCAATCGTTTAAATACGAATGATTTTACCTACACCACTATTTTACCTCTTTACACCTTCCATCTCATTACACCACTAAAAAAATGTAATTCTCATTACATCCCCAATATATTTCCAAAACTAACCCTAAATTAACTATTTCATCTCTTTACACCACTAATTTTTGGAGGGAAAAGAGAGAAACACCAGAGGAAAAAAGAAAGCAGGGAAGACGAAGGGTTCGGATGCAGAGAAGACCAGTGGTTCGGACAACAGGAAGGTGTTCGAATGGCATTGTGGTCTGTGTTACCAACCAAAACGATTGAACTCATTCTTTTTATTCACCAAAGATAAGTGACAAACTATTCTTTATCTCTCTATATTGACAGACATATATATATATATCTATATATGTATATCTATCATCTATATCATAATTTTTTCTGAATAAACAAAGAATATTACATTCCCAACACAGTTTTGGTGCCTTTTTTTTTTTTTATTTTGGTGTGGATATTTGGTTATTTTGCTTCCTTGTGTATATTGGCTAATCCATTCATGAGTGAATAGCATTTTGCCACTTTAAGGGAAGCATGACACCAATAAACTACTGATTTTGGTTGAATTTGTCTAGAATACTTGCTTATCAATTTATTGTGAAATAACTAATCTTCAAAGTTTTATGTGATTTCAAAATTTATGCTGACTCTACATTCATCTTGTATTTGCTCATTGAAGTTTTCTTCTTTTATTTATATATATATATATATATTGTGGAATCCCATTTGTATTTTTGGGATTAGGAGTTATCTTTGTTCTATGGAATGCTAAATATGAAGGATTTTTTCTAATTATTCCCAAATCAAGGATTTTGATTTGGGAATTTTTTTACTTGAGACCATAAGTAGCTTTTAGGAGGTGTTAACATTTAATCTTGAATAGTACAACTTGGCATTAAGGATGACCTTTGTATCCAACTTTGAAATACTGGTAGAAATGCTGGATATTTATGTTGTTGATAGTCCTCTGTTTGTATATATATCATTTTCTCATCCTTAAGCACATGTAGTTACTGATGTTTGTGGTGGTGCTGGTAGTTCTTAATTGGGTAAATTACACTTACCTTTCATGAAGTTTAGAAAAAATACAATAAGCCTCCCAAGCTTTGCATAATTACATCGGATTTGTTTTATGTTTTAATTCATAAAACATTTGACCTCTTTTATTTATTTATTCATCAGTAATTCATTAGTCAATATATATTGAAAACTAATGTCATGTTTTTTTGCATTTATTTTAATTCTTTCAGCTTTTATTATACAGTTGTGTGTGAACACCCTCCTCCCTCATAACCACAATGCAATTGTCCTACTGACTGAACCTCCTCT
Source organism: Camellia granthamiana (assembly GCA_036172215.1). Taxonomy (NCBI): domain Eukaryota; kingdom Viridiplantae; phylum Streptophyta; class Magnoliopsida; order Ericales; family Theaceae; genus Camellia; species Camellia granthamiana. The sequence continues at coordinate 153,361,706 of CM069906.1, forward strand.
TTGTATATTTATGCTGTGGCTTTAGAAACCAACTTCAGAAGCCATTTCAGGAAAATTCCAATTGAAATGAAATCTTTAGGATAAATCAATGCAATTTTAGAAGGAATCAATGAAAGGACATTAATTCAAACCCTGGATTTTTGAATCACACACTCTTCTTTATCAATTTTAAGGATTGTTGTTGTAAAACAGGACAAGAATATTGTAATTAATTATCCAGTAATTCATCATATAGGTAAATATCATCCCTATCACAAGATATAACAGTGAGTTCAAAAAACCAACCTATGAACAAAAGATTAATAGCAAACTGTCTCTGAACTAATCAAAAGCAAATGATGAATAATAATGGAATATTTAACATAAATGACAAAACTATGCGGCCGGATGATTAAGCAATGAGTAACAAAAAAATCTTAGGCCGAAGGAAGAGGACTCATCTTTGTTCTTTGATTCTTAACTCTAAATATGAAAATGGGCAATCTAGAGTGATAATATAAGAACTTAAAAAAAGGCAGCTCAAACTAACAATGCTTCTAATCTATTAAAACGTTTGATGTACACCAAGATTTATGACTTGCGAAGTTGGTTTGTGGACATATATGCAACTTGGAGTTGGTTAATTTCTTCAGAAATTGTTCGAAGTAAGAGATACGATTTGTTGACAGCGTCATACAGACCTACATCACAAATATAGACCAATGTATATATGAAATAATTAAAATTTTATGAACAACTATTAAAATATATTTTATACATAGTTATAAGTTTTATGTAATTACATACATTATCATTTTTTGCCTTGTTGCACTTGCTTACGAACTGGTGCATTTGAGATGGTAACACCCTGTGAATAACTATCTTCCCCAGATAGTGCAAACTCAAATGCAGATGGCTCACATTCAGGAGATGTATCGATTTTGAATTGACCACGACCGAGACCTCGGCCCTTACCTCGCGTATCAGTCTTGAGTTCAGATTTTACTGAAAATGTACTGTCTAGACTAATTAACTCCCTCAAATTCTTCAGAAGGATCACTTGTTTTGTTTCATTAATCGTTTGGAATTTTTCAACAAAAAAAATCAGTCTTTGTTTTGTAATCCAACTCCACAAAAGCACTTTCTGAAACTGGAAGTATATCTAACTTCCTCCAATCAGGATTTAAGCATAAGAGGGGAATCGATCAACCTTGATGAAAATACTTAGCTATCTCATGTGCACATGTCAAACCATGTGTACGTCGCAAAATGTAGCTACATGTAGCAACATCTATTCTCACACTATTCGATCTCTTTGACTTTACCAATATTTTGTCCAAACTACAAATTGAAATAAAACCACATAACTCAGTGAACTTAGTAAGTGTGTAGTTATGTTGGACTACAATTAAACTCCATTGAAATGAGGCTTTAATGTCTGCATGCTGCAACTCTAACAAGTTGTGTATTTTGGTCCAAAATATCTCAAAACTACTTTGACTTGATCCAACTTGCCTCTTCAATTTAGCATGAGAACTCTCCGCCCTACAAGTATGTATATTTTGGTATTTAGTATAAAAATCAAAAAATTATAACAATTCATAAATGTAATGAGCATAATCTACTTGTTTGTAGTGTTATTTTTTTGTGCATAGTACAATCTGTCCAAGCTGTAACAAATTTTTCTTTGTATGGCTTTAACCAATTGGTAGTAACATACTTAATAGCTTTAGGATACGTACTAAATTCGGTCTTGAGATTGGAAAATTGTTGATTGAATTCTGTTTTTGTTCTAACCAATACCAAAGCACTCAATTATGCATGAACTTATCCTATTTCTCTTTCATCTCAAAAATCTTCTTGCACTTCATTAGAACATTCTTACTAATATGCCATCTACATAAAAGATTAGTGGCCATAGGTAGAACTTTTGAGATGGCTTTCATCAAAGCCAACTCGTTATCTATAATAATGACTTTTGGAAAAGTAGTCTTTTCCATAACAGTATGCAACACGCCTAAAGCCCATGTATAGTTGTCATCCTGTTCATGACCAAGATAAGCAAAAGCAACTGAAAATGTCAAGTCTGTTGATGTTACCCCAACAATCTCTAAGAGAGGGAATCGATACCTATTAGTCTTGTATGTGAAATCCATAATCAATACATGTGGAAATGCACGTAACACTCCAAACTAACCGGGTGTGCCCAGAACAAGTCAGTCACTATCTCTTTATTATCACATTGATGCCACTCAACATAATTATAAATCGACAATTGCCCAATAGTTGTTGCATCAGTGACTTCCAGTCCTCTGTATTACTCGATGTCCATGACGTGCATTGTAGATTGTCTTCATTGCTGTCGCATTAAAGGCATCTTTTTGTTTCAATGTAACCAATATCTCTTTTGGTTGCATCATACTCTTTGACATGTCAACTAATAAGGATGTTTCCTCCTTAGATAATCTGCCAGCAAATGAGTGCCCTTCAAGATGTTCATCAGGCTAATGATTGTGCACTCTGCATAATGACATACAATATCCACTCATCATTTGTAGGTAATTTTCTCTCCCGTAATAGAAATGGACATCCACACCTTTTAGTAGGGCTGCGTATAGGGTTATCCGAACCGTAGAACCCGCCCAACCCGAACCGATCTGTATACAAATGAGTGGTTTTGTAGATACAATGCCGACAGATGCTGTTTGGAATATGACATTATTATGGGTTGCGAGCGGGTTATGGGTTTTACCCACACCAGCAAAAATCTGCCCACACTTAAACATTTTTAAAAAAAAAGAAAAAGAAAAAGAAAACCTGGACCGTTGATTTCATTCATTCTATCCTAGTTATTTTTGCCCAACAAACCAAACCCTAATCATGGATGTGATTCATGATAGAGTTTGCGAGTTTGCAAATTTTTTTATTTTATTTAATGGGTTTGAATTGGATGAAATTTGACAATAATTTATTGTTATTTTATTATTGCATTTTGGATGAATGGAAAAATTAATAAAGAATCACTTTGATGTAAGTTTAGGATTTTGAATGATTTTACTTTAATTGTATTGTTGGGTAGTGAATGATTTTGACGATTTAGTTTAGGATTTTGAAAGATGTGCTTGTGTTAGTTTATGATTTTATTTAAAAGTTTAGGATTTTGAATGATTTGCTTGTGTTAGGAATTAATTTTGTTATATTTTTAATTTTACAAGTTTTAATTCATTAATTATTAATGTTAAGCATTTTCAAAAATAGGAGGAGAAGGGCCCAAAGTAAATTTACATTACGGGAAAAAAAGAGGCCTAAGAATAAATTTTTTAGAAAAAAATTGTCACGATCCAAACCCGCCCTTATAGGTCTAGCGTCGCGATCGGCCAGTAATCCGAGATTACCAAAGGCCTGCTTAACAGTAATGCAATAATAGAGGCTGGCAGAAGCTTGTAAATAATAAAATATATAGTCCAATGAGCTGTGAGGACTTGAATGAGTAACACAAGTTTCATATATTAATATATGTACAAACACTTAAGTCCATAAGACGTTTATATATAAAATGAAACAGACGTTAGGGAATTAAATCCCAAGGCCAAAACGATTTATACAATATTCACTTGACTTCATAAAAGAGCGCTCGAAAACAAGCCTCGACATTAATCGGTCGGAACCTCGCAATGAGGCACAGTAGGTTGGCTTGACAAAACTGGTTCAGGTCAACGCTGTTAACTTTACTCAGGTGCCTGACCACCTATATATACATAGTAAACTGTGAGCTAAAGCCCAGTGAATAACAAATGTGTAAAGGGGTTAAGAATGAATGCCTTTTCGGTAATTAAAACAGTCAATTGTATCCATAGATCAGTTATTCAATCAATGTCTCATATTTCATGTCATATTGGTCACTTAGTAATCATAGCAATCATACGTGGTACATCTAATAGCAAAATAGTATAGTAGGTCTAGATAGACCGAACAGTTAGTTGATGGCCATCAATACAATAACAGTAGTTCCAAGGATTGAAACTGACAGAGATCTCTGTAACAACATCAGTAACAGTAACAGTAACAGTAGCAGTAGCAGTAGCAATAACAATCAGTTGCTATAGATGTCACGAGTACAGTTCATAAAATAGGACAAACATTCATTCAGTAAACAATATCATTTCAGAAAATAGTACAGTTAATCATTCAAAAAATAATTATAATTTAACATAGCTTTACAACATTGCTACTCACAGTTGATTCCCAGGCAAATAGATTGAGTAGGCGATTCAACTATCTTACGGCATGTGACCTACATAGACACATAACAATATACAGTTGAAGCACGTGCTCGGATAGTACATAACTTATTTCACTTTGTTTTTTGTGTGCTTCTAACCCTTATCCCCATTATGGTGACCCAATCTAGGCTTAGGAATGCCTAGGATGCAATGGGGATGCCAAAATGCACTGGAAAACACTTGGTTAAATTTATGAAAACAGGGTTCCCACTCGAGCGTAGCTTTCTTCGCTTGAGTAGACATGAAAAATGTGAGTGGTTGCTTGAGCGTAGCTTCCTATGCTCGAGCGGTCTGCAAATTTGAAAAAGTGCTGGTTACACGATCTTTCCGTTCGATACCTACTCGATGCATGCTCGAGCGTAAGACTCAGGTCCTCGCTCGAGCACAACTCTTGTCGCTCGAGCGGATTGCAAAACATGAGCATTTCTAAGAGCATGCATTTCATGCTCGAGCGAACTTCTGATCGTTGGAGCAGAAGTGCAAGATCACAAAGTGGTGGCTCGAGCGCAGGTTCTGTTGCTCGAGCAGAGGGTGCAAATTCTGGAATTTCCAGATTGCACTCCCAAGTTGAAAAATCGAATTCAAAGCCACAAAGCATGCTCTTTTGGGCTAAAAGCTTAAGAAAACATGTCTAAACTTGGAAAACATAGAGAATTAAAGATCACTTCATAAAATCAAGGCCCAAATGCATGCTGATTATTCAAGCTAATCATTAAACTTTATGTACGATACATGCATGCATTGAATTGAGTTCAAACTCCACAAATTATGAACAAATGAGATAATATATACATAGTCATGTAAGTCTCTCAACATTATCAAATACAACTCCATGCATGTGAGATTCAAAGGGAAATTCAAACCCAATTTTTATGAAAGATGCGTGCAATGCATGATTCATGCTCAAATTCATCATCTAAGCTTAATTCTTGTATCTAACTCTTCAACCCTGTTGAATTCATCCTCCTACTGAGTCAAACATTTAGTGTATGAGTTAAATTCTCACCTTAAGTTTTCAGTTCACAAGTGGAGGAGTTTAAATGTTCCAATTTTCTTCAATTCCTTAACCAACTCTAGCAAATCTCTCTTATTGATTTCAATTCTCCAAAATTGGCCCTAGTTCCTCTTCACACACACATACACACACACACACACACACTCTCTCTCTCTCTCTCTCTCTCTCTCTCTCTCTCTCTCTCTCTCATTTGTTTGTGTGACTTAAAGATGTAATGAAGAAAAAGAATGAGTGGTGCCATATATAGTGGCCTTATATAGGCTTGATTAGTGGTGATTTGTTAAAACTAATCAAATGGACATTAATTATTCTAATTATTTCGTTCTGAATTGAATTTAAATCGAACATGCCAAAAATTTCTAAAAATCCTAAATAACACATTGCAAGTCAAATTCTGAATCGGATGCCGATAAGGCTTTGAATTCGCAAACTGAAACGGAAATATTAACAGATCTTTCTACGTTAAATAGGTATAAACACAAATAAGGTAAATTATGATGCAAAATTTCACTTACAGTAAATTAGATTATACTCTGGACTCGCCTTTTTCTCGCGCCCTGCCTTTTGAAAAGGGTTTGAAAAGAAAGGCCTCACAGTTCGGACTCTACCTGTGGTTCTGAATCTAATCTCACAAGTAATCATGGTATATGCAATACTTTGATAGCATGCTTTGAAACACGTATTCAAAGAAGTATTGAAATAACAATGCGGTTTGAATGATGCGCCGAGCCTCGGTGCATGCAATACGAATGAATGATACAAACATGCAAGCATAAGGTATGCTAATTGAAAATGTCCCTAATCTGACCATCGAAAGCGGATAAATAAAAGAGAGAAAGATGTGGGGTTGGAAGACATGCACACACGCACGCACACTTATTACAACATTGTGCCCTCGCGAAGGAGGGTCCGAATGAATAAGCCAACTAGCTACGCTAATTAAACTAACTAGTACAACACAAAACTAATTAATTATTCTAAGCTAATTATTACAACAATTGAAACAAATTAACTAACTTATTCTAAGCTAATTAATATTACAAACCGGAATTGATTAACTAGTTACACTAACTAATTAAGTACAACATTCGAGTTAACTAAAGCTAACTAAAGCAATTAAATGGCCTCAAGGGCGAGGGACGCATGCATGCTCGGTTGCTCCATCTGAAAATGCCACTGCCTTGCCATCGGATGCCTTTGTTTGCACTCGTTTGATCACTGAAAATTGTGCCAACTCCCAGAATGCCTCTGCTCTAACCTAGGAGCACACTTGTGCAAAAATTCACTGGTGGCCGGTCGGCTACAAAAAGTGGCCGTCGGCTACTATAACTGGCTGGTCGGCTACTGCTAGTGGCCGGTCGGTCACCACTTTTGGCCGGTCGGCCACCCGTCTGGCCGGTCGACCACCCTTGCCCTGAACTCCTTTTTTTGCTGCAATAGAGAGCAAACAGGGGCAAAGTAGTATATTCTCAAGGTTTGTGTACATTTTTACTCTCCTTATCATTACATAAGTTCAAAGGAGTGTAATTTCTGGCCCTCAAACCATCAACCAAGCATTTTCAATGCATGATGGCTAAGGAGCCAAGCTTGCACAAGTTAATGAATGCAAAACAAGACTCGACAAAACCACGACCCTATCATGCATGATCAAGGGTAATGGTGACCAAGAAAAGTGGCATGTTTAATCACTTGGAGTATGAAACGTCCCATTTTTCACATGTTCGAATTAACATCCGATTTGAACACATGCAATGCAACACGAAGATGCTTAATCTTGTCTCTTTTACTTAAGCACAAGTGTCTCAATTTCACACTTAAGCCAACAAGGGGTTTAAAGCCCCTTTCAAAATAAATGAAAGAGTGAAGAATAGAGGGAGATTGCAAAGATTTCAGTGTTGAAAAGGAGTGCAAAATGACACTAAAACGTGCAAGCAACTCATGCAATTCATGTTTAAAAGCCTAAAACATTAAGCTAGTGAAGGAGATTGCATTACAACCGCACAATACAAGCCTCAAAGGACCAAACTAGCTCAAAATAGAGCTAAAACCAGTCAAAATAGTAGCAAAAACATACTGAGATTAAGATACAAAATGCTAGAAAAATATGCTCACATGTTAAGCTATCTGGGCTTGCAAACAAGACTCAAGAGCAACTCTCAAAAGCAATGAAAGAGTGAAACAAATGAGCATGTGACAGAACTATATATGCTAAAATTACATGTAAAAAGACATTACAACATGCAACCAACTCAAGCAAATCATGTTTAAAGGCCTAAAACACCAAACTAGTGAAGCCATTTGCACTACAACTATGCAAAACAAGGCTCATATGACCAAAGCAGCCCAAAATAGAGCTAAACAGTCCAAATCATAGGCAAAAATATGCTGGAAATAAGCTAAGTTAAGCTACAAAAACATGCTACCATGTGAAGCTAACTAGGCATGCAAGTAAGACACAAGGAGGGGAGGCTAACCCCTTCAATTTTGGACTTCAAAACATGTTTTCCACCACTGAAATAACTCTGAATTTCAGTGATTTAACGGCCCAAAAAGTTTGATTTGAGTATGTTAAAAGATGGCACAAAAGGCTTCACAATTAATCAACAAGAAGGGTGGACTATCCCCTAACACAAAATGACCTCAAACCACCATTTTTAAACCATAAAAACAGAGTTTTTTACAGTTGAGAACTAGGCCAAAAACTGTTTGAAAATATGGCAAAACAAGTGTGCATAAAAAGCTTAAATGAGGTAAGTTCTTTACCTTTGAAGCACAGCACAAAACAGCCACAATTTCAAGCTCAAACCTCATTCCAAAACTCGAATTAGGCTCCAAGGGACCTCAGCTCTAAGGTGGTCAAGTTTGGTTAAGGGTTAGTGTGCAAAAGTGTAGAGAAAACTAACTACCAAGCACAAACCAAGAAGAGGGAGAGAGAGAATTCTAGAGAGAGAGGGAGAAATTTGATCCAAATTTTCTAACCCCCCAAAATGGGGGAGAGCATCTCCTATATATAGAAAACCAAGGTTTAGGCTTGAAATCATCCTACCATACACGTGTATGGAGATGCACTTCAATGAACAACGGCTGGCACAGTTGGCAAACAAATATCTAAAAAAGGAGATAAATAGTCGTCGGCTACTTTAAGTGGCCGTCGGCCACCATAAGTGGCCGACAAGCACAACTAGTGGCCGACAGCAAAAATCTGCTTTCTAGGTCCAACTTAAAATGGGCATATCTCTTTCATCTGGGCTCCTTTTCAGGTCATTCTTGAGTCTAAATGGAAGCTCTAGAAGTATTCTTTCCAATGGTGGCAGACTCATATCAAAATTCCAAGGATGCAAAAAGTTATGCTCATTTTAGTGAAGACTACTCAGTTTCGGTCCTAACCGGATTGATGCCCAACTTCAACCAGCCATATCTCCCCCATCCGGACTCAGCTTTAGTAGATTCTTAAGTGAAAAATGAAGCCCCGAAAGTCCACTTTTCAACAGTGGTGGCCTCATAGCTGAAATCCAAGTGTACAAAAGGATAGAACTAATTTAGCGAGGGCTGCTCGACTCTCTCTTAACGGTTCATGCCCATTTTCTTCCCCAACTTGGTTTCTTCCCTCTCCTCCATTTTTCTTCAACTCCAAATCTCTAAAAAAGATGTTTTAAAGATTTTTTTTTTCAAAAAGTTCACCTCTCTTTCATGCATTTCCACTTTGTCCTTGCCCGGTTTACCGAAAAACGCAACATTTAATGAAATGTGAGCCTCGGAACATCGTAGAAACCTTTTTCAATTTTTTTTGAAAGAGAGGGTTTTAAGGTCTAAAATCATTTTGGTCAAAATAGTTTTGGTCCAAAAAAAGAGGTGTGAGGTTGGGATTTGAAGCTTCTCTTGCTGAAGAAATCGAACCTTTACACAAGATAACCTTCACCATCAAGTAAGCAATCAGTGGCCCCCAAGTCTTAAGGGCGGTCAAAAATGGGGTGTCTACAGTTGCCACTCTTTGACAGAGCTCAGAGTCATGAAATGACGTGAGTGAATGTCAAAGCCCAAAGACGACCCATTTTTTACAAGGCCGAAGAGTTGGACAAATAAACAAAATGCAGATGCAGTTGGTTGAACCCGAAGGTTGCCTACGTATTCTTTTGCAAGGAATCAAACCAGCGTAGTTCAGGGGCAGGATGCAAAATGATACACAATATAACAAAATAATACAGACGATATGCAATGCAACGAAACAATGCACATGATATACAATGTAATTGAATTATCAAACCATAAGTAGTGCAAAACCACACAAATATCATAAAGAGATGGAGATGCAAAATCAAACTACGTTTAACATAGAAAAGGTGCCGGAACCCTCAAACCACAATTCTTTTAGTGGAGTAAACATGTGCACATGTAGAACTATGTGTTTCGCAGCAAGAATACAAGTAATTGGGTGGCATGATATAAGTGAGGAATGATCTGCTGAGGAAAGATCGTGATCCTAAATGCCGAATCCAACAAAACAAAATACGATGCCATGGATGCAATGGATGTAGTGAATAAGGCGCAGGCCGAACCACATTTTACCTAAAAAAGGCATGAACACAAACTAGACCATGTCTAACACAGAAAAGGTGTCGAAACCCTCAGACCACAATTCTCTTAGTGGAATAGGCGCGTACACATTATCACAGAACCATGCTTTAACGAAGGAAATGTATAAGCACATGCCAAACTAAGCTTAACATGGAAAGGATGCAAGCGATAAAATGGTATGATGTGATGGACGTAACAGATAGTGTAGTAGATGCAAAGGGGTGACATACTCTAACCATGCTGGAACTATAAGAGGAGGAAGAATAAATCCCAAACACACTGAAATCGTATGAGGAAAGGAACACTCAAACCACACTGAAATCGTGAGAAGAGGTCCTAAAACAACTACTCAGGGGCGCGTTCCACGCAACCTGAGATATTTCAACGCTGAAATCGTGTGAGGAAATGAGCACTTTAGCCACGCTGAAATCGTGAGAAGAGGTCCTAAGAAAGCATTCAAAGGCGCGTTCCACGCGTCCCGAGATAAATTCCAAACACGCTGAAATCGTGTAAGGAAAGGAACACTCTAACCACATTGAAATCGTGAGAAGAGGTCCTAAAACAACCACTCAGGGGCGCGTTCCACGTAACCTAAGATAATTCCAAATACGCTGAAATCGTGTAAGGAAAAGAGCACTCTAACCACGCTGAAATCGTGAGAAGAGGTCCTAAGAAAAGCATTCAGAGGCGCGTTCCACACGTCCCGAGATAAATTCCAAACACGTTGAAATCGTCTAAGGAAAGGAATACTCTAACCACGCTGAAATCGTGAGAAGAGGTCCTAAGACAACTACTCAGGGGTGCGTTCCACGCAACCTGAGATAATTCCAAACACGCTGAAATCGTGTGAGGAAAGGAGCACTCTAACCACGTTGAAATCGTGAGAAGATGTTTAGGGAATACAATAAACAAACAAAGCAGCTCTTTAGATAGCACCTCATGGGGCGAGTGGCGATGAACCGCTCTACTCTGACAGGGATCTCCCCTTGTGTTCTTCGAACTCTTACCTTCAACTCACAGTACAAAGGTCCTGAAATGCTGACAAGGGGTAACCTTTGCACGTAGAAGTGACGGATGTCGCTTTTCTTCCTGATCATATTCACAACTTTCCCTATTCTCCAACAGGGTGACAGACTAGGTTGGTTCAGTATCCAGAATTGAGGCGCACACATGCTATCTCAATCTATGGGGCTGCCATATAGATTTCAAGCCGATGATACACCCCTGGGTATTTAAACCAGACTTTAGTCTCGAAAATTCCAAACCTTTGTGTTCTAGGCATTGCCATTCGAACTCTAGTTTCCACCGTCGCAGTTGGTCTCCTAGGAACTCATTGCTAACACAGTCAAGATGCCTCTGGCAAGGAATGGTACTCAGGGAGAGCACTTCTGATCGTCATTCTGACTTGAAGTAGGCTTGAGCTTGAGCTTGAGTTTGAGGTAGAGGTACACTCATACTTCAGAGCATTGACAAGGACTGAGAAAGTGCATTCGAAATGCAATCTCAAAATTTTTTGAAGTTGAAACACACTAAGATGCTCCAAATTTTCCTTATTTTCTTTTGTTTTGCAGTCTGGAACCTATATAGCTTCAATTAGGTCCTTGTTCAATTGTTCCCTCTTGATCGGGATTGAACCCTGCAGTTTATGAAAAAAAGAATCTTGTTTTGCACATATATGGAGAATGACACAATACTCTGAGCACAAAATGATTTATTTTTGAAATTGAAATTGAGAAATGACTTTTTAATTGGGTATTGAGCCTACGACTGACCAAAGTCAAAACGACTCAACAAAGGGAAAGGCAAGGTAAAAACAACATAAACACGCTAAACGACTCAAAATAGGAATCAAAACAAACAAAACGACAAGCACAACACTGGGCATTCTGCCATCCATCGGTGGGAGACCTCTCGGTTCATAGGGAGCCCACAGCTTCTCCAGGTATTGTTTCCCACCCTTTCTTATTTGTGATTTTCACATCACTTTGGCACTCAATCTCTTTTTTTTGAAAAGACCTTTCCTTACTTTTCTCTTAACGCACATCTCTCCATTCTTTACTCTCTTTTAGTTTTTTATCCCTTCCCTGGGTGGTTGATGGATAAGCAGGAAGTTGTGGGCTCTTACCCCTAGTATTCTACTAGATTCTCCTTTTTTCGCTCACAACTAGTGAGCTTTCCCACAAAGGGGTTGTAATGCGACTGGATGTGCAACAGATCTGCAACTGACATCAGTTGATGATGCCCTTGGCTTAACTTGATTGAGATGAGTTACAGCATGTCCCACCGGCCAGGGGTAAAATTGATTGGTCTCACACATTGCATTTTCTACGTCTCCATTCTGGGTCAGATGCCAATTTGAGCGTGATCGTCCAGATGAGGGAACCGAATATCCAGCTCCAGTTCGTGCTTTGCACTTAGCTTGGTACCTCGCTGCTTGGAGGATGAGAGAGTCTTTTGGCTTCTGTTGTTAGCTTCAGTTGTGCCCTTTTCTGGAAAGTACGTTGATAATGGGAAAAAGACAGAAAATCTGACTCAACTGTGCCCCTAGTTCATTATTTTGACCATTTTTTTGTTTTTGGCTTTCTACTAAAATAATTTTGATCAACATGAGAGTTAGATTAACATACTTTTTCGATTTTCTGATTTGAAATTACGCAAGTCAGGTTGTGAGCACTGAAAATTTTCATTTTTTGGGTCTAAGAAATGGTCGAGTTTTGGAAAATTTGAATAATTTTCGAGAAAACTAGTCAACCTCACTAAAAATCTTTAAAACTGTTTTTGCTAATGGCCATTGCTCAACCAACACGGAATCTACTCTCGAGATGCACAATCTCATATCTGAATTTGATTTGTCTTGCAGCAGAATCTTGTAACGGAATAGGACACCCGAATTTGAACGAAGATAAGCCAATTTACACATGGATAAGATAACTGAGTTTGAACAAGGATCAGCCAATCAACATGGATGAGACAAGTGGGCTGAAAATGATTAGGGCCGAACTTCAAGATGAAGTTTCCTACGTATCCCAAAGATGGGAATTAGGTCATACGTAGTTCCGGGTTGAGGTTCACTCGGGCGTTGACACTCTTTTTTTGCGCTCTAACTTTTGCCAAGGCTGCCCTTCCGGGTTTTCAACTTGCGAGCTCTATTTTTCTTTTCTTTTCTTTTTCGTTTTCTTTTCTTTTTCTTTTCATTTTTCTTTTGTTTCCATTTTTTCATTTTTGTTCTTTTCTTTCCTTTTTTTTTTTCTTTTTTCATTTCTGTTCTTTTCTTTTTTTTCTTTTTCTTGCTCTAACTTTTGCCTGGGTCGCGCTTCTGGGTTTTCGGCCGAGCAATCCTCTCAAGGATAAAAAGGTTTAACTTGTCTATGTTGATCGGTTTTGAGATCTTGAAGTCATCTGAATCTAGGAGAATGGCTGCTGTTCGCTGATGATATAGAAGCCCATCCAATCGGGTCTGAATTTGCCCCTATTGTTGTGGATAGGAACTCGATTGTCCTTCAGCAAAACTTTTCTTCTTTCAGATTTTGGGATTTGGCTTTCTTGCCAATCTTCATTGGTTGGCGACATGACATCTCTTTTGAATCTTTGAGCACATCTAACATTTTTTTGCCCCTAGTTCAAGGGTTACTTCTGATCTAGCTTTGCAAGCTTCCTTTGATGACATCTGACCTTCTTGCCCCTAGTTCAAGGGTTGCTTCCGATCCAGCCATAGAAGCCTTATATTGGTTGATCATTGAACATTCTGAATAAAAGTTCAAGGTTTGAAAGCAAAAGGGGTCGAGTCTTAAGACCGGGAGTGATCCTATGTTGCACAATCTCAAGATCAATTCCAGGCATGTCTTCACAGAACCACGCAAAACATTTTTTGAAATCTTTTAATAAAGCGACTAGTCGCTCGCGTCGAAGACAATGCAGAACCAATCTGGATCAAGCCAGGATCTTTCTCAGTACTCACATTAACGAACATGATCTCATTCATAAAGGGCTTAGCACGCCTCTCTTTCTCTCCATTGATCAAATTTTTGCAAATCCCGAAGAATTCCTTCCTCTTTGTTTTCATCACAGTGTTAGAAAAGGTTTGAAAAACTTAGGTCAATGCAATGGTTTCAAGGAACAGAAAAGTAGGTGAAAATCTCTGCCGTTTCATTCAGAATTTCTGGCGTAATTAGCTCAATGGCAGAAACAGATACAACAGAAAGAGTGTAAAAGACAAACATAAAACAAGATAGTGATGTCCGAGGTAACACCTTCGGAATCACCTGACTCTAACACAACAGGACAGACTCGATACAACAAGACAGACTCAATACAACACAACAGAACTAACTTAATACCCAAGTCAGAAAGTACAATAAACAGCATTTGCACATTACTCAAAACAGTGCGTGCCATCCAGCACATCTGGAGTAAAATGAGCATCATCAGCAAGTAGTTCATCCCCTGATCACATAATCATATTATCCCCTAAGTTCATCGATCCAGTGCCGATAGACGTTGCAGGACCTGGTGCGATGATGACCTCGTTATCAATCAGATCTTGTATTTCATGGCGAAGACGAAAGCAACTGTTAGTGTCATGGCCGGTTTGTTGATAGAAGGTGCAGTACTTGGCAGCATTATGCTTGGTTGGAAGGGGATCCAGGAGAGGCTGAGGCTCAAAGGGTTTGAGACGGCCTTGACCTATAAGGATTTGGAGAGCTTTAGACAAGGTCATGTAAAGCGGGGCGAAGAGCCTCTGGCCTTGGGGTTATTGCTTCGAGGTTTATGGAATTTAGGTTGGATGTATCGGCAAAGGGGTTGGTAGGTGCTGACTGGGTTTGATGATCTCTTCCGAGTGTAGGATTGGAGCTAAAAGGCGCATTTCTGGTACGACATCCTTTTCCCTTGATTCAGAATGTTCTCATCCTGAGTGGCGAAAGTGCCATCCACAATCTTTGCAACAACTGTGAGCACTTGCTGTTTGTTCAGTCCTTCAGCCTTCAAAGCCTCAATAGCCCACTGAAGATGTTCATAGGGACCAATGCCTGCCCCTAACTTGTTCTTGCCATTTACCTCCACTTTGCCAAGGGATTGGCCTTCTTCCAATGCAGCCTGTCCCAAGATTAGGGAGCCTTTTGACATGAAATTTTTGGCATGTGATGTGGTTGATGATGGAGCCAAAACTTGAAAGGCTAAATCATCCACCGTTCACTGAAGATTTTCAATCATGCTCATCAGCTCAGAAGTAGTGGGTTCAGGGGTTTGAGATGATTGGGGTTCGAGTGCATCCATCATGCACAAGTCCGTGCTTTCTGGAATGAACACCTCAGGCTTGGGTAAATGGGTTGGGGTGATGTATATGCTGGGATTGTAGGTGGATGGGAGTGTATGGATTAGATTGAGATGTAGAGGTGACGGGTCAGTACTAGCCCGAGGTCCTTTTGGTGGAGCTATGGTCTCTTCGTCAATAAGATCCTAAATCTTATGACGGAGGCGGATGGAACGGTTTGTATCATGATAGTGCTGTTGATGATAAGCACAATATTTAGCTGGGTCATATCTTGGTGGGAGAGGATTTGGAAGGGGTTGGGGTTCTAGGAGTTCTAGGTACCCTTTTTCTCGCAGCATTTTCAAGGCTTGAGAGAGACTCATGTAAAAAGGATAGAAATTTCGGGTTTGGGGCCAAGTTGAAGTGGTTGGTTTTTGGCCATTGAAGGGAGTGGTGACAGTGTTTACTTCTGAGCATTTTGTAGTTGTGCTACCATTAGTAGTAGCATTGGAACTGCGAACAACATTTTGCTTCAAAGGCTCATTATCTTCCATAAAGATCCCCTGCCTAATGGCATCCTTGATTTGAACCCCCATTTCATGAAACTCTGGAAAAGTAAACAGAGGTAGAA
This sequence comes from Camellia granthamiana, assembly GCA_036172215.1. Lineage (NCBI taxonomy): Eukaryota > Viridiplantae > Streptophyta > Magnoliopsida > Ericales > Theaceae > Camellia > Camellia granthamiana. Next base: position 153,377,440 of record CM069906.1, read on the forward strand.
CGATCATCTTCTGCAGCAACTTACCATGAAGATTCCGAACAATCATCATGATCTGATCTTTGTCGGAAGGCCTTGTAGTCATCATCGAGGCCTTCACTCTCCATCTCGTCACGAACTCTGAGAAACCCTCTTTTAGCTCTTGGCGGGTGGTTTCGAGATCACGAGTTGTGACCTCGATTTGTGTGTTGTAAGAGTATTGAGCAATAAAGGCCTCAACCATCTCTTCCTAGTTCTGTTTCACAGAGTCCTCCAATTTAGCATACCAGATTACGGCTATCCCAGACATGGTTCGGCCGAAGAGAGACAACTTCTGGGCTGGGGTCAAACCCATTGGCCTCAAGATATCAGAAAATAGGTGGAGGTGCACCATTGGGTCTCTAGAGCCGTCGAAGCGGTCGATATGTGGCATTTTAAACCGCTCCGGTAAGGTAACTGCAAATTCAATATACCCGTTCTCTAAATTCGAGATGGAGTTCACTCCCTGTGCTCGTTTGAATAACTTTTCCAATTTATTGACCTTAAGTGCAGTTGGGTCAACCTCAAATTCAAAAGGAGCTTCAGTTTGATAGACAGGAGCTTTAGAGGCCTGTTCTAGGATTGGCTCCGCCAGATTACCCTGAGTCTCTTGGACATTAGCAGTATGGGCAGTGGCTCCGGATGTCGGGTTACCCGGGGGAGGCGCATGAGATGCAGAAGCTACTGCCGGTTATGGTTGTTGTTGTTGTAGCCGGGTTATCACTTCGGCTTGACAAGCCGTGACTTCAGCCTGACGGACTACGTCCTGCTGCAGTGCCTCGATTGTCTGTTGCAGGTGCTATATCTGTTCTTCCACATTGGCTGGGGGATACTGAGCCATGGGAATGGGTGATTGATCTCGTGTTGAGCTGAATGTAGACAACTGTTCCCAGACCAAACTAGACTCGGAGTGAATTGAGGGGTGACTACTTTAGAAACTGCACTGGTGAATTCTGCCTGAACCTCCTTCATCTTGTAACTGGTGGGGGTGAGGTAAGCGCAGGTTGCTTTTGAACCAATTCCAACCTGACAAAGTCTATCGATACATGTCTAGAGTACCGGGGGGATATTGGTGCCTTCTGAAGCTATGGTTCCAAGATTACCTTGCAAAAGAGAAAACAGACAGCATCTCAGCCCAATTTCACTAGAACGGATATGATCACAGCTGAATGACTGTGCTCTCTACTGAATTCTGCCCCAAAACAGATACCAACTTGGCAATTGATATGCACATCTCTGTACAGTTTCACTGTAAAGCACATACCAGTTAAATGAGAGCCAAAACACCCCTATGGTGGGGTCGGGTTACCCTGTCCTAGTTTCATCAGGAGCTAGGGTTCACTACGCAAAGCGGTTTCAAACAATTCTGCATTCGGGTGAGCAACCTGACATAGTTTGGAACAGTCTCTATGGCTTTCGATATGCAACTAGGTCGATTGGTCAAAAAGGGTACCTCAGCAAGACCACCTAATATACCTCTCACACCTAACACCGGTATTGCCAGTTTGATCTGAGGATCCAAAAGGAGACAGGCCAGCGCTGCTCCTATCAAGTTCACTGCTATTGGACTCATTCTCTGTACTCTGTTCAGCCTCAGCTGGTAGGTCAGTCTGCTCTTCTGCAACTTTATCTCCTTGCAACTGTAGGTCGAAGAAGATCTCAAAGCTAGGCAAACGCCGCTTTTCAGAGTTTAGCCATGGCTCAGGAAAACCGCAAAATGGGAAATCTTCCCCCTCCCAGACAAAGCGGCCATTCAGGGTTTCTTGAATGGGTCTATGCACCAACTCATAGTGCTTCCCGCTTTGCTTAGCTTTGGCTCTTCCTGCTATTTCCTTTCCTTTCCGAACCCAGTCCTCTTTGGTAGGCGTGTAACCTAGACCAAAGGTATGAGGTTTATGTGGCACTTTGGCTAATGCGGCAACGCCCTTCCGGCCGCTCATTCCCAATCCCATTCCGGGTACATGTTGCAGCTTATTCATGAGGTAGACAGATTGAGCACTAACGTATAACCCCTCATCAATAGATAGGATATCTTGCACTACCCGGGCCTCGACCAAAGTGAACCTAGACAAAAAGGCATCCTCATCACCATGTACAATTTCCAGTACTGGTGTAGTGATATCCGGTGGAGGATGTATGGAAGAATTTTCAAAAACAATAGCTACCCCCTTCCCATGAGGGTACTTCAGCATCTGATGCAGAATGGAACAGACAGCTCTTACTTGGTGCAACCACGACCGTCCAACGAGTAAGTTAAAAGTGGTTGGGACATCCAGGACGTGAAACTCAATATCCTGTTGTGCTGGGCCAACCTACGTTCTGATCCAAACGGTCCCCATGACCTCCCAGCTTGTATTATCATAAGCCTGAATCACCTGGGCCATTGGTACAAAGTCTGCTGGCTTCAAGCCAATAGCATAGGCCGTGCGCGACGGACACACATTAATTGCAGACCCAGTATCAACCAAGACGACTGGTATCTACTTCTCTTTACATTCAACAGAGATGTATAGTGGCTTGTTATGATTAGAGCCCTCAGGCAGCTATTCCTTATCTGTAAAGGTCAAAGTCGGTGAAGCGCCTCTTGGGAAAACCAGTCCCACTAACTGCTCGGGGGTTGTCTCGATAGAGAGCTTTGCCTTATCCATTGCTGATAGGACGGCTTGTTTGTGCACCCGTGAAGCCATGAGCAAACCCCAGATGGATATATCTTCCTGAATCTTTTTCAGCTGCTTCAGTACAACTTCTTCTTCCAATAGTTTATCTTTCTGTTTCTCAACTTCCTTATCTTTCCCCGATGCTTCCAGCTGGTCCAGGTATAGGGGCTTAAAGTATCGCCCACTCCGAGTCATATGATCGACTTCCTCGGAATACCATGTATCATCTGGCAAATTCTGTCCCCAATCTTCGTCCGTGTGGGCAAGATGCAAGTCATCATCTTCCCACCACATCCCTCCGACAACCAACAAGCAACTGTCCGGTTCTGTTGTAAACACTCCTGTATCCATAACACAGTCAGTCCCCACAGGGCCTTTGGCTTTTCTGGCCTTTTGATCACTCTCAGTTCTTTCATGCACGAACCGCTTCAGCTTGGTTTCCTGTTCTGTATCGGCTGTACAAATGCTACCCAATTCTTGAGCAAAATTCTTAGTACCGGTACGCTCCAGCAACTTTCCCTTGTCGTCGACCATTCTAGCCATTGCAGCAATTCCCGTTTCCAACTGTTCCTACTTTGGTTGAGACCCTTCATTGACATCCGGTTTATCACTGAGCCACCCTGTATTATCCGCTGATCCGTTCATATCAAACTAGCCAATCTGTACACTCCCCAAATCTTATTCAACGAAGAACTACATGTTACTGATGTCTTCCTCAAGCTCAACTAAGTCATCCAGCCCCTAGCTTAGTCTGTCCTCCCGGACTACATTAACCTCCATTCCCGTCGGCAATTTCACCCTTGGTCTGGCCTAGCTAGTTGGCGCAATGTATCGACACGGGTTGTATTCCTCTTCAGTTAAGCTCGCGGAGCCCTCAGTCGTGCCTTCTTCTACCATAGCCACCACTACAGGTTCGGGTTGGGATATGGACGCGCTCATCATGCACAAGTCTGTGCTTTTTGGGATGAACAACGCTGGCTTAGGAAAGTGGGAGGGGGTGATATATATACTGCGGTCGTATGGGACGGCCAGTGTTTGGATAAGGTTTACTTGCCTGGGTGGTGGGGGTTGGTTATGTGGTGGGAGAGGATTTGTCGTGATATTAGGCTTTTGAGGAGGCGCTATCACTTTGTTATCAATGAGATCCTAAATCTCATGACGGAGTTTAAAGCACAGGTCTGTATCATGACCATGCTATTGGTGGAAGGCGCAATATTTGGCCGGATTGTGTGCAGGAGGGAGGGGATTGGGCAATGGGCGCGTCTCTAGGGGCTTCAGATGCCCCTTTCTGATCAGGACCCTCAAGGCCGCAAATAGAGACATGTAGAGTGGAGTGAAAACTCTCTGGCCTCGGGGTTGTGGCTTTGCAGTTTGCGAGGTAGTTTCGGATGTACCGGCAACGGGGGTGGCTGTTTTCAGTGTGGTGGTGACCATACCAACATCAGAAGTCCTTGCAGCTGTATTACTACTCGTAGCCGCATTTGAACTGCGTGTAAAAGCCCTCTTGGGCTGCTCTTTTTCATGGTCTATCAGACCCTATTTCATCGCATCCTCTATCTGCACCCCTATCTCATGGAGGTCAGCAAATGTAGGCAGAGGTAAGACTATCATCTTTTGTAGCAGCCTCGGTTGCAAGTTACGGACGACCATTCTAATCTGGTCATTTTCAGCTAGCCGGGTGGTCATCATAGAGGCCTTGGCCCTCCACCGAGTGACAAAATCGGAGAAGCCCTCATTTGGCTCTTGACGAGTTGCTTCGAGATCATGAGTTGTGACCTCGATTTGAATGTTATAGGAATATTGGGCAATAAAGGCCTCAGCCATCTCTTCCTATCTAATTTTCACAGAATCTTCTAACTTAGCATACCAAATGGCCGCGTTACTCGACAAGGTCCAGCCGAAGAGGGATAACTTCTACAATCTAGTTAGGCCCATCAGCCGTAGAATATCAAAAAATAGCTGCAAGTGGACCATAGGATCACCTGAACCATCAAAGCGTATATGGCATTTTAAGCCTATCTGGCAAAGTCACCGATGCATCGGTATAGCTATCCTCTATATCCGGGATCGAATTGACACCTTGAGCTCGTTTGAAAAGCTTCTCAAGCTTGCTCACTTTCAGAGCAGTAGGGTCAACCTCAAACTCAAACGGTGCCTCTGTTGGGTAAACCAGTGTTTTATTAGTCTAGGGTGGAACTGGCTCTGCCAGAATGTCTGCATTCTCCTGGACATTAGTTGTATCCCTAAGTATTAGAACCCTGACTGGGGGTGGATGCGAAGCAGAAGCTGCTACTTGTTGTGGTTGTTGTTGCTGTTGAAGCCTAGCGATCAACTCAGCTTGCTGGGCTGCAATTTCTGCTTGGCGGGTAGTGACTTCCGCTTGATGAGCAACATCTAGTTGCATTGCCTCAATGGTCTAGTGAAGTTGGCAGAGCATGTCCTCCATGTTGACTATAGGATGCTGATCTATCAAAACTGGTGTGTTTTCCCTTTCTAAAGTAGAAACAGATAATTGGTTTCGACCTAGCACAAGTGAAGTAGTCAGTAACTGCTGAATTGGCGACTGCTAAACCGGTGAGCTTTGCCTGACTCTTCTCCGTCTGGTAACCGGGGGTAGTGAAGCAAACACTAGTTGTCCTCCAATAAGATCCTCAGATTGATAAATCCTCTTAACTCGGGTCCAGAGTACTCGGGTGGTAACTGCCTCGTTGGAAGCAATTGTGAAATATTACCTTGCAAAAAGAAGAAAAAAAAAAGCAAAAGAAACAAAAATTAGAAAATGCACAGCACCTCGGCTTAGACAAGCACAACACGCAGTCGTAATCATAAGCTGGACAATTTGTACTCAAACACTGATTTCTGACCCAAAATTTGATACCCTCAAACTGATACCCAAACTTGCAACTGATACATACATTCCTGTAGAGTTTCACTCTAAAAGCAAAGAAAAGTAAGTGAAAGCCAAAACACTCCTATGATGGGGTAGGGTTACCCTGTCCTAGTCTCTTCAGTAGCTAGGGATTCACTACGTAAACAAGCAGTTTCATAGAATCCTGCATTCGAGTGAGCAACCTGTCCTAGTTTGGAACAGTCTCTAAGGCTTCTGATATGCAACTAGGTCAATTGGTCAAAAAGGGTACCTCAGCAAGACCACCAAATATACCTCTCGCACCTAACACCGAGAAGTGAAAGGAGGATCAAACGGTACAGCAGTAGTCCAGATCCAAGGCATGTGTTCCCATCGTGGCAGAGCCAGCAACCGGTCAGCCTTATGGCACGCTTTTCCAAGCAAGCCTTCAACAAACCGTTCAGGAATAACAGACGGCAAACACTGTGACTTAGGCGCACCAATGCAAATGCAATGCAAAGAAACACATAAATGTAAATAAAACAAATATCATGAGTTCAAGTCAAGCTCTCTAAATCCCCAGCGAAGTCGCCAGAAACTGTAGCTCGACTTTTTCGCGCCCCCTTTTTCGGAGAGCTCAAATTGGTTCTACAGTTCGGACTCCTGTCACGGTTCTGAATCTAATCTCACAAAATGCAATGTGAAACTAATAAACACCAAAGAGTCCAATCCGGCAAATCATTTTGGAAAATCGATTTGGAATCAAATAATGCCAAAACTTGACTGTTTTACCAGATTACAGAGTCGCCACCTAAATCTTTTATTTTTGGGAAATTTAGGAAACCCTGACTCGTGCCAAAGGCCATGTGTCTGTCATCACCAAAGTTGCCTCGGCTCGAGAACTTGGGTACGAGGGGGGGAAGGTCATGAAATGAGAACCCCCGCTCGCCCAATCAAAAGATCGGCCTCTACTAATCATGATATGTTGTTTTATAAACCTCATGTATTCTTATTCCGGTTATTAACTAACTTTACTATTTGACACACACTAGCAAGTATAGACTAAGTCGCAAGACTTGGAACAAATTCAACTCATGTTTGTTTTCAAAAATGGTTTGAATTTGCCACCCCCAAGTAGGCTTAAAACATGATTTGCCACTTCGCAAAGTGGGCTTAAAACTCACATTCGTTGAATTGTTCCAATTTAAACAACAAAGCCTTCATCCACAGGCATTGAAGCAGTTAATCATTTAAGTACATAGCCTCATGGCAAGCATGCTAATCATGGCAATATGGCAATCACACTCATGCAAGCATGTTAAAGCGTAAAACTTACCAAGTACTCCAAGCCAAAACAAAAACTAGTTAGAAACAATGCATGATCCTATGTTAAGATGCCTAATGTAACACATGCAATGATGCAATTAATAGGCTCGGCTACTAAACATGGCATATGCAACACTTTGATAATGATGCAGTTTGAATGATGCGCCGAGCCTCAGTGCATGCAAGACAAATGAATGGATGCAAACATGCAAGCATAAGGTATGCTAATTGAAAATGTCCCTAATCTAACCATCAAAAGCGATTAAATAAAAGGGAGAAAGATGCGGGGTTGAAAGACATGCACACACGCACACATACTTATTACAACAGTATACCCTCGCGAAGAAGGGTTCGAATGAGTAATTAGCTAAGCTACTCTAAGCTAATTAAAACTAATCTAATTAAACTAATTAGACTAATTATTACAAATCAATCAAATAACTAGCAAACTAATTACTAATTATTACAACACTTAACTAATTAGCAAGCTAATTAATTAAAGCAAATGCGCACTAACTAAACATGCAAGGCATTAAACTATGTTGCCACAGCTCTGCTTCGGGAAATGGAGGATGTATGCACTCGGTTTTCGCCCCGAAAAGCCCTCCGATTTTGCTCTTGAGAGGCTTTGTTTGCAGGGTTGAGTACACTTCAAAACCTTTCTGCTCCAACTTACCAAAAACTTTTTGAGGATTGCACCAGTGGCTTGCCTACCATGATTGGTTGCTGCCTGCCCCTTGCCAGCCAAAAATGTGCCTTGCGCGGCCATTAGTGAGCCACTGCCGACCACTGGTGTTTTGAGTTACCATATTGCAACACAGCACAAACAGAGAAAAATGAAGGGTTTTCCAGGAGTTTATTTGTATTGTGCCCCTCTTTATCATCTCAAAATCTCAAAGGAGTGGCACTCTTGGATCCAAAACTACCAATGAAGCAATTTCATTGCATGATGGCCAAAGATCCAAGTTGCACAATTTCAATAAATGCACAAATATGACTCAAATGACCACCACCCTATCATGCATGATCAAGGGTGATGGAGACCAAGGAGATTGGCTCATTTCATCACTTTGAGTATGAAATGCTCCAATCTTCCTTATGTTCAATATAACGTCCGATTGAACACAAGCAATGCAACACAATATGCTTATCTTGCTCAAGTTTTACTTGTCACTTTTATTTACTCATTTTAGTTACCAATCCATTCTTTAACCAGTTAGTCCAAAAGTGAGAGTCCTCTAATGCGAGAGGTGTCAACCAAGGGATGACTTAAGGCAAGAGAGAGATCATGCCTTTGGTTAGTAGAAACCCTCAAAAGAGGTTTAAAACTATTAAGCACAAATCTCAATCTCAACCTTAAACACAACCTAAGGTTAACCAACCGTCAAAGCAAATGAAAAAAGTGATGAAATGAGGGAGGTTGCAGATATTATATTGCATGCAAAATGATACTACAACATGTAAGCAACTCATGCAAATCATGTTTAAAAGCCAAAAGCACCAAACTAGTGAAGATCACTACACCATACAAAGTTCACAAGGTACAAACACTTCAAAACAGTCCTAAAATAGCCTAAAAGGAGTCCTAAAACATGTTTTAAGTAAGCTAAAAATAGCTAAAATAAGAGGCCAACACATAGCACAAACTAAACTATTAAGCACAATTGCACTACAAGCATACAAAGCAAGCCTCAAGTGACCAAACTAGCTCAAAACAGACCTAAAAGTAGTCAAAAAAAGTAGCAAAAACATGCTGAGATTAAGGTACAAAATACTAGAAAATCATGCTCACATGTTAAGCTATCTAGACTTATAAACAAGACACAAGGAGGGGAGGCTACCCCCTCTCATTTTGGACCTCAAAACTTGGCTTTTACCATTGAAAATCCTCTGAGATTCAGTGGTTAAAAAGGCAAAAAAAATTTGATTTAAAAGTTTTGAAAGATGGCACAACAACTTAATAAACAAGCAACAAGAAGGGTGGACTACCCATAACTTCAAACAAACCTCAAACCACCATTTTAGACCATAAAAAAATAGAGATTTTTAGAGGTCAAAACCAGCCTCAAAATAGTATGCAAAGATGGAAAAACAAGTATTTAAAATAAGCTTAAAACACAAGTGTTCTACCTCTTGAAGACAAGATGCAATTTAGGCAGCAAGATCAAGCCAAACCAAGCCAATATCCTCTTCTAGAGCTCAAATAGGACCTCAAGAAACCTCAATTCAATGGTGATCAAGTTTGATCAAGGGCTTATATGCAAGAGTGTAGAGAATTTAGGCTATAAAGCATAAAATATTTAGAGAGAGAGAATTCTAGAGAGAGAGACATTTTTGTCTTCAAAAATTTCCAACCCCCCTACATGCAAGAGAGGGCCTCTATATATAGAAGATGTAAAATCCCCTCAAAGTGATCTAGCCATACACGTGCAAGAAGATGGCTCAATCTGTGTAAACAGCTAGCACAAAATATCACAAAATATCTACTGATACACTGGTGGCCGGCCGGCCATCAGTGATGGCCGGCAGGGGCTCATTGATGGCCAGCAGGGCACATCAATGGCCGGTAGGCCACGATCCATGGCCGACAGTGCCCAAATATGACCGGCAGGCCATCAATGACATCATGTTGAAAGGACCTAAACATGGTCCAAAAATGAGACAGAATTGATGTAGGGTTTGGAAAACTCAAACCTGTGGCATTCTGCCGCGGACTTCGAGCGCTCGACGAACAATCAAACTCATCACTGGATATACCTGCAAGAACATCCAAGTCTTGAGGATGATGAAAAATAGGGTGTCTACAGGTAGTTTATCATCATTGCTTTGGACCGTTCGGATATCCCCCAAGCGCTCTGGACCCGTGTCAGGAGGCCTTACATATCCGGAGATCTTGTTAGGGGACAACCTTTGTTTTCTTCGCTCCTACCGGTTACCAGACAGAGAAGAGTTAGTTATGCTTCACCAGTCCAACAGTCACCCTTTACATCACCTGCATCTAGTCAGGCTCAGTCTTCTACGTCTATTCTAGTACGAGATCACTCGCCCATTCTGATGGCACAATGCCCCCCGGTTAGTATGGAGGACCTAGTCCACCATCTTCCGCAAACAATTGAAACCATGCAGCAAGACGCTGCTCGTTAGGCCAAGGTCACTGCATGCCAGGCTGTGGTCATCAATAGGCTGCAGCAATAACAGCTACAGTCAGTAGCGGCTTCCGCTTCTCATGCACCTCCTACGGGTATTCCAGCACCTGGAGCCACAATCCATACTACTAATGCCCAGGCTGAGAATTAGGGCAATCTGGCAGAATCGATCCCACAAGCCTTCAAAGCATTTGTGTATCAGACCGAAGCTCTATTTGAGTTTGAAGTGGACCTGATTGTGCTTAAGGTCAACAAGCTGGGGAAGCTCTTCAAGAGAGCGCAGGGTGTGAACTCTATTCTGGATATAGAAGACGGGTATACCGACTCTGCGGTGACATTACCAGACCAGTTCAAAATACCATATATCGATAGATTTAATGGCTCTGGAGACCCCATGGTTCATCTCCAGCTGTTTTCAGACATTTTGCGGCCAATAGGCCTGACCGGATTATAGAAGCTCTCACTCTTTGGCTGGAGCCTGTCTGGTATAGCCACCATATGGTATGCAAAGCTGGAGGATTCTGTGAAGCAGAGTTAGGAGGAAATGACTGAGGCCTTTATTACACAATACTCCTACAACACACAAATCGAGGTCACAACTCGTGATCTCGGGGCAATGCGCTAGGAGCCAAAAGAGGGCTTCTCAGAATTCGTGATAAGGTGGAAGGCCAAAGCTTCAATGATGACTACACGACCTTCAAAGAAAGATCATATAATAATGGTAGTTCGCAATCTGCATAGGAAATTGCTGTAGAAAATGATAGTCCTACCCTTGTTCACGTTCACCGAGCTCCATGAGATGGGAGTTCAAATTGAGGACGCCATGAAACAGGGGTTGATCACTGATGAAAAAGAACAAGCTAAGAGGCCTTTTGTGCGCAGTTCCAATGCAACCACTAGTGGAAGCACAGCTGCGTGGCCGTCTGATGTGAGTGTTGTCACCACCACAACCAAGACCGCCAATCCTTTTGCCAGTATAACCCCGCAAACTTCAAATAACCTGGCCCGATCCCAAAGGACCTTTACGCCACTCTACATACATTTATTCCAAGCCATGAGGGTGTTGATAAAAAAAGGGGCACCTTAAGCCATTAGAGCCTCGCCCACTACTCGATTCTCTCCCACTGAAACACAATCTAGCCAAGTACTGTGTGTTTCACCAGCAGCACGGTCACAACACTAACCAATGCTTCAAGTTGCATCATGAGATTTAAGACCTCATCGACAACAAGGTGATTGCCCTACCCTAAAAGCCAAATGTGACTACCAACCCTCTCCCGATCCACAATCAAGTTCCCTCACCTCACAATCTAAACCTAATCCATACATTGGCCCTCCCCTATGACCCCAGTGTATATATTACCCCTTCCCACCTACCCAGACTGGCGATGTTCATTCCTGAAAGCACAAACTTGTGTATGATGGACACGTTAATACTTCAACCTAAACCCGTGGTGGTGACAGTGGTAGAAGAAGGGAGGCTTGCCTTAGAGAAGAGTACGAGTCCGCTGCCTAAGAGCTCTGAGGATTTTACCAAGGAAGAGTATGATCCGGGCTACTACGTTGCGTTGATTGACCAAATCAGGCCAGAAGTGGTGTTTCCAATAGTCGCGGAGGTCAATGCGGTTAGGAAAGATGGCCCGAGCCAAGGTTTGGATGATCTGACAGAGATTGAAGAGGACTTAGACAATCTGCAGTTCTATGACGAACAAGATCAAAGGGATGTGCAGATTGACTGGTTCGATTTGAATGGGACAACTCTGGGTGGTTGAGTGATGAACCTGATAAGGAGGAAAGAACTGAAACAAAACCAGAAAAAAAGGAAGCAAGAATGGTTGCAGTGGCTGGAATGGCTGATGAAAAGGGAAAACTATCGGAGAGCACCAGTGTCGAGAATTTAGCTCAAGAATCGGGCACTGTGAGTACCGTGGACATTGAACAAGGAGCTGCGCTAAAATAGTTTGCACAAGAAAGGGATCAAGACAAAAAGGAAGCTGGAATGGCCCAACACCTTGCGGAGAATGCTTGTGATGTGAGAATGATCAAAACAGAGCCGGACAATTGTTTGTCGATTTTCAGAGGTGTATGGTGGGAGGATGATGATCTACATCTAGCCCACACTGATGAAGACTGGGATGAGTCCCTACCAGACAACACATGGTACGCTGAAGAGATAGACCATATGACTAGAAGTGGGCGGTATTTCAAGCCACCACACTTGGACCAAGCTAAGGCCTCTGGGAAAGATAGAGAAGTTGAGAAGCAGAAAGAGAAGCAATTGGAGGAAGAGGCAGTGTTGAAATAACTGAAGAAGATCCAAGCAGATATCTTAATCTAAGGACTGTTCATGGCTTCTCGAGTGCATCGACAAGCTGTATTATCAGCAATAGACAAAGCCAAACTGTCCATTGACACGACCTCTGAACAGCTTGTGGAATTAGATTTCCCAAGTGGTACTAGCCCAACCCTAACCTTTTTCGAGAAAGAATTGCCGCCAAAAGGCTCAGCACACAACAAACCTCTGTACATATCTGTTGAGTGCAAAGAAAAATGGGTGCCGGTGATGTTGGTCGACATCGGTTCAGTTATCAATGTCTGTCCTTCTCGCATAGCTTATGTCATCGGCTTGAAACCAACAAACTTCGTGCCCATAACCCAAGTGATCCGTGCATATGATAATACAAGCAAGGAGGTGATGGGCACAGTACAAATCCGAGTTCAAGTAGGCCCAACGCAATAAGATGTCGAGTTCCATGTCCTAGATGTACAGGCCACCTTCAAGTTACTACTAGGGAGGCCCTGGCTACACCTTGTGAAAGCAGTCTCTTCTACCCTCTACCAAATGCTGAAATACCCTCACGGGAAGAGAGTGGTGATTGTATTTGGGAATTTATCCATACATCCTCTGCCAGAGGTAATTACACCGGTATTGGAGATCGTTCATGGCGAGGAGGATTTATTCTTTTCAGGGTTTACTGTGGCCAAGGCCCAAGTGGTGCAAAACATCTTGGCAGCAGATAAGGGCATGTATGTCAGTGCCTAGTCTGTGCATTTCATGAACAAACTCCAACACGTGCCTGGAATGGGACTGGGAAGAAGTGGCCTAAAAGGCGTCACAGCATTGGCCGATGTGTCGTATAATCTGCATGCCTTTAGTCTTGGCTATACGCCTACCAAAGAGGATTGGGCCAAGAAAATATAATAGATGACAGGCAGAGCTAAAGCCAAGCAGGCTGGGAAACGTTATGAGCTTATTCACAGGCCGATCTGGGGAATGCTAAATGGTCACTTTGTTCGGGAGGGAGAAGACTTCCCATTTTGCGGCTTTCCTGAGCCCTGGATGAATTCTACGAAGCAGCATGTCCCCGGCTTCGAAATCATTTTCGACTTGCAGTTGCAAGATGGTGATGCCGAGGAAAAGGCTAAACCAAGTGCTAAAGCTGAACAGAGCATAGAAAGTGACTCGGACAATGGCGAGCTTAGAGTAGGGGCAGCACTGGCATGTCTCTTTTCAGATCCTCCAGCCGATTCAGAGAGCTTGGGGGATAACCTGACCATCTCCATGATCGGGGACCAACCAGGTGTGAACCCATCTAGCAGCATTTTGGATGTATCTGACGCACCATCTCTCGTTTGGCAACTGGATAAGGGCTACCTGTCCAGTTATAAGTCGGGTAGTGAGCCAGAATCTGATTCCACAAAGTCTGTGGAGTCGGAATCAGATTCCGGTTCTTCTGAGTCTGAGTCCGATATTCCTAGGGGTGATAACCCAAATGCTAAGGTCTTGTCCAGGTCCTTTTTTCTTTTGCTTTTGAGTCGATTGTAACCGAAGAGTTGGATGATCTAGACTTTATGAATGAGAATGTCGCTGCTGATTCTAAGTATTTCTCTGTGCCGCTTGTTTATTGCATTGATCAAGATTTTCAGAATTTTAATGAAAATGATGAGGAAGGAATTCCTCTAGTTTTGAAAATTTTGATTAATCGAGAGGAGGAGAGGTTTACAAAACCCCTTGCTAATGAAATCATTGCTTTTAATGTGGGTACTGAGAAGGATCCGCGTCTGGTCCAGATCGGGTCCACGTTGTCTTCGGAGGAGCGCAAGCGCTTAGTCGCTTTATTAAAAGATTTCAAAGATATTTTCACGTGGTCCTATGAAAACATGCCTGGAATTGATCTTGAGATTGTACAGCATCAGATCCCTCTCGACCCCGAGGCCTGACCTATCAAACAAAAGGTACAGAGAATACGTTCGGATTAGGCTTTGAAAATTAAGGAAGAAGTTACCAAACAAATTGGGGTAGGGTTCTTGCTTGTGTCTGAGTATCCAACGTGGTTGGCCAACATTGTTCTAGTCACAAAGAAGGATGGCAGAATCAGAGTCTGTGTTGACTTTAGGGATCTGAACAAGGCTAGTCAGAAGGATGATTTTCCCTTGCCACATATTGATGAGTTGGTAGACTTTACCGCGGGCCATGCATTGCTCTCCTTCGTAGATGGATTTTCCGGATATAACCAGATTCTGATAACGCCCAAGGACAGAGAGAAAACTGCATTTACTATGTTGTGGGGTACCTACTACTATCGGGTGATGCTGTTTAGGCTGAAGAATGCCGGGGCTACCTATCAAAGGGCTGCAACCACCATTTTGTATGATATGATCCATAAAAAGGTCGAGGTGTACATGGACGACATGATTGTCAAGTCCAAAGAAAGAGAGGGACACTACACTACCTTGAAGAAATTCTTTCAGCAGATCAGAGAATACAGACTGAGATTGAAGTCGCAGAAGTGTACTTTCTGCGTAACAGCAGGGAAAATGCTAGGCTTCTTGATCACACAGAGGGGCATCGAGGTAGATCCTTCCAAAATCAAGGCCATCCAAAATCAAGGACTGAAAAGGAGATGTGAGGCTTTCTGGGTAAAGTGCAATTCATATGACGGTTTATTTCCAAATTAACCTTGATTTGTGAACCACTATTTAGTCTCCTGAAAAAAAGAAAAAAATTCCGATGGGATGATCGATGTCAATTCTCTTTTGAGCAGATCAAGCAGTACCTTCAGAATCTGCCTGTGTTATCGCCACTAGAGCCGGGGAAGCCTTTGATTCTATATCTATCAATAACAGCCACAACAATGGGATGCATGTTTGTTCAGGAATCTGAGGATAAGGTGGAGAAAGTAGTCAATTATTTGAGCAAGAAAATGCTGGATTATGAGACCCGCTACACTCCGTTGGAGAAAGCTTGCCTAGCCTTGGTGTGGGCTACCAGGAAGTTGAGGCACTACTTGTTAGCTCACTCCGTAATTCTGGTTTCAAGATTAGATCCCATCAAATATCTCTTCGAGAAACCAACGCTTACGGCTAGGCTAGCCCATTGGTTGCTTGTTCTCTCCGAATTCGATCTTAAGAATGTCCCTCACAAGTCGGTCAAGGGGAGAGCAATAGCGGAGTTCCTGGCATATCACCCAGTGGAAGGGGATGAAGCAGTAGAATACCTATTCCCAGATAAAGCTATTATGCAAGTTGAGGAGGAGACTTCGACGATATACTTTGACGGAGCGTCCAATCAATATGGTTATGGGATAGGTGTGTTGCTGAAAGCACCAGAAAACTCCCATATACCTCTAGCCTTTAAACTTTGGTTCAAGGTCTCCAATAACAAAGCAGAATATGAGGCGCGTATCGTTGGTTTGGAAGCCGACCTAGAACCAGGGGCAAAAAGGTTGGACATTATCGGGGACTCGAACCTAGTTGTTTCCCAAGCAAATGGAGACTGAAAGGTCAAAGAAGAAAAGATGAAGGTGTATCACCAGACCCTAGACGTTCTGATTCCTAGGTTTGAAAAGCTGACTTTCACGCATCTACTAAAAGAGAACAACAGGTTCGCTAATGCCTTGTCAACTCTATCTTCTATGATAGACATCCCGCTTGGAGTCCGGATGCATCCGATCATCATTTAGTAGAGATACACGCCACCTATGAGACTATTGCCGTAATAGATAAAGCGCAAGATCAAAACCCTTGGTATTACGATATTGGGAACGCCTTGGAAAATGAGATTTATCCACCACGGGCAAATGCTAAGGATAAAAGGGGCATACGGTGAATGGCCATTTAATTTATCATCTGTGGAGGTAAACTATACAAGAGAGGTCATCTGAGAATGCACAAGTTATGTGTCGAAGGAAAGGAGTCAAAGCGCCTGATGGAGGCCATCCATGGAGGGGAGTGTGGAGCTCACATGAACAGAGTAATGTTAGCCCAGAAGATTCTCAGGCAGGGTTACTACTGGTCTACTATGGAGGGGATTGTATTGGTTTTGTTCAGCGATGCCACAAATGCCAAATTCATGCAAATCGCATGAATATTCCACTGTCAAAACTGTACAACATGACTTCACCATGGCCTTTCTCAGTCTGGGGAATTGACGTCATCGGGGCAGTCACACCAAAAGGGTCGAATGGGCATGAATACATTTTGGTGGCAATTGATTACTTCACGAAATGGGTGGAAGCTTAGTTCTACGCAGTGTTGAAAGCAACACATATGGCTAAGTTCATCAGAAACAACATCATTTGCCGATATGGAGTCCCAAACGAAATTATATCAGATAATGGCTCCCACTTTAAGAAAGAAGTGATCGACTTGTTGGAGAAATACAATGTGGCTTTTCACAAGTCATCTACATATCGGCCGCAAACCAACAGAGCTGTTGAGGCCACCAACAAGAACATCAAGCATATTTTGCAGAAGATGGTTGAGACCTATAAGAACTAGCTAGATAAATTGTCATTTGCACTCTGGGGTTATAGAACTTCAATCCGGATGTCTACAGGGGCAACTCCCTACTCTCTTGTCTATGGGATAGAAGTTGTTTTTCCAATTGAAATAGAAGTCTCGTCACTGCGGGTTATGGCTGAGTGTCAAATAGCAGAGGCGGACTGGCAGCAAAACAGGCTTGAAGAACTGATGTTGTTTGATAAGAGAAGGTTGAAAGCATTGTACCATGTTCAGGGCTATCAACACAGGATTGCTAGGGCTTTTAAAAAGAAAGTTAAGTCTCGGAATCTCAAAGAGGGAGATTTGGTGCTGAAAGACAACCAAGCTCCCATCCATGACACTAGGGGCAAGTTTAGACCCAATTGGATTGGTCCTTACATCATCAAAACTATCTGGTCAGGTGGAGCTGTTATTCTCATGGACCTAGATGGCCTAGAATTTTCCCAACCGATCAACATGGACAAGTTAAAGAAATATTATCCCTGAGAGGCTCGCTAGGACGAAAACCAGAAAGGGCGACTGTAGACCGCCCGAACTCTCACGGAGAGGGCGCAAATTGGGTTCTAGCTACTACAGTTCAGACTCCTGTCACGGTTATGAATCTAATCTTACAAGGTGCAATGTAAGACTGATAAATCACCAAAGAGTCCAAATATGGCAATTGGTTTTGAAAAATCAATTTTGAATCAAAAGCGCCAAACATGGATTGCTTTGCCAGATTACAGAGTCGCCACCTAAATATTTTGTGTTGGGAAATTTAGGAAACCCTGACTCATGTCTAAGGCCACGTGTCCGTCATCACCAAAGTTGCCTCAGCTCGGGAACTTGGGTACGAGAGGGGAAGGTCCTGAAATGAGCACCCCAGCTCGCCCGATCAAAGATCGGCCTCTACTAACATGATATGTTGTTTTTGTAAACGCGTGTTCTTATTCCAGTTTATTAGCTAACCTTACTATGTGATTGTAGACGCGCTCCTGGGAACTCCCCGATATCCGCGCCTGTGAAGGGGTGCGAATCTCGTTTTGTTCTCTGAGTTACTACAGTTCGGACTCAAATGTCACGGTTCTGAATCTAACCTCACAATGTGCGATGTGAGACCGATAAATCACCAAAGAGTCCAAATCCGGCAAATCGTTTTGGAAAACTGATTTTTATAAAGAAGTGCCAAACATGGACTGCTTTGCCAGATACGGAGTCGCCACCTAAATATTTTATTTTGGGGGGATTTAGGAAACCCTGACTCGTGCCTAAGGCCACGTGTCCATCATCACCAAAGTTGCCTCGGCTCGGGAACTTGGGTACAAGAGGGGAAGGTCATGCAATGAGCACCCCCGCTCACCCGATCAAAGATCGGCCTGTACTAAGCATGATATTTTGTTTTTGAAAACACATGTGCTCTTATTTCGGTTATTTAGCTAATCTTACTACATGATGCGCACAGCATACAAGTATAGACTAGATCGCCTAATTTGGAGCAAAACATTGCATGTTAGTTTGTGAAAATGATTTGAAGTTTGCTACTCGCAAGTAGGCTAAATCACGGATTTCAATGAATTGTTCTAATTCAGGCAATCCAACCTTCACCCACAGGCATTTAGGCAGTTATATCAAATAAGCAGTTAGTCTCATGGCAAGCATGCTTTCATGGCAACAAATAACACACATGCAGTATGCTAAAGTGTAAACACTCACAATGCACTCTT
This sequence comes from Camellia granthamiana, assembly GCA_036172215.1. Taxonomy (NCBI): domain Eukaryota; kingdom Viridiplantae; phylum Streptophyta; class Magnoliopsida; order Ericales; family Theaceae; genus Camellia; species Camellia granthamiana. The sequence goes on from CM069906.1 coordinate 153,395,918, forward strand.
AGCCAAAACAAAGAACTAGTTAGAAATCATGTATGATCCTAGTTCATGTTAAGATGGCTAATGCAACACGCGCGAGAATGCAACTAAAATAGGCTCGGCTATTCTAAGATGGCATGTGAAATGCAACTTGGTATATGTATTCAAATTGGAATCGAAATATAATGCAGTTAGTATGATGCACCGAGCCTGGTGCATGCAATACAGATGAATGGATGCACGCATGCAAGCATAAGGTATGCTAATCGAAATATGCCCTAAAACTAACCATTGTAAGCGGTTAAGTAAAAGGGAGAAAGAAATGGGGGTTGGAAGACATGCATCACACACACGCACGCTTATTACAACATTGCGCCTTCTCGACAGAGGGACCGAATAACAAGCTAACTAGCTAATCTAAGCAAATTTCACTAATTATTACAAAACAATTAAGCAGCTAAACGCATTAACTACTTAAGTTACAAAACCAAGCATAAGCTAGCTATCTAAGCATGGCAGCTAAGGAAAGCAATAAAGCAGGAGCCTCGAGGCGAGGAGTTTATGCATGCTCGGTCGTTTTGTTCAGAAATCTAACGCGATGCCCCACTTTGCCTCTGTTTGCAATTGCTTCTAGAACATTGCACAAAGCTCTAGAAAGCTGAAACTCCATCATGGGAACCTGTGGGAGGGCTGCCGACCAGTTGTTGAGGAAGGAGACCACCTGCCGACCACTTTCTGTGCTGAAAACCAGAAAAAGTGGTCGGCCAGCTAGTAATACTGGTCGGCCGACCAGTTGTTGCTGCCAGACTCCACTTTGCTGCAACAAAGAGCAAGAAAGGGCATGGCAATGTATTTGCGAGATATGTGTGCACAACCACCCTCCCTATCATGTCATGAACTCAAGGGAGTGTAGTTCTCGACCCTCGAGCCACCAATCGTGCATTTCAATGCGTGATGGCCGAGAAGTCAAATTGCACAATTCAATATAAAATGAATGCACAAGTAAACACATAAGGCCTAGAACTCTATCATGTAGGATCGAGAGCGTCGGCGACCGAGAATTGAGGCATGTTTCATCACTTTAAGTATGAAACGTCCCTCGTTTCTCGGGTTTGGACTAACACTTAATCCAAACAAATGCAAGCAAATGACATGGCAAACATGATGCAACCTAAGTATGCAAACATGCAATACAACACAAACATGCAAATATGCAATACAACATGAGCAACCTAACAAGGCTAATGGCATGCAAACAATGCTAATGCATGCATGCACAATGCAATGCTACAAGGGCAACTTAGCAATGTTAGGAACATGCATACTCAATGCAAAGAAACAACTTGGCATGCACAATGGCATGCACAATGCAATGTAAGATGGCATACTTAATGCAATGAACAATAAGCATGCGAACAACATTTAAATAAACATGCTAAATGGACTTAAACCAAAAGGGGGTAGACCTCAGTCATGCCCAAATTAGTGGCCATAACACCCAAAACAAAGGCACCAAAAGACAAGGCATGCATGCACAATGCATTGGCCAACCAAGTAGGCCTAAGAGCACAACCCTCAAGAAGGCTCAAGGAGTGATAAATGTGGAAGTGTAACAACACTAAATGCACTGAAATTAAGTAAGAAATGATACCAAATCATTCAAACAAACACAAGTATAGCATGCAAAGGTCCTGAAGCATGAAAGCTAGCAAAGAGGACTACAAGGGAGACATGCAATACATGGCACAAGTGCATGAACCAAACATGGACAGAGCTGAAATAGGTCAAAACAATGACCAAAACATGCTAAGATGGAGGCTCAAAGACCTAGGCAAGATGGCATACATGCTAGGCCATAAGTAAGGCAACAATGCACAGCACTTAAAGGCAAAGCATGAAAGAAATGGGAACATGGCAATGCTATAAGCTCTGAAATGAAGTATTAAATGATGCCAAATCATCTAAATAGCTCAAAGATAGCATGCATGAGTCAAGAAAACACAAAGCTAGCAAGGCCAATTGCACTACAGCTATACAAAGCATGAAGGATATGGCAAAGGCAACCCAAAACAGTCCTAGAACATGTCAAAATGATACTAAAACATGCATGGAAGGAAGCCAAAATAAGCTAGCATGAAAGGCATAAGGCATGATGTATACAAGGCAAATAAGGTGGATTACACTACACCTATTAAGACCAAGCATAGAATGACTTAAGCAACAAAAATCAAAGTTATATCATGGCAAGATAACCCCAAATAAGCACTGAAATGATGGCTCGCAAGCTAAGGCATGAAGGCATACACAATGGTTCATGTTAAGGCATAAAGGGACAAACCCTCCAACGCATTGAATGGGTGATAAATGCAAGTACATGACCATGAAACATAGACTGAAATCACATAATAAATGATGCCAAATCATTCAAATAGTCCAAGTAAAGCATGCTAATGGACTTGATGCACAAAGCTAACAAGCTAGATTGAACCATGGCTATACAAAGCAAGTCATGCATGGCCAAAACAACACAAATCAGAGCTAAAGCATGTTAAAACATGGACAAAAGCCAAGAGCATGCTAGAATGACATGTTAAAGCATGATGCATGTTAGGTTATTTCATGGAATTGCACTACAAGTGCATGGAGCATGCAAGGGCCAACCAAACCAAACCCTAACAGAGGTATGACATGGCAAAACAACACCAAAAATATGCTGAAATGGAAACAAAATAAGCTAGAATGACATGCTACTTCATGAAGCATGCAAGACTAGTTTGTATGATTTACACTACAAGTGTATTAGGCATGCATGGAGTGACTAAGACAAGTCAAAACAGATCTGAGGCATGCTGAAATAGCTCTAAATACATGCTAAGAACAAGCTAACACAAGCTTAGTAAACATGCTCAAACATGAGGCTAATGAAGCAAGTATTGAAGACACAAGGAGAGGGGATAACTCTCTCCTATTTGGGACTTCAAAACCTCCTCTCCACCACTAAAAATCCTCTAGATTTTAGTGGTAGAAAGGTCATGCAAAGGTGATCCCAAAGCTTAAAAAGAAGGCATAAAAGCAAGGCCTAAGAGGGGGTAAACAACCCCAAACACAAAAGTGACCTTAAATAAAGATCTTAAGAACTTTTTGCAGTTAAGAGTTAGTCCTAAAACAGCATGCAAATAGGCTCAAAAGCTTAAGCAAAAATGGGGGATTTAAGGGTTAGAAACTCACCCTTGAAGACCACCTTCAAAGCTGCAACTCCAGCAGCTTCTTCAAGCTCAAACCAACCCAAGAACACAAAAAACAACTCCTAAGCACCTCAGCAACTAAGGGATGGTGTTTGAGTGTGTGTTTGTGTGTTAAAGTAAGACAAAACTACACTTTTGAAGCACACAAATGAAGTAAAGGGCAAGATAGATACAAGGGTGTATCTATAACTCACAAGGAAATTTTTCTGACCCTAGAGGAGGGAGGAGATGGTTCTCTCTTATAGAGAACCAAAAGCAAAGCTTCTTGAAGAAGCTAAGGTTCAAGGCCATCCCTCCATACACGTGTATGGAGGATGGTCTCAGTGCCCTCCAACTGTGCCAGCTGGAGGAAAATATCTCCAAAAATGTGCCAAAAAGTAGCCGACCACTTAAAGTGGTCGACCGACCACTTTAAGTGGTCTCCCAGAACAACAACTGGTTGGCCATGGTGGGAGAGAGTCCAGAGGATGAAAACAAGCAAATGGTGTGGTGGCCGACCAGAAAAGATGGCCCAAAGACCAAGAAGACCAGTTGTTAGACCAGAAAACTGGCTAACAGGAGGAAAAGTGGTCTCCAAGGGGAAATACTGGTCTCCCACCCTTGTACCACCTTCCAAACAAGGAAAACAAGGTTTGTACCAAAAAAAAACTGAAATGGATGCAAGACGAAAGTTCGGGAGGCAAAGCGCGTAGCCGGGAGCCTCGAAAACTAGCTGTCGAGCACCAAAAGTGGTTTGCGACCACAAAAGTGGTCTCCCAAACCACAGTGGCCCTCTAGGCCAAGGAAACAAGGTGTGGTTCAAAAACCACGCCAAACGGAGAATGTTAAGCGGTCCCGAGACAACGCGCACGGCCGAAGGCTCCAAAAACCGAAAACTAGTCTCCAAACGAGAAAAGTGGCCTACGACCACAAAAAGTGGTCTACAAGACCTCTCCCTCCCTTAGGCAAGGAAAACCAGACTTGGTCCGCAAACCGAGCCAAAGCATAAAGAGTTAAAAGGCTCGGGGGCAAGGTACTCAGCCAAAACTCCGGAAACTCGAAATGAGCACAACATGCACTATCACCGAGCGCTTAATCGATGATGTCTGAGTCTTAAGGTCGGTCAAAAATGGGGTGTCTACAGTAATGCACATAGCATACAAGTATAGACTCAATCACTTAATTTGGAACAAAACATCTCATGTTTGTTTTTCGAAAATGGTTTGGAATTGTTACTCGCAAGTATGCTAAAGCGCGGATTTGCCACCCTCAAGTGGGCTTAAAATAACATGATTTTGCCACTCTACAAAGTGGACTTAAAACTCACATTCTGATGAATTGTTCCAATTCAAGCAATGAAGCTTTCATCCACAAGCATTTATTCAGTTATATCAATTAAGCAAATAGCCTCATGGCAAGCATGCTATCATGGCAACCACTTACACACATATAAGGATGCTAAAGCGTAAACACTCACAGTGTACTCCGAGCCAAAACAGAAGCTAGTTAGTAATCATGCATGATCCTAGCTATGTTGAGATGCCTAATGCAACACATGCAAAAATGCAACTAAAATAGGCTCAGCTATCTAGAATGGCATATGAATGCAACACTTGATAACATGTATCCAAGTAAGTATTGAAATACAATGCAGTTTGTATGATGCGCCGAGCCCGGTGCATGCAAAACAAATGAATGATGCACGCATGCAAGCATAAGGATGCTAATCAAAACATGCCCTAAAACTAACCATCGAAAGCTGATAAGTAAAAGGGAGAAAGAAATGGGGTTGGAAGACATTCACACACACACGCACACTTATTACAACATTTGCCCTCTCGACGGAGGGTCCGAATAAATAAGAGCTAAGCTAAGCTACTTATTACAAACCAAACTAATTAACTATACTAAGCTAATGAATTACAAACCGAATTGAAAACTAGCTATGCTAAGCTAATTAGGAAATTACAATAATGAATTAAATTAGCTAAACACATTAACTAATTAGTTACAAAACCGACAAATGAATCAACTAAGTAAAGCAGTTAAATGGCCTCGAGGGCGAGGGAGAAATGCATGCTCAGTTCGCTTCACCCAGGAAATGCCTTGTCTTGCCATAAGTTGTCTCTGTTTGCACTCGCGGTGACCTCAGAACATCAAACACATTTCATGTTGCATCTACCCCAAAACAGGAGCATTCTGGACAAATTTGCTACAAGTGGCCGGCCGGCCACTTTAACTGGTCAGCAGGCTACTTCAACTGGCCGGCCGGCCACTACATGCTAGTGCAACTGGCCGGTCGGCCACTTCCTTTTCTAGAACGTCAACTTTGTTGCAACAGAGATCAACAAAGGCACAACAATGCATTTACAAGGAAATGTGTGTGCAACTACTCTCCTTATCATTTCTCAAGCTCAAATGAGCGTAGTACTCGACTCTCAAGCCACCAATCACACATCTCAATGCATGATGGCCAAAGAGCTAAGCTCGCACATCATTAGTGAATGCACAAACAACACATAAGAGCCCCCGCCTCTATCATGCATGATCAAGAGGGTTGGCGACCAAGAAACACAACACGTTTCATCACTTTAAGTACGAAACGTGCCACATTCCTTGTGTTTGGATCAACGTTCAATCCAAATGTAATGCAACACATACAACATGCCTATCTATCAATGCTAATGCGGCATACACAAGGTTCTATCATGTGAACAATGCATGCATGACATGTTTAGAAGCTAAGGCATCAAAGCTAATGAAGTGTATTACACATGAGACATGCACTACAATGCTCAAATGATCAAACCACATATGGACAGACCTAAGATGCTCCAAAACAGTGGCCAACACACAAAAACTTAGGCACAAAAAAAAAGCAAGGAATGCATGCTCATTCGTTTGCTCGCAAGCAAGGGCACAAAGCTTAATTTTCAAACACATTGAAAGAGTGACATATATGAGAGCATGGCATAGGTACAAGCACTGAAATCATATGCCAAGGGATGACATATCATGCAAACAACACAAGTATGGCATGCTAGGGTCCTTAAGCATTAAAGCTAGTGAAGTACACAACACTAGGACTATGCAATGCAATGCTCAATGGACTAAACAAACCCTAAATAGACCTCATGCATGCCAAAATAATGGCCAAAATGCTCTGAAATGATGGTATGAAAGGCAAGATAATGATGTTCATGTAATGGCTCATCAACAAGGCAAAAGGGCACAACTCTTAAACACAATTAAAGAGTAATAAACATGAGAGTTTAGGAAGGCTATATACTCTAAAATCATGTGAGAAATGATACCATATCACATAAACACCACAAATAAGGCATGCTAGAAGGCCTAAGGCACAAGGCTAGTAAAGGGGACTACACGAGAGGCATGCAATACATGGCACAAATGATTAAACCAGCCATAGACAGAGCTTAATTAAGTCAAAACAAAGACCAAAACATGCTAAGATGGGAGCTCAATAGCCTAGACAAGCATGCATACGCATTGGCCCATAAACGAGGCACAAAGCACAACTCACAAAAACTATGAAAGAGTGGAATATGTGAGAGTGTGACTATGCTATACACACTGAAATCATGTGAGAAATGAGGCTAAGGCATGCAATCATCACAAGTAAGCATGCAAGAGGTCTTTGAAACTCAAAGCTAGTCAAGGCCCTTATGCTACAACCATGCACAACATGCCCCACATGGCCAAGACCACTCAAAACAGAGCTAAGGCAAGTCAAAATAATAGCAAATACATGCTGAGATAGAGCTAACACAAGCTAGGATTAGAGGCATGAAGCATGGAGCATACTAGGCCAACAAAGAGGATTACACTACAAGTGTAAAAACCAAGCAAAAGGTGACTCCACCAACCAAAATCAGAGTTAAGGCATGCTAATTAATGACCAAAAACATGCTAGAATGGAACCAATACATGCTAGAAAGATGAGTTAAAACATTAAGCATACAAGGCTAGTTTGCAAGGATTACACTACAAGTGCAAGAAGCAAGAAACCAATGAGCAAACCAACCAAAAATAGAGCTAAGGCAAGTCCCACAAGTCACAAAAACAAGCTTGAGCTAGGTCATAAAAGAGTAAAAGAGCATGCTCAAGTATGAAGCCAACAATGCATGCAAGCAAGACAAAAGGGGAGGGGGACCGCCCCCTCCTATTTTGGACCACAAGAGCAACTTTTTACCACTGAAATTTCTCTGAGTTTCAGTAGTAAAAAGGCCAAGCAAGGGAAGAAACAAAAGCTTAGAGAGAAAGGCTCCAAAGCTTAGCAAATAAGGCACACAAGGGGATGAAACACCCCCAACTCCCACAAAGCCTTAAACAACCATCTTTAACACTTAAAACCAGAGTTTTTTGTAGTTGACAACTAGGCCAAAATAAGCACGCAAAGGTGGCTTAAGCTAGCATACAACAAACAAGCTGAAGAGGAGAAGAAGTTTACCCTTGTAGCACAGCAAGAATACAACAGCTTCAACAATAATTTCAGACCAAAACCAATGCTAAGACCTCAAAAAAAGCCCCAAGGTACCTCAGCTCCAAAGTTATGGTGTTTGACTAGGTGTTTGTGTGCAAAAGTGTGAAGAGATAACACTTCTAAGCACAAAATAACACAAATATAGAGAGAAAGTAAGAACTCTAGAGAGAGAGGATATATTTTGCTCTGAAAATGCTGAACCCTTCTCAAGGGGGGAGGAGGCTGCCCTTATATAGGCAATGCAAGCAAAAAGCTTGCTTAATCCCTCCATACACGTGTATGGAGGCTGAATTCAGTGAGCCACAGCTAGCTCAAAATATCAACAAATATCTAAAAAGGAGAAAAAGAGGCTACCGGCCAATTAACTGGCCGGCCAGCCACTTACCCTGGCCTGCCGGCCATTTCAAGTGGCCTGCAAGGGAGAAAAGTGGCCGACAAGTGCCACAAGTGGCCGGCAAGGCCCTTTCCTCCCCTAGGCAAGAGGCAACAAGGATTGGCACAAAAAACAAGGCCAAAACATAAAGTGTTAAGAGGCTCAAAGACAAGGCGCTCGGCCGAGACCTTCGGGCGCTCGAAACAAGCACAAACATGCGTAATCATCGCGTGCACAAACGGTGACGTCTGATTTTTAAGGTCGGTCAAAAATGGGGTGTCTACAGCGACCTAGGTAAAAGTTAGAGCACGAAAAATTAGAAATAAAGAAAAATTGAGCTCGCAAGGTTGAAAACCCTAAAGGGCAGCCTTGGCAAAAGTTAGAGCGCAAAAGGACAGAGTTAATACTCAAGTGAACCCGAACCGAACTACATAAGGCCTAATGCCCATCTTCAAGATACATAGCAACTTCATCCTGAAGTTCGGCCATAAATACCTCAAACTCAACTGTCCTGTCCATGTGTTTGATCAGGTCATCTTTGTCTGTTCTTTATCCGAGGGTTCGGTTGTGATCTTTACTCTGAGAGAAAAGCTGGTTACAATGCTGAGCAGTGCTATTCAATTAAGGGGCAGTTATGATTTTTGGATTCGGGGTTATATATCTTGAGGATTAATTCCGTGCGTGTCAAGTGGTGATCCTTTTCGAAAATGGTTTTGAAAAGTTTTAATAAAATTTGATTTTGTTCAAATTTTACCTTTTACAACTTAGACCATTTTTGGACCAAAAGGAAAATTTTCAGTGCTCACAACTTTAATTTCATTGATTTCAATACAAAGTTCTCCAACTCTCGATATAAATCAAAGTTGCTTTTATTACATTGAAAAAAAAACTTGAAAAGAAATATCAAAGCAATAAACTAGGGGCATAGATGGGTCAGGTGCTCTGTTCCCCGCTCGTGCTTGTGGAAGCTTCTGAAGCCAAAGTAGGCCTGGTTTGTGCCTCCTCATCGAGCCAAGCCAAACACTCGCCAGAAAGGGCACAACTGAAATTAGGGACAGGGGCCAGAAGCTCCCTTGTCCTCCAAGAAGTAAGGTACCTAGCCAAGTGTGAACCTTGGATGGGAAGTGAAACTGGGTACTCTACCCTCTCCTCTAGGTGGGTCTGATCATGCCCAAACTAACATCTAAACCAGAAGGTGAAGTAAAACACACAGTGTGTAAGGCCAATCAGTTGAATGTTGGACTGTTGAGCCATGCTGTAACTCATCTCGGTCAGATTAAGCCAAGGCCAACGCCAGGCTATGTCAGCAGCAGACTTGTTGCACATCCATTGGCACCACCATCCCTCATTCGGGAAATCCACTAGTTGATGGCGGAAGAAATAGCCACGAGCTGTGTGTTCAGGGTAAGAGTCCACTACCTTCAGCTTATCCATAAGCCACACCTAAAAAGGGATGAAAGAAAAGAGAGATTAAAGAATAGAGAGATGTATGTTGAGAGAAAAGTGAGAAAAGGGCTTTGAGAGAAAAATGGAGCATAAATGCTGAGCGATGTAAGAAACATATATGAGTAAGGGCGGGAAACAATACCTAAAGAAGTAGTGGACTCCCCGCGAATTTGGTAGTCTCTCACCAATGGAAGGCGTCTAAGCCCATCAAAGTCTCGGCTAATGCCAAGCCAGTGCCAAGCCAAACCTTCTTTCAGGCCTTATGCCACTTCAATCAATCAGATTCTGGACCCGCCGAAACTAGGGGCAAGGAGAAAATGAGCAAGCATACATAAGCAGAGGGCATATTGCTGAAAACCCCGCCAAAGACAGTCGCCGCAGTCACCGGCGTCGGAAGATCGATGAATCAGACTGGGAATGTCTAACTCTCCGTTGTGGGCCAAAGTTCGAGCCTCATACAGAGTGAGCCCACACATCCGTCCCAAAGCTTGGACGTGGCCAAAACGGGGCTAAGGTATGATTTCCTTATCGTGCCGGGATTCTATTAATGCCTGAAATTCTTCAATTGTTGGGCACATTTCTTGTCCCTCGAAACTAAAGACATGTGTAATTGGGTCCCAATGCCTAGCTGCGGCATAAAGGAACAGAAAACAAAGTGGAGTTCGGCTCAACGAAAAAAGTACATTTATGCCAAAACCCTGAAAATTCACCTTTTTCAAGCCATCTAAAGTCGCTATCCAATCCGAGAGTCTTTCGGTAAAAAATGACTCCATTTGTGAAGAGTTTGAGGCTGAAATGAAGAATTCATGAAGTTCAACCTTTTGTAGAAGATAAGGCAGTGAATGGAGGCCAGCTGTCAACAATCTGGAGGTTCTTCACATTGATGGCCGGTAGGCCATTTCTTATGGTTAGCAGGTGGCCGGTAAGCTTCCCCTCTCGCCGGCAGCCTTCCTCTCAGGCCTGCTGTTTACCTTTGTGTTGAACAATGCTGAAAGCATGTGTTTTGTTCTGTTCTTTGTGTGTTTTAAGGTTTAGTTTTGAGTCTTTTTTGGTTTTAGCAAGTTTGTTGAGTTGTATTTGAGTTGTTTTGTTTATTAAGTTGTTGTTGTGTTGTTTATAGAGTTGTATGTTGCATTTTGAATTTTTGTTGTTGGTCGGTTCATTACTTGATTAAGCATTTGGTTTTAATCAAGTGCTTTTGGCCGTTTCGATTCCATGTCCATTTCATGCATGTATGGTGCTCATGATGCAAAAAAAACAACACACTTTTCATAAAAACTATGAGGTTTTATTCCGATAATGGTTTTTACAAAAGAGGAGTACAAGTTTTAAGGAAAATAAAACTTTCTAAAGCTATACAATGTGCTAATGCTACCAAACAAAAAGAAACTAAGCAAAAAGTACGAAAAAAAAAATCAACGCCAGCAACCTCATGCTCGAGAGGCCCTCTTCGCCCTCTTCCTCGGAAGAGAAGACTTTAGGGCATTGTCTCCATTGGCTCTACTGTCTAAATCTGTCTCTGAGCCGGAACCAGAGCCGACATCGTCTCCACTCTTTGCTCTAAAGCCCTCATCAACGTTATCGCCTCCGCTCTTGGAACCCAAGCCAGCATTGTCATCTCCACTCTCAGACGACCTAGAGTGCTGACTCGTTGCCTCCTCTGAGCCACTAGTCTCAGCATCGTCGTCCCTCAAGATGGGCTCGAGAGGACTGCTCCGGGCTCGGGTACTCATGTCTCTACCTCTCCTCTCTGGTGCAAGAGGAGGTACTACCGCTGCTGGCGCTACTGCCGCTGGAGCCATTGGTATGGGTGGGATCTGAAAAGGACAGTTGTCACATATCCATGTGAGTGTGTGTTTCGGATACAAGCATAGTATGTAATGTGTGTATCAGACGTAAGTGTGCAATGCAGAATGAGTGTATGCAGAAGTCAGATATAGTGTGTGAGCATAGTGTGTGAATATAGTGTGCTAATGCAGTGTATCATTGCGGTTTAGAATAGACTATAGTTGAAATGCTAGTGCATCAGTGGAAATTTGATAGCATGAAGTGTAAACTGAAGAAATTATCGGGATGCAGTGGAGACCAAGCAGCGTCTCCCTCCTCTGTATCATACCCATCAAGGAGGCTATCAGCTCAAGAGCGCTCCCTATGTACTCAATGGATGCCTGCAAATGTATTTGGATGATTAGTGTTCGCGGGGAATATATCTGAAATGAAATACGGGGTGCAAATGATAAAGAGTGGTCTATACCTTAGTCGGGCCTCTAACCCCGACAAGATCATGTACGGCCGCTGCAAGCTCAATCAGGACCTGATGAGCATCCCCGGTATGTTGCCAGCATGTCAGTGCAGTGGGAAGCTCTGGCCAACCGGTCCTCTGTCTTGCCCGGGAAGCAAGGGCCCTGGTCGCCCTGGTCACTCTAGATGCCTCTCTCATAGTAGGAGCTCTCGCATCCTCACCTCCACGAGTACTGGTCCAAGGTGGCATGAGATGTATCTGGGTGAAAGTCGCATAGTCGCCCTCTGCTCGAAAGTAATCAGCATCCAGGCCCACCATAAACTGAGTGACCTGATCAATGGATAAGCTATCTGCTAATCACATGGATTCTGGCGGCACCATTGGAATGATCGGGTCAGGCAGATCCACAATCTGATGTACGAACCGCTCGCTCAGGAACCAGACCCGGCAGACTGGGCCTTCAAGTAGGATGCGAAAGCGAGGAGTGGCCCAGGCCCCGACATACTAGTCCCGAATCCCGGCTGGCATCATGGCCCATGATTGCCACATGATCTATAAATAGAGGTTGCATAGATTATTAGTTATTGTCAGTTGTTAAATGTGAATCAAAACAATTGTAAAGCAAAAATAACTGTATTTTGGGTTATCTCATGAGTAGCCACAGTGTCGAAGTAATGCCAGAAGAATGTGAAGGTCTCGTAGGTCCTACACTAGAGTCGGTCGTCATACCTCCCTGAGTAAGGGACTGCCAGTGGGAGCTCTTCTATGGGCTCCGGAGCTAGAGTCGGAAAATAAACATACACCCATAGCTGCGAAGAAAATGCAATGATATGTGTCAATACAGTATGAACAAATGTAGAAAGTGCAAAGCAGAAAGCACAATGTATGAACAGATGCAGAAAGTGCAAAGCAGAAAGCACATGTGTTGAGTAGAAAATGTAAAGCAAAAAATGTAAAGTGTAAAGAGGGAACTGAGATGCATACCTCTCACGCTCGCTAGTAGCCTCCGATCAAGTCTCCGCTCAGATAAGAGGTCGAGCTTATGTATCCATATAGGGTGGCAAGGCTGGCTCAGCCCTAATCATAGAAGCGCACCCGAGGAAGCGTCACTAGAGCACTCAGCAGATACAAGCCCACAGTATTCCACTTGTTCAAAAACAAAGTGGTACTGAAGACGAACATCAGAAAGCCTCTAGCATACTGCTCTATCTCCTCTACCATCTCGGGCTCGCTCCCTCTGAACTGCTCAGCGAACCAGATATATCTGACCATGCATGTCCGGTATATGGGTGGATACGCTCCCAGTAGCTCAATCCAGGCTGCTTCTCACTCTCTCATGTCTGTATCAAACGGGATCGAATCACCCCCTACGTCTAAGCCCGTGATCATGGCAAAGTCATAGGAAGTCATTGTTATCTCCCCTGCAGTAGAAAAGTAGAAGGAGTTGGTGGTGTCCCACTACTTCTTCACAAGTGCACCCAGAAGAGGACGGCTCACGATAACCCGCGTCAGACTGAAGCAGAATAGGTTGAAGCCAGTCTTATCTACGATGTCACGAACTCTTGCAGGGAGCTCGTCGTACCAGTCTCGCACAGTAGTAACTCCGTACCCTCTAAAGGCACGAGACTCACCCTGTGGCAAAGAACAGATGACTCAGATATGGTGTTGATGAAAGTACAGTCAGAAAATACAGTGCAAGAAATGCAAGTGAAGATAGGCAGGAATGCAAGAAAACAAAGCTCATACCTCAACTGCAACGGATGAAAAGTGAGAAGTCGGCTCCCTCAGTAGGAGATCCTCCGGCACACCGAGAATGAAGTCACTGAAGCGTCTAATTCCACCGGCCGGCAAGATGTGTGTGCGAGGATGGTACCTCTTCGGATCGAATGGTCATACTCTCACTAGTAGTGGTTCTGGCTCAAACTCGGGCTCAAACTCTACCTCGAGGTCAGTTTCAATACCACCAGCCGTCTCGGCAACGACCGGCTCATCCACCTAGGGAATAGGTAGAAATGCGGGGGGAACCTTTGGAGGGGCTCATCGTGTGGTGAACCATCCACCATCTGAAGAATGGGTGAAAAGTAGGTGAAAAATGAAAAAAAAATGGAGAAAAAAGGTTAAACTTGGAAAAAGTGAACCTTAGGAGAGAGAAAATGGAAAAAAAAAGTCAAAGCCGAGAAAAGTACACAGGACTCAAGAGAAAGTTGAGGGGAACAAGCCTAAAAGGGTGAAAATGAGGAAAGAAGCATCGAAATCAAGTTTCAATCGATTCAAAGTGAAGAGAACTAAGAGGGTTTATCGAATAAAGTTCGCGTGGGGCGTTGAAAAACGTATGAAAAGCTCAAATTTAGAGAAGGAAAAGCACCTAGAGAGGGAGAGAGAGCAATTTCAGATGTGAGGTTATGAGAAAATGAAGAGTCGTGGCCTATACTTAAAGACCTGAGGGTGAAAAGACTGAAAAACCCTCGAGCTGCCATCGTTGGCCGGCAAGGGGCCGGCAAGGCACATTGGTGGCTGGCAAGGTTCTTCTATGGCCGGCCAATGGCTGGTGGCCTTCTTTTGTGTCCTTGGTTCCCAAGAGTTACAGGGGAAGGTTCACAGTTGGGTTTAGATTGTCTCTATGGAAGCTCAAAATTGTGTTCTCGGTGCGCGATGTTCGTCGCTTGTTAATATGAACGAGGTGTATCCTTTTTAAACATGTCGCAATTCTTCAGAGAGGTGAATCAGAAGGTGCCGTCGAATGTCGCTTTTGTTCGTTTTGCTTTCATTCTCCTTTTATTCTCTATTGTTACATAGAATATGCATCTCACTTGTATTGTTGCATAGAATATGCATCTCACTTGTAATGTTGCATAGAATATGCATTTCACATATGTGTGTGTTGCATGCATATCTCGCATCATTCCAGTCATGCATAGAATGTGCATCCTGTTTCACGCATAGAACATGCCTTCAATTAACATTGTATCTTAGTTGTTTATCTTGTATAGAACATGCATTGTCACTGTATCATATTCTAACTGGCAAAAAATATTGTATGTATGGTTCATTCACTTTGTGCATCTATTGCACTTGTTTACCTTCGTGCATCTATCACACACCACTATCTTATAACTCGGGACGTGTGAAACACGGCCCCGAGTGGTTTTTGGTTTCTCAAGACGCGTGAAACGCGGCCTTGGGCAGGTTTAACCTCGGGACGTGTGAAGCACGTGCCTAAGTGGTAATTTATCTCAGGACGCGTGACGTACAACCCTGGGCAGGTTCTACCTTAGGAAGTGTAAAACACGACCCTGAGCGGTTTTTGTTTCTCAAGACGCGTGAAACGTGGCCCTGGAAGAGTTTTACCTCGAGACGTGTGAAGCATGAGCCCGAGCGGTTGTTTATCCCAAGATGCGCGGCCTTAGACGGGTTCTACCTCGGGACATGTGAAACACGGCCCAGAGCGGTTTTTGTTTCTCAGGATGCGTGAAACGCGGCCCTGGGTAGGTTTCATCTTGGGACACATGAAACGTGAACCCGAGTGACTTTTCTCATCTTCTTACGTTTTCAGCGTGATTAGAGTTTCTCAGGACGCGTGACGTGCGGCCCTAGGCGGGTTTCATCTCAAGACGTATGAAGCACGCGCCTGAGCGGTTTTCTTGTTATCTCAGGATGCATGAAACGCAGCCCTGGGTGGGTTTTATCTCGGGACGTGTGAAACACGCGCCTAAGCGAGTTTTATCTCGGGGCGTGCGAAGCCCAAGCCTGAGCGGTTTTTGTGTTGTATCTTGGGACGCGTAAAATGCGACCCCGAGCGGTTCTCGTTCTTTTGTTTCTCAGGACGTGTGAAACACGACCTTGAGCGGTTCTCAGTTTCTCAGGGTGCATGGAACGCAATCTTGAGCGATGTTTTCTTTCCTCGTCTCTTGTTTGGACGTGGTTAGAGTGCATTTTATTTCATTCATGTGTTGTTATCTTGCTTATTAAATTCATTCTTGCTTATCGCATTTGTTATTGCCTATTGCATCATCTCGCATGATCATGAATTTTCAACATAGTCGACTTCACGAAGCGTGTGAGTCTAGCTTTCAAAGTTTCTGTAAATATCATTTTGTATTTTTCCCTAAAACTACGCTGGTTTGATTCCTTACAAAGGGATATATAGGCAGCTCGCGAATGCAACCATTTCTTTCTGTCTTGATTGTTTGTCCAAGTCTTACGACCTTGTCAAAATAGGTCATCTTTGGGCTTTGACATTCACTCACGTCATTTCATGACTCCGAGTTCTGTCAAAGAGGGGTAACTGTAGACACCCTATTTTTGACAGCCCTTACGATTTGGACGTCCTCACATGCACACCCAATGATGAGTTTATTTGCTCGCCAAGTGCTCGAAGTCCTCAGCGGAATGCCACAACTTTGAGCCTTTCAAACCGTGTACATTTGTTGTCCTAATTTTGGACCAAGCCTAGCTTTTCCAGCCTGCAGCCTCTGGTGGCCTGCCGGCCACCACTTTTGGGCGCGTTTGGGCTGCCGACCACTGATGTAGCTTGCAAGTCACCAGTGATGGCCGACCGACCACCAGTGTATTCTGTAAATATTTTATGCCAGCTATGCCAGCTGTTTGCACAGATGCATGCATCTATCTCCACATGTAGGGCTGGATCTCCTTGAGGGAATTTCATGTTTTCTATATATAGGAGGCCTCTCTCTCATGTTTTAAGGTTAGAAAATTTTGAGCTCAAAAATTTTCCTCTCTCTCTCTCTACCAAATTTCTACACTTTAGCCTATAATTCTTCAACCTTTGCCTATACAGTCTTAACCAAATATTCTCACCTTTGAGCTGAGGTATTCTTGAGCTTAGTTTGAGCTCTAGAGGGTGTGTTTACTTGGTTTTGTTGCTTGGAATAGCTTCTTCTCTTCAAGAGGTATAAGATTTTGCTTGTAGCTTCATTTTATTTGCTTTTATTCCTACTATTTTTCCATTGTTTTGGGCTGTCAAAACTCTATGTTTTTTGGGCTGAAGCTTGGGTCTAAGGCCATTAAAGGTTGAGGGGTTGATAGCCCTTTTTTGTACCTTGTT
This sequence comes from Camellia granthamiana, assembly GCA_036172215.1. NCBI lineage: Eukaryota > Viridiplantae > Streptophyta > Magnoliopsida > Ericales > Theaceae > Camellia > Camellia granthamiana. Next base: position 153,412,748 of record CM069906.1, read on the forward strand.
TTGGAGGCCTTTGTCCTTATATTTCCCACCCTTTTACTATCTTTTTCCAAGCTTTTAAAGAATGATTTTCAGAGCTTTTTCAGTGGCCAAAATCATGTTTTGAAGTCCAAAATTGGAAGGGTTAACCCCCCTCCTTGTGTCTTGCTTACTAGCCTAGTTGGTGCCATGTTTAGCATTTTAATCTAAACTTTTTTAGCTTAATTCCATCATGTTTTAGGACTTATTTTTTAGCACTGTTTTGGGCTGTTGTTGGCATTTGAGCTTTGTTTTGCATGCTTCTAGTGTAATAGTTCTCATAAGCTTGATGTTTTAGGTCTCACACATCACTTATTTGAGTTGATAGCACTTATTTTGAGCTTTTCATAATTCATTTCAGCACTAATAATCTCTGCAACCTCCCTCTATTCTTGGCTTTTTATTTTGCTTTGAAAGTGATTTCAAGTCACTTGTTTGCTCAAGTATGAAATTGAGGTTTCATACTTAATGGTTTAATCCCTTATGGGGTTCATTACCAATGGTATGATGCTTCTTTCATACCTAAAGCAACTTGTGTTTTGAGTCCTCTTTCCATTAAAGGACTTTAATTCACCATTGGACTTAATTGGATTAAAGAATGGTTGGTAAATTAAAATGAGTAACTAAAACTTAGGATTAAAAGTGAGCAAGATAATAAGATGTTGTGTTCAATCGGACATTAATTGAACACATGGAAACTTGAACCATTTCATACTTGCTAGTGATGAAATGATTCAAGTCTCCAATGTCAACTTCTTCCCTTGATCATTCATGAAAGGGAGGAGGTTTGTGTCTTGCTTCGCATTTATTGAACTTGCACCTCTTAAGTCACAAGCCATCATGCAATGAAATTGCTTGAGTTGGTGGTTTGTGGCTTAAGTTCGCTTCTCCTTTGATTTGATCATGAAAATGAGGGGTGAGTTGTGCAAACAAACCCTTGAAATACCCTATATATGCTCTGTTTGTCCTCTGTTACAGCAAGATGAACCTGTGCAGCATTGGCCAGCAAACCACCTTTGATAGCCGGCAGTCTTTTCCAGTGGCCGGCCAGCCACTGATGCAAAGTTGAGCAGTGAGTTTGTAAGGCAGAACAGAGTGAGCAGCAGTGTTCGTGTTCTATTATGCAATAAAGGCTCTCCGGAAGCAAAACGGTGGTCTTTTCGAATGGAAACCGAGCATGCGCATGGACATCACTCATTTCCCGAGGCAGAGTAGTTAATTTTTTAGTTTAACTATTAATTGCACTTGTGTTGTAATCATTAATTAGTTAACTAGAATAGTTAGTTAATTTATTTGTTGTTGTAATAATTAGTTAAATTAGTTTAGCTAGTTATTCATTCCAGTTTGTAATAATTAGCTCAATTAGCTTTAGTTTAGCTTAACTAGTTTAGCTTAGCTTATTCATTCGGACTCTCCTTCGTGAGAGCGCAATGTAATAACGTGTATGCCTTCCAACCCGACATCTTTCTCCCTTTTATTTAACTGCTTATGATGGTTAGTTTAGAGACATCATGTTTCAATTAGCATTCTCCATGTTTGCATCCATTTGTATTGCATGCACCGAGGCTCGGTTCATCATTCTAACTACATTATCGTTTCAATACTTCTTTGAATACATGCTTAGACTGCATGCTATTTAAATTGTTTCATATGCCATGTTAAGTAGCCGAGCCTAAGTAATTGCATATCGCATGTGTTGCATTAGTCATATTGTATAGTTAGGAATCACGCATTTTTCTAACTCTTTTGTTTATTTTGGCTTGGAGTACTAGGTGAGCCTTTACTCGCTTTAGCATGTGCACAGTATGTTAGTGTTGCCATGTTCGGCATGCTTGCCATGAGGTGCCATGAGGCTAAGTGCTTAATTGCCATAACTGCTTGAATGCCTGTGGATAAAGGCTTATTGCTGGAATTGGAATGATTTGAGTAAATGTTCATATGCGATTACTTTTTCAAGTGGCACATATTTCGAAACAATTTTCAAAACAAACATGACTCGAAATGTTCCAATTCTTGCAAGTTAGACTATACTTGTGTGTGTGCGCATCACACAGTAATGTTAGCCTAATAAACCGGAATAAGAGCATATAATGTTGATAAAAATCATATCATGATTAGTAGAGGCCGATTTTTTATCGGGCGAGCGGGGGTGCTCAAAAGTATTCATGACCTTTCCCTCTCGTACCTAAGTTTCTGAGCCAAGACAATCTTAGTGATGACGGACATGTGGCCTTTGGCAAGAGTCATGGGTTTCCTAAATTTTTCAAAAATATTTAGGTGGCAACTCTATATCTGGCAAAGTAGTCCATTTTTGGCAATTTGATTCAAAATCGATTTTTCAAAAGATTTGCCGGATTTAGACTCTTTGGTGTTTATCAATTTCACATTGCACTTATGAGATTAGATTCAGAACCATGGGAGTCCGAATTGTAGGGCTTATATTCGAACTTCCGAAAGGGGGCGCGAAAAAGCCGAGCTATAGTGAGATGAAAGACACATAAATGCCTAAATTTTGCAAGCATATGCAAAGTCTGATATATGTATGAGATTGAAAATGGAGTTTAAAGTTGTTATGAACCAAGCAAAATATCTGATCCCACTGACTATTGTTTATTCTAATAATAATAAAATTGCCATATACGTATCATTCGAGATGGGAGTTTTGGTTGGCAATATGATTATAAACTATTTTCCTAGGATATCCATAATTCAACAAAAAAGATTGCCTCATAATAATAACAATAACAGAGTAAGATATAAAATTCTTCCAATTTTGGGGAGAAAAATGGCATCATCGTGCAGTACTGAATGAAAAGATCATAACAAACAATGCTGATCAGAAGTAGTCAGTAACTTTTAAATTGAAAACCAATCGACCAATGCATTTATATCAGCATGAAATAAGCACAAACATACCTCCAAGAATACGGGAGTAGAAAATCTAGAAAAGAACCGGCAGACTTTTGTTTTCCCTTTTCCAACCTCAAGTTTCTCTTCACTTGAACATATGACAATCAGAGCTAAACTAAATACAAAAGTTATAAGTTTGACATAAGAACAAGAAGAGAAAAAAAAGAAAAAGAAAAAGAAAAAAGAGCAAGGATGAACAAGGGGGAGATTAAAAATCAACACTAGACAAACCAAATAAAGGATTGTAACTACAAATCAAAATCAAAGCTAGACAATAGAGATTAAACCAGGTCTACCATGTTACTAGGTATCATTTGTTTTGGAGAAGGTGGTATATTTATCTTCAATTTTAACCTCATCAATTTCCCTAGCTGAAACTTGCAACAGTTTAAACCAACTATTAACCATTTGGATACATGGATTTGAAATGAAGTGATCTGATGGTCAGCTTTATAAAATTATAGAAAGGTTGATTAATGGGTATAGATTGATATTTCTAAAGTAAATAAGGATGCATAGAGATAGGAAAGATGCGTTTTGTTAATATTTTTGAACTAGTAGAATCATTCGCAAAAGGATTAGTGTGTATTATTTCTTGGAAATGCACTAGGATGGAAGTTTCAGCACCAAAAAAAAAAAAAAAAAGAAGAAGAAAAAGAAGATTTTTGACAAAGCAATAGATTGGTGACCATACTAGATATCCTGGCTTAAACAACACTGTATAGCAGCTAGCAAAATAAATTTTCAGAAAGCTTGTAAAAATAATGAGCAGCCATACATGCAAATACAAACACAATCAGTGGATTAGGGCTCTGTTTCGCCTCTGTTCTTTGAAAATGATTAAGGTTTTCAAACTAATGAGAAAGAAAGGAAAATAAGGGAAAATGAATCAAACCACTTAAATCAAACCCATTTATGATATCAAATCCATAAAATCTAAGAAATCAAACCACTTAAATGAAACCCATTTAAGAAATCAACAAGAAATTAAACTCAAGAAATCATATATATATGTATATATATATATGTGTGTGTGTGTATACATATATAAACACCACATGAGAATGAAGATGGAAGAGACCTCACCACCGCCTCACCTCGCCGTAGTCGCAGTCACAGTCGCAGCCACATTCGCTCCCTCTTCTCTACTACATTTGAGTTCACCTATCTCTTGACGGGTTAGGTCAATGAGAGAGAAAGAAAAAGAAAATAAAAAATAAAAATAAAAAAATTTATCAAAGCGGAGTCGCCATCGCCCTCCCTTCTCTGTGTCGGAGGAGCCATTTGAATTTGCCTCTCTGTTGAGGGTTAGGGTTGTCTCGACAATTTAAGGGAGAAATGACAAAAAGAGAAAGGAAAAAAAATTGAATTTGATGCCAAAATGATGTCGTTTAGGCACCACGGCAAGGACCACCGCAGGAAACCATGGCAGAGGATATGGACTCCCTCTTTCTGTACTTTTCTCTCTCTCTTTCTCTCTCTCTCTTTTCTCTCTCCTTTTTTTACATTTGTTTATCTTTTAGGGTTTTGATTGTGAAATCTTCTCCATCGTCTGCCACTAGTCGAGGCTCGTCGACCGTAGATCTCGTTGCCGTGGTTTGGTGTTTTTCTCTCTCTATATCGCTTCTCCTCTCTTCTACCTAATCTCTCATCCGATGACATCATCACTACCTCGCTACTTGCCGATCTAACCTACCACCCTTCCTCAACGTCCTTGTCATCCCAAATTCCTTCATCTCCTCCGATCTAACTAGCCAAAGACTCAAAGACGATCAAGTTACTCTGCACCAAGTGTCTCTTATTTCTCTGATTCTCTCTCTATCTTTATATATACACATTTTTTTTTTTTTTTTTTTAGATCTTGTTGATTGGAGTATTAAGAGAGAGATCGACATAGTGAAGAAATATAAGGAGTCGGAGTTTTGATGAGAGTAGTAGTGATGGATTCATAGATCTCTACAAGTTCGCCTGGGCTCTCTATAAATGGTTATAGATGGAATTTGTAGGCTCTCTATGATGGATTCATTCATTTCTACCACAATACTCTCTCTCTAGTGTTTCTCTCACTATAAAGTCTATAGATCCACACAGATCTACTTTGTCTCCTCTGTTTGTCTGCCAAGAAAAATAGAAGAAAGGAAAAGAAAAGAAAATTTATCCTCATGTCTCTGCAACTCTTTCTCTCTCTCTCTCTCTAATCTACTTTTTTTTTTAAATATAAGTTTAGATCTCTTATTGTTATTGTTGTTGTTGATGATGATAATGATGATGAAGACGATGATAAAATAGATAATGAAAAAATAGGCTTGTGAAATTCAACAAATAAGGGAAATTTCAACAGATAGCAAAATTTCAACAGATACCGAGAGAAAGAAAAGAGAGGTGTAAAAATTTAACAGATCATGTAGTAAATTTCAATTGATATCAAAATTTTGAATAGATAATGGTAGGGATGGCTACAGGCGAGTCTAGGGCGGGTTTGTCATCTCATGCCCCTATTTTCAAACCCCACTCCCACCCCCACCCCCACCCCCCACCCCAACCCCGCTATGGGTGAAATTTTTTAATCCTATCCCTACCCCCGCAGATACCTGATATCCACGGATACCCAACCACATTTCAAATAGCCAAAAAAATTGAGAACTATTAAAATCTTTAACACACTAAATAATTTCTCTTATTTCTATATATATAAACAGTGAGATTTTTAAGATTATTATTCATTTATATTTAAACAAAATCACAAATTTTTAGTATTCCTTTTTTATATTTAATTATATATATATATATATATATTATTAATTATATCGGGAAGGGTTTGGATCGGGGGAGACAATTCCGGCCTCCGCCCTTGCCCCACCCCTGCTGCAGGTGACCAAAATATAATTCACTCCCGCCCCACTTAAGTGTTAGGTCAGGTAAAGTCTATCACATTTGAACGGGTATAAATGGGCCCTCGTAGATAGGACTATAATGACCATCCCTAGATAAGGGCAAACAATTGAACAAATAGTCCAAAAATTTGAACAAATAGATATAAATTTGAACAGATAGAAAAAATTTAAATAGATAGATATAATTTGAATAGATAGTCAACGGAAAGTCAACAGATAAAAAAAAATCAACAGTTAAATTTGGAAACAAAATGTCCTCTAAAATCAATGAAATGACTTCTTTCTAATATTTTTTACAAATGGTGGACCTCTCACCAAAACTTAAAAAAAAAATCCACTGGACCTAATGCCTTATACCCACCTTACCTTGGCTTTTTCAACAATTCTCTCTTTAAAAATAAATTGTCTATATATTGTAATATATATGTGATTTGAACATGTGATTACTTATATTTGATCAATCTAATTTTTTTATATTTATATTCTTCTCAATTTGTCATATGAAATGAACGATTAAGATGATTGATATAGGTACAAATTGATTTCACAATGCACTAATTTCACTCATAAAATGAAAAATTTCAACTTTAATAAATCTAAATAACTTTTACCCTCGACTTGAGCACACCATGAGTTATTATTACGTAGTGGGAATTTTGCACATGTACAAGTTTTAACATTTGGGCCATTTAGAGACACAAAATGGGCCTTAAAAGATTGGGTAGGTATTGGCCCCATCTTGGAGGTTAATTACTGGGCTCTGAGGGATAATTTTTTTAATGGGTTGGTTTTGAACTTCAAAGAAGTTGAGGGCATGAGTTCTGTTTTAATAATTTAAATTATTTATTTTATAATGTCTTTTACACATAATATTTATGAAAAAATTTAAGTTGATATGATAATTGTAACATTTTTTTTATTTTATTATGTTTGCCTCAAAAAAAAGAATGGCAAAATGACATACAAGTCCACTTTCTAGACCTAATGATATATAAGTGATATGATTGGTTGATGATTGAGAGGATATAAGAGAGAGTGTTACTTTAAACTTGTATAGCAATGCCTTTTTTTTTCTTTTTTCTTTTTAAACAGATCATCCATTGTTAATGAAAATAAGATTAATTGGTATCTGAATTCAAATTCTAACAAAGTATCCCAAAACTATAAGATTATTATATTTTCTTTAAATCTCAAAAGAATTAAGTTTTTTTTTTTTTTAATTTAAATATTTACTTACACAAATAAATTCAAAAGTTGTTTGAGATGATCTAAATAAATATATTTTTTGATTTTTTATGAAAAGATATACAGAAAAGTAAAAAGGTAATGTAACCTAAATAAATACACTTATTTAAATAAATATACTTATTTAATTTATGTCAAATAATACATTATACAGAATTCTAAAAAAACAATACACCTACACATAAAGTAAAGTGTATAAAAACCTTTACACTCTACATACTCTCTTTGAATTGTTTTGAAAACTAGTTTTTCTTTTATTTTTTATAAAAAGACGTCTAAAAACGTTTTTTAAAAAAATAATTAACTTTTTTATAATTATTTTATTTTTATTTTTTTCTTTTCTTTTTTTTTATTTTATTTTTTTGACTATTTCGAGTTGCCAAAACAAGTGTATGTGGTTTAGTGGATATGGGACAAGGAGATACTGTTGTGCCGGGTTGATATTGACCCTATTTTTTTGTTGATTTAAAATGTTTATATTATAGGTTTCGTTAAGTAAATTATTCATAAAAAAAATTAAGTTTATTGGACATTTGTAACCACCTAACAATATCATATTTAAAAAAAATAAATGATAAACATAATTTTGATAACAAATTATTTATTTTTTAAGTCCTAATCATGTATTTACAAATGTCTAATTAACTTAATTTTTGTCATAAATAACTTACTTAACAAGTCTTACCATATAAATTATTTGAATCATTAACATAAATCCGATATCTCGACCATAAAAGGGGCACAGCAGCTTGCCGTGCTATCTCCATTGTCCCAGTGGATTAGTAAAAATGTCACAAAATATAGATCTAACATCATGTATTGATGATAAACAGATCTAATCTAACATCATTAATTAGTGTGAATTATACTGATGTAAAATCCATAGTTATCAGAATCTCAATCTGAATCTTACAATCTTACGATCTATTTAAGTATAATCGATCCGGATCATGTAAAAAATTCTTTATAGATAGGATCTTTAGATCCTCGTAAGGGATCTTATAGGATCGTGGAATCTCGATCCGAATCTAATCCAATTTACAACCCTTGTTTTTGTATTGTATGACATTTTATTTTAAATTTTATATTTGTTGTCTATATACCAATTTATGTGGTCAAAATAAATAATAAAAACTAAGTAGTATTGAATCAAATAGGTTAAGAAAAACAAATTAAGTAACAAACATTCAAATATTGTGGTAATTTAAGAAAATTAATTAGTCGAAAAAACAAACTTAGCTTTAACGGAGTCTAAGGCGGGTAAGATGACTGCAATTTTATCCCAAATTTTGGAGATTATTTTTGTGACTCGAATCCGCCCCACCAGGGATGCTAACGGAAAATCTTATCATTCGGTTAAGCTGCTTTTTTGAGTTTTTAATCTATTTTCATATCTAACTTTATTAAATATTTTTTCTTCACTTTTTATGCATTATTGTAGATTGTAAAGTGTTTTGTTATTCCGATCAAAAAAAAAGTAAAGTATTTTGTTATAGAATTCTTCTTCGTCACCTTCTTTTTTGATGAAATATAGAATTTTTACTATCGAGTTTTCTATTGTATAATATTATATGTACATTTTACATGGAGTTATATTTTTCACAATATCTTCACTTCTTTTTAATAGAATATAGAATCATTTTGTGTATATTTTTTAAGATATATATATTTAAATTAAACTATTATGTAATTTATCTTTTTCGATAGAATCTTACGATCCGCGATCCGATTTTACGATCCAATCCTATAAACACATCCAACGATCCAACGTAGGATCCCGATTTTAATAACCTTGATAAAATCATGTTAAATACGTTGTAACATTGTCACATGTACTTGTGAATAGTTTCTCAAATATACTATCAACTCTTTGAATCTAGTTCTCAACTTTACATCTTCTATATAAATCTTATCTAACCCAGAGCATCAAATACACTGTCAACTCTTTGAATCTAGTTCTCAACTATACATCTATATAAATCTTATCTAAACCCAGAGCATCTCTCCCCCGACACCAAGACTACATATTTCTTGAAAACATATATATATAGATTCTCTGCTCTTTTTTTTTCTTTTTTTTTTTTCTTTTTTTGTTTGTTTTGTTTCTTTCAACGTTCCATTTTACAACTAATAATTATCAGTAAGATACAAAATATTAATTTTTTAAAGACATCTCCAATGGTGTATCAATTTTTTGTAGGACAATCTTCACTATATTTAAAAAGATTAAAATCTATTGTGTACTTAACAACAACCAGAACATAAAAGAAATAAAAGAAAGGAGAGAATTCATTTGATTACAAAAATCAAACTCGAAACAAAAAAAAAAATAAAGAAAAAAAGATTTTATTTTGTTACAAAAACAAAATTAAAATCTGATTAAATAAACAAATAAAACAGAATAATAAATTAAACAACTTACTTGATTAATTTCTTTGAATAATTATCTGATCAAGTCCAGTGTTTGACACTGTGTCCTTAAAACAGATTTGTCCTCTCTACGGTGCTTTCAGAATTTGGACGTCTATCTCCCAGGATAAAATGATCTGCTATAAACAATAGCAGCACTACAAATTGTTTGCTTAACGAACACACTAAGTGTTTATATTCTCTCACGCAAGAAAATAATGCAGCAATATGAAAAGAATATTTGCAGAATTATGAAGGACAAAATTAGAGTTACAAAATCCAAATGAGAACTGTCTTATTTATAGATAGATTGGTGGCTGTAGATTTTGAATTAAATAGGTGCAAACTTATTTGAATAGGTATGGTTTTGAATTTAAACAGATTTGAATCTGTTAGGTTCATAATTCAAACAGATAAAAATGAGAAGGGTCCTGTTTGGATGTACTGTAAAACCGGACCAGTTTATTTCCGGTTTAATTTGAATTCTGAATTTTATTTTACCAAAAATTAAATTAAATTCAAATGTTTTGGCCCAAAAAAATAGGTATTGGGCCGAACAAGCCCAACCCAACCCAACCTCACACCACGCACCCGCGCCCAAGCCCAGCCCGCCTGGACGGCGGCAGCGCGCGTGGTGATTTTTGAGTCCAATGGGTCTAGCCCATTTTGCCCATAACCTCCCTCTCTAAAACACTTGGATATCCCTTGGGGCACACCCTAAGTACCAAACCCATGCCTTATAAACCCATTCAAAACTTCCCACCAAATCAACGTGGGATAAGCCTTATTCAAACCTTTAAGGATTTTCCACCAAAACTCCATTTCCATGGAACACACTTTGGCTTCAATTTCCCATTTACTTGGTAATGGTTTTGAGCAACCAAATATACCACGTGAATCACAACGCGGCATAGAACGCATTACCACTTTAACCCGTGAAAATCGACGCACGGGGCCCACCTAAAAAATAGACCAAACTTAAGAAAAAATTCTGTTATTAACCCAGAATTCTAAACCATTTCCAACATTTTTTTCATTAAATTTGAGTAATAATTTAAGTAAAAGTTTCATTTGATATCCAAGGGGACATTTAGTGATAAAAATCAAATGGCCATGAACAGTGATTTGATGAAAGACATTGGTCCTCAGTTTGATAAAAGAAAAGTGAAATCTTGAATTTGATACCTATTTAATGAAACTGTTGAAGCAGAAAAGAAGTGATTTTTCACTAAATTCAAATTTTATGATAAATTTGAGTAATTATTGGAGATAGTCTAATACATTAATAAGAAATTGAGAACACAAAGACACGTTTAACCACTCAGCCAGGCATTCTCATGAGCAAAATTTGTGTTTAAATAATGAATTTAGTAAGAATTTAAAAAGAAAAAAAAGAAAGAAATGTTAAAATATGAGTTGATTTTTTTTTAAATTTTGACTCAAATTTATGATCTAAACACACTAAATGTAATTAATCTCTTTTGTAAGTGTTGTTTGGTACAACACAACTTATTGAAAGTTAAAAGCACTTCTCACCTCGTTTCTAGAAAATAAGCTTTATTTTATTTTATTTTATTTTTTTAAAATTTATATAAGTTCTTTTTGTTTGATAAACTATAATTAGGATGTGTACCACACTCTCATAATAAAAAAAACACTGTAAACGAGTAAGATAAATTCCACCCAACAACCCTGATGATGTGATGTACTAAAAATTATAATTACAATTCGATGAAATTGTAATTTAAATTATGACTCCATAATTTATTAAAATTACAACAAAATATATATTGCCCTCGTAAAACTTATTATAAATTAAAAATTGATAATAAAAAAACTGAATCTGAATACACTCCTCTGTCAATTTGTAGATAATTAAATTCTTTTTCACATTTTTTTAGAACAAATTACACTGGCGGTTCCTATATTATATCTCTTGTATCATTTTGGCCCCTACACTTTTAATTGACTTGATTTTGACCATTAATTTTAGATATTGCATCAATTTGGTCCAATTGATAATATCGTTAATGTATTTTAAGAAAATTTATCATTAAATTAGTTGAAGTTAATTTATTGAGTTTGGTAAGTTTACAATTTTGCTCTTACAAATATGGTACATGACACTTATGTATATATTTTTCATAAAAAAATACTAAAAATTGTAACCAACTCAACCAAATTAAGACAAAATTATAAATTTAATATCAAAATTGAACCAATTAAAATTACAAAAACTAAAATGACATAAAAATTAAAATACATAGACTACTATCATAATTTAGCATTTTTTTTAAAGTTATGTCTACCTATTAAAAATAGAACTTGTACCAAATATGACACATAGTCCTAAAATAAAAATAAATTATAACCAACTTATATAAACAAGCTAAAAAAAAACAAACATTTATATGACTTTAATCACTTTGCATTGTGACTTGGACAGATGAGCGTCAACATTGCCGCTTCTTCAGTTTACATTGCTTCTTGTGCTCTTCAATACAATGCACTAGTATATAAACTTTTTCAAAGCTTTTCATATACACTTCAATTCATTCAACTGGTTTTATCACTTTTTCACTTTGCGACTACCCTTTTGACTTCCTAACCTCCTAAACCCATCTCTCTCTCTCTCTCTCTCTCTCTCTCTCTCTCTCAGCTAAAAGGATGATCACTGGAAAGGACATTTGTGCGGGGTGATTTCCGCACTATGAATAAGGGTTAAATTTTGTGGATGAATAGAGTGTTTTGAGAATTGAAGATCTGCACAAAATAACAAACGGTGAGGCTGCCCGACCGGGGTTTGGTCGGAAACCCCTTCAATGGTAAAGTCAAGGACTCAGGAAGAGGAAGAAGAGAGAATACAAAGAGTGTGTATGTGTTAAGTGTGTGGATTTTCGGATCCCTTGAGGGTGAATAGTGTTCACCTTTCATAGGAGAAGGTTGCTTGTCCTCCAAGACCTTCTCTCTCCGTCATCTGTCCAATGTGTCTTATTCGTGGTCGTCTCCCATTAGAGGAGGACAGTCACTCCGCCTGACACTCGGGTGCAGGTCTGTTTTGTTTGTCTCATTAGCGGTCATTTCTTATTGGAGGAGGATGACCACTCACCTGACACTTAGATGCATGTCTGTTATGTGTGCGCCTTGTCCCTCTAGACCTCCATGTCTCCATGTTCTGTTCACACAGAGGGAGAGGAGCAGAGTTGTTTGTCTCTTGTGGGCCCAAGAAAGATCTTTAGTGAATTGGCCTTCTTTAAGTTGGTCTACTCTATAATGGTTGTCCAATCAGGAGGTCTAACATGTTGCTCAACCCACTTCGGAGTGGTTGTCTGTCCATCCAGGAGGTCCACCATGTTACTTAACCTACTTCGGAGTGGTTAGCTGCCCATCCAAGAGGTCTACCATATTGCTCGGCCCACTTTGGAGTGACATTCGTACATTGGGTCGAGCTCCTATGATTGTTTTGCTTCGGAGTAAGTCAATATTTCGTAGCTCAATTGTGCCCCCAAACTAAATGTGTATCTTCACTAGCCTCGTAATTGTCTAACTTGGTGCTCTTTCAGTAGGCTAAGCGTCGTTGCTTTACTTGAAAATATATATATACACACATTTTTTTTTTTTTGGTATATATATATTTCTAAAGTTGAACAATTGGACCAAGTAATACAACGTGCTTCAAAGCAGTCCAAGCATGCCTTATCATAGCCAATTTCTAACTTGTTTTGACAATGTTGATGGGTAATGCTTTGTGGGCCCTACCTTGATTGCCATGCATGGTAATAGCATGCAAAAATTATTTGCTGGGTATTTCTTGGCTACAAACTTGGTATTCCACTTATTCAAAACTTGTAAGTTTGCCATGGAAGTGTTTGGTGGGCTAATTACTTGACTTTTTGTGCATAGTCACAGGATAAATACTCCTTTGCTTAACTTCCACATGCATTATCTAAGCAAATTTATTGGTGGGCTGAACGTGCAAAAAATTGTATAATATGCTCCGAGCAAGTGTGCTTTCCAACAAAAATAAATAGTGGAAAATTCTGATTGCTCGGTCCCATTTAGAAAACCAACGTGATGTTCTCAGTGCTTGGTCGGCTAGGTCCTACCCATGCACTATCTTGCTTGGACGTAATTAGCAAATCAACTGTTTGGCTCACTTCTTCATGCATTGGTCGGTCATGTCTTTGATTGCTGCTCGGTCGAAAATATTTTGGCTGGTTTGCTCATGAGTGTTGTAGCTCGGTCGGACTTGCGTCTTGTTCAGCCAGGCGCAGGTTCTTCGATTCATTTCAGTCCATAGATTCTGCTCACACCAAGCTTGGCTTACCTTATGCATGTTACAACTTGGTCAGTTATCGTCGCTACTTGGTCGACCCTTTTCTAACACTTGATAGGCCGAACAACTTTTATTTAATTTACGCACGACACTTAACCAGCTTGATCTTTTTATTTGGGTCTTCGAGTTCTTGTTCTGCGTCACTCGGCTAACTCCAGTTCTGCTCGGTTTATTTTTATTTGGTTGTCTTTGCTGTCATTCAGTCATCACAGAATGCAACTTCTGTTTCTAGTTCGAAATTGCCATGGCCTGTTCGGTCAGCCGAGGTCGTGCACGGTACAAGCTTGGTCCGTTGTACATATCGAAATGTAGGGCCAATTTATGAGTTCTGTACACTTTAGCCCGGCTGGACTGTTGCTCGGCTATGGGTTTGCCGTTGCTCGGCCTTAGAGGAATAACCCACTAAATTCGTAGCTCGGTCGCTAGCTTGATTCGTTGTCGTCAACGAATGAGTTTGGTCGGTTACCGTTAATCCGTAGCTTAGTTCGCACCAGCTCTTTCACGCTACTCGGTTGTCGACTACTTGGGTTGGTTTGATGTCACCATTTCGATCAACTGAGTTGTCCAATCTAAGTTTCGGTCGACCTTTTCTTCGTGCCATTAGTTCGGTTTTCAATCTTTGCTTAGTGTTCTTTGCTGGGTCTGCTACAACTTATTGGTACATGCATGGACCAGCTCAGTGATCACTAGGTTGTGCTCAGTTTAATCTTTTCAGCGCATCGGTCGGTTGGCCACTATCTTTGTCTTACCATTGAACTTCAAGCTCGGCATTGGCGGGCATACATACTCGACTGTCGAGTTGCTACGTGTTTATGTCTTGTTAGTGGGTTGGGCTACCGATGTGACGTGAAAAAGACCCATCAATTTTTGAAAAATAAAACAAACCCATCTTGCCTCCACTTTTTTACTTTAGAAAAACACAAGTTCCTTTTTGAGAACAAAGTACTCTGTTTTCTTTATCTTTACGTTTTCTTTCCTTGGAACTTTAAAACAATTTTAAATCTGAGAGCTTGACCTTGGAACTCTTTGTATAAATTCTAATTTCTTTCCAGAAAGTTGATAGCTTGCTCCAACGTTGTGGTTTTCCCATTTTCTCTTTCTAGAATTTCAAGTCAGAGATACCAATCTCTTATTTATTTCACGTTGCTTGGGGCTTCGCAGACACCTCGAATAGCACTTTTTTTTTCTGATGGTGAAAGAGTGATCCTACTGCCGTCTCATCAGCTATGGCCTGTCCATTTTGCCCCCGTCATCTTGCTTTGCCATTCCCAGCATCATAAGCTCCGGATTTCTTATTTTTCTGACAGTATTGACGGCATTTCAGCGCCATTTCTTGTGCCAGTGTTCCTTCTCTCGCAGTGTTCACCGTTGTCACTTGTTGATTTGCAATTTTTCTCTTGGTCGCCACAGTGGGATTGCTTCATCAGAGACGCTTGCCATCTAGTTTCACTTGATTTTGACACTGTAAGTCATAAAACCCATGTATTTCCTTTCCACCTTCACCATTACTTTTTTGGTTAAGTGTAACATTGAGAGTTGTCTAGCATACAATTGCTCGGTCGGCCATTGTACCTCCAAACTTGTAAGTCATCCTTACTGTAATTGTTTGGTGGAACGTTGCACCTCCCATGGGTAAGTTTCGGAACTTAGTGGACACTCCGGCGGGAATGGATGAGTTCCGCCGAAGATATAACATTCCCAATGATGTCACGTTGACATTGGCGGCGGTGGACGCGGATCGGTCGTGTACGAGCACCACAATGCCTTTCTCAATTGCCTCCATCGTAGATGGGGGTGTTAGGTTTCCGTTGAACCCTTTGTTACGTCGATTCTTTTCTTATTTTGAACTTACACCAATGCATATATCAATGAACACATTTAGAGTGGTAAATGGCGTCTCGGTCTTGAACAACCTCTTAGACTTGGACTTGGGTATTTGGGATATCCTTCATTGTTATTCCTTGTCGCATAACAAAGGTGGCAAAACCTATTATGTCAAAGCTCGATGGTTGGACCTCCAACTCGTCATTGAACTTCCCGATAATAACAAACACGGCTCTGATTTCCTTCAAATCGGAGGTAATTGGGAGTTTGCGGCCAAGGAGGTTGGCCGATCAAAGCGAGTTCCATGAGAGAACGGCCACCCAGGTCATTCTTTATTTTAGTTTCCTTTTGTCCATTCGCTTATCGCCTGTGATTTTTTTTTTTTAAGTGTTGTTGTTCGTACTTACAGGTTCAAAGAAGCTAAAAAGGAGGCCAGAGAAAGAGCATCAGAGGGATATCACAGTTGCACTAAGGTACGAAGATCGGTCGGCCTCGCATTTGCTTGACTATGTACGAACTTACAGACATCTCATCCAACGAAAACTCAAAGTAAACAACTTCTTGAGGGACTCACCTGAGATAGAAACCGAAGAGCAAGTTGGCCATATCACCGGAGCTTTCTCTACCGCTGTTGTTTGTTCATCAAGTGGATCACTCAGTAGAGGCTACTCTCCGTCGCCAGACTTAGCAAACGAAATGGCTCTCTGCCAAAAGCTCAATCTTGATGCCTTAGTCTTTGGATCTGATGATGAGGACCTTTTAGCTACTTCGATGGTCGACACACAAGTTCCTTCTCCACCGATTAAGAGGTCTAAGGGTGGAACAAAGCATGTTGCTCCTCATCCTCTCATTGCTACTCTTGCTCTTCCTGCTGATAGGGCCTCAAAGAGGAAGAGGTCCAAAGGTAAAGAAGTTGCTGGGGGTTCTAATGAGCAGGACTCAGTTGAAAAATGGGTGCCTCCCTTAGAGCATAACAGCCGAGCAATCACTACATCGGACAGCACAATCTACTCAAGCGACTTGGCCTTTGACTTATCAAAGGCATTGCTGCTACCTTTGGACATGGCGGAGCAAAACATTTCGAGCGACGTGTTGATCAAGGGTTCAGTACAGATGCTAATCGCAGTAAGTCTTCTTCTATGTCTGTCATTTCTTTAAATTTGGTTGTTGAGAACATGACATTTCGATTTGGTGCAGTGCAGTGCATTCAGAGGATGCACATCATGGATGAAATGCGACATCGTGAGGAGCAAGAGAGGGTTAAGACGATCAACATGTTGGCTGACGCTGATATGTCCTCGAAGGCAGTCAAAGATGATCTAAAGGAGATGGAAGATGCAAAGAAGAAGGCCGAAGCACTGATGTTCATGGCCGAGCGGAGGGCTGTAGATGCCGATGCTGCTCTGAAGTCTTTGAAGGCTAATTTTCAAGGGATGGTAGACGAGGCCGAACAGAGGGGCTATGACGAGGCTGAAAAGACCTATTCGGAGGAGATTTTGAAGCTGAGGGACAAGATCTTTACTAAGGGTTGGACTGGGGCTCTGCGCATTGTTAAGGTGGAAGAGGCTTCTCCTCTTTATGATATTGACGATATCCCAGTCCCTTCAAAGACCGCTGCAAGGGTTAGGAGGAGAAGGCCTTGGGGGGATAGAGCTACGGATGTTGATCCTTCTGACCTTTCTCCTTTCCTGCCGAGCTCTTCCTTAGTTAGGCAGACTGTCAATCCTATAGAGGAGGAGCACCGCGAGGATAGACACTACGCGGAAGAGCAACGCGAGGAGTAAGTTGTTAGGTTGCCTCGAGTTTTTGCTTTTACTTCTGCTTTAGTAGTTCTTTTGTAATGAAACTTGGAAGTTAATGAAGTATCTTCAACTTTTGCTTTAGTGCTCGGTTGGATAGGCTATGATACAAACCGAGCTCCCTTTTGTAATGAAGTACTTTCTAAATTTGCCAAGTGTTGAATCTTGCAACTTGCACTTTTTTATTTGTCTTGGAGTTCGGTCGGCTGGACCTCTTCTTTTGTAATGCTGAACTCTTTTTTGTAATTGAAATTTCATTTCAATGTACTCGTTCTTACATTTTCGCAAGTGTTGAATTGTTTATCTTCAATTTTTGCTTGTATGTAATGTTTGCCCCTGGCCGAGCAGAGGCTCTGTGGCCTAGCAGGCCATCTGTTCGGTCTAACCAGGCTTCATGCCTTAGAAAAAATTGAGTGAGTTTCTAATGGCCCCAGCCAAGCATGAGCTCTGTGGCTTAGAAGGCTGTCTGTTCGGTCAGACCATGCTTCATGCCTGAGAAAAAATTATGAAAGTTTTCTATCATGTTGTTCGCCCGCCACCTGACTTGGACAAGTTTTGGCGTGATTTAACCCATCGTAGAGTGTAATTCGGCCTTTCTTCGAGCGCAAATTGTGAATATGGACCGTGCTCCAAGTAACGATACTCGGCACAAATTTCACCAAGTTATACCACTTGGCACCCTGCTCCAACCAAAGGGTCGAGCATCCGGGCTTCGCTTAAGTTAAGACCCGTGGCCAATTTGCTCCACCAAGCATAAATGTACAACACAAGTAAATAAAGACAAATTGTAAAACTAATTTCCATTCATTGATACTCAGAACTTTTGATTACATTAAGGCATGTTGTGAGAAATATATATTATTGAAAATACTTCATTCTAAGAAATCACATCACTGGAAGTACTTCTTTAGGTTGGCAATGTTCCATGGTCTGGGGATTGTCTTCCCTGCTAAATCGGCCAGATAGTACGCGCCATTGCCAAGTGCTGAAGTAACCTTGTAGGGCCCCTCCCAGTTAGCACCGAGTTTCCCTTCTCTAGGAACTTTCTTGTGATCCATTACCTTCCTGAGTACTAAGTCACTTGGTAGGAATTGCCTTGGACGCACATTCTTTTTGAAGCTCTTAGTGAGCTGCTGCTGGTAAGCCGCTAATCGAATGAGGGCAGCTTCCCTATGCTCTTCGGCTATGTCCAGAGCTTGGGCGATTGCTTCATCATTGTCTGCTGGCTCAAAGATCTCAGAACGGATGGTAGGAAGGCCAACCTCCAAAGGAATGACTGCTTCCATCCCATAGGTAAGAGAGTAAGGTGTCGCACCGGTCGACCGACGAAGAGTAGTTCGGTAGGCCCAGAGGACATTCGGTATCTCTTCCACCCATTTGCCCTTGGCTTTTTCAAGACGCTTTTTTATCCCGTCAATGATCGTCTTATTGGACGCTTCAGCTTGGCCATTGCCCTGTGGGTAGACCGGAGTGGAGTTTCAGAATTCTATCTTCAAGTCAGCGCAAAATCTCCTAAAGATCTTGCCATCAAATTGTGTGCCATTGTTAGAGAGAAGGACTCTGGGAATGCCAAATCGAGTCACAACATTGCACCAAACAAACCTCTTAGTGTCTGCTTCTTTGATCTTGCACAAGGCCTCCATCTCCACCCACTTGGTAAAGTAGTCAGTTGCAGCGATGAAGAACCTTTTGTTCCCAGTTCCCCTAGCTAATGGTCCAACAATGTCTAAGCCCCATTGAGCGAATGGCCAAGGACTGGTAGGGGGGGTTAGAGCTTTGGCTGGCTGGTGAATGAAATGAGCAAACTTTTGGCACTTGTCGCACTTGCGGACATACTGTTGGGCCTCCTTTTGCATGCGCGGCCACCAATACCCGTGTGTTAGGGCCCGGTGTGCCAAGGACCGACCACCAGTGTGACTCCCACAGATTCCATCATGGATCTCATAAAGCACATCTTCCACCAAACTTGGATGAACACAAAGTAGATAAGGGCCTATGTAGGACTTCTTGTAAAGCTTGCCAGATTGGGAGGCCCAAAACCGAGCAACTCTGTGCCTTGTTTTGTGCGCTTCTTTTTTGTCCTCAGGAAGGGTGCCAGTCTTCAAGAAGGCCAAGAGTGGGTCCATCCAACTTGGGCGCAAGTCAGTGCAGAGGACCATTTCGACTAGTTGAATACTTGGTTGGGGTACATATTCCACCCATATTTTGCGACCGTCTCTGGAGTCGACCGAGAAACCCAGGCAAGCTAAAACATCAGCGTGACCATTTCTCTCTCGGCCAATCTTCTCGACTCTTATGGCTTGGAACTTTCTGATCAAATTTTTGGCCTGTTCTGCATAAGTGGCCATCCGCTCATCATGAGCCTCGTAAACTCTAGAGAGTTGGTTGACCACTAATTGGGAATCACTAAAGACGAGTAACTGCTCCGCGTTGAAGTGTTCGACACTTCGCAGGCCGGCTAGTAGAGCTTCATACTTTGCTTCATTATTAGAAGCTTTCCAGCCCAATCAGATGGCCTGCTCCTACATGAATCCTTCAGAAGAAATAAGGACAACTCCTTCCCCTAAGCCTTTTTGGTTAGAAGAATCGTCCACAAACAGCTTCTATACGTCTCCGACAAAAAGTTTTCATGCTTCGGCTGGGGATTGCCCTTTGTGCTGGGCAGTCATAGTGACCAAAGCCGAGCTCCCTTCGGAGGGGACAACTAGTCCTGGGGTAAATTTTACAACAAAGTCTGCCAGGACTTGAGCTTTGATGGCTGTTCGAGGTTGGAACTTGATGTCAAACTCTTCAAGCTCCACCGCCCACTTTGCTGTTCGCCCTAAGAAATATGCTCGATTGAACACTGACTTGAGGGGGAATTCAGTGAGGACGTTGCTGGTATGTCATTGAAAGTAGTGAACAAGCTTCCTAGAGGCAATTAATAGGGCATATGCCAATTTCTTCAATGGCAAGTATCTAGTTTCGGCATCTAAGAGGGTCTTGCTAACATAATACATTGGTTTTTGCTCATTTCCGTCCTCTCTGACCAGCACTGCACTAACAGCATGATCAGAAACAGCCAAGTAAAGGAAAAGCTTTTCGTTGGCGACAGGTGTAGATAGAAAGGGAGGAGAGGACAAATACTTCTTCAAATCTTCTAGTGCTTCGGAGCACTGGCTTCCCCATTCAAAACTGGTTTTCTTCCTTAGAAGTTGGAAGAAGGGCTTCATCTAATCAGAGGACCGACTGATGAAACGGTTAAGTGCTGCAGCCATGCCAACAAGTTTCTGGAGTTCCTTAGCCTTTGTAGGCGCTTCGAGGTCTTTGAGGGCTTTGATTTGGTCGGGGTTGGCTTCAATGCCCCGCCTAGTCACCATATATCCCAAGAACTTCCCTGATCCTACTCCAAAGGCACATTTTGAGGCGTTCAGTCGAAGCTTGTGAGTCTTTAGAATTCCAAACACTTGCTCAAGGTCCCTTAGATGGTGTTCGGCCAACTTGCTTTTGACGACCTTGTCATCAATGTATGCTTTCATGGTTTTACCGAGCTGGTCCTTGAACATTTTGGTGACCATTCCCTGGTAGGTCGCACCAGCGTTCTTCAAGCCCAAGGGCATCACTTTATAGCAGTAAGTGCCTCTAGGGCTGATGAAAGCCGTTTTCTTCTGGTCAGGACCGAACATGGGGATCTGGTGGTAGTCACTGTAGGCGTCTAGAAAGCTCATGCGCTCATGTCCAGCTGTTGCGTCAACAAGTTGATCTATTCGTGGAAGGGGGAAGCTATCCTTGGGGAAAGCTTTGTTAAGGCTAGTAAAATCAACGCAGACTCTCCATTTGCCATTCTTCTTCTTCACCACGACGGTGTTGGACAGCCACTTTGGGTACTACACTTCTTGAATGACTCCAGCAACTAAAAGTTTGTCCACCTCTTCGATCACTACATCGGTGTGTTATGCGGATGACTGTCTACTCTTCTGAACAACCAGCTGCGCTCCTAATTGGACATTGAGTCGATGACAACCATAATTGGGGTCCAACCTAGGAGTGTCATAGGTCGACCAGGCGAACACTTTGATGTTTTTACGGAGTAGAGCCAGTAATTGCTCTTTCTCTCCAACAGTGAGGGAAGTGCCCAGTAAGAAGAAGTTGTCTGGGTTTCCTTCTTCTACTAAGACCGTCTCTAGGTCTTTTACCATCTTCTTGGTTGGCACTCCACCAACGTCTTCCAAAACTGGCTGGTCAGGTACTTCCAACATCTGCACTTGGTCGCAGACTTGTTTGGTTTTCATGGCGGCAATGAAGCAGTGTTTGGCCGCCACTTGGTCTCCGCGAATCTCCTCTACTCCATACTTGTTTGGAAAGAAAACGATTTGGTGATAGGTGGAAGGGACTGCCTCCATCTGGTGAATCCAAGGTCGGCCAAGGATGGCATTGTAAGGAGATGGGGTGTTTACCACCAAGAAGTCAACAGAGACCACCTTGGACTTAGCTATGACAGGCAGAGTTATTCGGCCGAGTGGCCATTCTATTTGCGAGTTGAAGCCAACTAAAGGGGAGGTGGCAGGTGTCAGGTGTTGCTCACTGAGGCCAAGCTTCTTGAAAAGCTCATAATACATGATGTCTGCGGTACTCCCTTGGTCAATCAAGGCTCACTTCACATCGAACTTGTTGGCCACACCAACTGTAACGATGAGGGCATCGGTATAGGGGTGTTGGATTCTCTCTAGGTCCTTCTCGGTGAACACGACATTAAGCCGAGAAGGTCTGGCTTCCGTCTTGGACTTTCTGGGAGGAGGTCCTACCGACATTACCTGTTGAATGTGGGTGGCTCGTTGGATTTCTCCTCGATTGGTGTTTTCTCTTTCGAGGTTAGTCATTCTATGGATAACATTGATGACCAACCTCGGGGCATGGTTCTCTTCGGGAGGGGCTTTGTCTAGTCCTTTCTTTTCCCTCATCTTATCAACGTTTATCAATTGTAGGAGGTGTCCCGCCGTAACTAAGTCCTCCAAGTGTTGTTTGAGAGCTCTGCAATTTTGCGTCTTGTGTCCTTTCTCTCGATGATAGGTGCAACACAGTGTCTGATTGCGCCGAGCAGGGTCTTCAGGCATCTTAGCTGGCCAGACAAAAAAGGCTTCCCCTTTAAGTTTCTTGACGTGCCTGTATATTGGCTCTTTGAAGACGGTAGTGATGCCCTTATAAGACTTGTCCCTTTCTTATTCGTTTTCCGCTGTGAAGCAGTTCTTTTGGCCATAGTTATTGCGCTACTCATCCTTCATTGGCTACTCAGTCCTAGGTGGTTGAGGCGGTCTAACTTCTTCAGTAACTACAATATGTACTGAAGCAGCGTCATCTTCAACACGAGCTTATTGCTCTATTCGAGCCCTTAAATCCTTCATGGTGGGGGTAGGTCGTTTTGTCAACAACTGCCTTAGCTTGTGCGAAGGAGGTAGGCCTTGCTTGAAGTATAGCACGGCCAATTGTTCACTGCAAACATTTCCTCCAAGTCGCCATATTCCTTTCAATACCGTCGTGCGTACTGGCGTAGGGTCTCTTTTCTATCCTTTCGAATATTGAACAAGGTATCTAACTGCTTCGAGACTCTCTTGTTGGAGACAAATCAGGCTAAGAATGCCTCAAAGAGCTGTGTCCAGTCATAAATCGAACCACTGGGGAGTTTGTCAAACCATTGAAGGCCAAGTTCTCCTAGGCTAGAAGGGAAGACTTTACACATGAGCGCGTCGTTGCGGTTCCAGAGGGACATCATCTGGCGGTAATGGCTAATGTGAGTCAGAGGGTCCGTCTTCCCATCATAGAGAATGAATTTCTGTGGGCTATACTTCCGTGGAGGTTCTACAGCTTCTATCTTTGGGGAGAAGGGGGTGGACACCAACCGGTCTAGAGCGCGACGCTCTTGTTGGTGTATGGACCGGTCCAACTGGTCCCTTTTCCTATTGAGCTGGCGTTCCTCCTCCCTATCTCGTTGACGTTCTCCTTCCCTGCATAGCTATCGTGCCTCTTCTCTGTTATCGTTCAACCAACTTCTTAAGTCGTGAGGCTGCTCGTCGCGGCAACAATGAAAGGTTTCAGATAGGCGGCTGACAGTCCTCTGTCTCTTATGAGAATATTCTCGTGGGTTATTTTTTTGGAGGTTACTCGTCCTACTGCTGGCCCCTTCACTACGTACCGGAATCAGCTGGTTACGCTCTCTACCAGTAGGGCCACTACTGTAGTGCTCTTTATGAGGCGAAGGAGGAGGAGGGGTACGTCTCCTTTGCGATGGTCCACCAACAAATTTTCTTGGCTCCGCTGGGGTTGCCATGAACTTCATTAATTGGGTGCGAAGCTCAGTGATCTCCAAACCCATTGAGTCGATGATGCGGTCACGGTGGTCTTTCTCAACAAAAAGACATTGAGATGTCTCAACGGCAATGACACGGCGTCGCTCTACCGCGTTGGGTATCTGATCGTCGTGGTCCATAAGGTCATCGTGCGCTGGAGGGAATGCCAGACCCTTATCTTTGGTTCTCCCCGTCATTGGAGTCCTCTCTGCTAGCCCAGAGTGGGGTGTATCTTCGATTCCCATCGTCGAAGCACGTCACGAAGCAAGCAGTGGTTTTCCCACATACGGCGCCAATTGTGCGGGGGTGATTTCTGCACTATGAAGAAGGGTTGAACTTCGTGGATGAACATCGTACTTTGAGAATTGAAGATCTGCACAAAATAACAAACGGTGAGGCTGCCCGACTGGGGTTTGGTCGGAAACCCCTCCGATGGTAAAGTCAGGGACTCAGGGAAAGGAAGGAGAGAGAATACAAAGAGTGTGTATGTGTAAGTGTGTGGATTTTTGGATCTCTTGAGGGTGAATAGTGTTTACCTTTCATAGGAGAAGGTTGTTTGTCCTCCAAGACCTTCTCTCTCCGCCATTTGTCCAATGTGTCTTATTCGTGGTTGTCTCCCATTAGAGGAGGACAGCCACTCCGCCTGACACGCGGGTGCAGGTCTGTTTTGTTTGTCTTATTAGCGGTCATTTCTTATTGGAGGAGGACGACCACTCACCTGACACTCAGATGCATGTCTGTCATGTGTACGCCTTGTCCCTCTGCACCTCTATGTCTCCACGTTCTGTTCACACAGAGGGAGAGGTGCAGAGTTGTTTATCTCTTGTAGGCCCAGATCTTTAGTGAATTGGCCTTCTTTAAGTTGGGTTACTCTAGAATGGTTGTCCAACCAGGAGGTCTAACATGTTGCTCAGCCCACTTCGGAGTGGTTGTCTGTCCATCCAGGAGGTCCACCATGTTACTCAACCTATTTCTAAATGGTTGGCTGCCCATCTAGGAGGTCTACCATGTTGCTCGGCCCACTTTGGAGTGACATTCGTACATTGAGCCGAGCTCCTATGATTGTCTTGCTTCGGAGCAAGTGTTGGCCATAGGGCCGAGGTCCAACCTAGCTCAATCTCGGAGTAAGCATCGCATTAGGCCTAACACCAAGACTTGATTAATTTTTATCCACTTCAA
This sequence comes from Camellia granthamiana, assembly GCA_036172215.1. NCBI lineage: Eukaryota > Viridiplantae > Streptophyta > Magnoliopsida > Ericales > Theaceae > Camellia > Camellia granthamiana. Next base: position 153,437,682 of record CM069906.1, read on the forward strand.
AGCTTTTTGCTCTTACAAATATGGTACATGACACTTATAGATATATTTTTCATAAAAAAAATACTAAAAATTGTAACCAACTCAACCAAATTAAGACAAAATTATAAATTTAATATCAAAATTGAACTAATTAAAATTACAGAAACTAAAATGACATAAAAATTAAAATACATAGACTACTATCATAATTTATCATTTTTTTTTAAAGTTATGTCTACCTATTACATAGTCCTAAAATAAAAATAAATTATAACCAACTTATATAAACAAGCTAAAAAAAAAAAAAACATTTATATTATGACTTTAATCACTTTGCATTGTAACTTGGACAGATGAGCGTCAACATTGCCGCTTCTTCAGTTTACATTGCTTTTTGTGCTCTTCAATACAATACACCAGTATATAAACTTTTTCAGAGCTTTTCATATACACTTCAATTCATTCAATTGGTTTTATCACTTTTTCATTTTGCAACTACCCTTTTGACTTCCTACAAAAGCCACACCTCCTAAATCCATCTCTCTCTCTCTCTCTCTCTCTCTCTCTGAGCTAAAAGCATGATCACTGGGAAGGACATTTATGATGTTCTTGCAGCAGTTGTACCACTATATGTAGCCATGGTTCTAGCAATCTTGAGTGGATGATCACTCTCTTCTCACTTTCCACTCTCCCAAACACTCTTGTCATGGGTATCCCCCTCCTCAAGGCCATGTATGGCGATTTTTCCGGCAATCTCATGGTCCAAATTGTTGTTTTACAAAGCGTTATTTGGTATACCCTAATGCTCTTTATGTTTGAGTATCGAGGAGCTAAGCTCCTCATTAGTGAGCAGTTTCCTGAAACTGCTGGCTCTATCACCTCTTTCCGTGTTGAGTCTGACGTGATTTCCCTCAATGGGCGTGAACCACTTCAGGCTGACGCAGAGATTGGTGATGATGGTAAGCTTCATGTGGTTGTGAGGAGATCTACAACGTCGTCTGTAATCTCTTCAAATACTAAATCACATGTTTTTAACTCGATGAATTCTATGACTCCACGAGCATCTAACCTTACTGGAGTTGAGATCTACTCAGTACAATCTTCGCGAGAGCCTACCCCTAGGGCTTCGAGCTTCAACCAAACCGATTTTTATGCCATGTTTGCGAGTAAGGCGGCTAGTCCAAAACATGGTTATACCAATAGTTTTGGTGGGGATGTTTTTTCGGTGCAATCCTCGAAAGTGGCAACACCAAGAACATCAAATTTTGAAGAAGAGATGTTGAGGATGGGGAAGAAGAGAGGAGGGAGGAGTATGAGCGGGGAGTTATTTAACAACCCTAGTGGTGGTGGTGGTGCTAGTAATCTTCTTCAAGTTCCTTCTTACCCACCTCCAAATCCTATGTTTTCGGGGTCTAGTAGTAATACTGTAGGAGGAGGAGGACCTAGGAGAAAAGAGGGAAGTGGTGGGGGTGTAAATGCAAATGCAAATGGAATGCCTAATAAGGAACTTCATATGTTTGTTTGGAGCTCAACTAGTGCTTCTCCCGTTTCTGAGGTGAATCTAAGACATGCAGTGAATAGAGCTGCTTCTACTGAATTTGGAGTAATTGATTCTTCTAAGTCTGCTGATATTGCTTCTTCAAAAGGTGAGACAACTAACCAATGTCCATATTTCTATATTGGGTAAATTTCGCTTTACTTACATCTAATCTCGTTTTACTCTTTGATGTTTTAGTTATTCCAGTCAATCATTTTGACTTAGTTAAGTTGCAATTGAATCTATTTGAGTAAGAGAAATGTTAGGGATCATGAAAATTTTTTCATGAAAATGATCATGAAAAATTTATGATCCTTAGATTACCTTGATTAGTGTGTGGTGTTTTATTTTAAGTGTAATCTAAAGGTCACAAATCTTTCATGATCATTTTCATGAAAGACTTTTCATGATACCTAACATTGCTGTTTGAGTAATATCATTTCGAAAATTAACAAAAACAATTACATAATGGTATTAATTACACTTAGCACTATTCATTTTAACCAAAATCCTACTTCAGTTCTTCAACATTAGTCCTTAATACTTTTTAGTTTGACTAGAATATTACTTTAGTTTTTCTGTCAAGATGGATAATTGGGCTAAATTATAACTTAACTCAAAGTTTAAGAGATTGACTGAAACAATTAAAAACTTAAAGAGAGATTAGATATAAAATACAAGAATCGAAAGTCAAATTTATCCATTTCTTTTTTTACTATAGTCCATTTTGAGAAAACTAGTATGTTTGTATACCCTTTATGCCAATTTATGAATTTATTATATATTGAATGATAAGTGATGAGACATGTAGGAATGCATGATTTGATAGAGAATGCAAGCCCTGCTGCTTCAAAATTTTATAGTGATAATAAGGAGATGGAAACAGAGAGTGGTTGTAAGTTCCAGGCAAATGGGTCTCCATTCACATGCCAGAAGAAAGTAGATGACATTGAAGAAGGAGATTTGGAAGAAAAGAAGCACCAAATGCCTCCTGCAAGTGTAATGACAAGGCTCATACTTATCATGGTTTGGAGGAAACTTATTAGAAATCCCAATACCTATTCAAGTCTTTTAGGGCTTATTTGGTCCCTTGTATCCTTCAGGTACCCCTAACTCTCTCTCTCTCTCTCTCTCTCTCTCTCTCTCTCATATTACATGCACCATATGCAGTTTTAGATGATTCTAATTAAAAAAAGTCTAGAGTATCAGAAAAGTTAGCAAAAAATGAACAATAAGGCCTTAGGCCTTGTTTGGGATCTTTCAAAAAAGCTAAAAAGCCAAAAAGTTACTCAAAAAGTTAAAAAGTTAACACTATTCACCAAAAGTCAACAATTACGGCTGCACAACTCCCAATTCAAATTTTCCTCTAAAAACCAATTTTCACAATTTTTTATTACACATTTTTCCATAAAAAGTCAAAAAGTTAACCCAAACATCCATATTTTCAACCTCAATTTTTTAGTCAAAAAAGACAAAAAGTGCACTTATTTAGTCTTCCCAAACAAGGCCTAAATAAGTGCACTTTTTGTCTTTTTTGACTAAAAAATTGAGGTTGAAAATATGGATGTTTGGGTTAACTTTTTGACTTTTTATGGAAAAATGTGTAATAAAAAATTGTGAAAATTGGTTTTTAGAGGAAAATTTGAATTGGGAGTTGTGCAACCGTAATTGTTGACTTTTGGTGAATAGTGTTAACTTTTTAACTTTTTGAGTAACTTTTTGGCTTTTTGGATTATTTTGCACTACTCAAACAAGGCCTAAATTTTGGAGTCCATAGAGTGATTTTTCATAAAGTGAATTTAAAATATTTTTTGAATGGTTGAGATTTAATTATACAAAAGTTAAGGGTATAATAGTACTAAGTTGAGGGTACAATAATAATATTTTTAATCATTTTTAAAAAAATCTCAACCATATAACAAATTACTCTAAGATCACTTTAGGAAAATCACTTAAAAAATTTAGATTCTAAATTTTTAATCTACTCTGTGCATTTAAATTTTGTGTTGTAGGGTCAAATTCTAAATAAATCTTAACTATTAAAACAAAGTAGGAAAAATTGTAAATCAGTGAAGTATTTTTAAAATAATTTATAAATTTAAAAGAAAAATTATAAATTTAATTATTAAAGTTGATAAAATATTGCACTAATTTACAATTATTTTAAGAAGATTCTATTGAATTGGTATTTTCCCATTTAAGTAAGTTTGTTAACCGTAAAATCACTTTCAAGTTCCAAGGAACTTTCAACATGGTAGCATCAACTCATTATCAAGAAATAATGACAAATAGAATGATATACGATGTGATCATTTATTTTAAAATAAAATATTAAATGCCTCGTCAAGTAATCATAAATATGAGGTGAACTATTTATTTTAAAATAAAAATATCCAAAAACATAAATTTGTTGTGCCAATACCGTCATCATCAGCACACAATCATTGCTAGTAGTCCTAGAGTTTCAATTTAGTTAATATCATTTTAATTACAATACATTTACTCTTTAATTTGTGTCTAATAAGGACAATAGATGATAACTATCTCATTTTTAAATGAAACTTATTCAAAATTTTAGAAAAAAATTCTCCCCTTTTTCGAATAGAATTTTAAGTAAAAATTTTAAATATTTAATTGGTCGAAAGTCTCCTTTCTTTGTCACACCAACTACTCCCTTTGCCTAAAGTCACCTCCAACCACCACTTTTAGTTATATTCACTCCATAAGCTTTAAATCAATTTTTTGTCATCCTCTTTCTATCTAAAACTTTTTGAGTGTTTTTTATTTTTATTTTTTAAAATTTTTTCAGATTGATACAAGACAAGAGCCTCATGCATCATATTATGCAATTATATAGCTATCATAGTAATTAAAGTTTAAAAATTCTAAAAGTTGATAATTTGATTGGCAGGTACCACATCAAAATGCCATCCATAATGAGTGGATCAATATCTATTTTGTCTGATGCTGGTCTTGGAATGGCTATGTTCAGCCTCGGTATCAACTTATTCTTTATTAAATTATGATTTAATTATATTTTGCATCTCTACAATTCATCTTAGATTTTACATTGATCCCTCGTTTTTGACTCGTAATAATTAACTTTTACATTTACGATCAATTTGCAATGCCAATTTTTTAATGAATTTTTCATTATATAGGTTGACAAAAAAAAAAAAATACTCACATGACATTTGTAAAGATTGTCACATGACTATTTTTTCTATCAGATCGTATAAAGACAACTTACGAAAAATTACAATAAACCTTTTAAAATTATAATTTATTTAAATTTCAAAACTCAACATTTAACTCCCTTAAAATATTATCTTATTATAATTAACCTCTTTTTTGTTAGGATTATGTTAGAAATTTATAAAAAAAATTGATCATATATAAAGTATGTGACACATTTAATGAATTTTTAAGACAATAATATCCATTATTGATTGTTTTAAATAATATTATTATCTGGTAATTTCATTTACATTTTGTCTCTATAATCTTAGTGGCAAAGTGCAAACGAGATTACTAGACAAGAGCATTATTGTCCTAAAAATTTAATAAATGTTATGTGATTTACGCAAAATCTAATAGAATTCTAACAAAAATGATTAACTGTAATAAGATAATAATTTAAGGGCACTAACTGTAAATCTTTTAATTTAGAAAATAAAGTGTAATGAGTCATAATTTAAGAGGGTTTACTGTAATTTACCATATTAATATCGGTGGTGCTACATGCACCAATTAATGTACTAACTAGTGTACCAACACTAGTTATGATATTATTATTGATCCTATTCATTAATAATATTACAAATATCAAAAACTTTTTAAATTATGTCACATTATCAATTAGTACACTAATTAGTATATTAATTGATACATATAATATTATTCTATTAATATTATGACTTGATTGTAAATATAGAGAATTAACAGTTACAAATGAAAAATGAGGCGGTAATGTTGAGAGAAGTTGATTATATGTATTTTATTTATAGAAAATGATTTACAAGGGCACTTTTTAAATATATTTTTTAGATTCAATGATGTGCAAATTATATAATTAATTGATGATTAAAGAATATATGAGAGAGTATAACCTTTAATATTTTAATTAATTATCATATTACTGATATTACTGAACTTGAAAATTAAATCTAAATTTTAGTCTTGATATCTTTATTTATTTATTTATTATTGTTTGGTTGTGGAATATTAGGATTATTCATGGCACTACAACCAAAGATAATAGCATGTGGGAAGAGTGTGGCAACATTTGCAATGGCGGTGAGGTTCTTGACAGGACCCGCAGTTATTGCTGCTACCTCTATTGCTGTTGGCCTTCGTGGTGTTCTTTTGCATGTTGCCATTGTTCAGGTACTTCAACTCTAATTCTTCATTTAAGATGCATTAAAGTGGTTTATTATTTTAATCTAAACAATTGGATTTCAATATTAGGGGCACTTTGGGAAGATTGGTAAAAAGTCAGTTTTTTGACTTTTTAACTTTTTTAGTCAAAAAAGTCCGCTTTTTTACCCAAAATAATCCAGTTTTTTGCTCAAAAAACCAAAAAGTCAAAAAATCAGCTTTTTACCAATTTCCTAAAACACTACTTAATTGCTTCAATCCAAATAACCGTCAATTTTTTATACGTGTGTACCTTAAGAAATTGATATGTGTCATTAAAATTTTAATTTTAACATTCAATTAAATGGAAGGACCAAACTAAAATTGAAGTGAAAAGTGTGGAATTAAATTGTTTGAAGTGTGATTTGCTCCTAAATATTTTACCAATACTTCCAACTTCCTACGTGACCTCTCATTAAAGATGATGAGTTCCATTATTTCGTAAATGTAATAGGTCCTGCATGTATACATGGCATTTATTGAATAAATACACATAAAAACTGAAAACTGAAGTAAAAATGAGAAATAAATAATATTTTTTTTATTCAGATTCACTCATCCTTCTCTTCTATCTACAAATGAATCTTAACATTTTTTTTTTTTTTTTTTCAGATTGAAAATCTTAAGACCCTTATTTTAAAAGTGTTTTATGAATATTTTATTAATTTCTGTATAGCATGGTTATTGTATTGTTTCGATACATTGATATCCTAACCCACATATGGACTTTTTGGTCACATCGTTTCCAATAAAATTTGAGTTTCAATTTCTCCACAGGCTGCTCTTCCCCAAGGGATAGTACCCTTTGTATTTGCAAAAGAGTACAATGTCCACCCTGACATACTTAGCACTGGGTAAGTTTTTTCTTTCCATGTTCTGTTCCACATGAACTCCAAATCACCCAATTGGATACACAAAAATTATGACAAAGAGAAGAATTTTTATTTTATATCTGTTTTTATAACCCAAGATATGATCCTTTCAAAAGGAAATCACCTGAATGATATGACAATAATGTTTTTGAAAGAGTAAGGCTCATAGATTGGAAAGTGTAGTTCGCTTTCTATGGGCACATCTTGGGCAAATTTTGATAATCCAAACAATTAAGTTTGTAGTGCCTATTGAATACATCATTCATAAAAAATCAAATTGATTATACATCAATACCCACATATCAGATCACAAAATCATGCAAAAATAAATAAATAGCAATTTATTTATAATTTCCATCTATTTTTTCATGGTTTTGTAAACCGATTGTGTGACTATTAATATCTTATCAATAAGATTTTTTGCATAGACAATCTACCCTATGGATTCTAAAAACTAGATGATTTAAATTATCAAGTTGAGCCCATAACGAGCCCACAAAAGGCAAACTGCACTATCGAGTCCATTTGAATAGATTGGAAAGAAGCTTGCTTGTGTTTGAAATAATGAAATATTTTGACGATTCTTTACCAACATACTTGATGGATATAAATTTGTCACATCATTTTGTACAACTTCTCTGTTTGTATATGATTAATCAAAAGAAAAATTCAAAGTATAAATTATGAGTTGAGAATTGAAATTTGAAATTTGAAATTTTTGCAGGGTTATTTTTGGGATGCTGATTGCTTTGCCAATAACAATACTTTACTATGTGCTTCTTGGTCTCTAATGTATAGCTCTGGCAACAAAGGGGGACAAATATATATATATACAAAACTGCAAATCCAAGACAGGCTTATGTGGATGGATCACACAGATGAGCCAACTGGGATTAAATAAGAGCCATTGGATTCAGTGCACAACTTGGAAGCCACATGATCCCCCCATGTTACTGATGTTGGTTTACCTTGAATACAATATTTCCTTCTAGTTTTTTTAGTTCTTTCTTGGCTATCTTTTTTTTTTTTTTTTTTTTAATATAATTTTTAGTATTTTAATAGTTTTAGTTAAGCAGAGAAAGATATAGAGCAAGCCCTTCTAAAGAAAAGGGAACATAGAATTATTGATGTGTTTGGTACTGGTTTACACTAACATCAATGAAGTTCTTGGCTTACCATATCACTCTTCCTTCACTCTAGATAGCTACTAATAGTTATATACCAGATGGCTTAAAAAATAAAAATACAATTTAAAAAAGAAAGAAAGAAAGAACCACTTATTTTTAATTAGCCCATTAAAATTGTTTTAAAATATGCTTAAGAAAAATGTTTTATTAATGAGACAGGAGAGTGTATACATGAATCAAATAAGATAACATAGTAGAGAACCAACTCAAAGTGAGATAGAAAGTCAGTTTGCAAGAGTAAGGCGCACCTCAACTAGGTTGGCACTCTCAATAAAGTAGTTGAGCATACTCATGCAAAAACTTCAACTAAGAAAACTCTACAAGAATGTTATGGTATTTATGATTGCCCCATAAGTTTTGAAATAATAAGTCACCTTAATAATTTTTTAATTTGAAATGAAAGAAAACAATTGATCGAATCATTCTTTATCATTTTTTAATTTACATATCAGTACTGTTTAAAATTAATTTCCGATTATAATGCTGGAGATCTTTCAGCTATTTGTTAACTCACTCGTCTCTTTTAGTTATGCATGTGAAAGTAGATGAGAAATTTTATTTTATTTTATTTTTCCTATTTTGAATGACAAATGGGGACCAAAAAAATTTACAATATTTCTGCCATTTTCAAATTTTCTATTTGAGATTTTTTTTTTGGTCATAAACTTGTTTTTACTTTCCATCACATGGAAAGTCAAAGGATGAGTGTTGAGTTCAAGACACTAAAATAGGCATTAATTTGGATTATATTGTAACTAATGTTTTAAAAAAATTTAAAATTAAATTTGACAAATCATGTGAGTGAATGAGTTTAAAAATGGGGATCACATTATGTTGGAAGGAGAGAGAAGGGTAGCTTCAATGTGTCCTTCCAAAACTTACCTTTTAAATTAATGCATTCCCATCTATAAATAAAAAAATAAACTAAAAATTAATGCATTAAGTTCTGGTCCTTATATAAAGGTGCATAGTGCATGTGACCCATTGAGAAAAAGGGCCAATTGTTCCAATTAAAACCTACTTATTACAAATCTGCTTTGTTCTTGTAGATAATTGTTAATGATATCTTTTATGATTCAAATTGTTTATTTGTAGAGTTGATAATAGAGAAAATTATTCAAGTAAAAAATTAAATTAATTAGATATTAATTACCACGTCATCACTTATAATTGATTTTAAAAAATAGAATAATTTATTTTTAAAATTATATTTATAATTTATTTTTTAATATAAATATAATCTGATATCATGTAATTATTGATGTGTGTCAAAAGAAAAGGACCATAATATTCAATGTAGATATGGATGGACAGGCTAGAAATATTGGATATTGGGTAAATTATATCGATAATTCCTATATTTTTATTCTTGTGTTATTTTAATTGGCTCGCTTTTTATCTTAAATTTATAATTTTGTCTTAATTTGATTCAATTGATTACAATTTTTATTTTTTTAATTACAAATATACCCCCTGAAGTTTGATTAACGTACATATTGCCTCCAGTGATTTGAAAAATTACAAATACCCCCTTATTAGAATTTTTTATTTAACAGAATTAACTAAAAAAATGAAATTCATAATTGCTCTTCTATACAATAATAAAACTACCTAAATTATTAATTGAAACATATTTTTAATATCATTAAAAACTATTAATTGACTTAATAATTTATTAATAAAATGACGATTTGTTATGAAATTAGAAACCTCAGGAGTGGAATGTAATTTCTAAAATTACTGGGGGCAATTCATATTTTAATTAAAACTCAAGGGATGTATTTGTAATTTATCTTAATATTTTTTTTTATGAAAGCACATAAATGACACGTGTTATGCTTTTATAGATAAAATTTTAAATTTGTTTAACTCAGTGATTATTTTTCTTTCAAAAACCTTAATCAACATTATCAATTGGCTAATTGACACATAAGAGTCAAAATCAAATTAATTAAAATTATAGAGATGACATAAAAGATAAAATGCAAACACTACCAATAAAATTTACCCTTGAATATTCCATAAATAAAATATTAGGAAAAGAGGTGGAATGTGGATAGCCATTGGAACAAGTTAACGACAGTGCATGTGTCATCTTCCTTGCAATGCAATCTAATAATCTAATTAGCGTCAACCCTACGGCCCACCGGCACTGTGTGAATAAGCACCAAATCCAATAAAAGATTACTTTTTTTTTTTCTAGTGAAAAAAAATCCAAAGTAATTAAAAGATGATTTCATATGTTTAGTTCTGTTTTTAAAATTAATATATTAATAGTTATAATAGTGATGATGGTGTAACAACAACGTTGATGGTTACAGTGATGTGGTGGTATGGAAAAACTTTAGTTCGAAAAACGTTTTTATTTTTTAAAAATAAAAAGTATTTTCTACTTGGATATAAGCCTTTTTGTTAATTTTTATTTTTCATTGTACCAAATGCCGAAACAAATATGGATGGAGATCTGCCAAAACAGTTTTCCATCCATTTTTGTTTTTCAAAAAATATTTTTAATCAAAACAAGCAAAAATTAATTTGAAATAAATATCTCACAGCCTGACGTGGCCAGCCCAGCCAAAGACTGTTTTTCTCTTGCAAGTTTAGATATGGTGTGCCTGCATGAAGTGCACATGTAGATCATCTGAAGAGAGTTCAAAGTCATGGAGTAAACAAATGGAGTTTCAAGAATTTCTGTAAACTCAATAGCAAACACACCCTCCATGCAAGGACAGCAAACACCTCTGGTCTTGTCTTTCCAATAATTATATTATTTATTTATTATTTCTTCATCAGTTCCAACTTCCAAGATTTTGGAAAATTAATAAAAAGTTGATTTATTTATTTTTTTATGATTTTTTGACTTCTTTGGTATAAAAAAGTAAAAGGGTGATTTGAGTTAAAAAAACTAAGGGTTGGTTTGGGATGTCCTAAAAAAGTGCACTTTTTAACTTATTGGTGGGTTTGGGTTGGGTTTGATGTGATGTGTTAGAGGGGTGATGTGATTTAAATAAGATGATGTGACTTAAATAAGATAGTGACTTTTTGACTTTTTGACTTATTTAGTACATGTCAAACTAGCCCTAAATGTCAAAAAGTGAACTTTTTTGGTGCTTGCCAAAACACCCCTATGGGTGTGTTTGATTGGACGGACTGAAAAATGAGGGATTAGAATCCATCGGACTTGAGTCCTGGGACTGTGAATCCCCCGGACTATTTGGTTGGATTAGATATGTATCCTGTGTTTGTTTTTTCATGGGATTAGATGTTTGGAAAGGACTATTTTTAGTGAATCCAACGTTTGGTTGGACGGACTAGATAGGATAAATGAACAAAAGACTATTTTACCCTTTTTCAATTGTTTATTAAGTAATAGCAATATTAAACATATCTTTAATATTTTAATTATTTTTAGTAAATATTAAACATACTAATGGTTAAATGTTTAAATTTTTATTTAAACAATTAACATTGAAATTATTTTGATGTACAGATTATGTTTAAACAATTAATAATTAACAATTAAATAAATGTTGATGTACAGATTATGTTTAAACAATTAACAAATGTTGATGTAATTAACAATTAACAAGGGTTGATGTAATCAAATGTTGATGTATTAAAACATAATTTAATAGATGTTAAATAAATATACATGTTGATGTACAGATGTTGAAATAATTTAATAAACATGTTAATGTACAGATGTTTAAATGTTTAAATAAAACATAATTTAAATAAATGAAATTATTTATTGTTGAAACTAAACATTTAATTGTTTAAATAAAACATCTATTAAAACATCTATTAAATTTAAATAATGAAATTAAATAAAACATAAACAAAATTTTAAAATAAAATATCAATAAAATATCTATAAAAAATTATTTTAAAAAATTAAATAAATAAAACATTAATAAAAAGTTAAATAAAATTATTTTATTTTTAAATTGAGACATTTAAATTTTATTAAATATAATACATAATTAAATAGTAGATGGTCAAAATTGTCATTTTTGCATCTAATCCAAACAGTGATTAGTCCCCCCAAAACAATCTCACCCCCCCCAGAACAGGATAGTCCCCCATATGGGGGACATGGAGTCCGGCCGGACATGGAGTCCAGCGGACTAAAAAAAAATCAAACGACGGATAAGGAGGGAAGCCGGACATGGAGTCCAAATAGTGTATAGTCCCCCCCCCTTATCCCCCAATCAAACACACCCTATGTATATACTATAATTTTTGTAATGGCAATGGCAATGCTATAATAGCATTTGTCATTGAAGATGCTCTAATAAAACTCTCTAACTCATGAAAATTTGGTGCATATTATTTGTAATAACTGGCCCATTTCTTGTTTGTAATTTTATCTGACACGAGAAGAAGTCAATAGATTCCTTTCAACAACTCTTCTCTCTCAGATCTTTCCCATATTTACCATTTTTCTTTTTATAATATGCCTACTGAATTTCAAAACTTAGGTCTCATTTGGGAATAAGCTTTTTAGTAATTTTTTAATTTTTTGATTAAAATATAATGTAGAAAAAATTAATATATTTGAGATAACTTTTTAACTTTTTATGAAAAGATGTGCAAAAAGAAAAAAAATAGAATCTTTGACTTTTTGGTATGGGTTGTTGGCTTTTTATTTTTTTAGTAATTTTTTGACTTTTTGACTAAAAAAATCACTTGCCAAACGAGGCGTTAATCGCTAACCATGGGAGAGGATTTTTTTGTTACACTTAATAATTTTTAACGGAGAGGATTATTTTGTTTCACTTAATAATTTTTGTTAAGATTTTGTTAAGGATTTAAATAGAATTAGGTCATGTATATAGCATGTGACATAGTTACTAAATTTTTAGGGCAATGATACCTTCATCCGGTGATCTCATGTGCACTTTACCTCTCTTATTTTACTGAAAACGTGAAAACAAAAATACCAAATAAGAACATTATTATCTTTAAATTTTAATAAGTATTTTACGTGTACATGACTTGATTTTATGTAAATCCCTAACAGAATCTTACCAGAAGGAATTAAGTGTAACCAAGATAATATTTTAAAGTGATTAACGATCGAATTTAGAAGTTTGGGAGCATAGTGCAAATGGTTATAGTTTAAGGCAAGGGTGGATCCAGGATTTGTTGATGAGATGGGTTAATATTAAGGTAAAATTATATAATATATTTTAAGTATAATCACATAAGAAAAAAAAAAGAATTTAATAATATAATCTAAATTAATATCTAAATTTATTGATTAGAAACAATCTAAGTAAGTTGTGCTCGATGAGTCTTTCAAGATTCAAATTCATCAATCACAGAATCTAGATCAATTTTCAAAAAGCATGAAAAACAATATGCTTTATCCTTTGAAGAAAAATACTCTAACCAAGAAAATTGTTTAAACCAAATATGTTGAAATCGGTGATTCTGCTTTACAAATGAGGACCTAGAATACTCAAGTTTACATTGATAAGGCCTCAAGTTCACATAAGCTCGTCTAACCTCATCCCGTTGATTAATTGGATATTCACAAATTTGCAAGCGTAAACCAGGATCCTGTTCAATAACAATTGAATCAAATTTTCTTGGTTTATTTGCTTGAGGCATGGAAGGAGGTTGCACATCAGAAAATGAGATTTCAACAACATTAGATGTTGTACTGCTAGACTTCTGTTTTGATTGATAGAATGAGAAAAGGGTTTTGCTTTTTTTGAATGTGGAGGTTCCATTATTTATAACCTAAAAAAATTTTAAAAAAAAATTAGTTCTATTTAATATTAAATCAGAGTATATTCGCAATAATTTTAAATATTAGGGTTTTATATATATCCTCAATAATTTTCATTTAAGCTTTCATTATTTTTATATATGTCCAAAAAATCTCCTTCAAAGTTCAAAAACTAAAAGCAATATAGAACATTAAACAAGGTAGCATTATAAAAAAAAACTAAGAGCAATATAATATTTGTTGCATAAAGACAAAATTTCAAAACCATTGTTAATCAAATCCATTCTCAACCAATGAAATAAAATAATTGGTTAATTGCACTTACCAAAAATGTTAGGAAAGTGGAGTTGCTGCAGGCTGCTGGAGACAACGGAGAGGGCCGCTACCTATCTATTGGAAGATGTGATGATTGTTTTAGAAGATTTGGTCTTTAAACAAATACAAACCTATTGGACTGCCTATCTATTTTTTTGGGTAAGTATTGGGATGTTATTAGGCTGCCTATCTAAAAAACAAACAAAAAAACTATTGGTCCTTATTTGGGGCGGGGTGGATTGGGCTGGGCAGAACAAAAAAAATTTACAAATTTTTTAAATTTTGGGCTAGGCTGCAGCCATCTATGCCCAGCCCTAGGTCTGCCCTTGGTTTAAGGAGATATACCGTGATTTGTGTTGAATATTCACACCATGTGAAATTAGCTTTGAAAGTCAAGAATAGAGACTTTGGGCTAGAGATTTTTGGAGACATTCAGCCGAGCTATCCCCTCGAAGGGTGGCTGTATTGATGGCTTACCATTTATTTTTTGGTGGATTGGTTGCTAGTAGGCAAGTTCTCCCGTTTGTGTATAAATAGGGAGAGATGTGAGCTAAATTGACAGAGAGATCAAGTATGAAGAAAAGAGAGTTGGGAAAAGTGTATGATCTATGAGTTGAGTTGAGAGAATGAGATTCTTCCTCCTATGTTTTGTATTTGTTTTTGTTCATAGTGAAACTTTCTCTCTTTCCTGTAGATGTAGACATTGAACCGAACCACGTAAATATTTGTGTCTCATTTGTATGTATAATTACTTGTTGATCATTTTTTGGGTGTCTTTAATCCTACCAATTTGACTCCTGCAAATGTGGGTTATCTTTCTCTTGCTTTGTTTACTAACAAGTGTTGTCTAACCTTTGTAGTTTGTAGGACTAAAATGTCTTAATTGCTGATGAAGAAAATTTACCAAACTGGCAGAAAATTTTGATCCACACGGTGACCGAGTGCCGTACAGGCAATGAGCAAACATCTACGGGTGCACTTATTCAAACCTCAAGCACCTTAGGTTTCATTTGATTAGAAAGAAAATTTGATAAAAAATAAAAGTAAAAGAAAATAAAATGAAAGAAAAAAATAAAAAAGAAAATATATTTTCTTACAAGCATTTGATTAAGATGAAAATTTTGTTAAAAAAAAAAAAAAAAAGAAGAAAAATTTAAAAGTTCAATTATAGATAGCTCACACATTCAATTTTTCTCGCGTTTTCTTCTCTTTTTTTGGAAGAAATAAAAAAAAAAAAAAAATAGTTACAATGTCAATATAAACTCATAGAAGTTGTACAAGAAAATCAGTTCTTATTTTTTATTTTTTATACTTTCCACCATTTTCAAACTAAATAAACTCATAGAAGTTAAATTTTTTCTCTTTCTTTCGTCTTTTACCTATTTCATCCTAAACAAATTGAGCCTTATAGTTACCCGGTAAGGGTGTTCGGCCAGAGGACACTCCAATGCTTTAGTCAACAAGTGACGAGTAAAGATAGAAATGTAGCAAAATGACAGCTTTGAGTACGTATGATTGCGAACAGAAACCCTTGGGGTGATGTCTTTATATTGACTAGTAGGAAAGCATTCCCTTTCCTAGTTGGTCAAAGTTGCCCCATTAGATAACCTTCCAATAATATTGTAACGCAAACAAGAGGTCATCTGCTGAACTTGAATCGATCACGAGTTTAGGCCACGAAAAATGTTATACTAGAGTTCTGATTTGGTAGAAGGGGCATGCACTAGTGATTTGGGTGATCGATGGATCCAACTGACGGAAGGGGGGTTGCTCCCATTGCCGGAAAGGCCTACAAGAAGATTGGGGAGCAATTGACGAAAGAAAAACTGAGGAAGGTCCTACCTCGAGTGTTCTTGAGCATCAAAACTCCTTACAGGATAATCTTGACCAAGAATTGTCATAAATAGATTTACGATGAAGCTTGCTGTTGGTGACAGAGTACATCAATTTAATGTGACATTATTTGATGCAACAAAAAAACTTACCGAATAAGAATTCAAATATACATATGACTATAAGCAAACATAATAGGAGAGAGAAATAAATTTGAATTAATGTTCTTTTTGTGTTCATTTTGCTATTGTTGGACAGTGTAAACAACTATAAACAATTGATCAAAAGCAACAGTGAGTGCTAGACATGTTTTACAAGGATCAATATGATGAATGTGAAAGTTCATAGTAAAATAAGTTTACAAGGACCAAAATTTTGGTGACATTAATGAAAATTCAAAAGCCTTCCTTTCCCAGTAAGGTAACATTTAAAGCGGCTTTGAAACGAAGAAAAAAAAAAAAAAGGGTAAACATTTCCAGATCATATAATTGTATAGACAATGTACACTCTAAGAGTGACCTTCATGACAGATTTAGAATGATATGCACACAAGCCATTTGGAACAGTTTGTCCCACAAAGATATGATTACATTGCTCCAACAACGGTAATCAAGACATTCACAGGTTAGTAGTCAGACTCAATGACATCAACAAGAATTCTATTATCAAAACACTAAGGGCCAAAAATTCTAAATCAGAAATAAAACAAAATAAAAAAACCAGGTTAGTGGAAACTTCTATCATGTATACTGGTTTACCTCCCTGCAGTCGAACCTAGTATTAGACACATTCCTCGCCATTATTTCCCTCATAAGTGTCCCCGTTTTCTTTGCTGAGCTTAGATTTTGGTAATGAGTACGGTGCTTGTCTTGAAGTTGCTTTCGCCAATTGCTGCTTGGGAAGTAAATTAAGGTAAGTGTAGAAAGACATACCAACAAGAGCCGTTAGTGCTCCACAGATGCTAGTTGTGCCTGGATTGGAGCCGAATAGAATGAAGCCTCCAAGAAGAATGGCACAAGTTTTGAACTGGCCAAGAACAACATGGGTGGTTGCAGAAGTTGCCCTGCATCCAAATTTTAGGGTTATACATCAAACTACTATCTTCACATTCTAAAAACTAATTCATAAAACACAAAAAGTGTGTTTTGTGACTCAGATTTATTTTAACTGACTCACACTACACCTAAATTGAATTTTAATAACACAATACACTTTTTTTATACTTTTTTGTGTTCTATTTTCGTGCACTAAAAATCATTCAATTACTTAAAAAAATAAGCAAAAAACTCTTGTGCAAGAGCGGGGTGCATTCAAGAGTGATATTTTAAGGCCCCGTTAGTTTTCAGAGGTAGAATGGAGGGGATTCATAGTGAGGGGATTGACAGTGAGGGGATTAAGTAAAATTGTGTTTGTTTTAATGATAGTTGTTAGTATAGGAATTCTTAAATTATTTTTATATAAAATAATAAAAAAAAATATAAAAATATAAAAAATTAAACATTAATGTTTAAAAAAAAATTCCCAATATGTTAAAAATAAAAAAAAATAAAAAAATTTCTAATCCCCTTACTATTTTTCTAATGCCACATTTACCTCCTCCATCCTAATCTCTCTTCCAATCTCCATCTAAATCCCCTCCATCCTAATCTCTTCCCCAATTCTACAAACAAACACAATATTAAATAACCCCACATCCATCCTAATTCCCTCCAATCCATTAAAGCCTAAAATAGTGTTGCGAAAAGCGCGCAAGGCAAGGCGAGGCGAGGCGAGGCGAGGCTCATAGTTCGCGATTGAACATGTCCCAGGCGAGGCGCTTTGAGGTAGGCGCGAGCCTTAGCTGCGACTTGAACCAAGCAAGAGAGGCGCAAGGTGCACGCCTAGGCGCGCTTGATTGTTTAACAGCTAAATCTGATCTAATGGCTGCGAGGGTGTGTTCGAATGGCTCTTAACCACAGAGGATTACAACTCATGTTCAATATGACCCAAATACGACTCAAATGAACCCTAATCTGTGTCGTCTCTTCCTTTCTCGCCTCGCCTTGGACTTCGACTTCGACTGGGCTGCTCGACTTCGACTTTGCAGGTATGCTTCGACTTCTTCTTCGTCTTCTTCTTCTTCTCCTCCTCTTCTGGTCTTCTGGTCTGCTCGACTTCGATTTCTTCGACTTCTTCTTCAGTTCAGTTCTGTTTTTTTTTTTTTTGGGCTTCGACTTCGACTTCGACTTCGACTCTCTTTCTCTCTCCTTCTTCTTCTTCTTCTTCTTCTTCTTTGGGCTTCGACTTCGACTTCGACTTCGACTGCTCTGTTTTGCCCTTTTTTTTTTTTCAATAATGCGTTTGAGTCTCTGTTATAAAAAAATAAAAAATAAAAAATAAAAAATACAAATACAAAATAAGATTCTGATTAATTAATACAATGTGCTACTATTGGTCTTTTTTTTTTTTTCCCCCCCTTATAATACAAAATAAGATTCTGATTAATTCATACAAAATAAGATTCTGATTCTAATTCTGATTAATTAACTAAAAAAAATACACTGAAAAAAAATTACAAATAATTAATTAATACAATGTGCTATTGGTCTTTTTTTTTCCTTTATCTGTTAGGGAAAAAAAATTACTAATAATTAATTCATCACACATTACATTACACTGAAATTATTTTCCATTTATTAAATTTGTTGTGTAGAAAATGGTATCGAAAAGTAATAGAAAAGATCCGGCGTGGCAATATGCCCATTTGGTAGAGGAGAATAATTTAAACAAGTTCGAGTGTAATTTTTGTGGCAAAGTATCAAATGGAGGTGTTTATCGGGTGAAACAACACCTCGCGGGAGGTTATAGGAATGCCACTGTTTGCCCGAAGTGTCCAGCTCATGTAAAAGAAGAGATCAGAGAGTTCATGTCAAAAAAGAAGACACAAAAAGAAGAAATGAATATGTTGCCTGATTTCGATGACATGGACATGGAAGATGAAGATGAAGATGAAGATGAAGATAACGATGAAGATGTTGAGATCAATGTCAATCAACGCCGTAAGTTGACAAGTAGTAGCCAAGGTTCATCCAAACCCAAATCAAAAATGCCCAAGAGAAAAGAGCCTATGGATGTTTACTTCACACCCAATCCTGAATCAGTGGTGAAAAATTGAAGAGACCAAGCAAAAGGGAAGCAAACCAAAATTGATGCAAATGACCCTTACAAAAAAGAAATAAGAGCTCGGACAGTGCAAAGATTTGCAAAGTGGATGTATGATGCTAGTATCCCTTTTAATGCAGTAAATTATGAGAGTTTTGGACCAATGATTGAAGCCATTCGGCAATATGGTCCTGGTATGAAGCCACCAACTTACCATGAAATGCGGGTTACCCAACTCCAAAAAGAAGTAAAACATACTGAAGATTTGATGATGAATCATAAAGAGGATTGTGCAAAATACGGGTGTTCCGTAATGGCTGATGGCTGGACTGATAAAAGAGAAAGGACATTGATTAACTTTTTAGTTAATTGTCCAAGAGGAACCATGTTTGTTGAGTCGGTTGATGCTTCTAGCCATTCAAAGGATGGGCAAAAGCTATTTTAATTACTAGACAAGTTTATGGAGAAAGTTAGAAAAGAGAATGTGGTGCAAGTTATCACTGATAGTGCTGCAGCTAATGTGTTGGCGGGTAAGAATATTTTCTCATTCCTTACATCAAAATTGTTTACTCATAGTTTGTTTTGTATTTAAAATTTAAAAACTGGAAAATAATAATTCTTCGTTATTGTTACATTATAAGGAGGTTTTTGGAAGCCAAGTATGAACACTTGTGTTGGACACCACGTGCTGCTCATTGCTTAGACTTGATGTTAGAAGACATTTTCAAGATACCTAGACTGAAAAAGACATTTGAAAGAGGTATTGCAGTACATGGCTACATTTACAACCGACCTACGTTGCTAAACATGATGAGGCGCTATACAAATCTGAAGAATTTGATCAAGCCTGCAAAAACTAGATTTGCAACCGCCTTTCTGACTTTGTCTAGGATGCATCAACAAAAAAACAATTTGAGAAAGATGGTCACCTTTGAAGACTGGACCTCAAACAAATGGGCAAAGGAGCCACAAGGTACAAGAATGGCACAAACTTTGTTGATGCCTTCATTTTGAAATACTGTTGTGTTTGCCCTTAGGGTCTCAAGTTCTCTTGTCAAAGTGCTTAGATTGGTTGATACCGAGAAGAAACCTCCCATGGGATACATTTATGAGGCAATGGATAGGGCAAAAGAATGCATTGTAAGTTCATTTGATCATAAAAAAGAGAAGTATAATGAAATTTTCGAAATCATCGACAAAAGATGAGATATCCAATTGCATCGGCCTTTACATGCAGCTGCGCACTTTCTTAACCCAGAATTCGTTTATCCAAAAGTATTAGAGGTGCAAAAAGATCATGAAGTGATGAATGGGTTTAATGAATGCATGCAAAGGTTAGTCCCGGATGTCACTGTTCAAGATTTGATCACTAATGAGATGAGTATTTACTATTGCGATTAAGCAAAGAAATACAAGGGCACCAAGTAATATATTATAGACTCATAGAGTTTATTTTTAGTAATACTTTTCGTAAAACTCAATACTTGGTAACAATTATTTCTAACTAGTGATTATCGCAGTTGATTGGTGGGCATCATATGGTTCCAAAACTCCATACTTGCAAACTTTTGCCATAAAAGTCCTTAGCCTAACATGTAGTTCATCGGGTTGTAAACAAAATTGGAGTGTATTTGAACATGTGAGTATTTACCATTCTAACTAATTTTTTGTTCAATTCAAATATTTTTTATTTTCATTATATAGAATTTAATATCTTTTTAATACTTGCAGCTTCATAGCAAGAAAAGAAATAGATTGGAACAACATCGTTTCAATGATTTAGTGTTTGTCAAATATCATAGAACGTTGAGATTTAGGTATGACATGCGCAACACTCTTGATCCCATATCTTTGCAAAATATTGATGAAAGCAATAAGTGGTTGCTTGGGAGGATGGATGGAGAATCAGATGAAGATAATGAGCCTATGTTTGATGATGATAATGGCTTGACGTGGGCCACTATTGCCAGAGCTTCTAGAGTAGAAGAAAGTAGCCATGCAAGTAGAGCAACAAGTTCACGCTCAAAAGCACAACCGAGGATATCTAAATCATCAAGATTAACTCCACTTCAATTAATAGATGAAGAGGAAGCGAGCTCAGATGACACAGAGGAGGAAGATGTTGAGGGATATAAATCAACTGATGGAGAAGAAGATGATAGTTTGCTTGCCATTGATGTTGAGGATGATGATTGATTGATTGACTGACCAACTGACCTAAGTTCTAACCTTTTTCTTTTGATATTGATGTTTTGAAGTGTTAAGACACATATTAGCATTTGTTGGATATTTATGTTTTGGATATTTAGTGTTTTTATTTTTATTTTATTGAATGTGGATTATTTTATCTTTAAAAATTGGAATGTTATGTAATATGCACTTTCATGGCTTTGAGAATTATTTTATATTTTGTCTTGAATCTTGATTACTTTTTATTTTTAAAAAATTGTCTTAATACTATGAATGATTAGTCTATGTTAATTTTTTTATTTTTTACTAAGACTGTGCGCCTTACTTCAATAAAGCCCGCGCCTCACCTTGCGCCTTGCGCCTAGGCCCTAAGAGACCTTCAGCGCCTTAGTGCGCCTTGAGCCTTTAAAAACACTGCTCCAAAACAAACGGGGCCTAAGTGCCACTCACATGACACCTAAATTGAATTTAATAACACTACACTTTTTGTATACTTTTCTGTGTTTTATTTCTGTGGACTTAAAATCATTGAATTACTAAAAACAATAAGCAATAAACTCTTATGCAAGAGTGGGTGCATTCAAGAAGTGAACAAACGTGTTGGGAAGAACATGAGCATATGGATGAGGAATTTGGTAAATCCCAAATTATGCATGCTGAATTTCAGGTCAATTGCAGATCAAGAGGTCCCTCATCAGTTCTCCAAATTGGACAGATATTATAGTAAAAACATTGGCATATAGAGGAGATAATTCATGATCTCCGGTAGTCATGAAATTCGGTATGCAGGACTTGCATAGGAGGAATATGTAATCCCATGGTCAGTTTTTGAAATATAGACATTACGACAAGTTTTGAAAGGGTGTAAGACTAAAATGTTTCACATTATGAGCAAGTTGATCCCTACGCTACTAGTAAAATCACCTTAAAATCTAACTAATATTTAGATGTTATATGATGTCTTTAAACAGAAATCAGACAAAAAGATTGACAACAATGGTGCTTCTCCATTTCAATGTAGCTCAAAATTGACAACAATATGGGGACTTGTGAAGAAACTATCGAAGTTGGTTTCACTAAACTTTTCATGTCTTGGCTTTACCAATTCTAATAACAATTTTTTTTTTCCCCATCCAAATGAATAATATACCTAAAGCCTACAAGGCCAACACCAAAATAGAACACTCAATACAAGACATAATGAACCAATTTCCACTGATTATTATAAGTATTTTTTATTGTTTTTAATAAATAAGGCAGCCAGTATATAAGAAACTCCATGGAAAAACTCACTTAGGCCTTGTTTGTCATAACCTAAAAAAGTCAAAAAGTCACTATCCCATTTAAGTCACATCATCTTATTTAAGTCATATCACCTCTCTACTACATCATTTTAAACCCAACCCATACCGAACCCATATTTCATAAAAAGTCAAAAAGTGCACTTATTTAGATCATCCCAAACCACCCCTTAGTATAACATCTTAATTCAATAGTCTTATCCCAATTCTCTAACCCTACAACTTGCGAAAGCAAATTTAGAAAAGGTGACCAAGTTAAGAGCATTGGAGATTAGCAGTTTTGGGATTTAGACAGTCACGATGAAATAGCTAAAATAAATAAGAACAGATATCACTCACCCTAGAGCTAGAGCACCTGACCACTGAAGCAAAAAGCCAAGGAAAGCAGACATGGCAATAATTCCTGAGTTATAAAGGCTCCAATTATACGTAATGACACCATAAATGACATCCGGAGGATCAAGCCATGGCATCAAAATCACTAGAAAGAACAAAGTGATTGGTGTTGTCTTCCACATTAACCTACACATTAGATACAAATCTTAGCTAAAAGACACCTGCATAAATGGCTATAGTAGTAAATGAAGATCAAGAACCATTAAACACTAAGTATGCAAAACGTACGCCAAGGCAGTCCAGTTCTGCTGTTGTTGAAGATTGGACCACATTATCTTATTGACAGCACTGGGTATTATCCATGCTACTGCTATACAAGCACCAAAGAAATGGAACTGCAGATCAGTTACAGTAGCAACAGCAACACCAATTGATACCACAGTAAGTGCTAGCACCTGAAAAACAAAAGTGACAACATTTCAATATTAAGTGCACCAGTTGATACAAGAGTAAGTACAAAAATGGAAACCTAAACAGAGAATAAGAAATATGGCAAGTGAGGAAACAACATATTTTTGTTATTAGATGGAGGAAATATTTAAAATCAAACATTCGACTGCTCAAGGAGTGGGATGATTGGTGTATTGCGCTTTCTTTTACAACCAGTAGGAGGGGAAGAGGGGAAGTGGAAGCTGCATTGCGCAGCAGAAGACACGAGTCCAGGCATCACACCCAGCAAGAGAAATGCCTCAACCACTAAGCCAACCCTTGGTCTCAGTGTATTATGCGTACAAATCTAGTATGTTTGTAACACCAGTATACTGCAGATCTGGTAATAAAAATATAGAATCAGAGTGCTCAGAGTTCTTGGAAGGTACTCCACATCTTGTGTTAGTTTGCTTCTCATAAGATCAAGACCAAAATAATGACAATTTAAAAATAAAAATAGAAGAAATATGATGATTAGGTGGTTTCATAAATCAAATTGTATCAATTCACTCTGAAAGTGGAAGTTTTTTGGAAAGTTCCTCAATGTATTCAAATTAAAGGTCACAAAAATGACGGTTTTCAGCAAAGGATTTAAGTAGGACCCATTAATGCACAAACAAGGTAAACAGTGAGAATTGAGAACACCTATGGAAAGTAGACAGATAACAACTCAATGTCAACCAAGAAATCTAGAAAGTATAAACCAACTTCCCAATTTCGAGTCTCTGGCAAGTAGTTATTCTATGCATCAAATTGTTATGCACCCTTACTTCTATTCTCAACCTCATTTCTATGTGACAAATATGTATATCCAAGTAGCAGAAATACAAACACATAAATAGGAGTTAGACACAAAGAAAGAAGCAGCATTACATGTCGATGTATTTACATGTATAAATATCTTATACAAGACAGATATGACTTGGTAAATTACTAAGTATCTACTTCATAATTCAAAAAAGAAAGGTCTAAATACTTTTTTCCACAAGGCGTAGAACATTTCACTCTAGAAAAGAAAGCTTGCTCTCATCAAAGGTAAGAACGACATTTTTAGGGTAAGTTATCGAACTTCTCACTTGAGCCTTAGCTGTTTTTTTCCTTGGTCATTTACTTGCTTTTTTTTCCCATGGAAGTTACAAAAGGGGATAAATTTTTTTTAAAATTTTTATTTAAACCATGTATTAAACTAAATTTAATAATAGCCCAAGACAAGCTTTTCATATGTGTATTCATATGTTTATGTGCAGAAGGCATACAAGGTGCACTTGATGCACATGCCTCAAACTATAATGTGCAAGCCTTTCAAGAGTGTCACCTAAAAATTAAAGTCTCGATGTGCTTTGTATTCGCCTCAACTTGAGGCGAGCCTCAATAAGGCCTATTAACACTTTGGTTCATAGTAAGCCATCCATCTCCGACTTTGTTGTGTCATGTTATCGCCATATTGGCCTCATTGATTGTTTAAATAAGACAAAAGTGCAAGTATAACAAAGCATGATGTTAGTAACTAAGCACAAAAGGTCATCTCGGATACTAGTAATCCCAAATTGTTCCCATCTGATCAATGGATGTGATTTAGAAAATTTGTTTATTTATTGTAAAAATGCATTAAAAAAATCAAATAGCTGAGAGCCAGAAAATAATCCTCGCAAAGTTATAGGCTACAGCAAACTATTAGATCGAACCCATTAGATGTTCCACCAATATATCTCATTCTTATGACACTCTGAACGAATAGTTGATGTGGAATCAAGGAATGCTTATTTACACATCCATACAACTATATACATAAATAAAGCATTCAATATTGAAAAACTGGATGAGAACCACTTCCTAGTAAATGTCGAAGTTACTTGTGCTAAATAATAACATTACCTTCTGGAAAGAAACTCTTTTTCGAAACAGAATTAATTCAGCTAAAACAATTGTCGGTGTTACAGCAATCTTAGCCATCTGATAAAAACCAACACTGAGAGATGTAGATAATCAAGATTTGACACAAAATCAGATGAAAACAACTAAGCACAGTGAAGAGGGATGCCGTGTCTCACCTATTATACTTTAAGCTAACATTAGCAAGGCCAGTAGAGAGGGACATAACTATACCAAGAGAAAATAATGAAGAATACTTGGTTGACTTTGACGGAGGAGATACAGAAAGGATAGAGAGAGCTTTTAGAATAGCCATCGATAACCAGCTACATATGTAGTGAATAAAAGTGAGGAAAATAGGGTAGTTGAACCCGACTTTGCCAAGCACCTGGACAAAAAATAAAAATAAAAATAAAAATAGTAAGTTAACATTTATAAAACTGTTAATTATTTAGTGTCAGATAAAAGGGAAGAAAAAGTAACTGCACTAACCAATTTGTTCATCAAAATAATGCTAACGGAAACCAAAAAGTTGAACATAAGAGCAGCAGTGGGTCCCAGTTGTTGCTGCTTTGAACTTCCAAACAAACGCAATTTGCCAAACAAAGAAGCTCGCAGTTCCTCCAGTGCTCTTCCTAAATTAACAAGGAAGATGAAGAAAGATCGTCAGAGCACGGAAAGGAAGCAATGCACATTTTTTATTTTATTGTATTTTATTTGGGATGAAAAGGAGATATCGGCAGGAAAAGGATGACCTGACTTCAACCAAAGTTCTACCGGGCATAAGTCAATAATCCAATAGTCCAAAAGTCAATTCATTACTAATACTACAAAGGAAAGACACTCATTGAAACCATCCAAGCAACAAAAGTCTAACTTAATAATTCATAACTTTGTGTGCGTGAGTTCAAACCAGCGTAAGAAAAGAAAAAACATTTATAGTTAAACAGAGGGATGGACAGGGGGACTGGTATAAGCGATTGCCACCCCAAAGTTTTAAAAAAAACCTTGATAAATTTAATACCTGCCCCCTTCAGATTTTTTCTAAAAATTTAAAATCACTTGACCTTTTATTTTATGATAACATTCAGCCAGACGCTTTAGACTTTTCCATATTGCAGAAAAAATAAAGCACAATTCCACTCAAATAAATAAATTCCTATTAGCCATTTCCCGTAAATTATGAAGGCGACATCTGCTAGAAAAATATTTGGTTGTTCATTCCCCTTCTTTGAAAGGTAATTTTTGTATACTTTTTTCTAATAGTTGTAAGCCAAAACGCATGGTTAGCCATGTGGGGAAAAAAAAAATTCAATTTCCATTTGCGTTTTTCTCCCTCTTTCTTATTCTTCTTTGTTTCGATTTTACCTCTTCTCTTCTTGTTCTTTTGTTTCAGTTTTTCTGTTTTTGTTGTTTTGATTCTCTCTTCAATTCAATCTCCATTTTTGGTTTCTTCTTCCTGTTCTCCACATCTATTTCAAAACTTCTTTTGCTTCAATTCTTCCTCTTTTCTAATTTCTCTGTTTTGGTTCACTCTTTTTTCTTCTTGTTCTTTTGTTTGGGCTCTTCTTCTTCTTCATATTTGCAAGAATAAAACCAGTTAAGGAGAATCTGATGAAATTATTTGTTCTTAGTTCTAATTCAGGTCCTAGGGACGGTTATAGGT
Source organism: Camellia granthamiana (assembly GCA_036172215.1). Lineage (NCBI taxonomy): Eukaryota > Viridiplantae > Streptophyta > Magnoliopsida > Ericales > Theaceae > Camellia > Camellia granthamiana. Next base: position 153,464,553 of record CM069906.1, read on the forward strand.
TTTTCAAAATTAAAAATATTTGCAATATTTGGTAGTTCACTCTCTTTCTTTGGAAGGTAATTTTTGTACCCTTTTTGCCCATAGTTGTGGCCCAAAACATAAGGTCAACCATGTGGAGAAAATCAACTTCCACATGCATTGTGCTCTTTCTTATTCTTCTTCTTTGTTCCGATTCTCTCTTCAATTCAATCTCAGTTTTTTCTTCCTTGTCTCCATATCTATTTCAAAACTTTCTTTTGCTTCAATTCTTCTTCAAAAATTGAACCAGTTTAACAAGAATATGATGGAGTTAGTTCTTATTAGCTCTGAATCAGATCCTAGGGATGGCTATAGGTTTTTCAAAGTAAAAATATTTGCAAACTTGTAATAAATTTTATCCCAATGACTTCATATAGCAAGAAAAATTGCATTTGAAATTTCAATTACAAAACTATAAAATTGATATCCTTGAACATCCTGAGCTCTAAAAATTGTCAACAATTTCTGAGTTGTGCCAAGTGTTGGTGAAAATAGGATGGAAGATGATTTCTAATTTATCTAGTCACATATCCTATTGTATTTTGATTATATTTCTGTGATCATATATGTTGACAAAAAGCATCTAGTGCTATAGTTTTGTGATATTTTTCACATTTTGCATTGATAGAAATTGATATTGCATCTCACACGGTCACTAATTTTTTTTCCTTATATCTATGTTTTCCCCCAAGGTTAGAATACTACGTCCATCCTGGCTAAATGGGGCCTCTCATTTTATAACGGTTCCGGTTCAGACCCAACCCTTTTCATGCTCTTGGATCCGGAATTCCATACCTTTAACTGTTGTTTATAACCTCTTACTCTCATTGCTAGCTGTATTTGGTTGTTTAAGAGTTATTGTTGTGTTTGAAATAGATTAGGAGTTATTTTTTTAAAGGAGTTGCCATCCGATTTTCTTCTTGTTCACTTGAGCGGTGTTTTGGCCACTCGAACAGTCTTTGAGATCTTTCAGTATTTTTTTACAGGTATGCAAAACTTCTAGAAGTGGGGTATCTTCGCTCAAGCGATATTTCTTGCGCTCGAGCGGTCTTTTGCATGTCTGAACTTCTAGGAGGGGGTCATTGTGCGCTCGAGAGTGTTTTGGTCACTCGAGCAATCTGTGAGTATATCAAATCAGGAAAAGGGAAATTTTATCACTTTTTCACTTCCTCTCTCTCTAAAAACATTCCAAACCCTAACTTCTTCACACTCTCTCTCTAGTTATTGCCTTAAAACTCCAAATACTCCCAATCAATTAATTTCTCCACCCTAGTTCCTTGGAAAAAAAGATAGAACTCGTAGAAAGCTTCGTTTTAATTGGAGAGGATATCGTTTTTGACTCCACCAAACTTCAATCCTTGCTTTCTTCTTCTTCTAATCTTGAGGTAGGGATTTTTTCAATCTTTGGTATGATTTTTAGTCTAATTATTTGCTCATTGAAAGGATTTAGTGATTTGGGGAATTTTGGGTTAAACCTAGAGTTTGATTTTGAAATGTAAAATAGGGGTTTTCAAATGGGTGCTTGAGAAAAGTTGTGGGGATGTGTTTATGATTGAGATATGTTGAAATGTGGAATTTCTTTACTTAAATGTGATTTTGAAAGTACATGAGGTTTTGTGTAAAAATCATTGTTATTTTGTTTATAAAAGAAAAGGGAAAAAATGCTGGGTTTTGAAAGAATGAAATGAATGTATCTGTTGATGATGAGGGTGGAGTTGGACATGTGATATCGCTCCATTTTGAAAATGATGAGATTATATCTTGTGTTAAAAATCATCTGTTGAATAGAAATATTTGTTTTGGACTATCGGTGGAGGATAGCTTTGATTGTTGTAGAAATTGCATGAGAATTAAGTGAATTCAAACTAATTACTTATACATCTTGCATTGAGCGTTGTTTCATACTTAGGCATTGAAAATGTATTGTTTTGAGAAAAAATGATTAATACCTTGGTAAATCTGATTAGGGGGTGTAGTTGTGGTTATTATGTTGGCATGTGTGTCCTTGATGAAAGTCTAGAAACCTGTGCGGTTAAATGTCAATCCTTCTCGTTAGTACCGTTAAATGGTTTTGGTAGTGCTTGTGTAGCCTACTGGCAGACACATACCTAGAGATTGTCAGTGTTTTGTATCCACTGCCTTATTTTCTAATATAAATGAATAGTTTTTTCATGAATTGATATATAATCATGGCATTGCATTGTTTTGAGATGGAAATGTAACACATTGACAAATTGTATGCATATGCATTCACCTTATGACTTCGCTAAGGTTTATGCATTGTGTTAAAGTATGTCTACTAAGCTTTAGCTCACTCTATGTAGAAAACAACTTTCAGGTGCTGATGATATGCCTCCACCAAGGACATAGCTTGGGAGAACTTTGAGCCACGAGCTTCTTTTGCTTTCTTTTGATGTAATTATTTTGTACAAGCCTTGGGCTTTAACTGTATTGAATTGAACTCATTTTGTTATACCCCAAGCATTGACTTCGGAAGATATAACTATTAGGGCATGAACTTACTTGATTCTCCTTTTATTTCAATTCATGTACAAATGTCATATGCTATAGATTCAGGATCTAGAATTTATAAAAGTATCACGCATATATCATCTTTTGTATGATCAAGGAGTATAAATGGAAATGTTAAATACAATGTTAATGATCAATTCTACGTTATATTATGATGTGGGTTATTGTTATTATTTCGGGGCATTACAACTTGATATCAAAACTACTTGGTTTGAATACTTTGGGAAAGTAGGATGTGGTTTTTACCACAATAGGTTATCTCGCTAGATTATATTAGAAGTAGACCTGGTATGCTATGTAATAACATGTTTATATGATAGATGAGTATGGGATTTAATTTCTAAGATATGGATTGGGTCTACGAGTTTCTGGAAGTTCTATTAGAAGAGCACTTGATCACTGCTATTTCTAACTAGAACTCTAGTAATGTCGCGGGACAATCATTATCTAGAAAAGAAATTCGTTTGTGCTTATGCAATTAGGTACTTATGTGGAGTGAATTACTTGTTGCCTACCATATTGAGACATTAGTGAATTAGCTTTGGCACATTTGTAAATGTACTAATCTACTGTGTTGCCTTTATTAGGATGTCTGGACGTAGACGTGGAGGTCAACGTGGACGTGGTGGTGGTAAGCATTGCAGGCCTAGGCGGCAAGAAGTGTTGATACCGGATGAAATTTCAACACAAGAGGAGAGAGTTGGTCCGGCCAACGTAGCTGAGCCAGCAAGTCAGCAAGTCATGGGCACCTTAGCCCGCGATATGACTGGAGCTTTGCGGGAATCCATGGACATTCTCAGAGTTGAGAGTCAAGTCCAGGCCCATGTTGCTGAGATAGGGTCGTTTTTTTCTGAAAAGGGAGTTTTTTCGATCGAATCCGAATGAGTTTATTGGGGATCCTAAGGAGCCACTGAAGGCTGATGAGTGGCTAGAGCAAATGATGAAGACGTTCGAGATACTTGGCATCAAGGAAGATGGACTGAGGATGACCTTGGCATCTTTCTAACTGAAAGGAGATGCAGATCAATGGTGAAAGTATGTACAAGGGCATATCGGGGTGACTTGGGAGGGAGAGGTAGCTAGGGTGGATTCACTTGTTTCAAGTATGATCAGTTGGGTCACAAGTCTTCAATTTGCCCGTAGAGAGGAGGAAGGCAACAGTCTACACCGACTACGGCTTGTCCTCAAAGCCAGAGTCAAGGAATAGGGCAGCCGCCTACCTGTTATCAGTGTAGGCAGTCGGGGCACTTGAGGAGGTTTTGCCATCAAGCAAGTGGCAGATCTGGTGCGTCTGGTTTGAGGCAGACACGGAGCCATCAACCTACCCATTCAACACAGGCCTTGAGGGCCAATCAAGGAGCTTCTTCGGCTCAATCCATGTACCAAACCTATGCTCCGAGGGGTGAGCAGCTAGAGCAGAGACCCATAGGACTTGTTTATGCTGTTACGTCGGACCAGTCGCCAGTACCTTCTATTGTGAGAGGTAACTTTTTGTTGTTCAACTCTATTGCCGATGTGTTCATTGATACTGGTGCATCTCATTCCTTCATTTCGTCTGTATTCACATCGATTTTGGGGTTAGAAATGGCTTGGTTAGCGTCTTCGCTTAGGGTAGAGTCACCAGTTGGGGATAAGGTTGTCTTGGACCAAGGATGTCACAGTTGTGAGATAGAGGTTAGTCGCCGACTTCCTTTTGATTTCGTGTTGTTAGACATGTCGGGTTTCGATGTCATCTTGGGTATAGATTGGCTATCTTCGTACTGTGCCATCATAGATTGTTACCGTAGGAGAGTTACAGTATACATCTTGAGTGGTGATTGTTTTTATTTTTGAGAGACAGAGCTAATAGATTTTTGTCGCCATTGTATGACTCGTGGTCAGGGCGAGCTTAATTTCCTCCTTGTAACCTTCTTGGGTAATGAAAGTGATGTGGTCCGAGTAGATTTGCCGAGAGTAGTTTGTGCATACCCGGACATTTTTCCCGCAGATCTTACCAGTTTGCCACCCCATCGAGAGATTGAATTCTCCATTGACTTAGTGCCCGGCACAGCACTAGTTTTCATGACACCGTATAGATTTGCTCCCATCGAGTTGCATGAGTTGAAAATTCAACTCCAATAGCTGTTAGATAAGGGCTTTATTCGCCCTAGTACATCACCTTGGAGAGCACCGACTCTTTTTGCTAAGAAAAAAGATGGCACATTACAACTATGCATCGATTACAGGAAGTTAAACCGGGTAATTGTTAAGAACAAGTACCGATTACCACAAATAGATGATCTATTTGACCAGTTGAACCCTCGTTTTTCTAAGATTAATTTGAAGTCGGTGTATCACTAGTTGAGGGTGAAAGAGGAGGATATTCAGAAAACGGCATTCCATACGCAGTATGACCATTATGAGTTCTTAGTGATGCCTTTTGGGTTGACTAGCGAGTTGGCTTCGTTTATGGACTTGATGAATAGAGTCTCTGTGAGTTTTTAGATCGATTCATGGTTGTCTTCATCTTAATCTACTCACTCTCCGAGGAGGAACACAAGGAACACTTGCTGGTTGTATTTGAGTTGCTTAGAGCACATCGGTTATATGCTAAGTTCGAGAAGTGTGAGTTTTGACTAAAAGAAGTTAAGTTCTTAGGCCATGTGGTATCCGAGGAAGGGGTAACTGTAGACTCATCCAAAATAGATGCAGTGCAAGATTGGAAACAACCTAAGAATGCATTTGAGATCCGGAGTTTCTTGGGCTTAGCTGGGTATTATCGACATTTTGTAAAAGGCTTCTCTAAACTAGCCTCACCTTTGACTAGCTTGACGAAGAAGGGAATTAAATTCGTGTGAAGTGAGACTTGTGAAAAGTCGTTTCAAGAGCTTAAGGTTAAACTCACCTGCTCTAATATTGGTTATTTCGGAGAGGGGCTTGTGTTATTTGGTTTATTGGGATGCATCTCGCGGAAGTTTGGATTGTGTATTGATACAAGAGGGGAAAGTGAAAGTGTATGACTCATATCAGTTGAAAGCACATGAGATAAATTATCCTACTCACAACTTAGAATTAGCAACAGTAATTTTTGCCTTAAAAATCTGGAGGTATTATCTATACGGGGAGAGATTTGAAGTGTTTTCCAATCACAAGAGTTTGAAGTATATGTTTTCACAGAAAGACTTGAATTTGAGGCAGAAGAAAATGATGGAATTTATGGAGGATTATGATTTCGAGTTACACTATCATCCGAGAAAGGCCAACATAGTGGCCGACGTTTTGAGTAGGAAATCTATCAGCAGCGTAGCTCATATTGCCATCTGGGAGTGCGAGATGTTGGGCACTATTGGCGAGTTTGACTTGCACATGGGCGAATTCGTTGCGTTGGCCACCTTATTTACCGCAATTGCACAATCTACCTTAGTTAGCCGAGTTATAGAAGCAAAGTGGGGTGATAGCGAAGTGGAACCTATTTGGGGAAAGATAGCTAGTGGAAAGGTAGAGAAGGGCTTGGACGTGTATTTTGACTGGAGTATGAGGTATCTAGATCGTCTTTTTGTGCTAGAATCTTGTAAGAGGAGGTACTCCGAGAGTTCTACCATTTACACCTTGCGGTACACTCGGGAGGCACGAAGATATACCATGACCTTAGTCGTCAGTTTTGGTGGAAGGGGATGAAGAGAGATGTAGTCTTGTTTGTTTCAAGGTGTCTTACTTGTTAATAAGTGAAGGCCGAGCATCAATGACTAGCGGGTTTGTTGCAACCCTTGCCTATAGTCGAATGGAAGTGGGAGCATGTCACGATAAATTTTGTTGTGAGTCTTCTGATGACTCAACGGTGTAATGATGCTATGTGGGTAATAGTCGACCAGTTAACCAAATCAGCACATTTTGTGCCTATGCACACAAGTGACTTGGCAGATTATCTTGCTGACCTTTATGTTACGGACATAGTTCGACTTCATGGGGTCCCTGTGACTATTGTCTCGGATAAAGATCCACTTTTCACAGCTCGGTCGTGGCAGAGCCTACAGAATGCATTGGGCACTAGGTTGACGTTTAGCACTGTCTATCAACCTCAGACTGACGAGCAGTCCAAGTGTACCATTTAGATCTTAGAGGACGTGCTTCGGGCTTGCATTCTCAACTTTAAGGGGTGGTGGGAGAGACATTTACCTTTGGTGGAGTTTGCCTATAATAACAGTTTTTAGGCGAGTATTGATATAGCACCTTTTGAAGCCTTCTATGGTCGACTGTGTAGATCTCTTGTGTGTTGGGCCGATGTGGGTGATGCACCTATGTTAGACCCAAAGTTAGTTCAGGAAATGATAGAGAGGGTCGCGCTTATTCGTAAGAGGTTGGTTTTAACTCAGAGTCGTCACAAAAGGTATGCTGACCGTAGAATGAGACCTTTATCTTTTGCGATGGGAGATCATTAAAATATCACCGAGGTAAGGTTTGATGAGATTTGGTAAGAGCAGAAAGTTGTCTCCTAGATTTATTGAGTCTTTTGAGATTCTAGAGCGGATTGGGGAGATAGCTTACTGTTTGGCCTTGCCACCCCAACTTTCCGGGATTCATGACGTGTTTCATATCTGTATGCTCCGAAAGTACGAACATTATCCTTCACACGTGTTAGATTGGATCGAGTTAGAGGTAGATGAGAATGCCTCGTACGAGGAGAGACTAGTTCAGGTGTTAGATACGCGAGATCAAGTCTTGAGAGGCAAGACTATTCCATTGGTTAAGGTGTTGTGACGACACCATGGGGTTGAAGAGGTGACTTGGGAGCGTAAGGTGGAAGTCCGTAAGAAGTATTCAGACCTGTTTGTTGATGTTTGAGACTTGTATTGAAAATCTTATTCATGTTATGAAATGTAAACATTATAAATGTTTTGAAAAGTTGAACTATAATATTTTGTGTTGAAAGACTCTATTTATCATTGTAGCAAGTGTGGATGGTTAATAATTTGATTTAAATCCAGTGGTTATTGCTTTGATTTATATTTCGGGGACGAAATTTCTTAAGGAAGGAGATTATAACGGTTCAGGCTCAGACCCGACCCCTTTCATGTTCTTAAATACGGAATTCCATACCTTTAATTATTTTTTATAACCTCTTACTATTATTGCTAACTGAGTTTGGTTGTTTGGGAGTTATTGTTGTGTTTGAAACAGGTTAGGAGTTAATTTTTCAAAGGAATTGCTGTCCAATTTACTTCTTGTTCACTTGAGCAGTATTTTGATCGCTCGAGCAGTCTTTGAAATCTCCCAGTATTTTTTTACAAGTTTGCAAAACTTCTGGAAGTGGGGTATATTAGCTCGAGTGGTATTTCTTGTGCTTGAGTGGTGTTTTGGTCGCTCGAGTGGTGTCACTTATTGTGTCTGACGCTCGAGCGATCTATGCGTATATCAGATCGGAAAAAGTGAGATTTTATCACTTTTTCACTTCCTCTCTCTCTAAAACATTCCAAACCCTAAATTCTTCACACACACTCTTTAGTTTTTGCCATAAAACCCCTAATACTCTCAATTCATTGATTTCTCCACCCTAGTTTCTTAGTAAAAAGGGTAGAACTCGTAGAAAGTTTCATTTTAATCGGAAAGGATATTGTTTTTGACTCCGCCAAACTTCAACCCTTGCTCTTTTCTTCTTCTAATCTTGAGGTAGGGATTTGTTCAACCTTTGGTATGATTTTTAGTCCAGTTATTTGTTCATTGAAAGAATTTAGTGATTTGGGAGATTTTGAATTAAACCTAGAGTTTGATTTTGAAATGTAAAAGAGGGGTTTTCAAATGGGTGCTTGAGAAAGGTTATGGGAATGTGTTTATGGTTGGGATATGTTGAGATATGTTGAAATATAGAATTTCTTTACTTAAATGTTATTTTGAAAATAAAGGAGGTTTTGTTCAAAAATCATTGTTATTTGGTTTATAAAAGAAAAGGGAAAAGATGTTGGGTTTTGAAATGAATGTATCTGTTGATGATGAGGGTGGAGTTGATAGTGCTTGTATAGCCTACTCGTAGATACGTACCTAGAATTCTCAGTATTTTATATCCACTACCCTATTTTCTGATATAAAATGATTTTTTTTTTCATGAATTGATATATAATCATGCCATTGCATTGTTTTGAAATGGAAATGTAAAACGTTGACAAATGGTATGCATATGCATTCACCTTATGACTTCGCTAAGGTTTATACATTGTGTTAAAATATCTCTACTGAACTTTAGCTCACCCTATGTGAAAAACAACTTTCAAATGCCGATGACATGCCTCCACCAAGGACATAGCTCGGGAGGACTTAGAACCAAAAGCTTCTTTTGCTTTCTATTGATGTAATTATTTTTGTACATGTCTTGGCTGTATTGAGTTGAACTCATTTTGTTGTACCTAAGCATTGACTTGGAAAAATGCAACCATTAGGACATAAACTTATTTAATTCTTCTTTTATTTCAATTCATGTACACATGTCATATGTTATAGATTTAGGATCTAAGATTTATGAATGTATACAAGCATATGTCATCTTTTGTATGATCAAGGAGTATAAATGGAAATGTTAAATATAATGGTAGTGATCAATTCTCCAGAATATTATGATATGGGTTATTGTTATTATTATTATTTATGGGGGCGTAACACATTTACTGGTCTGACTCGCAGCAAGGGAACCTCTAAATTAGAATGAACTTGGAAGACAAATTTCTTGAAAATACTGGATAAGGTATTACTTTGGAAAATCTCCCTATTTCATCATCTAGTAGAATATTGTTTCACAGTTTTTTTTCTTTTCCTTTTTCTTTTTTATTTCAAGTTTTGTGCTCAAGTTTCAAAGTTAAACAACATGCAACACCAGCACACTACGCCAAGCCAAATGCACTTCACATTGATGCCAAAACAAAATTACATTTAAAAAAAAAAATTATAAAAAAAAAAAAAAAAAATTTAAGTCTGTTAAAACTAATAGAACAACATCAAGCTACAAACAGAGAACACTAAACCCTCTTTCATGTTCCTTCTCAAAAACCAAATTCCTCTTCAGATCAATCAAATCCAATAAATAAAACAAATACCCACTAAAAAAAAAAAGAGCAAAGGACCACTATAAAACAACTGCATTGCATAAAAATGAGAAAATTGGTGAAAACCCAGAACCCTAACCAAAGAAACTGCAAGAAAATTGGATGGAAAAAGTGTTACCTCTCTCACCAGCATCACTGTCCTTACGCTTGAGAATTTTCCTGACATCTTTCCTCACTAAGAAATTAAACATCTTCCTGGGAATCACCATTCCCTTCTGTTCCGTTTCAACTACAAACACCCTTTATAAGAAAATAAAATTTAAAAAAAAAAATGTAGAGAATTTATGTACAAATCAAAGTCATCATGGAAGAAGATTTGGCTGAGTGAGCAAAGTAGAAACCGAATAACAAAAGGAAAAGTGGCTAGAAATCGAATCAAACATAAATAGATTTCAGAGAGAGAGCGTGAAAAGGGGGACTGGTGGGGCTTGAAGAAAGCGGTGATGGCGGAAAATTGGAGTGTTTTTGTCGGAGGAGAGAGAGTAGAGAGAGAGAAGGGTGGGGGCGGAGAGATTGAGGGAATCACGCTCGCTCACAACACCGACCGACAGTCAAGTGTTGAAAATTGACTAGGATGGGAGGAGTTTGAGTGAAGACTCGTGAAGTTGACTGTATTCTTCGTTTGTTCTATATCCGCTTTATTTATTGTTTATTCACACCAAGCACATTAGATTATATTAAATTATTGATGGTACTATATGTACCAATCAGGCCTTGTTTGCTAAGGGCGTGTTTGGTAACGTTTACGTTTTCAGTTTATATTTACAAAAATTTTATAAATTGTTTTTTACTTATTTTTAGAAAAACATAAACTACAAACGCGTTTGGTAATTGACAAACTGTTTAAAAAATTTTAAAAACAGGGGGCCCATCACGGGTCCCGTTTTGATAATCTGAACCGTTCAATGTGTAGAACTCATCGAGTACTACATGTCTGTAAAAAATCACATTGATCGGATATCGATAACTATATGATCAAATCAGTTTTGTATAAAAGAAATTGGATGGTGTTATAATTAACGATTGAAAAAAAACAAATATGATCAGATAACTATCGATATCCGATCAACGTGATTTTTAATAGGCATATAGTACTCGACGAGTTCTACACATTCAACGGTTCAAATTATCAAAATGGGACCCGTGATGGCCCCTACAGACCGAACAAAACCGTCTAGTGCAATATCCGAAAAGTAGCCAATAATTTCTTACCATTCAATCGGTTTGCAGATTGTACGGTTGTCATACACACATCTCTAATCTTCTCCTACACTTTATACAATTTTTTAATACACATTTTTTTATAAAAAGTCAAAAAGTTAACCCAAATATCCATATTTTTTTCCTCAACTTTTTAGTCTAAAATGACAAAAAGTACACTTATTTATGACACCCCAAACAACTCCGATGGTACTCTATGTATCAATTAGGCCTCTTTTGGTAAGTGTTTATTTTAGTTTAAAAATCAATAAGTTATTAAAAAAAATTGAAAAGTCTATATCTATAATCTATACTAAAAAATTAAGGATTCCATTTGCTCTCTACTTTTTGTACATTTTTTCGTAAAAAACTAAAAAATATTCCAAACATACTATTTTTTTTACCTCATATTTTAGTCAAAAAGTCAAAAAATTACTAAAATAGCATGTTTCCAAACAAGGCCTTAATATACTAATTAGTATATCAATATTAATTATGACATTATTATTAATCTCATTCATTATACAAATTATAAATATCAAAAAAAAATTAAATTATACCACATTATCAATTAGTACGCTACTTATTACACTAATCTATGCATATAATATTATTCTTAAATTATTGATGTGTTATTTTAATTTTTTAAATTATAAAATTTTATAAATAAATTCTATAAATTATAAAAGTGTATAAATTGGATGTCTTAAGACCATCTTAAATTATTTATTAAATTTTTTTTATCTAATTTGATTTTAAATTTAAGTAAAAAAATAAATTTAATTTGATATGAACTATTTCAATATTTTCATCAAAATATTTTTTAAAATTTGTATTCTCATCCTAAATTTCACTTTTCATCAAATTTGATGAAAAGCAATTATCTCCAATGCTTTGTCTTTTCAAATTTTCATTAAATTCAAATTTGATAAAGAATTTGAGGAGTTCTCAATTTAATGAAAAAAAATGAGTCTCCTTTAATTTCATGAACATTTGATGAATGGTAAATTACAAATATATCCCTTGAGATATACTTAAAATATGAATTGTCCCATGTGATTTGAAAAATTACAAATACCCCATTATAAGAATTTTTTATTTAACGGAATTAACTACAAAAATGAAATTTCTAAATATTCTCTTATACAATAATAAATACCTAAATAATTAATTGAAATACATTTCTGACATTAATAAAAACTATTAATTAACTTAATAATTTCTCGATAAAAGGGGTCGAGATGTAATTTCTAAAATCATAGAGGCAATTCCTATTTTAAGCAAACCTAAGGAGGTGTATTTGTAATTTATTCTTTGATGAAAGGATTTGAGATAATTTTTGAATACTTTTTCATCAAATTTAAATTTGATAAAAGAAAAGGTAAAAATTTGGAGATGCTCTAATGGAATAAAGCAAAGTGAAACACGTTAATAGTTTAGAGGGTTCATTTATACGCTTTTATATTTTAAGGGGCAATAATATTTCTCAATAGTTTAGATGATCTATTTGTATGCTTTTATAATTTAGGGGTCAAAGTGATATTTCTCAATAGTTTAGGAGGTTTTCGTATAAATAAGCCAAAGGTTAATCACATTTTTTCACTTTCATATTTTTATTTAAGTTTTACATTAATCTTTATGATTTTAAATGGGTAAATTACACTTTGTCTTTTCATATTTGATCATTTTTTCACTTTAGTTTTTGAAGTTTTTTTTTTTTTTTTCACATTAACCCTTCACGTTTTAAATTTTTTTCAATTTACTCTTAAGACTAACTTCTATTCAAAATTAGATAGAAAATGTCATGCTAACTGGTACGTGACATAAAAAAATATTATTGTATTAGGACTTGAGTTTGTGTTAGAGGTGTGATTTATATATAATAAAATATTTTTATACCATCCTACTATTAATGCGTTATTTTTTACCAAACTTTTTACTTGAGTAAACCTGAAGAGGAAATTAGGGGGAGGGGGGGGGAATACTTGAAACATAAAAGGCCAAAATGAAGAGAAAAAAAAAAATTAGCAAGCAAACAAACAAACAAAAAAACAAACAACCGTAAGGGCCAAAGAGGAAAAATGGTCAAACATAAAAAGTCAAAGTGTGATTTACCAATTTTAAATTGAATAATTTAGTTCCCACACTTGAAATGTAGTTTTAATTTGGTCTTTTCATCTAATTGGAGGTTAAAATTAACAATTTTGGAATAATCGTCAATTTTTTAAAGTGCACATGTAAACAAAATTAACAAAAATTTAGATAAAAAAACCAAATTCAAAACTTATAATGTAGGAATCGAATTTTGATATTGAAACTATAGGGGTGCAAAGTATAATTAACCCTTATTGTTACTACTCTTATTTAAGAAGATGCCAAGTTTTTTTATTTTTTATTTTTTAAGTACTAGGCATCCAGGGAGGATTCCTTTTAGTTCATAATCTTAATTAATGGGAACTCATCATGGGTCACGGGGTCTTATTTTGATAATATGAATTGTTCATTTTGTCGGACACTTCGTATATATCATTCACACAAAATTAGATTGATTTGATAATCGTAATCCATTTAATTTATTGTTTTTGTCACTAGAAAATGGTCAACGATTATGTTTTTTCAAAGCAAACCATTCAATTTTTATTTTTTTGGTTGAAACAAACGTGATAAATTGAATAGATTACGATTATTAGATCTATCTAATTTTTTTGTGTGAATAATATACGCGGCATGCCCGACAAAAAGAACAGTTTGAATTATTGAAATGTAACCCATGATGGACCCTTATGAGACTGGACAACACCCCCCTCCTGTCCATTTAGACGTCAACCTCCGGCATCTAGAATTTAAATATCATGATTTTAAACACTAGCCACCATCAACACCACTTGCCGCCATCGGCTATAAACCCCTTCCTCCTTGTTACTTGTCACGACCCAAACCTACTCCTATAGGTTTAGCGCCGTAACCGGTCAATAATCCTGGGATTACCGAAGGCCTCTGAATAGATTAAACAAAATTAAAGAGCTAGCGGAAGCAAATATCAGAATATAATGTCTATAGAGCTTTGTAGACATACATGAGATATAAAATTTAAAACTTATATACATATATATGATGTCATATTTACGTTAGTGTTACGTCACCAATACAGATACAGTCAAAGAGACTTAGCCGTAAATATGGAGTGTACAAAAACTCTCCAGACAAATAGAAGAAGAAAAAAACTTAAAAACTTGTTTGCAGAAATAAGATCACACTTTAACTCGAGAACCTCCTTGGGAGGCGTAGTGGTTGGCTGACAAAACATATCTCTAGGCAATCATCACTAAGCTTGGTCACGGGCTTGATCACTTACATACATAAGTAATACAGTGAGCTGAAACCCAGTGAATAATAACAGAGTAAAGGTATTAATGAATGATGTTCATAATAGATTCAGAAATCAGAGTTTAGGGTTAGAAACAGATTCATATTCATATTCAGAATTCACAGATAGTCATACATGGTATATCCATTAGCGCTAACAGAACAGATGGCCCATAATTATATGGGATGTACAGATGATCCATGATCACATGGAACAGTCAAATACAAATCAGATATAAAGCATATAATGGTTATGATTACTAGTTCCATGATGGAACCTCTGGTACCAAGTAACAGATAACAGATATCACATGATGCTAAGGATGTCACGAATACATTTCAGAAATTTGGACAATCATTCATTCATGTAGAATATAGCATTTCAGAAAACAGATCATATCATATCATTTAGAAAATACTTAAAGTTGAACATAGCTTTACAGAGTTATTACTCACAGATAGCTCCAGTAGTAGAACAAACAAAGTAAACAGATAACAAAGCAGACAGATCAGATAGTCTATGGCGCGTGACCTACACAAACACATAACGGATACACATTGAAACACACGCTTGGAAAATGCACAACTTATTTCTTTTTTATCTTGGTGTGTTTCTAGTCCTTATCCTCATTATTATGTCTTAATTAAGGCTTAGGAATGCCTAGGATGTAATAAGGATGCCAAAATGTAAATTGAAACATTTAGTCAAATTTTCAAAAATAGGGCGGTTCGCTTGAGCACAACTTTCACCGCTCGAGCGGACCCCCTAGTCTACAAGACTTTTCGGAGCTCTCATTTTACGCTCGAGCACAACTTCTGGTCGCTCGAGCCAAGGTTCAAAAATAAGAATGGTCACTCAAGCGCGAGTTCTGTCGCTCGAGCGAAGTACTAGGAGCTTGAATTCTTCGCTCAAGCGCAACTTTCACCGCTCGAGCGAAGAATGCGAATTCTTGAATTTCCATATTGCTCTCTAAGCTCCAAAACTTAATTCCAAGGCATCAAAACTCATTCTTTGGGGCCAAAACTTGAAAAAACACTTGTAAACTTAAAAAACATCATGAATTAAAGATCATTTCGCAAAATCAAGGCCCAAAAGCATGCCAATTGTTCAAAATCAAACTTAAACTTGAAAGCACAACATGCATGAGTTGATATAAACTTCAACCTTTTCAAACATGATCAAATAAGGTAAAATGACATGGAATGTGATGAATTCTCAAACAAAGCTAAGATAAACACATGCATGTGAGAATTCTTGGAAAACAAATTCAAATTGTCAAGGCATGAGCATGCATGCATGATATGCTCTTCTTCTATTCTTCCTAAGTTCAATTCTCTTGCTTAATCCTCAAACTTCTTGAATTACATAATTGATGATTGAAATATAGAAGGTAGGAGTTGATTACTCACTTAGAGTCTTAGATTAGCAAGAATATTATGTCGTTCTTCCTAATTGTTCAAATTTCTAGCTTAATTCCAAGTCAAATCTCCAATCTCCTACAAATTGTTGCTCTCACTCTAACTCTCTCTCTCTCTCTCTCTCTCTCTCTCTCATGTTTTTGAGGTCAATGAAGATGAGTGTAGGTGTGATTTGAGAGTCATGAGTCAAATAAGCCTTATATAGGCTTGGTTAATGGAGTTGAATTAATTTTAAGTTACGATGCATAATTGTAATTATTTTATTCTAATTATTTAGTTCCAAATCATGTTTCAATTATAGTCAGAAATGATACAATTTTGTCGAGAGCAACCTTTTATTCAACATTTAAAAGAAAATTTATGAGGAGCTAGCTACTCCATTATGTTAAAGTATATATAGAATATATTGTTTTTCATATTTGTTAGGTTTGCATATTTGTATAGGTTTTCTTATTCTCATAGTTTCTTGATTCACACTCCATATAAGTCCTATATATAGGTTACCTCTTGTAATAGTTTAACACAATATTATTCAATATACAGAGTTCTCTTTTCTCTCTCTCTCTCTCTCTCTCTCTCTCTCTCTCTCTCTCTCTCTCTCTCTCTCTTTATATATTTATATACAATTATATTAATATGGTATCAGAGATATAAGATTCGACCTATCTTTCTGGTTTATTGGCAAGCGGCTGATTGGCAACCTTACCTTCACTGCCTATTGGAGTTTCAACACATACCTGTGTTAATCCCAATCTCCAGCAACCAATCAACCACTACCTCCGCTGCAAACGTTAAATCTCAATCTTCCACTCCTTCAATCTAGATTTGAATCCCAATCTTTTTTTTTTTTTTTTTTTTTCTGCTTCTGCAGTCTTTATAAGTTCTCTCACTTTCAACCTCAAATAGGTTTCTATATTAAAACCTATATGAGTTTGAAGGGGCAGTATATTGATGTGGTGGTGGTGGTGGCGGTGGTGGTGGTGGCGGTGATGGTTGTTTGGTTGTATAGCGACCCCGGTCTTTTTCCATTTGATTGTTGTATCCGGACTTATGTTCCGTAGATTCCGTTTTTATATAATTGTTGCTGTCGTCCTTTATTTTCTCATTTGAGTTATAGGATGTGTTAGGCAAGTTTGTTTCAGGTTGGTTGGGTCCGGAAACCAAGTGTTGCTGTCCAGTTTTTGGGTTGGTCGCTCGAGCGAGGGTTTGGTCGCTCGAGCGAGGGTTGAGTTTTGTCTCTGGTGGCTCGAGCCAGGCTTTCTTCGCTCGAGCGAGAGATTGCGTCTGGTTTAGACCTGAAAGCAGTGTTTCTTCGCTCGAGCGAGCTTTTCTTCGCTCGAGCGAGCGAGGTGTATGTTTTCGAGTTCTTCGCTCGAGCGAGCATTCTGTCGCTCGAGCATGCTTCTGGATTGCAGACCTGAAGCATTGCATTCTTGGCTCGAGCGAGATTTTCTTCGCTCGAGCGAGCGTTTCTTGTGTCTGGTCGCTCGAGCGACCAAGTCTTCGCTCGAGCGAGCCTGTCCAGTTTAAATAGGCAGCAGCGGGATTTGATCAGTTTTTTTTTATCTTCTTTTGTTCTAAACCCTAAGGTCCGACTTCTCTCTCTCCCTATTCACCTTTTCTCTTAGGTTTGATCTATTTAGGGTGGGTTTCTACCTTAGATCCTTTGTTAAAAAGATAGTGTGAGTCGAGGGCTTCAATTTAATCTGAACGATCTTGGATTTGGAGCACTTTGGATTTTGGGTCGTCATCTCCATCTTCTCCATTTTTGGTTGATTTCTTCAAGGTAGGGATTTCCTACTCCAATGTATACATTTTGTTCTAAGTTCTGGCATTTTAATATGTTGGGGGTATTTTGGTAATTTTGGGAAAAACCCTAGTTGTTTAAATAAATTGAATTGTATATTTAATTTAAGGAACATTGGGGAAATTAGTTAAATTCATGAGATTGAGGAATTTATTGATTAAATGGAGTAGTTGGTTAATTTAAATCACTCGTCTATTTAATTGTTGAATTATTTATTTCCAAGTCTAGAAATAACTGTTTTGGGCTATCGGTGGAGGATAGTCGTGATTGTTGTAGACATTGCATGTGGATTAGGGATAACTGAAACTAATCACATTGGTTAAGTCATTAACTTGACTGTTGAATTAATACAGACATTATGTGTATTGATTGTGTGTTGTATATGTTATGTGTTTACATACATTGCATTGTGTAGGAGGAGATAGGGGATGTACTCCACGGTTTAGGGGAAGATAGGGGATGGACCTCTAAACCGGATTTTGTTTGGGAGGAGATAGGGGATGGACTCCATTAGCATCACTTTTACGTGTGCTTAATTATATTGAAGTGTTTTTATTGATACAGCACTAAAATGTGTATCAAAATGGAAGTATGAAGTGTTTTGATATGAGCCTGAGTCTCATTTGTGTTGTTGATATCGGAAGTAAAATATGAAATTGATATATATTTCACTGTTGTAAGTTTGGCCAGGTTCTGAGCCATATTGGTAATAATGAAAAGTGAAACATGTCATAGATAACGATATAGTGATTATCTTGTTTAACCATCTATTAAATGCTATTGCTTTATTCAATGCTTATATTTGGTTTAGTATATTTCTACTGGGCTGTGGCTCACCCTATATGGGAACATCATTTTTAGGTCCAGGTGATTCGCTACCTCCAGGGAATTAGCTTGGAAGGAATTGGACTTTGAAGCCTTGATTTTAGTTATTTGTTTTTATCTGAATTACATGTAAACATTCAAGCCTAGGGCTTTACTTGTATTTGAGTTAGAACTCATAACTTTGTGTCCAAGTGTTGGCTTGGCAAGATGTAAGCCCCTAGGGCATTTATTTTGATTTTACATGTAATGTCTTTATTTAGAAATACTCTGATGAATGAATTGTGGTTTATTTACTTCAGTAATGTATCCTATTACTGTGTATGTTATGGGTTAATTTTGGGGGCGTTACAGGTTGATAGAGGAGAGAGTATGGCTTGGGTGCGAAAGGAAAAGATAATGGATAAATTTGGATCTGTAATTTGAAATTTGCAGCCAAAATATAATTTTTTTAACATTTCCCGTTTAAATATGATGGTAGGGGGAAAATTGATGATAATTTAAATAGGTGAGGGAGTAAATTGATAATATCAAAAATTCAGGTGTGAAATTGATCAAAGGGGTATGGTTTGGGAAGGAGAAATAAAATTTTCTCAAAATATTAAGTGTAATAAACCCTATGTTTGTGAGTATAAATATAATTACATATGTACATAAATATTGTATTTAACATTCATGATATTCAATTTTTATTCGATTTCAAAGAAACTTTGAGTTAAAAAAATGAATGATCTTTTGGTACAATGGTGGTAATAGCTAAAGTATATATAATATAAATACTATATGTGAACATATGTGTAATTCTCTAGAGTAATTTTTTGTAAAGTGATTTTTTATATGATTGACAATTTTTTTTTAAAGTAATTATCAATCCTATTGTACTTTTAACTTGGTGTTGGAGCATTTTCATAATATATGTGTATATATAATATATATTTTGTTTATATGAATTAATAGAGAAGTGTGTCAGTTGAATTTAAATCACGGAGTGTAATCATTTGATTTAGAGGAAATATCATTTAACCTCCAAACTTTCAAGCATTTTTTAGTTTGACCCCCAGACTTCGATTAATATTAATTTTACATCCAAGCTTTCGAAACTTTGATCAATTTAGCCCCTGCTGTTACATTTCGTCTACAATTGGACGGAAAGTTCATTTGAAATTTCATTTTACCCTCCAAGCTATACCTTAAAAATCAATTTGCCCCCACATCAGCACATTCTGTCCAATTGTAGACGGAATGTGACGGCAGGGGCCAAATTGATCAAAATTTCAAAAGTTTGGTGTAAAATTGATATTAATCGAAATCTAGAGGTCAAATTGAAAAATGCATGAAAATTTGGGGGGGTGAAATGATATTTTTTCTTTGATTTAAACCAAAAGACATGACTCTTTTTAATCTAAAGGGTGTCATTTTTGAATCTAAAGGATACGACATTTGATGTAAGGGACACAAATCTATGCCTATATAAAGGCAGAATGGGTTGACAATTGGATATACAATATTCATAGAAAATCCATGGAATTTCTTTCAATGATTAATATTGTTATTTTTCTCTTATACTTGGTGGATTAGAAAAATCTAAAGGTATTCGGGATTTGATTTCGTTTGTACATAACAAAGTCAAACATAAGTCTTTAGACTAGGTTTCATTGTATCTTGGAGGCGGATTCGCGAGTAACCCGATGCACACCATATTCAATAGAATTGGCAAGGGTGAATATCGTTTTAAGGAAAATGACGCTGTAACGCATTTTGAAGCAAATATTATTATTCTCTAATTTTATCATCTTCCATCACATTTACCAATTTTGCACCAACAATCTTAAGATGATATTTCCTCAATCTTAAGATCATATTTGCTAAAAGATGGAAGTGGATTAATGTTTATAAGCCAATATTGGTGAGGTGTTAATTGAAGAAGTCGATTATGATTTGCGAAGCTTTTCCCGACATTGGTTCTGATGTTATGATAAGAGGGCTGAGTTGTTTATGTATTCAACTTTTTGGAAGGAAACTATAAGTGATTAAAGGTAATTATATTTTCTTCTATGTGAAAAGGCATGCATTTTCATATGAATAATTTTATTTATGCATTGATACAAATCAACATTTACACATTATTTTAATGTAACATAATTTGTTTGCATGGTATTACATGCAAGTTGTCTTGTGCCAATAAATTTGAGTTTATTATTGGATATGCATAAAGACACAAACTTTTTGTTTTAAAAAGCATTAGATGCGCAATCTTAGCATAATTTTGGACCCCATCAAAGAGATAAGATAGTGTCTTAAATTTAGAACACCTTATGACAAGCAAAGTTGTAGGGAAACAAAATGTCACAAGAAGTTGATCATGATAATCTTAGCTCATGAACAGAACTTGATTTGTTGGTGTCTTGCTTATGAAACTCATGTTTTTTGTTGTTTTGTTGTTTGATGATTGATTCATTGTTTACAAGTTTGACCCATATTTTTTAGAATTGGAATTATTACGTCTTTGGTCAAATTTGCTAAAAGTGTAGCTTGTCAAGGGAAATAACAACTGAAGTGAAGTAACTTGAATCTTTCAGATTCACATCAAAATTCGAAGGGTGAAGTTCTTCATCAATAAAGCTCATCGGTTCAATTTCGTCACAAACAGGATAGCGAACCAATTTTTTGGTATTGCTAAAGGACCCGAAATTAAATTTTTATGCAAGTCGGTATGCAAAATGATGCATCGTTTGGCTAGTGGTGTGCTGATGCCGTCGATATGGCCACTTGAAATGGAAGAAATTATTGACATTATATGTTCCATACAAAGGTGTCGCTTCATTTAATTCTTGGTATGGACCAGACTATTTGGTGCCATTAAGTAATGTAAGTAATGTTCTTAATTTTTAACCTAGGCCCAAATAGTAATGACCAATGAGTTATTTAGGTTGCTTGGCTTATGTTAGTTAATCAGTTTTGAATTTTAATGGAAAAATTTGGGGGCACAGGATCATGGTTTGAACTTAAAATCCTCGTTTTGGATTTAAGAAAAGGCCCACAAGTATTAAAATATATTTTGTGAAAGTTTTAAAAATGTGTTTTTAAAATCAAGTTATGATTTTAATTATTAAAATTAGGATATGATTTTTGGGTTTGTGAATTCTCAAAACTTGAGAAAATATAGAGTATATGTTATCTACTCGGTAAATTATCTAAATTTAATTAAATTAGAATTTCTAATTTATGTAACTTGTATTTAGATGAAAGTTTTATACTGGTTGGTCAATTTATGATTCAAAATAGATACAAATGCAAATCATGAAATTTAAGATGAGAAAGTGTTAGTTCTTCATAGCTTAAGTATTTGGTTGTTTAAATCCCACAAGTTAACTTCTCAAAATTATTGAAAGGGTTAGTTTATATGTTAAAGTGGGTATCCGGTTATTCGAAATGATACATAGGCACATGTTTGAACACTTAGCATAAAAACTATGGCTTAAGAGTAAATAAAGATTACTTTTGGTGGGGGTTTATTTCTTAGAATTGAAGAGATGATTTTCACATTTTTTTAGTTGCTTGTAACAAAAGAGATAGAATGACATGGTATTTTTGTCACAGGTTTTTCTTGAATTTTCAAGATACAAACTCATCATCAGTATGAGTTGATAATTATGACAGTGATTGTTAGTCTAGACGTGCTGATCACTTCATAAACTATAGTAACACATAGCTATGTAAGAATCTAGCCCACGTGATTGTGAATTATCTAAAAAATACTTGCAAGGGATTTGATGTGGAAAACATCAAGGTGATCTGTCTAAAGCCCAAGTAACGTAATCACTTATGGTGAAAACTCGACTCAACGCTTGAAGAAGCATAAAGTCCTTAAGTTCAATGAGCCCAAGCACACCATATGTCGTGATTGCAAAAACTTAAAATTTTTATTTTTATAACCATCTCAAAGTAAAATGTTTGGGACCTGTATTGCTAATTGGGGAGGTTAAGCTACTTAGTTTTTAATAAGTTTACAACAGTGTTAGTTAGGGTATTATAATTATAGGGGTACTCTCAATAAACTTACCTATGTGAGTATAGGAGATGGTGCCTCTTCCTATGAGTCCAAAGGCTTGACTCTAAAGCGTTCATCAAACAGGATATAGGTACAAGACCAATCCAAGTGTTGACTTTTTGAATTACTTAAGGAGAAGAAAATTTTTGTGTGAAACGTGCCCGGTTAGTTGTATAAGGTTGCTAGTTCAAAGACAAGTCTATTATGCCATCTTGATTAATTTTGATGTGTTTTTACTAAGTGAATGATTCAAATCGAAAGATACCTTTACTTATGCATAAATTTTCCTAATCTAACTGAGTTGTTATTTTCATATATTTTGAAAATGGTGGGGAATTATTGGAACATTTTCTTAATATATGTGTAGATATATATATATATATATGAGGAAATATCATTTTCCCTTCCAAACTATCACTCGTTTTTCACGCGTACCCTCATACTTCTATTTATTTCAATTCAGTACCTGAACTTTTCAGAAATTGATCAATTAGACTCCTGCCGTCACCTTTCGCCTCTCCCTTCTACTATATAACTGAGGCAAGCTCCCAAAAAAAAAAAATAGAGCATATTTTCGGTGGTGAGAGAGAATGAGGAATAGAGGGTCAAGAAATCTGGGAAGATCGAGCTCAACTGAAAGAAGATGGAGTTCAAGTGACATGGAAGACCCGAGATGCATTTTTTGTGGAAGACGAAGGGTGTATTTTCTGTGGAAGACGAAGGGTGATACAAACATCATGGATTGATGCAAATCCTGGTAGGAGGTTCCTCAGCTGTCCCATTAATGGTTGTAATCAGTTCACCTAGGTAGACCTACCTATGTGCTCACGGGCAGTGTAAATCATCCCTGGGCTGTTGAAGAAGGTCAATAAGCTAGAAACAAGATTGCAGACAAGGAATAGAAGAGAGAGAAAGCTATGGATATGCTTGGCTGCCTCATGGTGCATCATTTTATCAATGTGGTTTGTAATGTAGTGTAAGAAAGAATATAATAGGGGGGACTATTATGAATGAATGAATGTAATGGGGGAAATATTATGAATGAAATGTAATAAGGAAAGTATTTTGAATGAAAATTTCAGATTTTGTGTTAAGGTTTTACTCTTTAAAAAAACAGAGCATCACAACCTTTGTTTGTCCCATAAAAAACAATTTGTGTTCATCCTTACAAAACCAAGGCATTATCATTTAATTAAAAACAAAACAAAAAAAAACAAAACAAAAGTGGCATTGTGTGTTACTTTAACTATTTGTCACCCATCCATCAAAATAACTAATTGGTGGCCTCTTTGAATGGCCCCTTGGCAACCAATGAATAAAATACCTATCATTGACATCCATTCATTATATGGCAACCAATGAATAAAAAACCTATCATTGACATCCATCCATCAAATGGCAACCAAAGAATGAAAAACCTAGCACTGGCATCCATCCATCAAATGGCAACCAATGAATAAAAAACCTATCACTGGCATCCATCCATCAAATGACATTCATGCAATGAATAAAAAACCTATCAGTGGCATTAATTCAAAACACATAATTGGAATCCATCCATCTAATGGTAACCAAAACCAACACAAGCTACATTTACATAGAAATAAGGAGTACCATCCATTATATCAGAAATCAATTTTTTATAATCATTAGCTTCAAAATTAAACAAATATTAAAAGTAAATACCATAAACAATTGGTCAATTCCTTCGCTTGCCATCCTTCTCTCTTCGAACCCAACCCATGATTCAATGTTAGTTCGTGCCCTTCGTTCATTGATGAACTTTGATTTCGATTTCGAATAAGGAATTTGAAAACCCTAAAACCGGTTTTGATCCCGACGAAGCCCTAATTGAACTGTCTATCACACTAACTTATTTTGTAAGGAAACCCTCTTAAATTTCCTCCAAAAGATAGTTCAAGGGGCAGCTCATCACATTCTGTCCAATTGTGGATGGAAGGTGACCGCAAGGGTCTAATTGATCAATTTGTGAAAAGTTCAGGTACTAAATTGAAATAAATCGAAGTATGGGGGGTGCGCGTAAAAAACACATGATAGTTTGGGGGGAGAAAATGATATTTCCTATATATATATATACTAGCGTATGCTCGTGCCTGAAGGCATGATGTAATTCATAACCCATATCTAGATGAATCAGTGAGTGAAACTCTGTTGACCTCTACTACCCCTGCAAAGTTTCCAAATCCAAAAACCCAAGTGTATGCCTAGAGGTCAGTGGGTAGTAGAGGTTAGTGGGTATTAGATCTTTGGGTACGTAAAATGTGAATATTAGCATGTATTGTTTTATACGTTCCTCTTCCCTCTGCTTGATGGTTATATTAAATTTGATTGTTGTCATTTTCTTCTTTCCTTAAGAACTTCTTATAAGGAAAATAAAATTAAAAAAATTATATTCTATAATTTCCTTTTCATTTTTCGTTTTCTTCTCTTAAATGTAACATGGGTTCAAATTAGTGTTTGTACAAATGCATTAGCATTTTGTGAAAAAGCTTACTTTAACATGGTTTAGAAAAATATTTCACAATCAGTCAAAAGAATTGAATAAATATTGGAAAAAGAAACTTTTTTAAAATGTACATAAAAAAGAGTATAGACACTATGCAATTCTTTAAAAAATCTATATTAAAAAAATAATAATAAATATTCGAAAAACAAACTTTTTTAAAATGTTGAGAAACCATACCACGGGATATGCATGTTCCTTTCCTTTGCCAGAAGAGATAGCATTTTTTGTCTCCTTTGATATTACTTTGTGTTTTTCCTTTGCATTTGCCTATAAAAAAATAAGTACAATATATTTATTAATTATTTATAAAATGAGAGGAAAATTCATGCGAATATAAGTTACTTTTAGGCTTACCTCACGAATGCGAATAGTATTAAGGTCACGCTCATCGTAGACAACAACATTAATATTTCTTTCTTGAAGAAATTGAATCTATATATACAAAAACTTTAGAGTGATAAGTAAACTTTATACACATAAATAAGGAAAAAAAACATTTCTTTCTTGATATTATGGTTCGATGTAAGTCTCCATTCACGTATAAAGTATGAGAGAAAAAGCATTTATTAGAAGAAAATAGGCCTTACATTATAAGAGAGATACTAAAATTTATATGGAGGAAAAAAAAAAATTACTTAATCGAAAATAGTGATATTGTCCATAACTGTTGTACTTCAACCTAAAAATGTTTGTTCCATTATATAATTTTAAACCCATCAATGATGAAATTAAAATCGGAGCACAACAATTTTATAGAGATGAAATTAAAACCAAAATCAAAATCTGTTATAATCATAAGTATTCTGAAGTTTACCATTTATCACTTAGAAAGTCCAAACATAAATTTATTCAAAAAAATAAAACAAAATAAAAACTGTTTCATCAACCATTTTATAAGCAATAATGAAGTATACAAAAACTGTTTCATCAGCCATTGTAATAAAGGCAACTAAAGCAAGCCATGGTGTAATGCATTCTTTATTTCACTATTTGATTCAGTTTTTGAAGATGTTATACTGTGAATGAATAGTACTCACTTTGGAGGGTTTACATAATATAATCAAATAAATTCTCTCTTCAAACTTTAAAAAATAAAAAAGTCTGTCAATCTTATTTTCCAAGAATTTCAACTCATAACTCTATTTGGTTTCAGTTTTCAGAATTCACTTTTCAGAAAATTTTACTTTTTCATTTTTCGTATTTTTTTTTTTGTTTTGATTGAATTTTTTTAATATCTTAACTATTTTAATATATTGGAAACTGTGAATGCATACATGTTCGAGGAACTAAACTGTGCATACATAAAAACTTGATCAAATACATAGATTGGCATATATAACATAACTAACAATATGAAAAACCCATTAAAAAACTTTGCAAATAAAGTGGGTAGAGTGGAGGATATGAGGCCATTATTCTACTGATACAGGGCATCTGCCCTGAGTTGCATATGCATTCTAATGGATTTTCAAACCAAACACATTTGGTTGTAGTAATCAAATTTTGTAATTGTGACGACCCCGCCACGTATAATGATTAGCACTTAATTAATTAAGGAGATTTGGAATTTAATTGCCAATTATTCTAATTTAATCTGGGATTTATGAAAATTATGGAGATTGATTTATATATGGTTTTATTGAGGATTTATTTTGGAATTAGAAATTTAAAGCCTAAATGGCTCAAGAAAGTACAAATGGTGAGTTGAATTATTTAAATTTTGAGTATCGGACCATATGAGAGTTTAATTAATTCAGATTAGTAAAATTGAGATTTGATTAATTGGGTCCGAATTAGACTTAATTAAGTTAGATGAATTAGGAATTAAGATTATTATGAATTAAATCTATTTACGAGGTATCCAATTTGAATATGAAATTTATTGACAAGGATTTTGGATTTGATTCGAAATTGAGGGCCTTGGTGATTTAGGAAACAAAAATTGATGATGATAATAAGTTCAATTTAATATTTGGAACCTCCTTGTTTTATTTTGGGACACTGATCGAAGTGGTAACATAATGGTAAAGTAGGAGTGAACCAAGAATTTAATTCAGATAATTTTTCCTACGAACAACCGTCACTCTTTTGCCCTTTTCTTTTTCCACACTTTTCTTATTTCCGGGGCTTCGATTTAGACACAAGAACGACCTAGAATGGAGTCCGAATGAGAGGGTTATACCCGTTTGAAGTTTTCATATCTATGCTGGAAGCAGGTACGCTCAAGCGTGGAAAGCGATGCTCGAGCGGGACTGCGCGAATTTAGCAAGTTTAAAGGCACTTTTCTAGACCATTCTTCACACCTTCATCTTCTCTCTTCATCCCTCTCACCCTTAGTCCGAAAACACTAGAGATTTTGGCCCAAATACCTTCCATTCCCCAAAGTTTTAGCCAAGATCCCATACCAAAAAGTGAAGAAGGCATGAAGATCTTACTTTTCTACCGATTGGAATTCGGATTTGCGAAGGATTTTTCTCAAAGCTTTGCTCTTTTGCTTGATTCTTGAGGTAGGGGTCCTAGTTCTTCTTCAATACTTGCATTAATAGATAGATTTGTGGTATTTTAATTATATAAATGCAAAATCTACATTTTTGAGCATATAGTGTTATATCATGGAAATTGGAGGTTTTAGGGTTTGAAGTGTTGGGATTCAATTGTTGGGTTAAGATTATGGATTATGAACCTTGGATGTATAATCAATGGGAAAATTGGAATAAAAAGAAGTGGTGTAAGAAGTTTTAATTTTTCTTGAAAGTCTTGATTTTTCTTGAAAACCCTAAGTTGATTCATGATGATAATTAATGATTTTGCCCAAATTGAAAGTAGAATCATGAAATTGAGAGGTTGAATTATATATACAATTTAATTGGATTTTGGAAGTGTTTGAAAATTATGTTAAAAATTAGCGATTGAACCTTTATTATGGATATTGTAAATTTACATGCATCATAGATTTCTTGGAATTGATTTCATGTTTTGATGAAATAAGAACTAAGCTTTGGGAAAATTATGAATTTATGAAGAAATGAGTTCAATTTTTAAATTAAAGGAGTTTTGATGTAAATGATTAAAAATTGATCATAGTTTCTTGATCATTTAAGAGTTGTATGTTTTTAGATAAGCCATGTATGAACCCAAGTCTTGAAATTATTTTGAAGGCTCAATTCAAGTTTTAGAATTTGTGAGCTTGGAATTGGGCTTGATATGAAGAACATGAATTGAGTTGAATTTGATGAATTTAAAGTTTGTATGTACATGCATGTAAGGGAATTATCATGAGTTTGCATATTTGATTACAAACATGCATTTTATAATGAATTGAAGGTTATTTAGTACACGCAAGCACGATAATGTTGAATTTCATGAAGTCGATCATCAATTATACTATTTAAGTTGAAAATGAAGCCTATATTTCACATGCATGTATATTTCAAAATGATATGGAAATTAATTTGCATGAGCTTTGAAGTTATGAAGTGAGTTTGATATGATTCGAGTTTATGAGATGGATTTATGTAAATTTGAGATTCAAATCTTGTAAAATTGGCCCTTATGTTCATGTTAAAAGTTATATGGTGGAAATATGAGTCTTATGATATTAATTACATTGGTTGGAAACCAGGTTTTGAAGCTCAAACATAATCTGGAAAAACCCAGAATTCGATCTATCCGCTCGAGCGTTGAGAGTCTCACTCGAGCGTACCCTGTTTTACTAGACTCCTCGCTCGAGCATCAAAAGTCTCGCTCAAGCATAATTTGCAAGCAACTAGTACTTTTGCAGACCAAAGGGGTCTGCTTGAGCGGCCGAAGCTACGCTCGAGCGGAGGGTCCTGTTTTAGAAATTTTGAAAAGATGTTGTATGCTTCATTTTCCGTTCTCTTTCATTTCAAAGCATTCTTAGGCATGCATTAAACATTGTAAATGAATTAAAAAAACACGAAAGCAGCCTAAGAATGTTAAACGAGTTAAAGAGCGGAATGAATTATAATATGACCCAATGTGTTATGAATTATGTAGGGTCAAGCGTAGGGACGAATCAAGCACCAGAACACTGTGAGTAATAACTCTGTAAAGTTATGTTTAATTACAAGTATTTTCTGACTAATATGATACGATCTGTTTTCTGAAATACTATTTTACGAATTATGAATGAATGTTCATTTTTCTGAAATGTATTTGTGGCATCCTTAGCTCACATGGCCCTCGCCCGGGTGGTAACAACACCGTGGCCAATATGCACGTGGCCCTCGCCTAGGGGTAACAATACTGTGGCTTATATTCACGTGACCCTTGCCTTGGGGTAACAATACCGAGGCTTACGTTCACGTAGCCCTTAGCTGGGGGGTAAACAATACCATGGCTACTTGCGCGCAAGATATGGACCTTTATGGTCGTCGGGTACCGGACTATACATGTGAGTCTCAGGACCAAGTTGATATGATAGCTAATGGGTGTACCACGTATGATCTTATGCAAAATCTGAATATGAATATGAATATGAATATGAACATGTATCTAAATCTATTTTTGATTTGAAATCTGAATATGCATAAGACTCTATTTTCGATAAGAATATGTTTCTGATATAAACTCTGATTTCTAACTCTGTGATGGACAACATTCATTAAAACCCTTTACTCTGTTATTATTCACTGGGCTCTAGCTCACTGTATTATTTATGTATGTAGGTGATCGGGTACGTGACCAGGCTTAGAGGCATCTACCTGGAAACTGTTTTTGTTAGCCAACCTATGTACCTCCCGTAGAGGTTCCGGATATGTCAAGTGGCTATGGCTTTGTGATTTAAAGTTTAAATTTTGTTTTCTTGTTTGGTTTAAACAAGTCTTTGTTTATTTTGTAAATAGGGCTAAGTCCCTTTTTGTCTAAGCTATATATATATGATGACGTAAGAATGATGTGTAAATACGTATATAAAAAGTTTCAAATTTTTCTATCTCATATAAGTCTGCACAGCTCAATGGATGTTGTATCTTTATTATTTGCTTCCACTAGCCCCTAAAAATATGTTAATATGTCTCAGAGGCCTTCGGTAATCCCAGGATTACTGGCCGGTTACGATGCTAAACCTATAGGGACGGGTTTGGGTCGTGACAGTAATATCTAAGTTTCATTTATGATACAACCACAAAAAATCATTGTGACTTAGAGGTGCATAAGCTACGAAGAAAGGTGGCCAGTTAAAGCTGGAGTAGTTTCTTATCACTGAAAATACTATATCCAACAGTAAATAATAAAGGCGACATGCACAAATTGGGATAAAGTCTGGACCATTGTGCCGTTTGAATTCTACGCTCCATTTGTTTTTAGCAAAAAGCGTTTTACTGGAAAAAAAATTCCAAATTGTTTTTCCGTACAAAATAGTTTCCTATGGTTGAGACTTTCAAACTAATTTCCGTTGTTATATTAGTGGTAGGATTAGTGGTTGTGGCAGTGGTAACGTAAGTAGCATTGGTAAGATTTTCTCCGTCAACTTTTATTTTTCTTCGAACCCAATGCCAGAAAATACAAAAAAATGTTTTCTCTTGAAACAAACGGAGCACTAAAATCAAGAATAATCCACCTTAGGATTGATGCTCAGCAAACTATCAAAAGCTCAAGGTTGGACCTTAGATGCAATTAGATGCAATTGAGTAGGTTTTGAAGAACAATGTAATGACAAATTATGTATAACCCAATAACCATCTTTTGCAAACCTTTTCCAAAGCAACAACTAATTAAAAAAGTGCAGAAATGTGCGTATCAGTATTTTTTTTTTCTTGCATAATCAATTTGTCAAACAGTTGGTTCACATGACAAAGCAATAAATTGAGCAGGTTTTGAAGAACAATGCAATGTGCAAACCTTTTCAAAAGCAACAACTAATTTAAAAAGTGCAAAAATGTGGGTATCAGTATGTTTTTCCTCTCATAATCATTTTGTCAGACAGTTGGTTCACATGACAAAGCAATAAATTGTATAGTGATAAACTGTATAGTGATTGGAGTATTGACAGTCAATGGTGTTTCATATACTTAATTATGATCTCCACTACAACCATATAGACAAACCCAGTTCAAGAACAGGAAATAAACCCAGATTGAGAGAGAGAATGACAGCCCAAATTAATAAAGCATTCTAAAAAAAAGAGGAAATAAAAATAAACCCCAAATTAAATGACCCACAAAGAACTGAAAATACCAACAAAGAGGAAGAGAGACCGACCCTCACCTGGGAAGGTGAAGAGAACAATTGACTCTTTTCCCAACAACAGTCAAAAAATTAAACACCTCAATGGCTTAATGCTAGGGAAATAGATACAGCCATCAGAGGTAAACAAAAACAAAGAGAAAAGGGGAGAGGAAGAAACAATTCTACAATTCAAAAACTAATGTAAATAAAGAACTGAAGAACTTACCTCTGTTGAATTGAAGAACAATGGGTTTGAATTGCAGCAAGGATGAGTTTGAAGGAGCCGAACGAAGCAGGAGGGGTGCGTGTGCGAAGGATGGGTGATCTTCAATGGCGCGCGATCCAACAACCAAAAACAAACACATAGAGAGAAGGGAAGACACAACACAACATAAAAGCAGCGATCCATCAGCAAAAAAAAAACACAAAGAGAGAAGGGGAGAGGCAACAAAACATAAAAAAAAACACTGAAATTACCTGAAGGGTGGGTTTGAAGGGAGCCGAGCGAAGAGGGAGGGGGTGCGAGTGTGAGTTCAAAGGAAGCCGAGGAGGGTGGGGTGTCGAGGAGCCGAGTTCGATCTTCCTCTTCAATGGCGGCGATGAGCGGAACTCAAAATTGGGAAAACTACCAAGGGAGGATGGGTGTCAATCTTCCTTTTCAGGTCTGTATTATGAGAATGTGGAGAGAGAACGTGTAGAGAGGGGCAGACATGTTTGGCAGATGTGGGAGAGAGAGAGATGAGCATTTGGGCGGGAATCAAAGCATCTTTTGAACCATTGATATTTATTAGAATTGATCTGAGCCTTTGAAATCAAATGTATCTCTGATACATTTTATACATTTTGAAAAACCGTCTTGCTTTATTATATAGATGTATATTGTTTATATGAATGTGTAAATTACACTTACCTCCTCTGAGATTTTTGAGAAATACAGGGACCTCCCCTGTGGTTTCAATAATTACAGTAACCTCCCCTATTTTACCTGATAATGTCAAGATTTCCCCATTCCGTCTAATTTGCACAAACAACGTATAGTAGCATATACAAACGACCATATTACCCTTGTTTTTGCCTGAGAAAAGATAAAAATTCCCTTTGTTCACAAAATCCCTAATCAGGCTACATTCACAATACGTATCGAATTCCTGAGAGAAAGAGAAGAGAGAGAGAGAGAGAGAGAGAGAGAAGAAATGACAGTAAGCAACGTGAAGACGGTTGATCTATGTGAAGAAGATGAAGAAGCTATTCAATTTTGGCTCGATCGTCGTTGCCAATGCACAATGTAAAAGAGTTTCATCAGTGAGAAGTTGTTGTTACGGCTTCCAGATAAGATTTCGAACTCATTACGCTATCGAGTATGATTAATTTGAGTTTAGAGTTTTTGATTTTGTTTTTCCCGTCTTTTTTCTTATAAATTGTTTCTATTTTGGGTTTGATTTTATGAGATGTATGTGAAAAGGGTTTCTTTGAAAATATATACTTAGGGCTTGTATTTTATTTGCAAAATTTCTTACTCGAAAAAAAGGAATTTGTTAAATATTACTATAATAATAGTATGATCTAGGGATTTATTATGAATTTGTGATTTTTTGAGTTTTATTTATGAGATGTATGTTTAGGGCTTTTATTTGATTTGCAAAATTTCTGACTGGAAAAAAGGGAATTTGTTGAATATTTATGAATTTGTGATTTTTTGGGTTTTATTTATGAGATGTATGTTTAGGGATTTTATTTTATTTGCAAAATTTGTCACTAAAAAATAGGGATTTGTTTAATATTAGTATAATAATAGTGTAATTTAGGGATTTCTTATGAATTTGTGAATTTTTTGAGTTTTGTTTATAGAAAATATACTTTTTCTTATGAATTTGTGAATGTTTGGGCTTGCTTATTGTATTAGGGCTTTTCTTCATTTTGTCTTCTTTTCTTCAGTTAATTGTTGAGTACAGTACATCTTAGGAATTAATTGTTACTTCATTATATGTCTTTACTTTTTTTTTGCTATTTTTTCTTTTGAATTTGTGAATGTATTTGCTTGCTTATTGTATTAGGGATTTTCTTCATTTTTTCTTCTTTTCTTCAGTTAATTGTTGAGTACAGTACATCTTAGGAGTTAATTATTACATTATTTTTCTTGTGAATTTGTGATTGTATGGGTTTGCTTATTTTATTAGGGCTTTTCTTCATTTTTTTTCTTCTTTTCTTCAGTAAATTGATGAGTGCAGTACATCTTAGGAATTAATTGGTACTTCATTATGATCACAGTATGGTTGCATTTCTTTATTTTGATTTAATGATCAACTACAAAGGGAAATGTGGAAAGAGTGTATGATGTTGACCAAAATATGTATTGCTATATCGATGCCTTGAAGGATGTGACTGCAACAGTCCTCTCTCACATTTCTTGTAGTGAAGCAATAGCAATCATATTGCATTGTGATATACTTCGTACTGAGACAAGGAGACTTATACAAAATGATCTTGATGTTGCTAAACATGTTTTATATGCAAGCTGGGAGTAAAACTATTAGCTTGTATATAGACATAGCATATTCTATTGGAATGAGTGATGGTGGACATAGAAATAATGGTGGAAATGGAAATAGTGAAGGTAGAAATCATGAAGTAGATGTTGTAGATGTAGAACAAGAGTACCATATTATAGATGTAGATGAAGAGTACCATGAGGACAATGTTTATGGGTTTAGTGATGATGATAGGGATTAGAATGCAACTGTTGAGGATGAAAATGAATCAGATTGCAATGAGATATTGAGTGATGATGATAATGTGAGTGCTCAAGTGAAGGTGATGATGATGAACTTAGTGATTACCAATCTGTGTGATGATGAAGTGGCATATTCTACTACTAATGATGATTATGATGATGAAGTAAACTGTCTAGATGATGAAGAGATGGGGTTTCCAAGCATGAAGTATGATGGTACCTACAATGGGAAAGAGCCATATCTTAATCAAGATGGAGAAGTTGTATTGGAAGAGGGGATGATTTTTGCATAAGTGAATACTTTCAGAGCTAGATTGAGGGGACTATAAAGTGCAAACTAGTTTCAAGATAGTAAGAGGATAAAAATGAGAAGTCTAGAGTAATAACCCAGTGTGCTGCTGAGGGCTGCCCTTAGAGAATTCATGCATCTCCACTTCCAGATGGGCCTTAGAGAATTCATGCATCTCCACTTCCAGATGGGATCACCTAAAAGATTAAAACCTTAGTACCTACTCATACATGTAGCAGGATGAACACAAACACTGAAGCTACATCAGCTTGGATTGCTAAAAAATGATTGAAAGTTTTAAGGACAATCCATACATGGGCTTAGATACTATGCAAGTGAAACTAAATAAAATGTTCGGGATTGAGAGCCAAAAGGAGGTGCAAGGAGGAGCCGAAGGGTGATCATGGGAGCCAATATGTGTTGTTGCCAACATATGCTAAGGAAATCAAGAAAACAAACCTTGGTAGCTTAGTGGTCATAAATTATAACCTACCCCCTACTCCAATCTCAGAAGATGAAGAAGAACCAGACCCTACCATTCCTCTATATCTATTATTCCAAAGAATTTTCATATCATTTGATGTAATGAAAGCAGGGTTCATTAATGGATGTAGGCTCTTCATAGGGGTGGATGGTTGTCACTTGAAGGGTCCCTATGGTGGTGTTTAAATTTCAGCAGTTGCCTTAGATGGAAATAATGGCTTGTTTCCATTGGCATTAGCAATAGTGGAATGTGAATGCAAGGACAGTTGGTCTTTTTTGTAGGAGAACTTAAGAATAATCATAGAAAATGCACTGCCTTCTAGACCATGGACCATCATGTCTGATCAACAAAAGGTAGTTTACTAACATATTCAACAACTACTTTACTTACATAATGCTTTATTCTCTAATTTTAAACTTCTAATGGTTACTAATGGTTCATTGTTGTTGTACACAGGGCCTTTACAAGATTATCAGTGACATTATATCAAAGGCAACTCATAGAAGATGTTGTATGCACTTATTCAACAATTTCAGAGCCAAATTTCCTGGTTTGATTTTGAGGAAGCAATTTTGGAGGGCAGAAAGGGCTTACAATCAGATGGAGTATGATCAGGCTATGAAAGCAATTAAGGACCTAAACAATGATGCTTTCATTTGGATACAAAAGGTTCCAGTTGAAGGAAGATCTAAGCATGAATTTGATGGTAGGATTAGGAGTGCTCACAGCACAAATAATATGACAGAGTCCTTCAAAAATTGGTTGGAAAATTTGAGAAGTAAGCCAATTTTAACCATGTTAGAGGGCATAAGGTGCAAGTTGATAGGTAAGTTTCAAATGAGGTACCAAAAGGCAGCGCAATGGAAATCTAATGTGGCATTGAACATCAAGAAATAGCTTGAGGTCACACTGAAATGGTCAAGAACTTGCAGAGTGGAGTATGCAGGAGGCAATGAGTATGAGGAGAAGGATAATGAGGGGGTTAATCACGTTGTTCATCTTAGGGGTATGAGTTGTGTATGTAGACAGTGGGAAATATCTGGCTTTCCATGCGAACATGTTGTGGTTGCAATTTCGCAAGTACGTTAAACATAGAAGATTTTGTCCACCCCTACTACTCTAAGGCAACTTACTTAAGAGCTAATGGTAGAATGATACATCCCATCATAGACCATAGCATGTGGACACTTATACCTGGGGCTCTGAAAAGATTGCCAAAAAGGCCAAGGACTTCAAGGAAGAAGGCTGCTTATAAGCCTCCGGCTAGAACAAGTTAGAGTAAAAGGTCTAGTACCTTGAGATGCAAATGGTGCATGCAATTTGGACACAATAAGAGAACTTGCCAAAGAGGTCCAGTTAGGGATAGAGCATCTGTAGTGGTACAACTGGTGGTAGGGGTAGTGGCATAGCTGGTGGTAGGGGCAGTGGCACATTCAGTGGTAGAGGCAGTGACAGATCTATGAATAGGGGTAGAGGTTTTGTGATAGGCAATTTAGTTGGAAGGGAAAATGCAAGTGATAGAGGCAATTCAAGTGGAGGGGACAGTTTCGCTAGGAGGGGAAATACAACTGGTAGAGGAAGTTCAACCAGGAAGGGGAGTTCAAGTGGGAGAGGCAAGGGCAAGGAAGGGCAAGGGCAAGTATGCACAAGTAAGTTTTTCCTATTTCTTTTGCCTTTTCATTTGTGATTTTTATTTGTCTATCGATTTATGATATTGATATGCATATTTATTACCTTAATGTGGTTTTCAATTTAGGATATTCATAGAGGGACCCCCTCCCCTAATGCCTACTCAGCGTGTGACACAGGTCACGTAACATCATGTTAGTTATGCACTTAGTTATGAAGTTACAATGAAATTATTTTATTATTTTTTTAGCTTGCATGAATCCAACATTGCCTTTTTGTTTATTTGTTTGTTTGTTTGACTTTTTTTTTGCAGATGACTTAGCTAATTAAGATGTTGATGTTTTTGGTACAAGGATTAACATAGGTTGAGGATATACAATTAGTGAGGATCATGTTAGTGAGGATCATGTTCCACTTTTTTTGTATTTTTGTAGTAGACATGCAATGCTAAAGATAGCAATATGATGATGTGTCCACTTTTTTTCTTTTCTTTTTTTTTTTTTTTTTTTTTGTGGGCATGAAGTATTTTATATATACTCATTTTGGGAACTTACATGATGTAATTGCATAGACTTGACAAATATGGTCCATGGAATGATGTAACTGAACATATATGATAGGAATGATGTAATTAAACAGTTATAATTGATGTTTATATGATGTAATGGAATGGTCTTTATGTTTACAGGTCATTATGTTAGTCAAATTAGATGTGCATATTTACATAATGCTCAAATAACTTTATCATATTTATATAAGGCCCATTACATTTTCAGATGCATTACAAAACATAAGGTCCATTACAAAATATTACAGAACCTTACATAATGCCTATTACAAAACATTAGGTAAATGATTACCATTATATTTTGAGAGCAACCATGTAGCGACCCTGATTTTTCGTAAGTCATTATTTATTTATTATTATTATTATTATTATTACTTTATTTTATTTTTGACTTTATTAATTGCGTGGTTACATGAGAATTTAATGTGTTTTTTAATTAATTTAATATGATATTTAATTATATATAATTAATTTGAATATTTATATATATATATATATATAAGGTGTTTTATATATTGATAATATATATATTATATTTATGTGGTAATTGTAAAATATAATATAATAGTACATTAGGTATAATATACTTAAATCTAGGTTTTATCACAAAAAGTGTGTGGAAGTTCAAGTTAGCAGTAGCCACGGAGAGTTTGAAAGAAAAGAAGAAAAAAAAGAAGAAAAAAAGAAAGAAAGCCGAGAGACAGAGAGAGACTTTGTGATCAATTTGAGAGAGCCCAGAGAGAGAGCAAGAGACGGCCAGAGAAAGAAGAGAGGGAAGAAAAAAGAAGGGGGTTAGGGTTTTATTTTGGGGGTTTTATTAATTCTTCAAGTAACTCATTGATCTTCAAAAAATAATTGTGAGTACAAAACCCACTTCCCTTGATTTATGTTTAATTCATTGTTTTTATTTATTTATTTTTATTTTTCGATGTTAGTTTGATTTTGTATTTACATGAAGATGATGGAGTGATTTTAATTATTTTGGTTAGTAGTGAAATTATGGTGGATCGTTTGGTTGGCGCTTAGTATTCCATCATCCAAATCGTAGGGGTGAAACAAAAAAACTAAGCGCCAACCAAACCATCCACCATAATTTCACTACTAACCAAAATAATTAAAATCACTCCATCATCTTCATGTAAATACAAAATCAAACTAACATTGAAAAAATAAAAAATAAAAAATAAAAATAACGAATTAAACATAAATCAAAGGAAGTGGGTTTTGTACTCACAATTATTTTTTGAAGATCAACGAGTTACTTGAAGAATTAATAAAACCCCTCAAATAAAACCCTAATTCCCTTCTTTTTTCTTCCCTCTCTTCGTTCTCTAGCCGTCTCTTGCTCTCTCTCTGGGCTTTCTCAAATTGATCACAAAGTCTTTCTCTCTCTCTCTCTCTCTCTCTCCCTCTCTCTCGACTTTCTTTTTTTTTTTTCTTCTTTTCTTTCAAACTCTCCGTGGCTGCTGCTAACTTGAACTTCCACATACTTTTTTGTGATAAAACCTAGATCTAAGTATATTATACCTAATGTACTATTATATTATATTTTACAATTACCACATAAATATAATATATTTTATCAATATATAAAACACCTTATATATATATATATAAATATTCAAATTAATTATATATAATTAAATATCACATTAAATTAATTAAACAATACATTAAATTCTCATGTAACCACGCAATTAATAAAGTCAAAAATAAAATAAAGTAATAATAATAAATAAATAAATAAATAATGACTTACGAAAAATTAGGGTCGCTACAATATACACACCTTAAATGAATCTCATCCCGAGATTCGATAAGAGAGAATACTAAGCAAAAAGTTCCAGGTGCATACGCCGAACTTTCTCTCCCAATTCCCAAGTGATGTCGTTCTCATCCTCGCTCCATTGCACTTTCACCAAGTTCACTTTCTTATGCCGCAACTACTTTACATCCCGATCTAGAATAGTAACCGGTCTCACCACATACGTTAAGTCATCACTAATCTCCAATACTTCTGATGATACTACTTGGGAAGAGTCTTGCACACACTTCCGCAATAAAGATACATGGAACACATTGTGAATCATAGCTAAAGCAGGTGGTAGGGCTAATTTGTAAGCCACATTACCAATCTTCTCCGAGATCTCATAGGGTCCCACAAATTTAGTTGCCAACTTTCCCTTTTTTCTGAACCGCATGATACCCTTCATCGGCGAGACCTTAAAAAACACAAAATCTCCAACATTCAACTCAACTCCCTTACGTTTTCTATCAGCATAACTCTTCTGACGACTCTGTGCAATCTTAATATGTTCCCCAATAATGTTCACCTTCTCCGTGGTCTCTCTCACCAACTCTGGCCCTAACAATGGCGCATCTCATACCTCCATCCAACAAGCCGGTGATCGACATGGCCTCCTATACAAAGCCTCAAAAGGTGCCATCCCAATATTGGAGTGATAGCTATTATTATAAGAAAACTCCACCAATGGCAAGTGTTCTTCCCAACTACCACCAAGATCGAGGACATAAGCTCTCAACATATTCTCCAAAATCTGATTTACTCGCTCAGTTTGCTTATCCGTCTGAGGATGATAAGCTGTGTTCAAGTCTAACCTAGCACCCAAAGCATGCTGAAAACTCTCCCCAAACTCTGCCACAAACAACGGATCACGATCTGAAACTGTAGACTGGTGCGCTATGAAGTCGCACCACCTCCCGAATATATAGCCTAGTTAGTTTATCCGCAGTTTGATGAACACTGATTGGAATAAAATGAGCAAACTTGGTGAGTCGATCCACTATCACCCAAATAGATTCATTGCCTCGCTTAGATCGCGACATTCCATCCACGA
This sequence comes from Camellia granthamiana, assembly GCA_036172215.1. NCBI lineage: Eukaryota > Viridiplantae > Streptophyta > Magnoliopsida > Ericales > Theaceae > Camellia > Camellia granthamiana. The sequence goes on from CM069906.1 coordinate 153,504,113, forward strand.
AATCCATAAAGATGTACTCCCATTTCCAAGTAGAGATCTCGAGCGGCTGCAAAAGTCCAAACGGTCGTTGGTGTTCTGCCTTAACCTGTTGGCACACATAACATTGAGAAACATACTCTCCTACGTCCTTCTTCATACCTTCCCACCAAAACATCCTCTTCATGTTATGATACATCTTAGTCCCACCAGGATGAATGGTATATCGGGACCTATGGGCATCATCCATGATCTCTTTCCTCAATTCAACAATGTTAGGTACACACAACCTGTCCTTGAATCACAATCCCCCATCTGAGTCCACAGGCCAATCAGTAGGACAATCATCGATCAAATCCATTACAAGGTTATCGAGCTTGCTAATGAGAAACCCATCTAAATTCTGTATCTGACAAACTTTACCCAGTAATGTCGACTGCACGGCAAAACTACCAATGTATGCCCTCTCAGCACTCTCTATTGGTTGAACATCATGCATTGAAATTAACTCCAAGGACTTCCATTCCTGAATCATCAAAGAAGCTATAATCCCATGTTGTCGACTAAGTGCATCTGCCACCACATTTCCTTTCCTTGGGTGCTAAAGGATCTTGAAATCATAACTACTGACGAATTCAACCCACCTCTGTTTCCTCATGTTCAACTCTTTTTGAGAAAAAAGATATTTGAGGCTTTTGTGATTAGTGTACAACTCAAAGCGCTCCCCAAACAAGTAGTGTCGCCACACTTTCAGCGCAAAAACAACTGCTGCCAATTCTAAGTCATGAGTAGGGTATCGTCTCTCATGAGGTTTTAATTGTCGAGAAACATAAGATACAACCTTCTGATGTTGCATCAACACACATCCCAACCCAGTTCCACTAGCATCAGTAAACACTATTAACTTTTCTCCTTATACTGGTATAGTTAACACCGATGCTGTAGTCAACCGCTGCTTTAACTCTTGGAAAGCTCTCTTACAATCATCTGTCCATACGAACTTCACATTCTTGCAGGTCAACTTGGTCATGGGTGCTGCAATAGTGGAAAACTTCTCTATAAATCTCCTACAATAACCGGCTAGTCCTAAAAAACTTCTCACCTCTATAGGGTTCGTGGGTTGTTTCCATTCTTTGACCGCAACAACTTTTTCAGGATCTACCGCTATCCCCTGATTGGATAAAACATGTCCCAAAAATTGAACTTCTTTCTCCCAAAAGTGACACTTACTGAACTTAGCGTATAATTGCTGCTCCCTCAAAGTTTGCAATACAACTTTCAAGTGTTCTTTGTGTTCCTCCTCATGCTTAGAATACACTAGGATATCATCTATGAAGATAATCACAAACTTATCTAGATACAATTGAAAATTTTTGTTTATGAAGTCCATGAAATAGACAGGAGCATTGGTCAAACCAAAAAGCATTACAGGAAATTCGTACAACCCATACCAGGTTCGAAAAGTAGTAAGCGGTATAAAGTAGTAAGCGGTATACTTTCCTCTGATACACCCATCTAATGCTAACCCATTCTGAGATCAAACTGAGAGAACATAGCTGCCCCCTTTAACTGATCAAACAAGTCATCAATTCTAGGGAGTGGATACTTGTTCTTGATAGTCATCTTGTTTAGCTCTCTGTAACCTATACACATACGGAGAGTGCCATCTTTCTTGAAGACAAAGATTCTGGGTGCTCCCCATGGGGAGTTACTTGAACGAATGAACCCTTTCTGAAGCATCTCTTCTAGCTGCTTCTTTATCTCCATAAGCTCTTTAGACACCATTCTGTATGCCGCCTTAGAAATTGGTGCAGTTCTCGGCACTAAGTCAATGCGAAATTCTACAACCCGTCGAGGAAGAGGTCCAGGTATCTCCTGAAATACATCCTCAAACTCACGCACCATATCTACCTCACTAATATCTAGCTTAGGGATTTCTACCGAGCATAGAAAACTCGTTATCACCAACTCTTCTCCATCGCTAGAAGTGTAGGTAAGCCGTGGCATACGGAGAATATCTATATTTACAGTTCTTCCAGCACAATCTAGAGTCATAAAGTGTTTTCGCAACCAATCCATACCCAAAATAATTACAAACCCCTCAAACCCTAACACAATTAGGTCCGCATACAAGACTTTGCCCACAAAGTCAATTTCAAAATCTTTACACATCTCATAAAGAGTAACTACCCCTCCTAAAGGGGTCTCAACACGAATAGGTCTAAACAAGGAGGTAGTTACAATATGTTCTCTTTCTACAAACTGTCTAGATATAAAAGAATAAGAGGCACCAGTATCAAAAAGTACTCTAATGGGTTCTTAAAAAAAATAAATAAAGAGACCTTCCAGCCATCACCTTCAAGTTAAACACACAAAAAGAATTCGTTCATAAATACTTAGAATAAATTCAACCACCAACCTAAACCAGCTAACCCTGTTTCCACAATCCGAGGATCACCTAAACTCTCACAAGTCTAGGATAACCTAGAGCTCTGATACCAAACTGTCACACCCCAAAATTTGAAGAATTAAATATTAAATTAGGACTAAACCCCAATTAATATTCCATCATCCAAATCCCAGGGGTGAAACAAAAAAACTAAACGCCAACCAAACCATCCACCATAATTTCATAACTAACCAAAATAATTAAAATCAATCCATCATCTTCATGTAAATACAAAATCAAACTAACATCAAATAAATAAATAAAAATAACGAATTAAACATAAATTAAGGGAAGTGGGTTTTGTACTCACAATTATTTTTTGAAGATCAACGAGTTACTTTAAGAATTAATAAAACCCCCAAAATAAAACCCTAACCCCCTTCTTTGTTCTTCCCTCTCTTCTTTCTCTGGCCATCTCTTGCTCTCTCTCTGGGCTTTCTCAAATTGATCACAAAGTCTATATCTCTCTCTCTCTCTCTCTCTCTCTCTCTCACTCAGCTTTCTTTCTTTTTTTTTTCTTTTTTTTTTCTTCTTTTCTTTCAAACTCTCCATGGCTGCTGCTAACTTGAACTTTCACACACCTTTTTGTGATAAAACCTAGATCTAAGTATATTATACCTAATATACTATTATATTATATTTTAAAATTACCACATAAATATAATATATATTTTATCAATATATAAAACACCTTTTATATATATATATAAATATTCAAATTAATTATATATAATTAAATATCACATTAAATTAATTAAACAACACATTAAATTTTTATGTAACCACGCAATTAATAAGGTCAAAAATAAAATATAGTAATAATAATAATAATAAATAAATAATGACATACGAAAAATTAGGGTCGCTACAAATCATTAGGGAAATCAAACATAAAACAATATCCATGATCTTACTGTCACAACCCAAATCTGCCCCTATAGGTTTAGCATCGTAACCGGCCAATAATTCTTGGATTACCAAAGGCCTCTTAACAGAATAACATATAATAAGGGGCTGCAGAAGCAAATATAGAAAATATATAATGTCCATAGAGCTATGTTAACGTATGTGAGACAGAAAACTTCAAAACAACTTATATATATTTATGTGACGTCATAAATACATGAGTCTTACGTCGCCCAAGTACACAGATAAAGCCAAAAGGGAACTTGGCCCAATATATAGATAAACAAAACAAAGCAAAAACATCTGTAGCAAGGTTACAAACTAAACATTTCAAGGGGGACCTCATCGGGAGGCACAGTGGCTGGCTAACCCAAAACTCCATGCAGTAGCTTAGGCCTGGTTACGCGTCTGCTCACCTACATACATAATATAATAGAGTGAGCGGAAGCCCAGTGAATAATAATAGAGTAAAGGGTTTAAATGAATGATGTCCATAATAGAATCGGAAACCAGAGTTCATATCAGAAACAAATTTATATTCACTTTCTTGTTCAACTTCATACAGAAATTAAAGTTCATGCTTCATTATACATGGTACATCCAATAGTGTTATCATGCTTGTTAGTTCCATAAGGAACCTTCGGTACCAGGAACTTGTAATATACTTGGGCCTCGGTATTGTTACCCCTGGGTGAGGGCCATGAAACCACAGTATTATTACCCTGGACAAGGGCCTTGCTTGTAAACCATGGTATTGTTACCCCCGGGCAAGGGCCTTGTGCTAAGGATGCCACGAATACTTGTCAGAAATTGAACAATCATTCATTGGACAGAATATAACATTTCATAAAATAGAGCATTCTTGTCATATCATATCATATAAGAAATTACTTAGACATAAACATAGCTTTACAAAGATATTACTCATAGATGGCTCCATTTGCAGAACAGACAAATCAGATAACTTGTGGCGTATGACCTACACACACACATAGCAGAAACACATAATAAAACACACACTCGGTTGATACTTAACTTCTTTCGTTCCATACTTAGTGTGTTTCTAGGTCTTAACTTCTTATTGAGTCTTAATCATGGCCTAGGAATGCCTAGGATGCAATGTGGATGCCAAAATGCACTTGAACATGTTTTACAAAATTTGCTGAAAATAGGAGTCTCGCTTGTGCGTAACTTCCTTTGCTAGAGCGGACATGCAAACTTGTGAGGGGCCACTTGAGTGCAACTTCCTTCGCTCGAGCAGTCTGCAAACTTTGAAAAAGTACTAGTTTTGTGATTTTTACACTCAACGAACACTCGACGGTCGCTCGAGTGTGAGACTTAGGTCCTCGCTCGAGTGCAACTCTTGTCACTCGAGCGGTCTGCAAAAACATGAAACTTCTAGGAGCTCATATTTCACGCTCAAGCGGACCTCAGGTCGCTCGAGCGGAAGTGTAAGATCACAAAGTGGTCGCTCGAGCGCAGCTTCTACCGCTTGAGCAGAAGTGTAGAATCTAGAATTTCTAGATTGCACTCCCAAGCTCCAAACTCGAATTACATACTTCAAAACTCATCTGTTTGGGCCAAAACTCCAAAAAAACATTTAGAAACTTGTAAAATATCATGATTTGAAGATCATTTCACTAAATCAAGGCCCAAAAGCATGCTAATTGACCAAAACTCCAACTTGGAATTTATGAATATGCCGTGAACATTACATGCATGAATTACTTTGAACTAAGGCTTTCCAAAACATGATTAATTAACGTCAAATGGTAAGAATTATGACGAATTCTCAAAACCAAGTCAAGATAGACACATGCATGTGACAATTCTTTAGAAATCTATTCAAAATGCCATGATATATGCATGTAAGTCACCAAAACTTCTTGAATTTTCTTCATTAACAATTTAAATACAAAGATTAAGAATCAAACACCCACCTAAGACCTGCAATTGAGCTCTAGGTCGTTCTATCTTTGAGCCTTTAAATCAATTTCCTTTAGATGGCTATCAATCCCCTTGTTTGATTTCAATTCTCTTGGTCCCTCTCTTTCACACACACACACACACACACACTCTCTCTCTCTCTCTCTTCACACATTGGACCCAAAAGATGAGGAATAAGAGTGTGTAAAAAGGTTCTAAGGTTTATATTAGCCTTATATAGGCTCCATTAGTGGGCTTAATTAACCTTAATCAACTTAGGCTAGGCAAGGGTATTAATTAATCTAAATCGATTCATTCCTAATCGAATTTCAATTGATCCTACCATAATATTCTAAAAATTCCAAATAACACACATACCAAGTCAATTTCGCATTCGGTTGCCAATAAGGCCTTTAATTCATAAACCGAAACAGAAACACAAACAAATATTTCTACATTAGACAGATATAAACACAAATAATATGACACACATGCAATTTTTTTAGAATTTCACCTTAATTACTTATTAGGCATATTTGATCATGGATTAATGTTAATCAAAGGTCAGGGTTGTTACAATTACTATCTTCATAAACCCCATGTTTGCTTCAAGTACTTGCATCCTTGTTTGCATGTCCCCCATTTGGTTCATTAAATTCATTGCATGACTTTCTTCTTCATAGGATAAAGTGTGTCTATTAACAGTTGCTTAAGTGTCTTCCATCGTCATTTCTCCTCCAACAGATGAGTTTACTAGTTTGCACTAGTTCCAGAATGTGCATTTCTCATTTGGGCATAAATAATACAATTTGCCTTTTTTTTTTTTTTTTTTCCTGATTCAATGACTTTAATTGCTACTTTGCTCCCACAGTAGCAGAAATTGCTTCTATATTTCATCACCCCATCTCCATTAACCTCTGTTTTGTTCTTTCTTTCCTTCTTTTTTTTTTTTTTTTTTTGCTTCTTTTTGTTGCCTCTGTAATTTTCCCTCTATCACTTGGATTTTCTAAAGCTGGAGAGCCCCATCATTTGGTATTGATATATATAGATGGGTTGAGGACACTTGAGGACATGATGGACATTTTAGTGTTTAGCTTTGATGACATCAGTAGGTTCTATTAGGTGTATAAACGGCAGTCAAAAAATGGGAGAATCTTGACATTGTCAGGTAAGGTAGGAGAAGTTACTATAATTATTGAAACCACAAAAGAGGTCCCTATATTTGTCAAAAACCTCAGGGGAGGTAAGTGTAATTTACCCTATATGAATAAATAGAGAGGTGTGTCATTTGGATTTAAACATGAAGTATAATCATTAGATTTAAACTAAAAGACATGACTCTTTGATCTAAAGGGTGTCACTTTTGAATCTGAAGGACATAACCATTGATTTATAGAAAATCTATGGAATTTCTCTTAAGGATTCATATTGTTATTTTCCTCTTTTACTTGGTGGATCAGAAAAATCTAAAGATATTCGGAATCTGATTTCATTCATACATAACGCAGTCAGATATCAGTCTTTAGACTAGACTTAATTATATTCTGGAGGCAGATTCACAGGTAACCTAGTGCACACCATATTTGATAGAATTAGTGGGGACGAATATCGTCTTAAGGAAAGCGACGTTGTAACGCTCCTTGAAGCAAATCTTATTATTTTCTAATGTTGTCATCTTCTATCACATTTACCAAATTTGCACCAACACTTAGTACTATTGTACTTTCAACTTTTGTACAATTAAATCTTAGCCATTCAAAAAATCACTCTAAAATCACTCTAGAGGATCCTGATTCAATGGGGAAAGGGATGAATTGGCAGAATAGAGTTGTTAACAAATATAAACAGAAAGCCAAAATTGGATATATTAGAAAAAATTCCAAGGTTGTGTTTGGTAGAGTTTTAGAAATATGATTTGAGAATAGAGTTGTATTTTGAGTTTGTGAGTTTTGGAATTATGATTTGAGTGTAGAAAATTTGTTTGGTTATGAGTTTTGAAAATAGTGTTGAATTGAGTTTTGAAAGTTTGATGTGACATATGAAATAAGAAAAATTTGTTGGTTATAATTCAAAAAGCTATAATTCATAATTAAACTCACAACTCAAAATTCTATTAAAATTTTTGATTAACAGTCATAACCAAACTCTTTATAAAACTCAATTCAAACAATCAATAATTAACAAAAAATAATACTCTTAACCAAACTCTTTTTAAAATTCAATTGAAAAAAATAATGATTAAAAAAAAATAACAGTCATAACCAAATTCTTTTTCAAATTCAATTCAAAAAATTAATTATTAACAAAAAATTTCAATTAAAATTTTTTTATTCAAAATATTATAAACAAAATAATTTGAAGGTCACAATAAATATTCAATTACTGATCATACTGAACTTATGATTGTATATTTGATTCGAATTATATGTTTTTTCAATATTTTCCAGTTGAAATATTTTTATATTTTTAATAATTACTATCACAAATCATTTACTGGTTATCAAATTGTTATTTTAAAATAATGGCCACAAAATTTATCAGTATTATATATATTGGGAGTCAAACAAAAATTAGAATATCATTTCATTAGAATCTACACAATTTACCACACATAATTCAATATTATTGGAATTTTTTCATTTGCTAAATTTCATCAATTGTGTGGGAAACCGTGAACCTATGTACCTTCATGGGAAACCCATGAACCCTATGTACCTTTGTCATTTATATTATTGTGCCTGATTTGAAAAATTAACCAAACCTGTGAACACTCTTAACCAAACCCTATGTACCTATGTACATGCAAACTTGTCTTGCATAGCCGTGGCTTCTCTTGCCAAACCTCAACGCCTTAGTTTCTGATAAAAGAAAAAAAAAAAAAACAAAACAAAAAATGATGCTATAGTAAAGCATTTTGGAACATTGTTTGACTGAGGCTACAATAGCCTCATAGCTTGACTTCAAAACACCCAGTAACTTCATTACTTCAATATAACCAGCAACTTCTTCTCCATCGTCATTTATCTTCATCATTGAATAGTGTCAATACAACCACAACTAACCTAAAACATACAACCAGCTCCTTTACCATCTACTCAATTACTTTCACAAATTCAGTCCACCACCTACCTCAATAAATTTTAGAAATTCAATCTATATATTTACAAATCTTGATCGTGTAAAACAAGAAGAGAAGAAGAGCTTTCATTTTGTTCAGAGCTTCACAACAGCACCCGAATCCAAATTCAATCCACCACATTCTACAATTAATTTCACAAATTCAATCAATATATTTACAACTCATATCCGTGTAAAATAAGAATAGAGGAAGAGCTTTGATCAAGTTCAGAGCTTCACAACAGTAGCAGAAGTCACAACAGCAATAGGAGTTGAATCTATCACAGAACCGGTCGACCGGTCGGTCAATCGAGGGGTCTTCCAGCTGGTCAATCGGTTCCACCTTTTCACACCTTTCAGCAAGGCTCAACCTGAGGCTTCATTTTGGTTATCCTATTGCTTACCTTTTGCACACCATTTCCTCACAGCAACAGCCGAAACCTTCCATACCTTTTGCTATCCTTTTGCTTACCTTCAGAAGTCATGCCTAGAACAAAAAGAGCAAGACCAAAACATGGTGAAACTTCTAACCCTCCACCACACCAACAACAATAACAACAGGCTTATCCAACTATTGATTTTCTCACTTACAATCATGAACAAGCTTTTGAACAATTTTGTAACCGATGGGAGAAGGGTAAATCTCCCTCGTCAATATGATCCTCTGTTGGTGAACAACCTTGAGACGATGGGGTGGCTAAATTTAATCAATTTTCCATGAAAGGCATATCCACGTCTTGTGTATTTATTTTATGTTCACTTGAGACCTATTAAGAGAGAAATTGGAGAGAATAGTTTGGCATCTCATGTCAAAGGTAAAATAATCACATTGAACAACCACACTTTGGCACAAATTATTAAAGTTCAGCTAGGGGATTTCCAAATCCATTTTTAGAGTGAGTCTGACATGGTTAACATTGTTGGTGATATAAGTGAAGTTTATATTACAATTTGTGAGAGTTGGTTTACTAGCATTAATTTACAAGCAAGACATTTGAAACTCCACCTTCGTATTCTCCACCAATTTATACTAGAAAATGTCACTCTAAAAAAAGGACATTTTGATGTGGTTCCAATTTTTAATGCTTATTTGTTATATTGTTTTGAAGTTGGACATAAATTGGATTTATGCTACATATTACTAAAGGAAATGGTGGCTGCAAATCTTTGTACTATCAGTGGTCGGTCACTAGTTTTTGGAGCTCTTCTAATCAAAAATTTCAAAGCTTTTCATGTTAGACTTGTAGGTGAAGCATAAATGAAAATCACTTCACCGATAGCTGGTGGCGTTGAAAACTTATTGGGATCTTTAAATGTTGCAAATGCACCAATAGATGATACTCCCGAAGACCCCCATGACAACGCCATGCCACAAAATGAACAACCGCAATACTGGAATGATTATTTGGCGATGGAACAAGAACGACACAATCAGCATGTTCAACGGGAACAACAAATGGCTAATCAATTCAATGCATTGGGTAATCAGTTTGATGCATTTGCCGCTACTCAGAACTCAATAATTCAACAATTTGGTGAGTTTCGTGTGGACACTGAAACACGTCATGACATGACAAGCAATCGTTTAGATCAAATTGACCATCGAGTCAGTTAGCTCTACCATCAATACTTCCCTCCACCTCTACCTCCACCTCCACCACCACCACCACCACGACCTGACAACGACGTTTGACATGTTTGGATGAGCGATTAGATATATTCCTCAATCTATGGTTTTTTTAATTGTTGGGTTTGTTGTAGTTTTTTTTTCCTAATTACCTTTTTTGCTGATGTACTTCTACTATCTGCTGACTAAATTATTTTTATCATGCATGTAAGCACCTTTTTTTTTTCTTTTTTTTTAATTTTTGTATTTTTTTTGTTTTATATTTAGTAGTATGTACTATTTTTTGTAATTAATGAAGTTTGACCTCATTACATATAATTTCCTATGCGGTTGGTGAAGCTTGCATAATAGAATAAATGGTGGTATAACCATGCATCCACAATGGATGTATTAAAAATGTTTGTTACATTGTGTGGTATAGGACAAAAAAGTGATAAAAGTGGGACCCAAAAATCTTTGTTACGAGTTTGTTAATTTAGCGAGTGAATAGTGAGTGAATGGTGATACAATGGATGTATTATGGTGTATGTTAAGAATATATATATATATATAAGTAATAAATAAAATATAAAATAAGTTAAAAGTGCAATGGGCCCTCCCTATTGCACTGTCTCAGATTCCCTCTATCTCCCTTTTTACTTTTGTTTCTCTCTCTCTCTCTCTCTCTCTCTCTCTCTCTCTCTCTCGGCTAGCCACAACCCATTCCCATCTGACAATGATGTGTTCTGACACAACTCAGCAATACACTATTTACATTGTAGTGCCAAACAACAACATTGTTGGCTAGCCAAAAATTAACCTCTTACAACTTTGGCTGGACAACAACATTCTTGGCTAGCTAACACTAATTTGAATTATATTTTGAATTAAAAAAAAAATTTGAATTAAAATATTTAATAAACAAACATTTGTACGCGGGTTATAGAATTTGTTAAAAAAATACAGCATTTGTACGTGGGTTACAACATTTGTTAAATAATATGCACTATTTCTGTGTTATTCATATTTAATAATTTTTTTTTTTTGTATCAGATATTCTGAATTTAATGTTGACAAAATTGTATGTATTTAAAAAGTTTGTTGAATTGGTTTTGAATCAATAAATATAAAATTCTATGTACAATTAAACAAATAATTTTGCATTATATTTGAAATTTTGTTTTCATTCATTTTTTTTATATGTAATTTTCGTTATCTTATTTGTGCACAACAAAAATGTATTTCACATGTTTAACTTTCAGCGACAATTTGAAAATTTCATTATACAAAAACGTCACTAATTGTAAGTCTGAACGACAATTTATAAAAATCGTGACAAAAAAAGTCATTAATTGTTAATATTTAACGACATATGCAAAAAATCGGCACATAAATTTATTTGTAACTATAATTTTATTAAAATTTATTTTCAACGAAATTTAATTTGAATTAATTTTAACTATTAAACCTATTAGTAGTTTATCCATTCATTTTTCATGGGAACTTTCCCATCATATGTAACTTGTGCTTACCAATATGTATGCAGTGATATTTTTTTTTCATGTTAGTTTTTATTTATTTATTTATTATTTTTTATTATCCAGAGTAGATGAATTCAAAAATTTATTTATTTATGAAAATATCCAAATAATTTACTGAAAATGTCAAAATTAATAAAAAAAAATTCACTATTGTTTACTGTAAATGAATTTAATGTTTACAGTATAAATGGTTAAGGCATCTCTAATTTTAGTCAATTTTTGCATTAGGAATTCTTCCAAAATGGAGAAGTATTTGTCAAAAATCATAAACAAAATTTGGTTGGCGACACATTTGATCAATTGCATTTCATACATTACAAATAACAGAAATAATACATACACAAAACTCATAACAAACATTTGTTCACATTATTTGTTGACATCACACATCTACCCATGACCAACATGATTTACCCACATAACATTAGCAATTGTGTCTCTCAAGTTTGATTGGTATGTCAACCCATGTTGTGACAAGTCTACATACTCAGCTTGGCCTCTACCAAACTCATCTGCAGCCACGTCAGCCGCCATTTCATTATCGACTTCTATGAAGAATGGGTCCATAGCTGCATGCAAACAGATCCAATTGTGCACTACACAACATGCAATGATGAGGGGTCCTTGTCGTGTTGACTTGTAATTAGGCATGGACCGCAATATTGGAAAGCGTTTCTTTAATACCCCAAATGTTTTTTCTATGACATTCTGTAATGACGAATGTTGGTGGTTAAACAACTCCTTGAGTCCAGAATAATGACGGCCATGGAACTCTTGCCAGTGATATCGTTGTGAACGAAATGGGGCAAGAAATCTTGGCATGTTAGTGAACCCAGCATCCACTAAATAATACTTGCCTACATGTGAATAATGCTTGTAACACTCTGTCAAATACATGAACACAAAAATCGTACAAGCAAAAGTACAGTTTCCTACATGTAACACTAACCATGGGGTGGGTGTGAGAAATGTACATCAGCTCTTGTAAGTGAGTCAACTAAAATTGCATTGTGTAGACACCCCATTTTTGACCGACCCTAAGACTCAGATGTCACTGCTTGAGCGCTCGGTGATGTTGCATACTGCGCTCGTTCAGAAGTCTCAGAGTCGCGGCCGTGTGCCCCGCCTCTGGACTCCCGAGCTCTCTTCTGTGCCTTGTCTCGGTTTGCGAACTAGACTCGGTTTTCTCTGTTTTCTTTCCTGAGGGGAGGGAGTGGTCCCGTAGACTATCTCTCAATGGCCGTGGGCTACTTTTCGTAGCCGTAGGCCATTTGGCCCATTTCGGAGCCCGGTTCCCGGTTTTCGGAGCCGTCAGGCCGTGTGCCTCGGTTCGGGACCGCCCGACCATCCCCGATTTCTCCGATTTTTGGCAAGTGCCTCTGTTTTATCATTCCGAGGGACACTGGGGCCTCTGGTACCCACTTCGCGGCCGTACGTCACTTTCAGTGCTTATAGCCGGTTTTCGGGACCCCGAACTGCCCGGTTTTGGCCCCGAGCTTTCATTTTGCATCGGTTTTTGTTCAATTTTGGCAGGTACCTCTGTTTTAACGTCAGGAAGATCACTGGAGGGTGGGAGGCCAGCAATTGTTCCAGAAAACTAGTTCCGCTCCTCCGGCGCCCGTTTTGCTCACTTCCGGACTAATGTTGAACACCCTAATGATATTTTCTTCGAGCCGGGACTACATATTTGTGATGGGGGCACATGGGAGGACACCAAAAAGTGGTGGTCGGCCAGTAATTCAGATTTTCATTTTTGAGCCTCTTCTTCAAGTGTAATGTTGTGACTCATGTTTCAGTGTTGCCAAATTCCAACCCTGGGGCCTTATTCTACACACTTGGGAGGACCCTAAAGCATGGTGGTCGGCCAGAAATTCTAGACTTCATTTTTGGGCCATGGCCGGCCGGCCAGGGGGAGTGGCTGGCCGACCAGTTGGGGTGGCCGGCCGGCCACCTTCCAGAAAGTTACCTGGCCGGCCAGCTTTCTGCTTTCCAGCCCTTTACAGCTGTCCGGATACTTTTTGAAATATCTCACCCCTCCGGGAGATATTTTGGGAGGGAAAGCTTGGATGCATTTCCCTCCCCTTTTACACCCTTTCTTGCCTATTTGAGGGGCTGGACAGCTCCTTCCCTAGGGTTAGAACATTTGATCTCAAGAGCCTCTCTTCCAAAAGCTCCATTTTCCATAGCCAAAAATCCTAAAAAGTTTCAAGTCCCTAGCTAATTCCTTCATCAACCCTAAGCCTCACCATCACCACTACCATTCCAGCAGCAAAGGAAGGTTCTTCAAGGGCTAAGAAGCAACAAATTCAAGCCAAGAGGTAGCAAAAGTTGGATCTTCAAGGGTAAGTCTCAAATTCCATCTTTTGTGACATTTTCTTGCTTCCTATTTCTACCCTACTTGCCTACTGTTTTGGGCTCCGACCCCTACTGGTTTTAGGCTCATTTTGAGCCCCTCTACAACATTGTAGAAGGGCTCAATCTTGTTTGATGCTTCTATATACCACTTGTTTCAATATCCACCTTGTATATCATAATCTTGCATGCTATTTTTGGCTTATATACATTTGTTTTTTGGGCTCCGACCCCTACTGGTTTTAGGCTTATTTTGAGCCCCTCTACAACATTGTAGAAGGGCTCAACCTCATTTGGTGCTTCCATGCATGACCTATCATTATAGCCTTCTTTTGGTCCATATATTGCATGCTATTTTGAGCATATCTACATACTGATTTTGGGGTTGTCATTCACTGTAAATATGCATATTTTTGGCTCCTCTTTAATGTTGTAGAACTGTGTTTTTCATTTTGAGCATTGTAGATACCACTTGCTTTGTAATTCTCCTCTTTTTCCCCATTTTTGCATGCTATTTTTGCCATACTTGTGGTTGTTATTTAGCCTTGTTTTGTACTGAAAAGATGCTATTTTTGGGACTTCCTTGCTACTGTTTTTTCTGTCATGTGCCAATTTTGCATGTTTAGCATAGCCGTAGGCCATTTTGGGGGCTTAATATCGCATTTCGGGATGATTTCATGCATTGGTTGTCATTTCGTATCATTTCGGGGCTGTTTTCCCCTTCATTTAGGTGCTGAAATTTGGTTTGCATGCTTGCATATCATTTCCCGTGCCATTTCATGCCTTCGGGCCATGCCTCGGTTTGCGTGCCTGTGGGCACGCACTTCGAGGCACCTCCATTTTCATCTGTTGGCATCTGATGTGAGTGTGGCTGAGGTCCACTCATGTTAGTATAAGCCCAATTTGGCATTTCCATCTCATTTTACCATGCCTCGATTTGCGTGCCCGTAGGCACGCATTTCGAGGCACTTCGGTTTTTATCCGATTTTCATCTCACATCATCGCCTCAGTTTGCGTGCCCGTCTGGCATGCATTTCGAGGCACTTCGATTTTATCCGATTTGCATCTCACATCATCGCCTCGGTTTGCGTGCCCGTGTGCACGCATTTCGAGGCATTTCGGTTTTATCCGATTTGCATCTCACATCATGGCCTCGGTTTGCGTGCCCGCGTGCACACTTTTCGAGGCATCTCGTTTTCATCTCATTTTCCCAGTATAGTGCATACCAGGTTGTATCTTAGACTGCATTCATGAATTTTCTCAGTTTGCATGCATGCGGGCATGCATCTCGAGACATCCCATCTTTTCATTAGCATTGTGCATACTAGGTTGTATATTAGTTGCATTTCATGCATATCATGCATATTGCACGGGAAACGAGGCGCGTTCTGTACTCCGAGTAACGGAACGGGTCTCAATTCCCAAGTCACCGACACTCCGGATTACCCATGATGGAGTTAGGTTTTGTTGTCGCATTCATATGCATTCATCCTATATTGAGTTGTGCAATTCGGCTCCTCGGCCATCATGCATCGATGTGCATGATTGGTGGCACGAGGATCGAGGCATGCATATATTTGTGAAATACATTGCTATGCCCCTTTCCTACTCTCTGTTGCAGCAAAATCAAGGATCAGCAACTTTTCGGAGTCTGGCACGCATTTCGAGAAACATTGCGAACAGAGGCTAATCGGGGCATCCCAGTGGATTTCCGCGCCAGGCAGCCCAACATGCATCATCCGTCAGAAGCAAGGCAATCCCTGGCTTGCATGCCAGTTTTACAGTTTTCTTAGTTTAATTTGTTAATTAATTAGAAATCTGTATTATTCTTTTATTCGGACTGTATTATTTATTCGGACCCTCTGCGCGAGGGCAATGCTGTAATAAGGGTGTGTGAGTGTGATGTATGTCTTCCAACCCCCATTTCTTTCTCCCTTTTATTTATCCGCTTACAATGGTTAGATATAGGGCATATTTCAATTAGCATACAGCATGACAGCATGTTTGCATCATTCATCTGTTTTGCACGCACCGGGCTCGGCGCATCATACAAACTGCATCTGTATTTCAATTCCAAGTTGAGTACTTGATAGCTGTTGCATCTCATATGCCATATTTAGAATAGCCGAGCCTGCTATAGTTTGCATCTTTGCATGTGTTGCATTAGGCATTGTTGCATACTTAGGATCATGCATGATTTCTAATGTAGTTTCTGTTTTGGCTTGGAGTACTCGGTAAGTCTTATGCTTTAGCATCCTTGCATGCATGTGAGTGACTGCCATGAATAGCATGCTTGCCATGAGGCTATTTGCTTATGTGATATAACTGCCTTGAATGCCTGTGGGTGAAGGTTGGGTTATCTGAATTGGAATAATTCATCGATTGTTTGTTTTAAGCCCACTAGATAGTGGCAACACCATGTTTTCTAAGCCCACCTGAGGGTGGCAAAATCTGCATTTTAAGCCTACCTGCGGGTAGCAAACCGTCTTTCAAACAAACATGAAATGTTTTGTTCCCATTCAGGCGACTCGGTCTATACTTGTTTGCTGCGAGCATCACATAGTAACCTAGGCTAATAACCGGAATAAGAGCATACAAAGTTTTCAAAAACAGATATCATGGTTAGTAGAGGCCGGTCTTTGACCGGGCGAGCGGGGGTGCTCACGATGTGACCTTCCCCAATCGTACCCAAGTTCCCGAGCCAACTTTGGTGATGACGGACACGTGGCCTTTGGCACCGAGTCAGGGTTTCCTAAATTTCCCAAAAATAAAATATTTAGGTGGCGACTCTGTATCTGGCAAAGCAGTCCATGTTTGGCACTTCTTTCAAAAAATCTGTTTTCAAAACGATTTGCCGGATTTGGACTCTTTGGTTCAAGATTTAGAACCGTGGCACAAATCGAGTCCGAACTGTAGCGAGGTCCCTCGCGGGCTTGTTACACATTGTTGTGGGCGCTACCTTCCCATCCAAAATTGATAAATGAGAACAACATGTCGAAATCGCAAGCTGCGAGTACATTTTGCACTGCCGTGGCTTTGCTACTACGGAATGCATTTTGTCTTGAAGCAGGGACCCATGCGTCCACCAATGTGCAATCGATAGCACCGACACAATCTTACATCATATTAGAAGTTTTCTGTCAAACGCGTCTCAAACATAGATTTGACTTTGGAAAAATAACAATCAAATTTATTCGTTACCGTGATTACAAATTTGTAGGTCGAACATTTAGTCATACCTTGAACCAAGTGTAAAACCTTTTTATCATTTAAAATTTTTGCCAGTATTTCCAATTGGTTCCGTGGTTTGATAACCGTTGATGCAAGCTTGCATAGTGCCCGCATAATGATTTATGACTTTAACGTGCCGATAAATCATTTCAATGGAGTGCTGAAATCTGTCAGCCAGTAGCCTCTGTCGGTCATTTTGTGTGCATGTATATAAGAAAATGGCAAGCAATTCCTCCACACTGATAGGCATCTTTTCAATATTGACAAGGCCATTTTGAAGTAAGGTGTCTTTCAATGAAATGAAGGTTGGGGCATTCATTCGCATGATGTCTATCATTGTTTCAGGGTGGCCACTTAATAAACTGAATATGTAATCATCACCTTTGAATGGGCAAGTTCGCTACGGTCGTCTTGTGGTTGATGCATTCATATGTTCATTCATAGAAGCAATCACCAAGAAGTCCATAAAATCTTCCATAACCTCATCATCCTCTGATGAGCTTTCCATTGTATTGTTTTGTGTATCAGATGACATTGTGTTTTGGCTACATAACAATAAAAGCACAATTATTCTGACTTATTACAGAGAGGATAAGTAATGTCTCTGTAATTAATTAGCCTATGTAATTAATTAGTTGGCCTTAGTCATTTACGTATTGATTTTAATTGAAATATACATTCAATGTATACATGTTAACATTTGTTCATCCTGTTTGACATGCTGATACAGAAAACCGAATAGATAGAAATTTGAATGGGAAATAGGAAAAAAGGACATGAATCAATGAAGTTGCAGATGATAATATAAATAGAAACTGGATAGAAATAAATGGGACATGAATCATTATATGTAGTGTATTTATGTGACAAGAGGATGACATACGTAGAAAACATAAACATGAATTAAAAAAGGAAAAAATAAATAAATCAGAAGACATGAATGAAATAGAAAAAAAAAAAAAAAAAAAAGACTAACTCATAAAAGCATGTTTCACAACCATTGAAAAAATTGCAAACCCCACCAAAAACACAGCTTCACAGTTCACTACAAAGCAAGGATCATTGATAGATGCATATCCACCGGCGTGCACATAAAAAACCTCCGCCAATCCTTATCTTTGAATAGTGTCAATGCCTTAACATATTGCACTGATGGTATGTCTCCCAACTGAAGCAGGGCATCTTGACATGCGTCAAAGGGAATAGTCATCACTACCTACGCTTACAGCCTTCGTGTCTATTGATCGTACACGAGACTATTCTATCTTTGCCAATACATAAGCAATGAAAGTCGTGCAAACATCATCAAAGCCATTTGACCGTGACTTTTTGGAACAACCACTGTCACTCTGGCTATGGCCCTTCCTTTGACTTTTGCCCTTATTTGTTTCCATGTACTCATCTCCACACAAATCAACAGGAATGGCATCAGCCGCATTGTTACCTCTAGTTCCAGGCAACCAAAATTTGTTAAGCATATCGACCTTTTCATCGGAGTCAAGAGCTCCCTGTGTGGATAGGGCTGCAAATGAACCGAGCTGTTCGTGAACAGGCTCGGCTCGGCTCGGTAAGGGCTCGGCTCGGCTCGGCTCGTTTACTAAACGAGCCGAGCTCGAGCTCGATTATTGGGCTCGTTTCGTTAACGAGCCGAGCTCAAGCTCGACTGTGTTCGGCTCGGTAGGCTCGGCTCGTTTATCTATAATTAAATTATATAATAAATATATTATTTATATATTAAATAATATATAAATATATATAAATACATTATTTATATATTAAAAATATATAAATATATATATAAATAATAATATAAATGCCTTTTTTATATATTAAATAATATAAATAATATTTTTTATTTAAAAATTTATATTTAAATAATATAAATAATATAAAAAAAAATTTATCGAGCCGAGCCGAGCCGAGCTCGAGTTCGACAAAAATTAACGAGCCGAGCCGAGCTCGAGCCCAGTCCTTTATCGAGCCGAGCTCGAGCTCAATAAACGAGCTCGATAGCTTAACGAGCCGAGCTCGAGCCCAGCAAAGCTCGGCTCGGCTCGGCTCGTTTGCACCCCTATGTGTGGATGCATGAGCCAAGGCCCCTGTCGCACAGCAGTGTTCAACAATTTCTGCCATTTCATGAAAATACTCAAATCCTTTAGTCCTGAATTTCTTTACTTTTTTTGATGCCTACCTCCAATTAGAAAATATGAACATAAGCGTATGGTACGTGTGACAACATTTTACAAATAAATCTAAATAATAGGGAACATGTTAATATGATACCTTATTTCATCCGGTGCAATAATTGTGCTTTACAATAGGATCCCTTCTAAGACCAGTCTGTGCCTGAAGCCACTTGAAAGTTAAGTAATCAGCTTTGAGTCGCTGAATTTTTGTTTGACTTGATTTGGTGTGTATTGGAACCCATACCCATTTTGCAATTCCATTTCAAAATGAGTCCAATGCCTCGGCGTCCAGACGGTACTACGGTCTTTTGATTGGTTTTTTTGCACCTCGTCTCTCAACATGTTAATAAGCCGTAACTCAATTCTGGAGCTCTACATTTTTGTGTCTTGATTATCATATAAATTGTTGGTATCCATCTAACACAGAATTTATATTAAACTAAGCCTAGGCAAGAAATTGAAAAATAGAACACTTTCTACAACTTCTTCATAACCCCTAAGAAACTTGTTTCGATTGAACCTCATCCACCACTAAAAAGGCAAGAAAATTATACATAACTTCAAATATGATAAATGAAGATTAATCACAACAAAACTGTGTTGGGAAATCGAAATTTAAATATGATAAATGCAGATTAATAATTTAAATATGATGAATGAAGATTAATAATTTAAATCTGATAAATGAAGATTAATCACAACAAAATTTCAAGAGTGCTAGGAAATCGAAATTTAAAGATTCTTATAAGAAAGCAAAAGAAGAAACCAAAAGCAAAACAAGAAACAGCTGAACCAAAACAGGCGGCAGTCGACTGGCCAGAAGTCCGGGTGGATGACCGACCAAAAGTCCTGGTGAACGACCGGCTCAACCAATTTTTGCCCAGATCAGAGCTAACCCATTACACTTCTCAACTATTCCACAATAGATCAACTAAAGGACATACATACCACAGGAGCAGAAGTTGAATAATTGTCACCGGTGACGAAGTGGGTACAACTGATTGATCTACGTTGCTTCGGACGCCCTCTGATTCGAGAAAAAGGCTTCACAACTTTGACCAACAACAGACACATTTCGAAAGTAAGCACAGAATCAATAAGTTGCAGAACCCATATATATTTCTACACAGAAATTTATGAAACTATACATCTTTGTTATCGTTGTTTCATTGCTTGGAGGGTGAATCGACCACAATTCACAAACTGACCGCCACTTGATTTGTGGGAGCTCGTTGATGCCAATTTATGGATGGGAAGGAATCGGTTCAGAGGCATTGTCTGGATTTGAAGGTCAGAGATTCGTTCAAAGAGATAAGAAAGTAATTGAAAAGCTACAGTTCATCCGTGAAGCATCTTCAGCTTTGCTCTTTTTTGGCACGTGAACCTTTTCAGAATGAAAAGACGAATCTGAGCTTGTGTACGAACAGGTGAGTGTAGACACCCTATTTTTGACCGACCTTAAGACTCAGACGTCACCGGTTGAGCGCTCGGTGATGTTGCATACTGTGCTCGTTCAGAAGTCTCAGAGTCGCGGCCGCGCGCCCTGCCTCCGGACCTCCGAACTATCTTCCCTACCTTGTCTCGGTTTGCGAACCAGGCTCGGTTTTCTCTATTTTCTTTCCTAAGGGAAGGGAGTGGTCCCGCAGATTATCTCCCGGTGGCCGTGAGCTACTTTTCGTGGCCGTAGGCCATTTTGCCCATTTCGGAGCCCGGTTCCCGGTTTTCGGGGCCGTTAGGCCGTGTGCCTCGGCTCGGGACCGCCCGACCATCTCCGCTTTCTCCGATTTTTGGCGGAGACCTCTGTTTTAATGTTCCGAGGAACACTGGGGCCCCTGATGCCCACTTCGCAGCCGAACACCACTTCCGGTGCCCGGCGACCCATTTTCGGGACCCCGAACCGCGTGATTTGGGCCCCGAGCATTCATTTTGCATCAGCCTTCTCCGGTTTTTGGCGGAGACCTCTGTTTTAATATTCCGAGGAACCCTGGGGCCCCTGATGCCCACTTCGTGGTCGTGTGCCACTTCCGGTACCTGTAGCCGGTTTTCGGGACCCCGAACTGCGTGTTTTGATCCCGAGCATTCATTTCGCATCCATTTTCTCCGGTTTTTGGCAGGTATCTCTGTTTCATCATTCCAGAGGACACTGGAGTCGCAGATACCCACTTCGCTGCCGAACACCACTTCCGGCACCTGCAGCCCATTTCCAGGATCCCGATTTGCTCGGTTTTGGCCCCGAACATTCATTTCTCATTAGTTTTTGTTCAAACTTGGCAGGTACCTCTGTTTCAACATCAGGAAGATCACTGGGGGGTGAGAAGCCAGCAATTATCCCAGATAACCAGTTTCGCTCCTCCAGAGCCCGTTTTGCTCACTTCCGGGCCAATGTTGAACACCCTAGGGGCATTTTCTTCCAACCAAAGCTACATATCTGTGATGAGGGCATCTGGGAGGACACTTTGGTATGGTGGTCGGCCAGCAATTCATGGTTTCATTTTTGGGCCTCTCCTTCAAGCTCTATGTTGTGACTCTTGGTTCAATGTTGCCAAATTCAAACCTTGGATCCTTGTTCTACACATCTTGGAGGACACTTTGGCATAGTGGTCGGCCAGAAATTGTTGACTTCATTTTTGGACCTCTCCTTCAAGCTCTATGTTGTGGCTCCTGCTTCAGAGTTGCCAGATTTCAACCATGGGGCCTTGTTCTACACACCTTGGAGGACACCTTTCTATACTGGTCGGCCAGAAAATCTCCTGTTCATTTTCTTGGGGTGGCCGGCCGGCCATGTAGGGTGGCTGGCCGGCCATGGAGGGTGGCTGGCCGGCCACCTTGCAAAAAAATACCTGGCCGGCCAGATTCTTGCTTTCCAGCCTGTCCCAGCTGTCCGGATATCTTCCAGCATATCCCGGGGCATCCGGGGATATTTCGGGAGGGAAAGATTGGGTGCTTTCCCTCCCCTTTTACACCCTATTTTCTTGCCTATTTGAAGGGCCCTCCCTCTCCTTCTTCAAGGTTGGAAAATTTTCCTTGAAGAACACATCTCCAAATTCCTCCATTTCCTTAGCTCAAAACTCCAAAAAAGCTTCAAGTGTCAAGGCCATTTCTTCACCAACCCTTAGCTCCACCATCAACACTACCACTCCAGCAGCTAGGAAGTGAATTTCAGAGGTTGAGAAGCTACAAA
The DNA here is from genome assembly GCA_036172215.1 of Camellia granthamiana. Classification (NCBI taxonomy): domain Eukaryota; kingdom Viridiplantae; phylum Streptophyta; class Magnoliopsida; order Ericales; family Theaceae; genus Camellia; species Camellia granthamiana. Next base: position 153,526,584 of record CM069906.1, read on the forward strand.
TCAAGGCCAAGAATCAAAGAAAGACAAGTCTTCAAGGGTGAGTATTCAAAACTAACTTTTAGGGCTTTTTCTTGGTTCATTTTTATACTCTAATTGGTTGAGAATTGGGGCTCCGACCCCTACTGCTTTTGTGCTTAAAATGAGCCCCTCTACAACTTTGTAGAAGGGCTCAACCTCATTTGGTGTTTGTATACCCTAGTTCCTTCAATATTCTTCAAGTTGGTAACATTTTTGCATGCTAAAATTGACCTATTTGTGTTGGTTTTTGGGGGTCCGACCCCTACTGCTTTTGTGCTTAAAATGAGCCCCTCTACAACTTTGTAGAAGGGCTCAACCTCATTTGGTGTTTGTATACACTAGTTCCTTCAATATTCTTCAAGTTGGTAACATTTTTGCATGCTAAAATTGACCTATTTGTGTTGGTTTTTGGGGGTCCGACCCCTACTGCTTTTATGCTTAAAATGAGCCCCTCTACAACATTGTAGATAGGCTCAGCTTCATTTGGCCTTTGTATATACCACTTCCTTCAATATTCATCAAGTGTGCCACTCTTTTGCATGCAATTTTGACCTATCTCTATTTGTTTTTGGGGCTTCGACCCCTACTGACTTTGGTCTTATTTTGACCCCCTTTACATATTCCATGAAGAAAGTTTTGTCATTTGGTGTGTGCATTGCATGTCTCATGATATAGCCTATTTGGAGCCTATTTTGCATGGATCTTTTAGCATGATTGTGATCCGATTTTGAGAATGTCATCTTCTGAAATTGTGCTTATTTTTAGCTCATCTTCAATGTTGTAGAAGAAAGTTTGTCCATTTGGGGTTTGCATGTATCACTTGTCTCAATACCCCTCTTTTGGCCACTAACTTTGCATGCTTTGTTTGATCTACCTATGCTTGCATTTAGGCCATGTTTACTACTGAAAAAAAATGCCATTTTTGGGACTGTCTTGCTACTCTTCTTGCTGCCATGATCATATTTTGCACGTGTAGCATGGCTATAGGCCATTTCGGGGCTTAATTTCGCATTTTCGGGATGAATGCATGCTTCGAGTGTCATTTCGAATTGTTTCAGGGCTGTTTTCCCGTTTATTTAAGTGCTGAAATTCCATTGCCATCATTTCCCATGCCATTTGTGTCATTTTTGCATTGCCTCGGTTTGCGTGCCAATGGGCACGCACTTCGAGGCACCTCATTTCTAGCATTCCGGCAGCCTATGTGAGCGTGGCTGAGGCTATCTCATGTCGGCGTAAGCCCAATTTGCATTTTTCATGTTTCTACATCATTGCCTCGATTTGCGTGTCCGCGGACACGCGTTTCGAGGCGACTTTGTTTTTATCCGACGGCAGCCTATGTGAGCGTGGCTGAGGCTATCTCATGTTGGCGTAAGTCCAATTTGCATTTTCATGCTTCTACATCATTGCCTCGATTTACGTGTCCGCGGATACGCGTTTCGAGGCAGCTTTGTTTTTATCCGACGGCCTCCTATGTGAGTGAGCTGAGGCTCTCCCATGTTGGTGTAAGCCCATCGTTGCATTCCGTATGCCTCTGCCTCGGTTTGCGTGCCCGCGTGCACGCATTTCGAGGCACTTCGGTTTTATCCGATTTGCATTTCATCATCGCCTCGATTTGCGTGCCAGTGGGCACGCATTTCGAGGCACCTCATTCTTATCATTCCGGCATCCTGTGTGAGTGTGGCTGGGATCCTCTCATATTGGTGTAAGTCCATCATTGCATTTCGTGCCTTTACATCATTTTTATAGCATTGTGCATGCTAGGTTGTATGTTAGTTGCATTTCATGCATATCATGTGTATTGCACGGGAAACAAGGCGCGTTCCGTACTCCGCGTACCGGAACATGTCTCAATTCCCCAGTCACCGACACTCCGGATTACCAATGATGGAGTTAGGTTTTGTTGTAGCATTCATATGCATTCATCCCATATTGAGTTGTGCAATTCGATTCCTCGGCCATCATGCATCGATGTGCGTGATTGGTGGCACGAGGATTGAGGCATGCATATATTTGTGAAATACATTGCTATGCCCTTTTCCTGCTCTCTGTTGCAGCAAAATCAACAATCAACAACTTTTCGGAGGCTGACACGCATTTCGAGAAAATTGCGAACAGAGGCTAATCAGGGCATCCCAGTGGATTTCTGCGCCAAGCAGCCCAGCATATACCATTCATCAGGAGCAAGGCAGTCCCTGGCTTGCATGCCAGTTTTACTTCTCTGTAATTAATTTGTTAATTAATTAGAAATCTGTATATTCATTTCGGACTGTAATATTCTTTCATTTTGGGTCTGTATTATTATTTATTCGGACCCTCTGCGCGAGGGCATAATTGTAATAAGGGTGTGTGAGTGTGATGTATGTCTTCCAACCCCCATTTCTTTCTCCCTTTTATTTACCCGCTTTGGATGGTTAGATATAGGGCATATTTCAATCAGCATAACAGTATGACAGCATGTTTGCATCATTCATCTGTTTTGCATGCACCGGGCTCGGCGCATCATACAAACTGCATCTGTATTTCAATTCCAAAATTGAGTACTTGATAGCTGTAGCATTTCACATGCCATGTTTAGAATAGCCGAGCCTGCTATAGTTTGCATCTTTGCATGTGTTGCATTAGGCATTCTGTATATTTTAGGATCATGCATGATTTCTAATTAGCTTCTTGTTTTGGCTTGGAGTACTCGGTGAGTTTTATGCTTTAGCATCCTCGCATACGTGTGAGTGCTGCCATGATAGCATGCTTGCCATGAGGCTATTTGCTTATGTGATATAACTGCCTTGAATGCCTGTGGGTGGAGGTCGAGTTATCTGAAGTGGAATAATTCATCAAATGTTTGTTTTAAGCCCACTAGATAGTGGCAAAATCACTGTTTTTCTAAGCCCACCTGAGGGTGGCAAATCCGCGTTTTAGCCTACTTGCGAGTAGCACCATCAAACCATTTTCAAACAAACAAACATGAGATGTTTTTGTCCCAATTCAGACGACTCGGTCTATACTTGTTTGCTGCGAGCATCACATAGTAAACTAGGCTAATAACCGGAATAAGAACTCACAATGTCTTCAAAAACAGATATCATGGTTAGTAGAGGCCGGTCTTTGACCGGGCGAGAGGGGGTGCTCACGATGTGACCTTCCCTAATCGTACCCAAGTTCCCGAGCCAACTTTGGTGATGACGGACACGTGGCCTTTTGGCACCGAGTCAGGGTTTCCTAAATTTCCCATTTTAAAATATTTAGGTGGCGACTCTGTTATCTGGCAAAGCAGTCCATGTTTGGCACTTCTTTCAAAAAAATCTGTTTTTCTCAAAACGATTTGCCGGATTTGGACTCTTTGGTTCAGATTTAGAACCACAACCAAAATCGAGTCCGAACTGTAGCGAGGTCCCTCGCGGGCTTGTTACAGTGAGAGTTTGGCTTGCAAACTATTGCCAAACGTGAATCAGAAGTGTGTTTTGAAAACTGTGGTAGTGTTAATTTTTGAACACTCTATCCAAACATAGGGTTCAGGGGAAGGGGTGGAATCACATTTCAAAAGCTTGTCCAAACACAGCCTTAGATTTGAAAAGTATATATATATATATATATTTTAAGTATATGGTTCAATTTGTTCTTCGACCCTATTCTAGAATGGAGAGGATTGTTTAGACTCGTGGAGCCTATTACAGGTCCCGTTTCGATGATCTGAATCGTTCATTTTATCAGAATTTGTGTGTATATTATTCTTAAAAAAAAAAATAAAGTCGATTTGATATTCGTAACCCTTCATTTTATAGAATTTGTATTAAAAAAATAACAGTTAATGTGTTTTAAAAACAAACTATTCATTTTTTTGGGTACAAAATTAGATAAAATTAAAGAGTTATGAATATCGAATCGACTTAATTTTTTTAAGAATAATATACACATAGGGCCCGATAAAGTAAATAATTAAGATTATCAAAATGGGGCCCATAATAGACCCCGCCACCCCAAATAGTATTCTCCAATCCAGATTAGGACTAGAGAGAAGTCTTACCCTTTATAAATTAAAATATATGTAGTTCGGTTTACTTGTAGTTTTAACTAAAAAATGAAACCATCTTAATCAAAGTGGATAAAATCGAGATTCTAAATAGGATTTTTTAGAGAGACTTATGAATAGATAAAAAAATGTAAGATTTTACTTTTAATACAAAATAAAATAAAAAATTATCGATAATGATAACATATATTACCCAATTTTAAAATCATTATAAAAAATTGATATTATACATTTTCTATGTAAATGTAAATTAAAGAAAATGATTGGAGACAAGATTGATAGTCAATTTTATATTGATATACACATATACATAAATATATAAGAAAAAAATAATTTGTTTTTAATAGGATCAAAATTGTAGTAAAATTGAAATCGTAATGTGATTTTCAATATTTTATAATTAAGATCATAGTCACATTAAGATCCTACACAATTTAAGATCTTAATACGATTATCTGAATCGTTTAGCCTAATTGAAATCATATACGATTCTACGATTTGGAGATTAAGATTCTGATAATCATGATTCTAATTAGATTCATGATTTCAGCATAGAACCTGGGGTAATTTCACATTAGTATATGTTTCAAAAAATATTTTCAAATTAATGGTAAATTTTACACAAAAAAAAAATATATATATATATATATATAAATTTTTTCATGAATTTATAATAAATTTTTAAAAATACACCCGACATGTAATTTTCGCTAGAACTTAACTATTGTATTAAAAAAAAGGGTTAGTATCCCTGTACTTTTATTAAAATTTCACTTTAGTTGATTTACTTTTAATTGTAATGGTCAATTCATACACTTTAAGTCAAGTTGTAATCTGACACTTCTATCTATCTACCGTTAACAAAGTTGACTGAACTTATCATTTGAAGCACATGAGACTTTTTCGTTGTCTCATTAGTCTAAAATCTCACTTTAATTCTTATATTTTTATCAAAATCTCATTTTAATCCATCCACTTTCAATTTCTGTCAGCTTTATTAATAGTAAATGAACGGAAGTATGAGATTGAAACTTAATTTAAAGTGTAAGAAGTTAACTATTATAATTGAAAGTGAATGAAACAGAATGAGATTATTTGTGAATATTTAGGAATACCAAAGCTCCGTTTGTTTCTAAAAAAAAATATTTTACATAATGTGTTTTTTAAAAAAAATTGATTTTACACAGAAAAAATATTTTTATTTTTATTTTTATTTTTCGGTTTATTTTTATTTTTCAGCGTTTGGTTGATACTTGAAGTAACAATATTTTATTGCCTAAAAGAGAAATTTTGATTCAATAAAGTATCAATTATGACTTTTTAGTGAGTTAAGATATTTATTTGAAAATGCTAAATGTGTTGAAAAGGTAGTGAGTGAAAATTAACTTTATAAAAATTTACTTATAAATTTTTTAAAAGTAAGTCATGTTTTGAAAAATGATACAAAAATGCTTTCCTTAAAATATATTTACTTACTTTTTATTTAACAAAAAAACAAAAAATAAATAAAAGATTTTATATCAAAATAAACGGATAATTTATTTCAAAAACCCGACCCAACTCATAAAGTTTGGGTCATCGGGTTTTTTTGGGGTTTGTTTTGGATTTGATCTCTTGCGCACGAACTAGGGTTTTCCAAAGTACTCCGAGCCTCTGTATAAAAGCCCAAATATGATTTAGGGCAGAGAGATCTCAAAGGCGTCTTCTTCTTCTTCTCTCCCAAAGTGTTTGCCAAAATTCCATCTAGGGTTAGGGTTTCACAGAGAGAGAGAGAGAGAGAGATGGGAGTGTTCACATTTGTGTGCAGGAGCTCCGGCGACCAGTGGAGCGCGAAGCAGCTCTCAGGCGACCTTGAGGCCTCGGCCGGGTCCACATACGAGTTGCAGAGGAAACTTGTTCAGGCCTCTCTCTCCTCCGATTCCTCCGGCGGTGTTCAGTCTTCTTTCTCTCTCATCACTCCCTCTTCCGCTGTTTTCCAGGTCTGATTCTCTCATTTAACTCTTGTTTGTTTTCCTAGAAAATTGAAAGACAGTATAATCGTTAAAATATATAGCTTGATTACGTTAGATCTGTATCGCATTCGAAGGATTTTTTTTAGTATAATCTGGTTTTATATAGTCCTGATTTTTTAGTGCAATACTTGTTGATGATTATATATATACACAATACTTGTTGATGATTGTTTGTAAAGTTTTGACAGTTGCTGGCTTTGAAATCTGTGAATCTTTGTTATAAAGGAACCTAGTCATTAAGAAAAGATTATAAGTTTATGCTTTGTTTATTATGCAGGATTTAATTGTTTAAAAATTCTGCAAGACTTATTTGAAGCATGTATCAGAATATATATACATATATGTTTCAACAAATCCACTGAAAACTTTTCAAGTATTGGATTTCATCTGTGGAGGAATTATTCATGTGATAATATATATTTCAATGAGCGCTCTATTTAAAGACTAGGTAAGACATACTTTATTGTATGTAGGTGATTAGCTTCTAGAAAAAAATACCTCTTTCCACCTTAAATTTATGTTTCTAAGACCGTCTCCACCCCTTGACCAATTTTTTCATCAAATTTGTTTCCAAATTTGAGTAAAAAACTTGATTTGATATGAACTACATCAATTCTGTCATCAAATTATTTTAAAAAATTCCCCTCTTATCGCAAGTTTTCGTTTTCATCAAATTTGATGTGAAAAAAATTCATCTCCAATGTTTCATTTTTTTAATTTTCATTAAAAAATTTGATGAATTCTCAATTTGATGAAAAATATGACCCTCTCTTGATTTGATTAAAGAATTGGAGATAATTTTTGAACACTTTTTATTTTTATTTTTAATATCAAATTTAAATTTGATAAAAGAGAAGGTGAGTGGTTGGAGATGCTCTAATGAGGATAGAAATAGGTGGCCTTAATACTTGATTAATTTTTTTGATACTTTCAAGTGACTGAATGTTGGACAGTATAAATCAATTTGCGTGCTCCCTAAATTGTTATGAGGGAAGTGAATAACTTCTTCTTTTTTTTTTTTTTTTTTTTTTTGTGTGATTTTTTTTTCTCATAAATTTGTCAAGGAAATTGATGGGACAATATTTTGGAACTTGGTTTTCTGTTCTGGTAATAATAAACATATTAATATGGTGCTTTTTCATATTATCCCTTCGTCAAAGAACTCTACTTTCTACATCAAAAAAAGAAAAGAAAGAACTCTACCTTGTTCTTTTTGACTTTTTGTTTTGTCAAAAGAGGTTTTGGTTAAAGACTAAAGCATTTGAAGAATGATCTTTATTATTTGAGTGTAAACTTTTTGTTTTTGGTTTGGACTTTTACTTGAGATATGGCTTTCATTTTGGACAAATGTGAAATAATAGGTAGAGCACCGTAGAAGTCTTCTTCTAGGACACTTAAGTTGTGATTGGATGAAAAGTGGACAATCAACATGAGAAGCCTGTAAAATATAGAAATCTATACTCATGATATTACCATATTGTGCTTTTTTCTTTTGTGGGTTATTAGCTATGTTTACTATGTAAGGTTATTCTATATATTACAGCGTAGAGTTTCAGTAAAATGAAAGATAATATTTGTTTGAAGTTTAGGCATTTTGTTAAGGAACTTGGCCGACCAACTGAACTTAAAAGCCACCAGAAAGCTACAATGGGTATTCCAAGTCCATGTGGTGCCTTTTGATACTAATTTCTGTTTCATTGTTCTGTGGCCCCTTTTCATGATCTCCCATCTGATATTTTACTAAACTGATTCGAGTGCAGGTGATTATTGGTGGAGGCGGTGGAGGTGGAGGTGTTGCTTTTGCTGCAGCTCCTGCCGGTGGAGGTGGAGCCCCAGCTGCTGAAGCACCTCCAGCTGAGGAGAAGAAGGAAGAGAAAGAGGAGAGTGAAGATGAAGATATGGGTTTCTCACTTTTTGATTAGTGAATCATCTATATACAATGCTTTCTTATTTACCAAGTTTTGAATGTGTCGGCCAACTTTGATAGGGGTTGAATGTTGGCTTTTCATCAGTCAAGTATGAATCTTGTGGTGGTCTTTATGATCTCTAGTAGACGACAACTCACATTTTTGTGGTTTTTAAAGCTGTGTTTGAACTTGGCTTCTGCTATATCTAATATGAGCTAGTGTTTGCATGTTATCTTTTCTAATTATTGAATGTTCTAAATTACAATATACTCCTAAGGTTTGTTTAAAATATGAATGGACTCTTGTGGTTTACAAAATTATAGATATTCTTGTCAGAATTTTTTATTTAACAGAATTAATTGAAAAAATAAAATTTCTAAGGGCACTTAGGTCTGAAAGTTCAAATTTAATTTTTTTTGTCCAAAGGTTTAAGCTCTAAAATACCATTACAAAATGATTATACTACCCATGTGTATATATAAACCAAATCTTGACCGATTGCATCTTCTTCTCGCTCTCTCTCCTCTCACTTTTTCTCTGAAATCCTTTTCTCTCTCTAGCTCTGTCGTCGTAGCCCACACCTACCATTAACGTCAGGAGTCCATCTCCTCCTTCCGATCGGAGCCGACGACCTCACCACTGACGACCTCACCGCTATTATCTACATTGATCTCTGTCTACTTTCTCTCTCTAGATCCATTGTTGATCCACACCGATTTGCCATTGGCACTACTACCTCTGTTGTCGTTGATTTGGACCCTCTCTCTCTCTCTCTTTTCCCTGCATTGCCACCTTTGATACAGATCTAGATCCACTGCTTTCGATCCAGATCCTCCACCACCGCTGGCCATAAGATCTCATCTTGTTCTCTCTCTTTGCTACACCAAATTCTAGAGAGAGAGAGAGGGGTTCACACATTGAGCATGGAGAACTTAGAGAGATTTTGCTGAGATAGAGAGAGAGAGAGTGTCGCAACGGCTGACATCAACAGTGCCTGCGGTGAGTTGGTTCATGGAGGTCAGTTTATAAAGCACAACATATGTGGCCATATCTTCGAGATCACGGCCAAGTATCGGCCACCGATCATGCCTTTCGGTTGTGGTAGTGCTTATGGAATTGTCTGGTAATTAATCCGTTTAGTCTTTTTTCTTTTTTTTCCTTTTCTTTTTCTTTTTCTTTTTCTTTTGGTTTGATTTTGTTTTAGTTTTGGTGGATTTGAGTGGTTTTAGTGTGTGAAATGGTGTGTGTTTTGGTATGAAGCTCGATGTTGAATTCAGAGAAGAACGAGATGATTGCAATAACAAGATTGCCGATGATTTTGATAATTACACGGACGCAAAGCGTACGCTTAGGGAAATTAAGCTTCTTCGACACCGATTTGATGCCATCGTCGACTCTTCTTCATTTCATTTCTTACTACATTCAATACATATATATACATGTGTATATACATACAAATTTATTTATTAATTAATTATAGGATAAACTATCAATATGTCCTAATAATTAGACTTAATTCTTATCAAGTCATATTGAGTATAAGTCCTAATAAAATTGTTGTTAAAAATAATTTTGTGATGATTTTTTGTTTATGTCGCTAAAAATTGACTATTGGTGACATTTTTTGTCATAATTTTTATAAATTGTCATTAAAACTTACAATTAACGACTTTTTTTGTGACAATTTTCAAACTGTTGCTGAAAGTTGAAAATTTGTGACAAACGGTTTTTTTTTTAACGGTCGCTAAAATTTATAGTTAGTGACATTTTTTGGTAACAATTTTCAAACTGTCGTTAAAAATTAACAATTAGTGATGTTTTTAAATAGTGTTTAATGAAAAAAATGTCATTAATTCTCACAGGATCTATTAGACAATAAGTCTATCTATTAAGATTTACAAGTAAATTCCAATTTTTTATATATATGTATATATATCTGCATGTTAATTTATTTATTCTACTGTAGCATCATTAAACTTGGCGTTTGAATCTTCTCATGGTTTTGTTATTCCACTTGCAAATTCAGATTCAATAGATGCAAAATTGGATCTAGTTAGTTACTATTTTTAAAATTATTTTTTGGGTCTAAAATTGATTTGTTTTGCTAGGTGTTTGATTTGAGGGCAACAAGAGTTTGTGAAATCTACTGTAGAATGTATTTTTAGAAAGGAAAAAGACAGGAACCCCACTGGGGAGCCCCCAGCACCCCCAGTGGATGCTAATTGGATAATTTATTTTTTATTTTTTTTATTTTATCAAATCACCAACTCCTATTTGTCTCTCTGTGTGTGTAGAGGGGGGTGGGGGAAGAGTTGGCATCTCAATCAAAGTCTTTTTAGAAATTATTCATTTCAACGAGAGTTTTTAAATAATTTTTTTTGAGGGATCTGGCTCGTTATTGTTCATGCCATATCTCTCTCTTTTTCTCCAGATCTGTTTATTTTATTTTATTTATTTATTTATTTTTATTTTTAATTTCTTTGTTTGGTTCTTCAGAAATTTTTGTATAATTTATTGGATTGCACTTTAATAACTGTCATCATAGACTTGAAAATATAAGATGCGAGATTCAAAACCATGTCAGGTACAAAAAGGTTTGAAAATGGGTCTGAGTAGTGCCATCAGCACTCAAGCTCATGTTAGCACAATCCACGTCTCTCTCATTCTCGCTCATTCCTACAGATAGAGTAAGAAAGACAGATGAGGAGAGTGAGAGAGAGTTGTTGTTTTTGTTGTTGTTCATGATGATTTCAACAGATAGATTTTCAGTAGAGATTTTTTCAATAGATAAAGAGAGAAAAGAAAGTGGAAAGAGAAACAGATAGAAAGAGAAAAGTTTGAAAATTGTGTGAATTTGAACAGATAGAAAAAAGAGGTTATAAAAGTTAATAGATAAGTTAAAAAATCAACAGATAGTCCAAAATTTTGAACAGATAGATATAAATTTGAATAGATAATAAAAAAAAAAGTCAATAGGTAAAAAAAATCAACAGATAAATTAAAGGGTAAAATTAAAAACAAAATGTACTCCCAAAATAATAAAAGGATTTCTCACCAAATTATTTCACAAAGTGTAAACCTCTCATTAACAAAAAATATTCACTAGACCTAATGGGTTATATCTTCTTTAGATTGGGTTTATCACAAATTTTTCAATTTCTAACCGTTCTCTTATACAATAATAAAATTATCTGAATTATTAATTAAAATAAATTTTTGATATCATTAAAATCTATTAATTGATTTGATGATTTATTAATAAAATTTTTCAATTGTTATGAAATTTGAAACGTCACGGGTAAGATGTAATTTTTAAAACTGTAAGAGATAATTTGTATTTTAAGTAAATTTTAGGAACGTATTTATAATTTACTGTTTTAGATTTTAGACTAATAAAGCTTTGGAAATTAAATTTGTACAAAATTGTTTTGGTCTTTTGCCCAAGAGTAATTAAAACTTCTAATATGATATTTGTTTGAGCTCTTCAATTATTCAAACAAAAGAAAGAAGGATCTGGCCCCCGGGCTCCTCTCTTTCTTCTATCCCTTTTTTTCTTTTATTTCTCTAATTTTCTACAAATAAGTTTGGAGGATTTTCTTTCCATTCCTTTTCCTCCTAGTGAGGTGTGGTTCTAATGTGTCTTCAATCTCATTTTCCGCCTTTTTTCCGGCATTGTCACCGTTGTTACCACTAGATTTGCCTTTTCCTCGTCTCCATGGTCCCACCCGCTTCAGATTTAGCTCCATTATTTCTCTGCTTCTTTGCTCCACCAGATCTGCCCCGGTTACCAGTGTTGTTGTTGCCTCTCTGCAGGTCTGAGGTCTGAAGGTAATATCTTGGTTTGTTTTGTTTTTTGGTGTTTGGTTATGTGATTAGGTTTTCATCGATATTTATTTGTTGCTTACCCATCTCTATGAATGTAGCCTATAATTTTTTCTTCGACTTGCCCTATTGTCAAACTCTTATAATCGACTCTGCTTTGCAGTACAGGCTTAGTGTCGTATTTTTCTCATAGCTAGTCCTTCGTACTTTTGTTTGACTGTTTTTTTCTTAGTTTGTAGTAAGTTTTTTGTTGGATGGATTCCTTCTAATGCCGTTTGACTTTTATATTTTAATGAAAATTTCTATTGATCATAAAAAAAGAAAAAAAAAGAAAAGGGATAAAAGAATTTCCCCAAAAATTTTTAATATAACAATTGGAAAATTGAAAATGAATAAGTATTTTTTAAACAAATAATTTATAGAATTTATTTTTTCCATATTTTATTCTCCAAATAGACTACTGGATCTGGAGTGTGTGTGTGTGTTTTTTCAATAATATATATTATTGGAACAATCTTCTGTATATAATAAATAAATTGAAACTAAATCAAACAAACAAAATAAATAATGTACCGAAATTATTTTACCGAATCGAATGAATAATAAAAGATCAAATCGAGTGTGTGACACTCTATCCTTAAGACAGATTCGCCCCGCTACGGTGTTTAGGGTTAAGTGGCGTCTATCTCTCAGGATACAATGATATTCACAAATTTGTAGTAGCACTCCAAACAAATTTGTCCGGTGAACTAAAACCTTGTGTTCTATACTCTCTATAAAAATTCCTAAAAACTAATATGAAGAATATATGCAATAGTGCAGAAAATAGGACAACAAAAAATGAAATTTTCAGCACCCAAAGACTGTTGGAAAATGTCTGTATTTATAGGCAAAATGTGGCTAACAGATCTGTCTAGAAAAATCCGAACAGGTGTGAAATCTGCCAACAGATATAGATTTGAAACTGAATAGATATGGTAACTGTAGCAGTTAAAAAACTGACCAAAACTGTTGGAAATTTATTCTGATCTGTTAGAATATTTTGAACCTGTTGACGCTGTTCAAATCTGCCTGGGTAGATTTAAATCTGTTTGAAATAACAGAATATGTCCGAAATTCAACACATTTGAAGAAAAATGTTTTGGACAATTTTAAATCTGTTCGACAATTTAAAAACCTGTTTAACAGTTGGAAATTAGTGGAATTCGGAGGCACAATTTTTGGACACAAAATTTGAATTCAAATTTAATTTGAAATACAAATAATTTCTTGTAAGAATTTTTTGAAAAAATTCAAATAAATATTGTTCAAAAAATTAACGCTAGAACCAATCCGACCCACAACCGCGCCCGGCACAGCTCGGCTCGAACGAATGGCGGCGACGGCGCACGCATGTGTGGTGGTTTTAGCTAAGGTTCTATTTGTCTATAACTCCTCTTTTCTACAAACTTAGGGTGCCTCTTGGGGCCCAACCCAAGTTAATACACCAAGTGCTTATAAACATACATAAGCTCTCTTAAAGTTTCAATGTTGGACAACCCATTTCAAAGAAACTCACATTTACTTCTTTAATTGTCCATTCCACGAACTCGAAAATGACGTCAACTTCCCATTCACTCATAAATGGTTTTGACGAACCGTTTTCACCGTGTGACTTACCATGCAGCAAGGAACACGTTATCTCTTCGGACCCACCCCAAAAGACGTTTGGCGCCCACTCAATTTTGGGCTTAAAGTTGGCCCAAAATAAGCCTATATAAAACTAATTTTCCTACAATCCTCCACATGAATGGAATTTGATGAAGAGAAAATGCAACAACATGATCTAATTACAGAAAGTACAGAAATTGGAAATATTCTGCAAAGGATAGGTAGCTTTTGGCTTTGAACCTTCCCTTGTGATACACTATCGGATTTACTAGCTAACCAGTGAAAATGATGTCTTAAACTGTTTAGCCGTTTGTGTAAACCAAGATAATAGAACTCACACAGTATATTCCCAGACACAGTTTAGTTCTCACTATTGTGTTCATTTTGGCCCTGAACAACTTGGTCTTTCATGAGTACTCTAGAGAATTGTAGCCCTTCACAAATCTCATAGAACCGGCTCAGTTCACACTCATATAGGTGATTCTTATGAAGAGTATCCTGCCATACTCCACTAGGTATACTTAGATAAAAGAATCATTAAAAGTATTACTTAACCTAAAACGCTGCAGACATCACTATTTCATCATAGAAATGGGTAGGAGTTTAACTCCCCAGTGATCCTTTTGAGTCATACACAACTCGGTTATCCCTTTGAACCTAGATCTTGGGATCTCTAGTCAACTAGGTTGGGTTGCCGTTGTGGTAATTCTTATTTAATAGGCTTAAGTCCCATTCCCCTCGATGAGTTCTCAACTAACTCTCTTGCTAACCTTTGGTTTGTGGATCCGCTATGTTGTCTTTAAACTTTACATATTCAATGGAAATAATTGCATTAGAGAGTAGTTGTCTCACAGTGTTATGTCGACGACGAATATGATGTGACTTACCGTTATACATATGACTCTGTGCTCTACCAATTACTGATTGACTATCACAATGTATGCATATAGCAGGCACCGATTTTGGCCACATTGGAATATCTTCAAGGAAGTGGCGAAACCATTCTGCCTCTTTCCCAGCTTTGTCTAAAGTTATGAATTCTGATTCCATAGTAGACCTAGCAATGCAAGTTTGTTTGGAAGATTTCCAAGATATAGCCGCCACACAAAGAGTAAAGACATACCCACTGGTGGATTTTGAGTCTCTAGTATTCGATAAACATTTTCTTAGTAGTTTTAATCATATCATTATTATTACCTATGATGAGCATATCATCCACATAAAGATATACAATGACATAACCTTTGTCTGTGTTTTTAATATAAACACATTTGTCACACTCATTAATTTTAAATCCATTTTACATCATTGTCTTGTCAAATTTCTCATACCATTGTTTTGGTGCTTGTTTTAAACCATATAATGATTTAACCAATTTACACACTTTCTTTTCTTTTCCTGGAGTAGAAAATCTTTCTGGTTGTTCTATGTAAATTTCTTCATCTAACTCACCATTTAAGAAAGCGGTTTTCACATCCATTTGATGAATTTCTAGATTGTACGAAGATGTAATAACAATTAGCATTCTAATAGATGTTATTCTAGTAACCGGTGAGTATGTATCAAAATAATCTAGACCTTATTTTTGTCTATACCCTTTGACCACAAGTCTTGCCTTACATTTGTCAATTGATCTATCCGTTTTCATTTTTCTTTTGAAAATCCACTTATATCCAAGAGGTTTACAACCTAGTGGCAAATCCACCAATTCCCAAGTATGATTTTGCAAGATGGATTCAACTTCACTATTGACAGTTTCTTTCCATAAAGGAGCTTCAGGACTGGACATAGTCTCTTTAAAAGTTAAAGGCTCATTTTCTAACAAAAAAATTAGAAAATCTGGAGCAAAAGATTTTGAGGTTCTAGCACGTTTATTACGCCTAGGTTCTTCTTCCTCATCTTGATCTATCTTTTGCTCTTGATCTTGTTCTTGATCATTACTAGTAATAACATCAAAAAATCTTTTCTTATTACTATTCTCTTGTCCAATCTTATTCGGAAACACATGTTCAAAGAAAGATGCATTCCGAGATTCAATAATAGTATTTACATGCATTTCGGAATGTTCTGATTTATGAATAAAAAACCGATATGCACTACTATTCTTGGCATAACCAATGAAAATGCAATCAACGGTTTTAGGACCTGTCTTAGTCTTTTTAGGACTAGGAATAGCCACTTTAGCCAAACACCCCCACACTTTTAAGTATTTGTAGGATGATATTTTTCCATGCCACAATTCATAAGGTGTTTGATTCATTTTCTTTCGGGGTGCTTTATTTAAAATATAATTAGCAGAAAGTATTGCTTCCCCTCACAAGTTCTGAGGTAATTTAGAACTTATTAACATGGCATTCATCATTTCCTTTAAAGTCCTATTTTTCCTTTCAGCAATTCCATTTTGCTTAGATGAGTAAGGAGTAGTGGTTCTATGAATTATTTCACGTTCTTTACAAAACTCACCAAAATGTGATTTATATTCACCACCTCTATCACTTCTTAGTTTTTTGATTTTCTTACTAAGTTGATTTTTAACTTCATTCTTATATTGAATGAAAATTTCCAAAGCTTCATCTTTGGTTCGAATTAAATAAATATAACTATATCTAGTATAGTCATCTATAAAAATGATAAAATATTTTTTCCCACCACTAGTTTGAATTTATTTAAAATCACAAATGTCACTATGAATTAATTCAAGTGGTTCCGTACTTCTTTTAATTGAATGAAAAGGAGTTTTGGATAATTTTGCCTCAACGCAAATTTCACATTTATGATTTGAATCAATATCAAATTTAGATAAACATTCCATATTAATTAATCTACACAAAGATCCATAATTAATATGTCCAAGTCTACTATGCCATAAATTTGAAGACTCAAGCAAGTAAGAAGAAGATGTATTTTTATTAATAATTGAGGATACAACGGTCATTACATTCATTTTGAAAAGGCCACCAGACATGTAACATTTTTCTACATACATCCCGTTTTTGGTAAGTACAAACTTGTCACTTTCAAAAACTAGCCTAAACTCATTTTTACTCAACAAAGATCCGGAAACAAAATTCTTGCGAATGTCCGGTACATGTAGCACATTGTTGAGAGTGAGTTCCTTTCCAGATGTCATCTTAAGTACAATCTTTCCCTGTCCTTCAACTTTGGAAGTTGAGGAGTTGCCCATAAAAAGTTGTTCACTGTTGTCCACTGTAGAATAAGAAGTGAACATCTTTTTGTCGCCACAGATGTGGCGAGTAGCATCAGTGTCCACCTACCATTCTTTAGGATTTCCGGCAAGGTTTGCCTCAGAAATAACTGCAGAAAGATTTATGACATATCCACCATTGGAAATTTTATCCACTTCGGTCATATCGGCCTTAGCAGGCTTTTTACTTGATTTTCCTTTACCTTTGCAAAAAACAGTTCTTAAGAACTTTTCTGGTATTTTACCAAGATTCACTGGCACAGTCCCAACATAAGGAGGGGTTGGTGCAATTGCAACCACCATTGGTTTGAATATTAGTTTGACCAGTTTCTGTAGCCATGGATTCTAAATTATAAAACAAAATTATAATTAGAATTTCATACTACACAGAAAATTAAACCATAAACATAGAATTTTAAATTCTGTAAAAATAAAAGAAACAAGAATTGTAACTTTTATTTCTAATTAATTTGAAAATAAAATAAAATTTTATTTAAACAAATTAATTCCACACATAAAATTAAACCATAAATACAGAATTTTAAATTCTGTAAAAATAAAAGAAATAAGAATTGTAACTTTTATTTCCAATTAATTTGAAAATAAAATAAAATTTTATTTAAACAAATTAATTCCATACAGAAAATTAAACCATAAATACAGAATTTTAAATTCTGTAAAAATAAAAGAAACAAGAATCGTAACTTTTATTTCCAATTAATTTGAAAATAAAATAAAATTTTATTGAAACAAATTAATTCCACACAGAAAATTAAATTCTGTAAAATAAAAGAAACAAGAATTGTAACTTATATTTTTTCAATTAATTTGAAAATATTTTTTTTATTTAACCAAATTAATTCCATACAAAAAATTAAATTTCTGTAACACTTCAATAATTAAAATAGTGAAACAAAATTTTAATTAATGAACACTCAGAAATAATTTCTGAAAACCAAAATTAATTTCTGACAAAATTCCACAAATAAATATTCTGAATTGTTAATGACACCAGTATATTACTACTAGTTGTCAAAGAAAATAGACAGTGTATTACTACTATCTGTCAAATAGTATATTACTACTATTTGTTTTCCAACCAGAATATTATTTTGTAAAATCACAGAAAATAATTTCTGTAAGAAGAAGAAAGAGAAAAACAAGCGAAAAATTATGTAAACAGAATAATTTGAATCTATCTTAAGATTTTTGGAACAATCTTCTGTGTACAATAAATAAATTGAAACTAAATCAAACAAATAAAATAAATAACGAACCAAAATTATTTTACCGAATTGAATGAATAATAAAAGATCAAGTCGAGTGTGTGACACTCTGTCCTTAAGACAGATTCGCTCCGCTACAGTGCTTACGATTAAGTGGCGTCTATCTTCCAAGATACAATGATCTTCACAAATTTGTAGTAGCACTCCAAACAAATTTGTCCGGTGAACTAGAACCTTGTGTTTTATACTATCTATAAAAATTCCTAAAAACTAATATGAAGAATATATGCAATAGTGCAGAAAATAGGACAGCAAAAAATGAATTTTTCAGCACCCAAAGACTGTTGGAAAATGGCTGTATTTATAGGCAAAATGTGGCTAACAGATCTGTCTAGAAAAATCCGAACAGGTGTGAAGTCTGCCAACAAATACAGATTTGAAACTGAACAGATATGGTAACTGTAGCAGTTAAAAAACTGACCAAAACTGTTGGAAATTTTTTCTGATTTGTTAGAATATTTTGAACCTGTTGACTCTGTTCAAATCTGCCTGGGCAGATTTAAATCTGTTTGAAATAACAGAATTTGTCCGAAATTCAACACATTTGAAGAAAAATGTTTTGGACAGTTTTGAATCTGTCCGACAATTTAAAAACCTGTTTAACAGTTGGAAATTAGTGGAATTCGGAGGCACAATTTTTGGACACAAAATTTGAATTCAAATTTAATTTGAAATATAAATAATTTCTTGCAAGAATTTTTTGGAAAAATTCAAATAAATATGTCCAAAAAATTAATGCTAGAACCAATCTGACCCACAACTATGCTTGGCATGGCTCGAACGGATGGTGGCGGCGTGTATGCGGTGGTTTTAGCTAAGGTTTTATTTGTCCATAACTCCTCTCTTCTACAAACTTGGGGTGCCCCTTGGGGCCCAACCCAAGTTAGTACACCAAGTGCTTATAAATATACATAAGCTCTCTTAAAGTTTTAATATGGGATAACCCATTTCAAAGAAACCTACATTTACTTCTTTAATTGTCCATTCCATGAACTCCAAAACGGCGTCAACTTCCTATTCACTCATAAATGGTTTTGACGAACCGTTTTCACCGTGTGACTTACCATGCGGCAAGGAACACGTCATCTCTTCGGACCCACCCCAAAAGACGTTTGGGGCCCATTCAACTTTGGGCTCGAAGTTAGCCCAAAATAGGCCTATATAAAACCAATTTTCCTACATATATAAAAACTTTCCAATACATATGAAAAATAGAAGCTATGGGCACATGTTAATTTTTGCTCTCCAAAAGAGTAATGTTAGGATAATTAAATTTTTGAATCAAATTCTTTTAATGTTGGGAATGGTTCCTTTTCATACCACTATTCTTTTTTATTATTTTATATTTCATTATGTGGACCGTATTTTGGGTTTGGGTTTGTAATAGGGGTACAATTTGGGCAGGCTCAACTCGAGCAATCAGAGTTCAGCTCAAATTTTTTTACGGCTCATACAATATATTTTTAAATTTGGTACGGGGTTAGACAAAAATTCAGAAATTCAAATTAAATTTGGGCGGGTTTGGACAAAGGCATCAAATAATCTGAACAACCCGAAACTCGAATTATACATATATAAATATATAAAATATTAAATATACATACAAATTATTAGTCATTACATGATATTAAAGTAATTTAGATTATTAAATCATATTAAATATATTATATATACAAGTAACATAAAATCTTACATTTTTTTATTTTCACTCATAAATTGTAAAGACTATCATAGTACATCTTTCTTACATTATATAAATTATTTATGTTGATATTATTAATGATTTTCTTAAAAAAAAATGTAAATAGAGTCAAATTTTAATAAATTAATAATTTAGCTGGCAAAAAAAAAAAAAAAAATTCATGTACAATTTGGGTAACTCGGGTAATTTAGGTTTAACTCGGATCGGGTTTGGAAAAATAACTTTGGGTTACAATTCGAGCCTGGACAGACTTGAGCAGGTCTCAATACAACTTGGGTTGGGTTTGAACAATCTCCCAACCCACCCAAACTCACCTGAGTTGCACCCCTAGTTTATAATGATGATGCAAATCATTTATTTTATAAATCTCTTAGTTAAACTATGTGTAAAAAATTAGTATCATTAGATATCAATGAGTGGATGAATAAATTGCATTTTACTTTATAAAATGGACAGTTTAAGTATACACTCATAGAGTTTTTTTGTTCATTTTAAAATATATATATATATAATTTGTTCATGTCCAATGATGTTTTATTTTTATTTTTTGAATAGGTCTAGTGATATTTGATTAAACTGATTTCTTGCACAACTCATCTTTTCAGTGCTGGGTTTACTAGATGAATAGTTCAAATTATTGATGCGGACCAAGGATGAGGCCCATGAAACAAAGTATGGAGTGATATGAGGGATAGTGATATGGAGAAGACTCATTCACAAAATCTAGTTGTGTGTTCATTTTTTCTATTCTTGTTCTTATCTCTCGTCTTTTTAAAAATAGAAAAAATAATGAAAAGTCCCAAAACATCAATCGTTTCTTAATTATTTTTATTTTTATGCAAAAAATTAAGTTTAGCTTTTTTAAAGTGAATTATTAAAAAAAAATTTAAAAATGATTTTTGAAAACTGCATTAGTAGCCCAATTCAACTCTAAACAGTTGATTCTAAATAAAAATAAAAAATTTACTATTTGGGCCGGATCTGTTTGTATATTTTAAATCCACATTTTGGGTTGGTCCATGTTGTTAAAGTCCATGACACACATATAACTCTAAACAGTTGATTCTAAAAAAAAAAATTCTTGTATTTGGGCCGGATCGGTTTGCATATTTTAAAGGGGAGTTACGGGTCAGTCCTTTGGACCGGACTTAATTCTCAAGAAGTCTTGACCCAAAATAATGTAGCCCATCTTCCATTTTTACCCCTTACATTCAATTGAGTGATTTTACCCTAAACTCAAACACATCCCTATCTCTATTTTCTCTCTCTCTCCTTTTTCTGTTACTAGCATACCATCTCCTCCTCCTCCACCACCATATATGTCGCTCGGCTCAACCACCATTTTCATCTATCATTGTCAACAACATTCGTCTCAACCAACGTTGTCATTCTCCTTCTCCCTCACCTAACACCACCATCATTCCCTCTTGTTTCCATCACCACTGCTCCTCCCCCATCATTTATTTGCTAGCTTCAACATTGCAATCCTCCATCATCGATCTACTATCTTCGATATCGTTATTGTCACCATCTTCCTCCATTACTGATCTACCATTTTCGACATCATCGTTGCCACCATCTTCCTCCATCATCGGTTTAGGATGCAAACTATCCAATCAGCGCATTGAAAGGTGTTGTAGATCTTCTACAGACGTATAATTGATCTAATAAATTTGTTACTTAATTTAGTGATAAATTTATCACTCAGTAATTTATGAATGATAAATTTATCAGATTATAGATTTGTAGGTGTAAGTGTGGGCATTTTATCAATGGAATGACAGAGCACATACAAAATAAGTAAATTTTTCAATGCTTCATAATAGAATGTTGTGATGCCCCCCTCTCTCTCAAATCAAGTTTGCTAACAAATTCAACAGTGATAAATTTATCACTACAACTCTAGTTGAGATTTGTTGCATGATAAATTTATTATTGAATCTGACTTTTGATTCTTTGTCTTGATTTGTGACAGCATAAAATGATGAGAATTATTCTCTAGTAATGGCTTCTCATCTCTCTCTTTCATTCTTTTCATTTTTTCCCCCATTTTTCTCTCATTGCCATCGGAGCTAAGTAGGTGGTT
Organism: Camellia granthamiana; assembly: GCA_036172215.1. Lineage (NCBI taxonomy): Eukaryota > Viridiplantae > Streptophyta > Magnoliopsida > Ericales > Theaceae > Camellia > Camellia granthamiana. Next base: position 153,548,299 of record CM069906.1, read on the forward strand.
GTGGTAGTGACGTGTTGGAGATCAAAAATGGCCAAAAAAAATATTGTTGGAGGTCAAAGGTAGTTGTCGGAGGTCAGTAATGGTCACGAAAGGTCAGAGGTGGTCGCTGGGTGTTGGAAGTGGTGGTTGGTGGCCAAATCGTGGTTCGTAATTTGGAGTTCAAAAACAAAACAGGAAACTAGAATATATATATATAACAAAACAAAATAGGGGTAAAAATGAGAAAAAAAATTATAATAGGACTTAATGGTGCATAAAAATATAAGACAATGCCTAATAGGTAATAACTCAAAAAAGCAGGACCGATTGGTAGATTACCCTATTTGGAATCCACATTTTGGGTTGGTCCATGTTGTTAAAGTCCATGAAACACATATAAATCTAAACAGTTGATTCTACAAAAAAAAAAAAAAAAAAAAAAAAAAAAATCTTGTATTTGGGCCAGATCTACTTGCATATTTTAAAGGGGGATTCTATTTGAACCCAAAATATGTCTCAGTATGCACAATTTAAATTCATAAATTTTAATTCATATTATATCATAATATGAATTTACTAATAAGAGCAACACATATTAAACCCTAAATGATATTTTTTTTTTCTTCTCATAGTATACCCTAATCAGTTATTCTTATTTAAATCTTTGTATCTTCTTCTTGAAAAGATCAAAGTTATTTATTCTTCTTCTTTCTCCCTCCAAAACTCTAATCCACCCTATCAAAACTCACCATCATCATCAATATTATTATTTTTTTTATTATTTTGAAACCCCAAACCCTAAAAAAAAGTTTGAACAAAATCAAATAATGGGTGAAAGTAATAATCGAAATAGTTTTTTGAAACAATCCATCAAAAAGGAGGTAAGTATTCATATAAAAGGGGTTTCATAATTTTTGTAGAGTACCATCAATTATTTTCTATATCGTTCTTTTGACAAAAATTAAAGGGCCCAGTAGTTAAATTAACAATAACATATTATTGGAGTTATTCTTATTTTGTCATTTAAATAGTACATTATTTGAGAACTACTCTTTTTTGTTAGTGCCGGATGCTTATGTGCTTATAAATTTGGTTTTTACTTTTCCATGAGTATTCTTGTGGATAATTTATAATATAAAAGTTTTTTTTTCCCTGTATTGAAAAGTTTTATAATATTTATGTAAAAGTTTGATTTTTTCTGTATTTATAATGCTTATGTGCTTATAAGTTTGATTTTTCTTTTCTTCTATATTTGAGAATTATTTTCTATATTGAAAAGATTTGAAATAATTTAGTTTTTTTAGTTTGTTTATTATTTATTATTTGGGTTTACCTTGAGGGTAATTTGGGAAAAATAATAGGGTGTAATAAGAGTAAAATAAAATTTTAAATAATTAAACAGAGTGTACTTAGAAATTGATAGTACTTAATGATGTTTTGGGTGTAAATAGAATCCCCCTATTTTAAATCCACATTGTGGGTTGGTCCATGTTGTTAAAGTCCATGACACACATATGGGCCTTAGGTCTGTCTTTACCATTGTCATAGTCCAACACTTCTATTCTTAGTCTTAAAGGCCACCTTTGTTCGTTGAATTAGATTGAGTAAGATTACGATGATGGTAAGATTGAGTGATAAAATTATTGATATAGGGATATTTGGTTAGAGATATAAGACAAATTGTATTTATTTTGTGCACTAGTGTAGTTATATTAGTTAGTTGAAACTAAATCTATGAAATTATGTAAAAATACTCATTACATAAAATACAACTTGGTTGTTTTTATAAAGTGAAGGGCAAAATAGTATTTGTACAAAGAATTTCATTGGATTGGATTAGCAATCTCACTTCTTTCATGGAAATACTAACCCCTTCCTTAAGGGTATTCATAGTCTCATGGCGTTTTTTTTTTCCTTCTCAAACAGACATGAATTTGCTGGGATATATAGACTAATAACCCAATCCCCTCTCCAAACTTCTAAATAGTCTTAATTTTATGAGATTCAAGTTTTGGTTATATTATTTTTTTTTATTGTAAATTACACTGATCTTTCTTGATGTTTAGAAAAAATACAATACGTTCCACTAGTTTCACATAATTACATTGAACTCCTTTAAAGTTTTAGTTAGCATAACACTCATCTCAATTTTTATCAGTAATTCGAAAGTCATATGAATGAAAAAAAAAATCAATATTGTTATTCATTTTACACTGACATGTATGTTTTACTTCTTTTTTTTTTTTTTTTTTTTTAAATTTTAAATTTTTGTGTTTTCACATCATTTGGATGAATTTTGGTCATTTTAAACATTACTAAAATGCAAGTCAATGTAATCATGTTAATATTGTAAGATTTATTATGTTTTCTTTAAACTTTAGAGGAAGTAGGTATAATTCACCATATTTGTTATATGACAAATTCAGTACGTTATGTTTTTAAAAACAACTAATTTATAATAGCATCTTAGAATCAATATGCTTTGAAGTAACACCACTCCTATCTTAAAAAGAAAAAAGAAAAAAAGTAACATCACTAACTTGGCCTACTACTATTCTTTATCATGGCCTCCTTTTATGAAAAAGGATCTCTTCATTATTTTTCCTTCAAAACAGGATGTTAAGTAGTATTGATTCCACAACCAATGAAAATCAGATACCCTCCACTAACCTATTAATCCTATCTAGATTCACATACCTAATTAACTTAAATTCCATAAGAGCAGGATTAGGGATTAATTTAAAATGATAATTTTTTTGAATCATTCCCTTTTAGTGTCATGTAACTCATATTGAAACAAATAAAAAATTCATCCTTTTTAATTGGAATGGAAACCATAGTTTATTAATGAAGAAACTAAAATAAGATTTTTTCTAACATAAGGAATAAACAAAAATTTTGATAAAACTAATGATCTACCACTATTGAAAGATAACCTAACTAGTCCCACTACTCTTCGGCACAACACTTACATCCAGTCCTAAGCTCAACTGGATCTTTTTATTCCATTTAGTCACTTTGAAATATGATTACAAATGAATCGAATTGTTTGCGGGTTCAACTTGTTAAAGGTGCAATTCGTTGAATAAATAAACCAGCACGAGTCTGATTTTTAGACTCGTTTAGTAAATGAACCGAACTTAAACAAGCTCTACTTATTTATCTTTATTTAAATTATAGAACCAATATATAATTTATATATTAAATAATATAAAAATATATATAAATAGTAGCATAAATAGATAATTTATATGTTAAATAATATAAATAATATTTTTATATAAATAATGTAAATAATAGTAAAAAAAAATCATTATCGAACACATGATTAATATTAACGCGTCGAGCTGAGTTCGAACTCAATTAATTGTCCAACCAAGTTGGAGCTAGAAAATCTAGCTTGAACCCTGCATTGTAAAGAAATTTTTCGTAACTAGTGATCCAATTATATGTGACTTGTACTTTTCTCCCAAGTGGTTAGGCAGTTCCCCTTCCATTGCGATTCTACCCCAAAAATGGAAATACTATCTTTTGTAATTTGCACAATTTTTTTCTTGAGAAATGATACAGACTCTTTTGTTTTTTTTTAACCCTCACAACCCCCGCATACACATGTCAGCCACAGATAGGAGGGAAAAAAAAAGTTGGGCAATCACAATGCATTGGGGGTGGTGGGGGTTCCCTAAAAAGAAGGTCTCAATAATGGGCCCACCTTCAGGCTTGTTCGATTGCATCTTATTCCCTCCAATAGTTCTACAAACTTAGAAACAAAATCAGAAAATTACCCATAATTTATAATCTAGGGTTCAAAGATTCATTGATGGTTGGACTCCACAATAACAAAATCAAATCTGCACCCTATATTTCAATTTCTAGATAAGTATTCTCCTTGCCCTTGTGCTTAGGGTTAGAATTTGAACTAGATGCCTACTCAAGAATCAAGGCATGGGGTTAGGCCTGATAATTCCCTCGGTCCCAACCTTTGAGTTCATGAGATCAAAAAGTGTCAAATGCACTTTGATCATGATATAGTTTAATGTAAACTATTAAAAAGAATCTAGCAAGGTCTTGAGAACAATATCAACTTGAGATTTAGCATCAATCTCATCTTTAAGGATTGTAATTCATTTAAATAATTAGTCATTTTAAAAACCGGGTTCCTCACAAGTATCTCCTCTTGATTTCTTAATGTTCATGAGATCCTAATGACCACTTGTCTTGCTAGTATGGCTTGGTGCTGATGTTGCAGCATATTGCACATGGATGCCAAGATATAGCAACAAACCATCTCATCGAATTTGAATATTTTATAGTGCATTGTCTATATGATTAAAGGGGCAGGTCCTGCTTTTGTTTTTATGATTAAAAAACGAAATCATTTTGAGGCAGTACAAGTCATACATTACAGAAAAGCTAAATTTTAGTTGGCTTTCATCCAATTTTCATGCTTCTTGATAGCCTCTTTAAGACCATTATCCTCAAGGATTTCAGAATATGGTTGAATGAGTACATTATACCCCTTTGGAGGAAGTTGAATATCAATATTCCTCTTACATAGTTTGGTAGAAGAAATTTATTTTGGCTCAAGATAATAGACAATGGATTAAAAGAATTTGATATATGAAAATAAATTATTTATTCATACAGTAATAATGAACAATATAACTTCATAATCACACATAAAATATAAAATTAAGGAAAAACTTGTGATACATCCAAAGTGGGGAGTACACGGGACATTATGTATAACATCAGATCTTTTGAGACTAGAAAGACAAGTTTTTTTTTTATTTATATTTGTTGAGTGAAACTGATATTTGTGATAATTTCACTGTTGTATCTTTTTTTTATTTATAGTTTCTCTCTCTATTCTCAGACACCACCCTATGCTATTGTTGGCGTCGGAAAAGAAAAATCACCGGCGGCGAGCAATAGATAGGTGACATGTAAACAAATACATAGACAAATAAGTAACGGTACTATGATCTTTGAATTTTTTTTTTCTTTATAATCACTAAAAGAATAAAGTTTGTGAATATTGCCTCGTAAGTTTCAAAATTAAGGTTCCATTTGGTTTAGTTTTGAAAATCAATTTTGAAAGATAATTTTTGAAAAGAGTTTGCAATATTTAAAAACTTATTTGGTTATATATTTTGAAATTAGTTTTAGGATGATTTGTACTTTTTTTATTTTTTATAATTGAATAGATGGTGTGAGAAAAGATTGATTGATTAATGTGTAGAATGAGAGAGAGAGATAGAGAGAGAGAGATAGAAGAGAAAGAAAAAATAATTGGATTGACCATGTAGGGGTGGTGAAAGCACCCTTGTTTGAGATTGAATTTTTTTTTTTTTTTTTTGGGATGAATTTCTTGTTTTTAGTAATTTAAAAAAAATAAAAAAATATTTTTAGAAAACATTGGACTTTTTTTTTTTTTTTTTTTTTTTTTTTTTTTTTTTTCCCTTGGTGACATTTTTCCTTAGTCATTTTTTTTAATTTTTAAATTCTTCTACACTATATGGATTGAAAAAATAAAAATTTTGACACAAATTTAAAAAATAATCAAAAAAGAAAAAAAATTCCAATAAAAAAAATATTTTTTAACTAGGTGCCAAATGGCTAGTGTAAAACGAATGACTAAATTTTGAGAAGTCACGTACAAACAGAAAAATCAGAAATGATGATTTGAATTTTTACCAAACTGATTTAAACCAAAACAATTTAAACAAATTGGTAACAAAATATAAATTGCTTAAGAGGTCAAAAAATAAAATAAAAAAATTATTGTGTTCTACACAAAACAGGTGGCAAAATCCACAGCTTATTCTTTATTTTATTTTTATTTTTTAATAATTAAATTTTTATGTGATTGATGGAAGAAAAGAAAAAGCATATGATCATGAAAGAAGGAATCACAAAACATTTTGATTGAATAAAGCAGGTGATGAAAATGTTCCAACCGACCCACAATTAATCAAAAAACAAGATGCTAATTTTCATATAAAAATCCATAGCCCAACAAAGTAACCATGGTATGAATTACATCAATTATCCTCAAGAAATAAATATATCATTTTGCATGATTTTAATAAATTGGTGGACAAACAATTTTGTGCCAGAAATACTTTTTAAGATGACAATTTTAATTCCAAAAAATAGTAATTCATCACTAAATAAATAATTTCGTCGCTTAAAATACAACAATGACAATTTTAGCAATTAAAATATATCTTTGTTAACAAAGTGATTTTGTTAACAAAGTGTTAACAAAGCAATTAAAATATATTTATTTATTTTATTATAAAAACACACATATTTTTTGATTTGATATATTTATGTTTTGATAATCTATATTTTTCATCAACTAACTAACTACTCGTACGGATGTCAAAAATCAAACCAAGCTGATGCCATGTGTGGTGTTAAGGTTAATTATACTTTACTCTCCTTAATTAATATTGAATATAACTTTACCCCATAACTTTATAACCCTATAAAAAATCATACAAAGACTAATTCAATTATCATTGAATAGCACTTTATCTCATAATTTTAAAACCTTATAAAAAATCATTGAATGTTACTTTATCTCATAATTTTAAAACCCTATCAAAACTCATACGATGATCATCATTTAAAGGGGACGAATTTTGATAATTTTTTTTTTTTTTTGTTAATCAATAGAAGAATAATTATAAATATGATAAATATAATATATTATATGAAAAGTATATTATATTAAACGAGTCATTAGCCCAACAATATACTTAGAAAGCAACCCATGGTTGCTATGGATTCCTCGAACAATTATTTGATTAGTTATTATCATAAAACCCAGAACAGGTCCAACACTAAGCTTGATAGCGAATCCACAATAGTTAAGCCCAGGCACTAGCTGGACACGTGCCAAGCAAGAGTCCAACCACGTGGCAAACAAAGATTCTTCAAAGTTACTGAACCCATGCCAAGCATTAAATGAGACTGCCAAAGTATTAAATGCAATAAGACCTTCACTCTGGAGCATGGTGAAATGACCATGGCCGATGGCAAGCAGGTGGTAGACTTTCGGCCAATGGGACAACATGAATGGATAGGGAAATGATTAACAAGAGATATAAGAAAACTTCTGAGGGACGCTTGGTAACAAGTAACTTGCTCTCTCTCTCTCCCCATTCCTCTACGTTTAAATTTCTCTAAGTTCTTACCATTGCCATCTTCTTTATCTAATTTGATCGTCGGAGGGTCCGTTGAAAGAAACCATCCCCATTTCGGAACCTTCCAACTAGACTTATTGCAGGTGTGATTAGAAAGATGAGGAATAGCGAACACGTGGAGTGCTTGGATCAGTCCGACCTATATCTTGCCAATCAGACTACATTATCACCAATAATCAACAAACCCAAGCCCAAGTCCAAGCCCAACCACCATAATGAGAGAAAAATAAATATCCAAAAAAATTCAAACTTCTTTTGATAAGAATTGAATCTGCAACTTCGCACTACAGAATAGTGCTACACAATTATTAGACTAAAGGCTCAATTTAGCAATTTTGATAATTAAAAAATCCAAGTGTATGGTTTTAAAGTTGAAAGATAAAAGATATTATATAATTTAAGAATTAATTGCAATTAACCCAATAGATTATCATTGTAAATTAAAGAGCAACTACTTCGTAAATACAAACACATCAATTGTGATAATATTCAACAAGACCCACAAAAATAATGAGGCAAAATGTGAAAATCTGTCATTATGGTGTCAAACAAATGACACACCCCCCATTGTGTGTACATATTTGGGCCCATGGTTGCCCTCCTCGTACGACAACAAAAAACACTCGAATCCCCATCACCATTCTCAAATTACAATAATTACTTTCCCACTAATATATATATATATATATTTGCCAAAATTGGGTGGGAAAAAGCCTTGGATGGTGACTACGAAAAAACAGATAAATCTCTTATAAATTATAATCATGAAAAAAATAGTGGGCACTGTCCTACCATCGCATTATTATATAATTAGAGTAAATTACACTGACTTTTTTTTTTTTTTTAAAAAAAAAATTGTTCATGCTAGTAGAAGTGCATATTAATACCAAGACGACTATTTTTCTGAAGAAGTGCAACAAGTGTGGTCTGACCCTGAGAAAAACCATTCTTGTGTTTAGGTCCATATTAAGCAGAATTCGTAAACTATGAAAAAAAGAAATGCAACAAGTTTAGTAGTTTTGACATTATTACATTAATCTTTTTTCTTTTTTCTTTTAATAAAGTGATAAAGATTAAAAAAAAAAAAAATGCATAACAAACTGTAAATGTACACACTCTTAGAATAATTTGTAAATCAAAACAGTTCATTTCTTTTTGAGTGAATTATTTTATCCTTGATTTTTATCTAGTTTTTTAATAGTTTGTTATTAATAAAACTAAATTAACAAAAAATAAAAAATTTGAAAATAAAAGGGTGAATTACACTCACCTCTCCAGAAGTTTGGAGAAAATACAGTTGGTCCACACTTTTGACATAATTGCATTAATTTTTCTTAAAATTTTTATTTACATAACGGTTAGATCTTTCTTCATTAATAATTTATTAATTGTATGAATAAAAAAATAATATTATCATAACTTTTGTATTAAAACATATATTATCTTTGTTTATTTTAGTATCTACCCACCATTTGGATTAATTTTAGTGACTTTAACTTTACTAGTAAAAAAAAATCAATATTATTATATTTAAAGTATAGAATTAAGAATTGTTTTGAAAAGTTGGATAAAAACTGACTCTTTGATTTTATTTTATTTTTTTTGTTTAAAAAACACAAGCAAAAAGATAAAAAAAAATGATTGATTTTTTTTTTTTTTTGAAAAAAAAACATGTAAAAAGATAAAAAAATGATTTGAGTCAAAAATAAGTTAAAAATTGACTTTTAACTTTTTTTTAATACTTTAAAAAAATAAGAGAAGTGAATGTAATTTATTCAAAATAAAATTAATATAAATTAACACAAAATTGTGTACGTTAATAGGCTTGGGTTGGGACTGCAGTACATGCACGTTTTGATGGGAAAGCGTACCATCCGAGTAAAGATTCTCCCGTTCCCTTCCCTACTTCACTCTCTCTTTGTAATAGTTAAGATTTATTTTAAAAAAATTTAATAATTCAGATCACTGTATTAAAAAAAATTAAAAATTAAAAAATAATTTTTTTAAAATAATCTACACCGTTAAATTTTTTTAAAATAAATTTTTTTTTTTTTTTTACAGAAAAATCCTCCCTACCCTCCCGCAGGTCCAAGACAGCGCCCCTTACAGAGATCACCAAGGTGTCCTAATCCTTGCTCGTACTATCCTAGTGCATTGCTTAATCATTTTTTAGCCTAGTTGTGCATCGACACGTGTCGATGGTGGGTTGCTGACACATGTGCACTATACGTACTCCATTGTCCACAACCAGAAACAACCAATGGTGGTGTCTTTTGACGTGACAAATGGCACTTACTTTCACCACAACACAAGCTCCTCATTAAAATAAAGTATGAAGTTATAAAAATTCAAATATTCTATAGTGCGTTGCCTAGTGTGACAAAACCATATCATTTTGGCGGAGGAATAAATTTTGAGAAAGAGAGGAGAGAGGCGGATGAAAAGGAAAATGGAATCAGAAAAAGAAAAGAGAAAGAAAAAGAAATAAAAAATCATTTTGGGGGAGGGAAGCGGAGAGAAAGGGAAAAAGAAAAAGAAAAAAAAAATCATTTTAAGAAAAATGGAAGAGGGAAGGGAAGACAATGGGAAAAGAAAAGAGAAAAATTACAAGTTCTATATTATTTTATTATTATTATTATTTGATTAAGTTTTATCATAAAACAATATTCTTAAAGAGTGTTACAAGCAATGCATTATAGCGGATTTAAATTGAAAAAGTATATCGGTGGTTTTGTACAAGTTCATGTGATGTTTCACCTTAATTTTTATTGATTAAAATTGTAAAATTTATTATTTTTATTTTATTTTAAAAGAGATAACATGACAAATGTCATGTAATAAAATAATATGAAACATTAATCTAAAACCACTAGAGAGTCTCTCTTGCAAGACATGTATCATATTCTTTCCATAAAATCAATACAAATGCATTAAAACTTACTATTTTAATTAATAAAACATGAACATTTTTTTGAATTGATAAAATGAAATTTTTATTAACTCCAAAATATAAAAATACAACGGGATAATAAAAATAGAAGGAATTTTTTTTTTTTTTTTACTCAAAATATAATTTTGCCTTATTGTAGTGCCTTTGTTGTGACACTCTCTCGGTGTGCCTACCTCATGATTTATCACCAGCAACTGCTCGTGTTGTTTCCACTTTCATACTTGCACCAAATCTTTGATTAAGAAAGCATGCTCACTGGCCACAATATGGTCACAAGCTCCAAATCTTAATCATGTTTTTTTTTTTTTTTGGTCTTCAAATAAAAAAAAAGGTTATTTACACGGAGACCTCTAAATTATTCAAAAATATCATTTTGACCCTTAAATTACAAAAGTGTACAAATGAAACCCTAAACTATTGATAAATATCGTTTTGTCCCCTAAACAAATGAAGTCCTTAAACTATTGGTGTATTTCACTTTGACCCTTTCCATTTGGGGGTCCAATTTGTATGCTTTTATAGTATAGAGAATCCATTTGTACGCTTTTATAATTTACGGATAAAGTGATACTTCTCAACAATTTAGAGGGTCTATTTGTACGCTTTTATATTTTAAGGGGTCAAAGTGATACTTCTTAATAGTTTAAAGGGTTTTCATGTAAATAACCCTAATTGAATAAATTATATTCACATTTATTAAAGTTCAAAAAAAATTGAGCAAATTATCAGAGCTAATGCAAATAATATGAATATACAAAGATAAATATATATTTTAGTGTACAAGAGATGAGATCATTTTTTTTTCATCTATATGACAAATGAAAAGAGTTATAAATTAAAATCTTAAGAAACTCAATGCAATTATGCCAAACTTATAAGACTTATTGTATTTTCTTTAAACTTGAGAAGAAGTTAGTGTAATTTATCCCACAAAAAAAAAAAAAAAAAAAAAAAAACAAGAAAAGAGTAAAAAAAAAAAGGAAGAAAGAAAAGCAGATGATTTGGTTTCTTAAGAATTAGTTAAAAAGTTAACTTGTTGGTTAAAAATAAATTAACAAAAAAGCTAATACTAAAAAAAATAATTCACTTGACACATTTTAAATTTTTTTAAAGCTTTTTAAATGACTTTTTTTTTAATGGTTAAAGCTGATTTTTTAGAGAGAAATTATTAATTCCAAATGACTTAAATTATTATTATTATTTTTTTTTAACAAAAATAAACTTACGTAAACTAATGTATAAGAGGTGTTGGCCCCATCAATTTTATTGTTTAAAGCACTTAGAGATAACGTTATGGCCTCCTTTAACCTATCAAGCATGATTTTACATCTTTTACAGCTTTACATTTAGGCTTTTTCTTAGAAGTCGGCTTTAGCCAAATGAAATGCATGCTTTTCCATACATAACATAACACACGCGCGCACACACATAATGTGATGTTGTACCGTTTAAAAATCTTTTATTTATTTATTTATTTTGGTGATCTTTTATCTTATTCATGAATGAAGATTATTGAAAGGTCATAGACATTGATAGTGAGTTAATATTTGGAGGTTTTGGGATTCTCCATTTTCTCTAGTTTAATGGTCATTATATTTTGTTGTAATTTGTAAGGTTCTAGTGGCCTATAAATTATTTCTCTCATCTACTCATTTCTACACCAACTCTTTTTACACTTGAGAGATTACTAGCCAAAGAAGGGTATTTTTCTTGGTGGAGTTTTGGGTTCACCATCTTGTGTAGAGTTGGCCTGAATCATCACTACAACAAAAAACACTATTGGCGACTAAAATGAGAATTTTCGTCGCTGAAAGTAGTACAATTGGCGACTAAAATGGATTTAGTCGCCAAAATTGGTCACTTTTGCCGACTAAATAATTTTGGTCGCCGAATGCAATGGTTTTAGCGACTAAAAGTCAGTTTAGTCGCCAAATATAGGGGTTTTCGCGACAAAAAAAAATTTAGTAGCCAAAGGTTATGATTTTTGGCGACTAAAACCATTTAGTAGCCAAACGTTAAGGTTTTGGCGACTAAAAACCACTATGGTCGCTGATTGTACCTGTTTTGGCGACTAAAAAGCACTTTGGTCGCTGAAGGTCAAGATTTTTTGCTACTAAAAAAAATTAGTAGCTAAAAGGGGACGTTTTTGGCGACTAAAAATAGATTTAGTCGCCAAAAGGTGAGCTTTTTATGCGGAACATATGTTTTTAGCGACTGAAAATTTTTTAGTAGCCCAAAATCGTAGAATTGGCGACTAAATCTATTATTTAGTCGCCAAAAGTGAGCTAAAATTTTTTTTAGGAAATAATTTATTTTTTACATAAATTATGTTGAATATATATAATTATATTTATATATATAGTGTTGTATTAATACCGGTCAAAGTAATATATAAATAATATAAGTTGCACTTAATTTCACGTGATGGCTCAGTGGCATAGTGGAGGGTACTGTGCTGTGAAGGTTTGGAACATGCAGGTCATAGGTTCGAAACATGGGAGGGGGGGGTCCTCAGGCAGAGAGGGAATTTTTTTTTTTTTTCAAAAATGCTTTTGGCGACTAAAGAGTTTAGTCGCCGAAAGGTATAGGTTTTGGCGACAACAAGTTTAGTCGGCAAATGATTAAATAATAAAAAAAAAAATAGTATTGGCGACTAAACGTTTAGTCGCGAAATGTGTAATTTCCAAAAATGGAATTGCATTTGGCGACTAATTCTTTCGTCGCTGAAGACATTCAATATTGCCGACTAACAGGTTTTTAGTCGCCAAAGGTATCCGGGACCATTTATTGGCGACAACACCGGCGACTAAAAGCTTTTGTCGGGGAAAGTGGAAATTCGACATTTGGCGACTAAAACAGGACTTTTGGCGACTAAAACTTTAGTCGCAAAAAGTGTTTTTTTTTGTAGTGCATACGACAAGTGGTCGGGTTGTTGTATCTTGGAGTGGACAAGTTAGAGTCTAGTAACTGCTTGCATCGATATTGGGGTTCTTTCTACCGCAATGAGCTTGATTTCCTTAAAGAAAATGAGATATCCATGCCTTAACCTAATCCATTTGTATCTCATTTTCTTTACATTATTTATCAATAAAATATAATTCTTCTGGTATTTTCACTAATAATTTTAAGGAGATCAATATGGAACAAGTACTAAAAAAAACTAATAATGAAATTGGAGATCTCATCAAGACTTTCAAGTTCAAGGGAGTTCATTTTAAGAGGTGGAAATGAAAAGTTTTTTTTTATCTCAACCTTTTGAAAGTTGCTTATGTTCTTACCGAGAAGAACCCAAACAAAATCTCAACCAAGGAGATGAATAATGAAGACTACGAGGCACATGAAGCAAAAGTGGCTTCATACAATACAGATGAGTATAAATGTCATTTTTATCTCTTAAATTGCCTTACTGATCAATTTTATGATTACTTTACACTTCCGTAAAGAAAATTTATAAAGCTTTACAGACTAAGTATGATATTGAAGAGACAGGAGCAAAAAAGTATGCAGCTAGTCAATTTTTTTGCTTCCAAATGGTGGATGAAAAATCTATTATGGAGCAAGCACAAGATTTCCAAATGATAGTTGTAGAAGTAAGATTTGAAAGCATCAAGATTGGTGACAACTTGGTAGTTGCAGGACTTGTTGACAAGTTACTGCCATCTTAGAGAGAATTCCAAAAGAATGTGGGTCACAAACAAAAGGAGACTTCCTTAGAGGCATTGATCACTTGCATCCAAGTCGAAGAGGAGGCTAGAGGCCAAGATGCATTGACAACACAAGAGGGCAATGCCAATTCCATCACAAAGGTAAATTTTGATTCAGCAAATAATAACTTACCTAAAGGTTAAAATTCCAAGAATGCTTATTTGGAGTCTTATAAAAAGAATATGAAGAATTATGGTAAACCTCATAATAAATGGATTAATCCAATAAGAACCAAGGTCCACTACCTCCACAAAATTTTACATGCTTTATCTGTGGCAAAAGTGAGCATATTGCTCGAATTTGCAAATTTCGAAAACGTGCACCTGCCCCAAAGACTAATGTTAGCGAGGAGCCATTTGTGGCGATGATTACAGACATTTGCATGGTTAATTATGTGAAAGATTGGTGGGTGGATTCTGGTGCTAATAGACATGTTTGTTATGATATAGCTTGGTTCAAGATGTATACTACATTTGATGATAAGAAAACAATTATGCTTTGTGACTTTAGTCAAACAAAGGTACTTGAGAGTAGTGAGGTTGACCTTAAGTTCACCTTTGGACGCATGCTTACTTTAAAAGATGTGCTTTATACATCGTCCATGAGGAAGAATTTGATGTCAAGTTATTTGTTGAATAAGGCTAACTTTAAGCAAACTATGAAATCTGATCAATGTGATACTAAGAAGGATATTTTTGTGGGTAAGAGTTATGCTTGTGATGGGATGTTCAAACTAAATGCTGAGATTAATAAACCATCTGCCAATTCGGTTTATATGCTGTCTTCTATTAATTTTTGGCATGCTCGCTTATGTCATATTAACAGTAAATATGTGGGAATCATGAGTAGTTTAGGATTACTTTCTAAATTGACAAAAAAATTTGAGAAATGCAAAGTTTGCAATAATGCAAAAATTTCCAAGAGGCCTCATAAAAGTGTTAAAAAAAATACCGAATTGCTAGAATTATTTCATACTGATTTGTATGAGTTTGAAGGAATTTTAACTTGTGGTGGTAACCGATATTTTATCACTTTTATTGATGATTTTTCAAAATATACAAACGTATATTTATTAAAAAATAAAAGTGATGCTTTTGAGAAATTTAAAGAATTCCTTCTTGAAGTAAAAAATCAATTCGGTAAAAAGATTAAGAGAATCAGAAGTGATAGAGGCTGGGAGTATGAATCTCTTAGATTTAATTATTTTATTCAGTCATTGAGAATTATTCATGAGACTACTCCACCATATTCACCTTCATCTAACAACGTAGTTGAAAGAAAGAATATAACGTTAATTGACTTGACGAATACTATACTTATTGATTTAGGTGCTCCCTCAAATCTTTGGGGTGAGGCTATTTTGATAGCTTGCCATGTGATAAATAGAGTGTCACACAAAAAGACTAACATTGTACCTTATAAGTTGTGGAGGGGGTATAAACCAAATCTAGGTTATTTGCGGGTTTGGGGTTGTTTTGCTTTTGTGAGACTTGCAAATCCTAAACGACCTAAACTGGGTGAACGAGTTACTATTTGTGCTTTTCTTGAGTATGCGTTGCATAGTACAACTTATAGATTTTTTGATATGGAAAATAATATTATTTTTGAATCAGGTGATGTTATTTTTTATGAAAATAAATTTTCTTTCAACTCTAGAAATAGTGGGGGTCAAATATTTTCTAAAAATATTTTATCCATGCCTAACTCTTCTACTCCGCCTCAAGTTTTTCAAGAACAAGAAAATTCTCAAATCCAACCAAGGAGGAGTAAACAAGCTAGAGTTGAAAAAGATTTTGGCCTTGCTATTATCTTTACAATGTGGAAGAAATTCCTCTTACAGTACAAAAAGCTTTATCATCACCTGATGCTATTATCTGGAGAGGCTGTAAATGATGAGATAGATTCACTACTTTCAAATGAAATATGGAAGCTAGTAAATTTACCTCTGGGTTGTAAAATTATTGGGTGCAAATGGGTCCCCCATAAAAAACTTAAACTAGATAGAACTATAGATAAATGTAAAGCGAGGCTTGTCGCTAAAGATTTTAAGCAATAAGTTGATCTTGATTTATTTGATACTTTTTTTTCCGGTTATTAGGGTTACATCCATTAGACTGTTGATAGCAGTGGCTGCAATTCATGATTTAAAAATTCATCAAATGTATGTGAAAATAACATTTTTAAATGGAGATCTAGATGGGAGATTTACATGAACCAACCCGAGAGCTTTGTGGAGCCTGGCCAAGAAAGTAAGGTGTGTGAGTTAACTAAATCCCTTTATGGTTTTAAACAATATCCTAAATAGTGACATGAGGAATTTGATTTCTTCATGCTTGAGAATGGTTATAAGACTAATTGTGTGAGTGAATTTCCGATCACACTGCCCTTCTTAGTAAATTAGCTGTAGAACACAGGCAGAATAGATGGCACCCTGCTGTTCTGCACAGAAAGAGAAGGCTCCGGCGGTGGTTCTTCCACCCGGGGGTACTCCGACGATCAAGTCAGTATATCTCTCAAAGATAATCAAGTATTCAACTCACAAGCTTGAGTGTATAAAAACATACCTTAGACCCATGGGGGTGCCTCTCTTTTATAGCCAATACAATCCTAGTCCCAATAGGAGCCTAACTCCAATGGACTCAGGATTACTGCTAATCTAGAACTCCCAGTGGGATTAGGATAAAACCCTCTAAGAGTTTTATCTTTACCCAAACTGAAGTCTTCCCTCAATCTAGGACTCTTGTCCCTTATCCGCTTATCTCGGATTCCAATATCTTCGGAGATAACCTCGGCAACTCCGATATTACCTCGGCGTAACTACCACGACACGCGGCACCTCGGCTGACACGTCGGCGTTACCTTGGCACGTGTTGGTACTCAGAAAATATATCCCCACAACTGCCCCCTAGGTTATATTACCTCGGCATTCTGAGGTGATGGAACCTATATTGAACCTTTTTCTCGTACGTCGGCTTAAGAACTTTCTAGCCGAGGTCGTTCCTTTTAGGCCGACATGTCTTCTTTTAAGAACAAGAATTCAAATGAACTCTTCCACGCGCATGAGCTGTCATGCATCTCTTCTGAACTGTTTTACTTGCGCGTTTTACCCTTATTGGCCCGTGCCTGTGACGCGCCTGTAAACCGTCTTTCCTCTGTCTGCGCTGTCTGACGTCTGCGTTACTCCAGGCGCAATAAATGCTTCTGTTTGCCGCCGTATCAAGTTTTTGACAAAACTTTTCCATCTTTCTTTTTTTCTTCACTTTTGCATATCAATTTTCTCTTGCTTTCTCTCTCTCTAAACTTGTTCCTTTGAATCCTCCATTGTTCAAGCTCCAGGCTCTGCAACTGTTCTCTTTCTCCCACTCCAGTGAAAGCTTTTGAGATTCTTTCTTGTCGGCGACACTCATTCCGGCTTCAATTTTTCTGGTAAGCCACTTTTCTTTGTGTTTTCAACTCTGTTGTTTACCCTTTATTACTTGCTGCCTTTACTGCTTCGTTGAAACTTCCAACCTGCGAATCATGCATTTAAATGCATTTTACTCATGATTTTGCCCTTGCCCATGTCTTGAACATTTGCACTTTTTCACCATTTTGCCCCTGTTCTTGAGCCTCTATTTCTTGTTTTCTTTATACTTTTGAGAGCCCCACCTTTGTTCTTGATTCTGAAACTTCATCTTGTGTCTTGTTTTTCTGTGTTTTTCCCATATTCGAGCCTCCAATCTTTGCTTTTATAGATTTAGGTTTGGGATTTGCATATAGAACCTACCAATTCTTTAGGAAAGAACTGAAACAATCCTTACCAATATATACCTAGGTTTAAGCCGAGGTCCCAGTAACCCTTTAAGAGCACCTTCTTTCTGTAGTCAAGTACCTTTACACCAAAATCATGGGTATGTGGAGACATAGGGTAAACACCCCAACAAAACTTGAATTTTTTAGGCAAGAGTTCTCTATTCCTGATGATGTTCACCTTAGGCTAGCTGGGGATGATGATTCCATCATGCCTACAGACAATACGATGCCTTTCCCTATTGTAGCTTTTGTTGAATGTGGACTCCGGCTTCCACTTGATCCCCTTTTCCGTGAAGTTCTCCACTACTACACGTTGAACCCTATGCAACTTACCATCAACTCCTATCGAGTGATTAATGGTATCATAGCCTTAGCTAGGCAAGAGAACGTTAGAATTACTCTTGCTGACATACAATACTGTTACACCATGTGTGCCCTTAACCTGAAGGAAAAAGGCTACATCTATTACCTCAAGCCGAGGTCTACTGAATTCAAAATCGTAGCCGACCTCCCAGACTCCAACAAGGGGGCTGGAGATGACTACGTTATTGCTTCTGGAAATTGGGAGTTTGGCCCAGACAAAGATGTTCATCTTTACCCTCTTCCCCGAACAGTAAAAGAGGGCAAGGTTAAGAGCCCAGTATCAATCACTTAGTTGTTTCTTTTTAAGTCCTCAAAATGTTGCCTGTTTCTAACGTCTTGCTCTCTTTGCAGATGTTCGTAAGCCACCAAAGAATTTTCGCCAATCTTACGTTCCCAGTAAGGATCTGAAAAAGCTCCTGGACTTGCCAGTTCATAAACGACAAGCCCCTCTTCTACTCAAATTCATCCCGACATACAAATCAGTTTTGCCCGACATCCCGAAAACAAAGAAGAAGAGCTTATCTCCTCCCTCTGCTACCACTCTACAGACCGCATCAACATCTCAGGCTGACCAAGGGTCAACCTCTGATCCAGCCGATCAACCATCAACTTCAGCCCCATACTTAATCCCAATACCAGAAAGGAAACATCGGCGACGACTCGTCAAAACTGCCGAAATGGTTCGCCCAAAGCCTGTCGCCCAAGATCTCCTAGCCGACCTCCCAACCGACGTCGATGCGATTCCGACCCAATCTATGCCCCCACCAAAGCCAAAGAGAACCAAGAAGGCCCAGCCAAAGGCCAAAGCCACTGTGGCTGAGACTGAAGATACCCTGCCTATTGCACAATTGGCAGAGAGTAAGAGGACTGCTTCTACTTCTGCCAAAAGGTTTGCTGAGGCCCAACCTTCTGAGTCCACAAAATCGAAGAAGCCGAGGTCGTCTTCAGCAACCACATCGGAATCCAACAAACCAGATGTTCCCTGCGCCCCGCAAATTACTTTGGAAGACATGCCGATAATGACTAGTGAGAGTGCCGACGACATAAATGTCGGCGTGGCCCTCAGCACTGCACTGCTTCTTCCTGGTGATTTGGAGCGAAATGCTGGATACAGTGAATATGAGAACTACGCGCTAATGCTCCAACACTCAGTTCAAGTAAGTGTTCCGGCTTGGTACTTGTTCTTTCTTTCTGTTTCATACTTAGAATATTTTCTAACATTTCTATTTTCTTTCAGGCCATCCAGCACGCCCACTCCTTTTCAATGCAGTCATTCAAAAATTGAGAAAAGTTGACTGAGATGAAGATGGAGTTTGCTTCCCTTCAGAAGGCCAACAAAAGCCTTCAACAAAAAATGAAGAAGCTAGAAGATCAAGCTGAGGCTGCTACTAAGGCCCAATAGATAGCTGAGGAAAATGCTGAATCAGCTGAAGCTATAAGGAAGGTTGCTGAGGCTGAGAAGAGGGAAGTCGAGGAGAAAAAGACCCAGGCTGAAAAGGAGCTTCAGGAGGCCTTGGTAACTAAAGAAGCTGAAATAAAAGAGGCTGATGAGAAGGCTTATGCCCAGGGCATGGCCGACGTGACTGAGGACTACAAGCTTCAAGTCAGGCAGGCATGCAACAGGGGTTTCTCCCTTGGTTGGATGTCCCTTGCCAAAAAGCTTAATGTCCCAGATGACTCGCCCCTGCGCAAGGCTGACGCTATTCCTCTGCCATTCCCTCCTCCTCCTCCTCCAAGGCAAGCTGAAGAAGAGCCTGAGTCCGAATCCGAAGATGAGGACAAGAATGATGATGAGCCTTTAGTAAGGAGGCCGAAAGATGCTAATGAGACCAAGTCTCCTCCTCAGGGTGATCAAGTCCTGGACTTAACCCAAGATGAGGAGATTGAGGAGGTGCCCAAGGAAGTTGATCCAGGGCAGTTATCATCCGACCTTCTTCTAGCTTAAAGAAGTCTTGATAAAACACTAGCGGAGATCGATGCCGAGGTTACGGCAGAGAAGGCTGCCGAGGTGGTTTTGCAAGAATCTGCCGAGGTAGTTCTACAACAATCGGCCGATGTCCAGGCCCAGATTGCTCCTGAAACTGAAGAATCATAACTTTGATGTTCCCTCTTTTCTTCTTTTTTGTACCTTTTTGGTTTTCTGGACAATGTATGTTTCCTTTCGTGGCCGGTGTGCCTTTCTTTGTTATTTCGAAACAATTTACTTTTAGTTAGGCTGCAGTGCCTTCTTTGTACAAAATTGCAACTGTTTTTCTCTGAATGTTTTAGTCTTTAATTTCTCTTGATTGCTTCTGTATGGTTCTATACTTAGAATATTTGGCATACCTTTCATACTTTGCCTCCTTTGTGCAATCTTGTCGGGGTTACATACCTCGGGTATAGTAACTACAAGTTTTACTTCGGCAAGATTCTGACCTGCAAGCTTTTCATGAATTTTAATCAAGTGTAAAACATATACTATTTAATGTTAACTTTGCAAATTTTTCTCAACTTGCAACAAATGTTTAACAGTAAACTCAGTCTAACCTACTTGTAAATTGCTACAAATTTCAACAAGGACTTAACATATACAGTAAACTTTTCTCAAGTTATAACAAGTGTTAAACAGTGATCTACTTGTAAATTGCTACAAATTTCAACAAGGGTTTAAACAATATACTTAGCTTTTACCTCAACCTGTAAATTGCTGCAAATTTCAACAGATGATCATATGTCGGCTTAATTTCAGCTTGTAAATTGCTACAAATTTCAATAAGTGTTAAGCAATGATCTTTGGTTTAACCACCCTGTAGATTGCTATAGGTCTGTAAGCAATAACATCGGCTTCGCCTCAACTTGTAAATTGCTACAAATTTCAACAAGCGAAGAGAAACAGTAATCTCGGTTTAACTTCAACTTGTAAATTGCTACAAATTTCAACACGTGAAGTTAAGGAACCATCTCTGCTTAACTTCAACTTGTAAATTGCTACAAATTTCAACAAGTGAAGCTAAGGAACCATCTCAGCTTAACTTCAACTTGTAAATTGCTACAAATTTCAACAAGTGAAGCTAAGGAACCATCTCAGCTTATCTTCAACTTGTAAATTGCTACAAATTTCAACAAGTGAAGATAAGGAACCATCTCAGCTTATCTTCAACTTGTAAATTGCTACAAATTTCAACAAGTGAAGATAAGGAACCATCTCGGCTTATCTTCAACTTGTAAATTGCTACAAATTTCAACAAGTGAAGATAAGGAACCATCTTAGCTTACCTTCAACTTGTAAATTGCTACAAATTTCAACAAGTGGAGATAAGGAACCATCTCAGCTTAACTTCAACTTGTAAATTGCTACAAATTTCAACAAGTGTTAAGTGTCTTTATTTTCTCTCTGCCCCCAATGTGAACCTGAGTTCCACTTGGGTTCTCATTTATTCATGTCTCTCAGAAACAACATTATGTAACTTTATTAATCATATGTGTTTGAAGGATTCTGAAAAGATTTTATTGATGACATCGGCCAAAAATAAAGCACATCTTAATGATAAAAAAATTTCAAATTACAAGTGTTCCAAGGTCTTGGCAATGCTTTGCCCTCACTGTCTTCAAGCCGATAAGCTCCATTGCTTAATACTGAAGTAATTCCGTAGGGTCCTTCCCAGTTTGGGCCAAGCTTGCCCTCTCTGGGATCCTTCTTGTTGCCGACGACTTTTCTCAGGACTAAGTCGCCGATCTGAAAATCCCTTGGATTGACTTTCTTGTTGTAAGTTCTGGCAAGCTGTTGCTGGTATACTGCGAGTTGAATTGCAGCTTTCTCTCTTCGTTCTTCCAAAAGATCCAGATCTCGGGCTAAGAGTATATCATTAGTCCCATTCTCAACTCCCTGGGTTCGTATTCCTGGGATGCCGACTTCTAGTGGAATGACTGCTTCTGTGCCATAAGCCATGGCAAAAGGGGATTCCCCTGTTGATCTTCTCGGGGTAGTCCGATATGCCCAAAGTACGTTGGGCAACTCGTCTACCCATTTTCCTTTTGCTGCCTGCAGTCTCTTCTTTATTCCATCCAAAATTACTTTGTTGGATGCTTCTGCTTGCCCATTGCTTTGGGGAAAGCTTGGTGTTGAAAAGTAATTCTTGATCTTGAATTTTGCACAGAAGTTCTTGATGAGTTTGTTGTCGAACTGCGTTCCGTTGTCGGCAACGATTGCTCTTGGAATCCCAAATCTGGTGATGATGTTTTTCCAAATAAAATTCTTGACATCCACATCTCGGATTTTGGCAAGAGGTTCTGCCTCTATCCACTTTGTGAAATAATCTGTTGCTACTAGCAAGTACTTTCTCTGCCCAGTTGCCTGGGGAAGTTGCCCAACAAGATCCATGCCCCACTGGGCAAACGGCCAGGGGCTGGATACTGGGTTCAGGTCGGCAGCTGGCTGATGAATCAAAGGTCCAAACCTTTGGCATTGTTCGCACTTCTTCACGTATGCTTCTGCATCTTTTTGCATGTAGGGCCACCAATACCCCTGGGTAATGGCCCTATGAGCTAATGATCTGCCCCCAGCATGGCTTTCACAAATTCCTTCATGAATTTCATACAAGAAATCCTCAACCTGCAAAGGATGTACGCACCTTAAAAGGGGTCCAGTGAAGGACCTTCTGTAGAGATGTCCGTTTGCTGTTAGGATGAATCTTGCCGACTTCAATCTGAATTTGTGTGCCTCCTTGCGGTCTTCTGGCAGCTTTCCTTCTTTCAGGAATGCAACAATTGCATCCATCCAGCTTGGCCCCATGTCCACACACATTGCTTCCTGTTTTGCGTTCTGTGGTTCTATGCTTGGGCCCGACATATATTCGATCATGATAGTTCTTGTCTTTCCAGTCTGTATTGAACTTGCCAGGTTGGCCAACGCGTCGGCGTGGCTGTTATCATCTCGACTTACTTGGAGAAGTCGTCAGTTCTGAAATAAGGCTGCCAATCTGATGACCTCTTTTGCATATGCCGACATCCTCTCATCTCTGGCTACAAATTCCCCTGTTGACTGGTTAACAATAAGCTGAGAATCACAAAAAACTATTACCTCATCTGCTTCTGCTACTGCTGCCAGTTTTAGTCCTGCAATTAATGCCTCGTATTCTCCTTCATTGTTTGAGGCCTTGAACCCCAAACGGATGGACTGTTCTATTATTTCTCCGTCTGGAGATATGAGCAGTACTCTTGCCCCCGCCCCTTGCCGGTTTGAACTTCCATCGACAAACAGTCTGAAGGAGTCTCCAATGTAAATGCTGCAGGGTCTGAGCTTTTCCTCCCTTTGTTCTTTTGTCTTTGGATGGGTTTTTCCTTGCTTGCTTGGACATCGTTCATCATGGCTCAACGGAGCCCGATGTTCGATTAATTCTGGCGTGAACTCGGCCACGAAGTCGGCCAAAACTTGGCCCTTGATTGCTGTTCTCGGCCTGAACTCCAGGTCATACTGGCTCAGAGCCACTGCCCATCTTACAATTCTTCCTGTTAAGTCTCCTTGTTGTAATAGGGACTTCAGTGGGTGTTCTGTTAGTACCACAATCTTGTGTGCCTGAAAGTAATGGTTCAACTTTTTTGAGGTCATCACCAAGGCTAGCATTAATTTCTCGAGTGGTAGATACCTTGTTTCTGCGTTGGCCAAGGTTTTACTTACATAGTAAACAGCCTTTTGCTCCCCTTTTTCTTCTCGGATTAACACCGCACTTACTGCGTGTTCTGAAACAGCTAAGTACAAGAATAACTCTTCCCCAGGTTCAGGTGTTGAGAGGACTGGAGCTGTAGTCAGATACTTTTTGAGGTCAGCCAACGCGGCCTCACATTCCTCTGTCCAAAGAAAATCCGTGGCTTTCTTCACTAGGTTGAAGAAAGGTTTACATTTGTCTGAGCTTCGGTTTATGAATCTGTTTAG
Source organism: Camellia granthamiana (assembly GCA_036172215.1). Classification (NCBI taxonomy): domain Eukaryota; kingdom Viridiplantae; phylum Streptophyta; class Magnoliopsida; order Ericales; family Theaceae; genus Camellia; species Camellia granthamiana. Next base: position 153,572,213 of record CM069906.1, read on the forward strand.
GGCTGCGGCCCTTCCGGTAAGTTTCTATACCTGTTTTGCCGATGTCGGGCTCTGTAAATCTAGGATGGCCTTGATCTGATCTAGGCTGGCCCCAATGCCCCTTTTTGTCACCAAGTACCCCAAGAATTTACCAGATCCGACTCCAAACGCGCACTTTGATGCGTTGAGTCGGAGCCGATATGTTTTGAGTATCTCAAATACCTCTTTTAGGTCGGTAAGATGCCCTTAGGATCCTTGGTCTTTACGACCATATCATCGATGTAGACTTCTACAGTTTGGCCGATCAAGTGCTTGAACATTTTGGTTACCAGCCTTTGGTAGGTTGCTCCTGTGTTTTTCAGCCCAAAAGGCATCACCCTGTAACAGTACAGGCCTTTTGGGGTGATGAACGCTGTCTTCTCTTCGTCTGGGGGGTACATGGCTATCTGGTGGTACCCCCTATAAGCATCCAGGAAGCTCATCCTTCCATGTCCAGACGTGGCATCCACCAACTAGTCAATTTTGGGCAGAGGGAAGCTGTCTTTGGGACAGGCTTTGTTCAGGCTTGTAAAATCTACGCATACCCTCTATTTGCCCTTTTTTCTTCTTTACTACCACAGTGTTTGATAGCCATGTCGGATAATTGACTTCTCTGATGGCCCTGGCCTCTAGAAGTCTGTCTACTTCCTCCTCCACTGCTTCGACGTGTATCAACGTCAGTCTTCTGGCTCGTTGTATTACAGGTTTGCCCGACCTGTCAACGTTCAGTCTGTGGTATGTGACCTCGGGGTCAATGTCAGGCATTTCATAAGGTGTCCAGGCGAACACCTCTATGTTTGTTCTCAAAAAGGCTTCCAGCTCCTTTTCTTCTTCTTCGGCTAAGCCTGAGCCGAGAAGAAAGAAGCGCTCTTCATCGCCCTCCTGGACAAGGATTTTCTTTAGTGTTTCCTCACTCTTCTCGGTTGGCTCCTTGCCGACATCATCTAGGACCTCCATGTCCTCATCTTCAATCTCTGCCTTCCTTGGTTCCTGTATGTTGCAGGTTGTTTTCATTGCTGCCATGGAGCAATTTTTTGCCTGCAGCTGGTCTCCTCTGACTTCTTCAATTCCATGTTCTGTTGGGAACCGCAATAGTTGATGCAACGTTGAGGGAACTGCCCCCATTGCATGCAACCATGGCCTTCCCAAGATGATGTTGTATGGTGAAGGTGTGTCGATCATGATGAACTCTGTCCTGATCTTCTTAGTACCGGCTTGTACTTCCAGGTTTGTAGCTCCCAATGGCCATTTCGGCGTTCCATTGAAGCCGACCATCGGGCCGTTCGATTGCTCCATGTCGTCTGGGTGAAGGCCCAGCTCCTTGTAATATCTAACATACATGATGTCACAAGAGCTTCCTTGATCTATCAGGATGCGTTTCACTTGGCACTCCCCGACCTGGAGGGATATTACCAAAGCATCGTTATGTGGGTGCTGGACCATTTCTAGGTCGGCTTCGGTGAAGGTTATCATCGGGCCTGGGTACTCTTCAGGCCGAGGTCTTTTCTGTCCGACCTGGTTCACGTGCTGCAGGTGTTTTACTCTTTGGGTTTCCCCCCGTATGTCGTTTTTGTTCACCTTGGAGTGAATTACGTTGACCACCCTAGGTCCCCCTCCCTGTGGTTGCTGTGCTGGGGGAGGCGGGGCTGCTGGTACTTGAGGCAACCTTGCCTGCTCCTCTCTGGTCCTTGCTTCGTCGATAAGATCCCTCAGGTGACCTTGTCTTACTAAGTCCTCTAAGTATGCTTTTAGGGCTCTGCAGCCCTGAGTTGGGTGCCCTTTTTCATTGTGGTAAGCACAACGCCTACCAACGTTCCTGCCCATGTATTCCCCTGGGGTCTTTGCTGGTGCTCTGAAATAGGGTTGATTTCGGATTTGATCTAGGACTTTGTGGACCGGGATTCGGAACACGGTCGTCACTGCCTGTTTGCCTCTCAATTCTGTCTCTGCTTTGCTGAATCCGTTGTTACTTCAGCCTCGCTTCGGCGAGCCGTTCCCTTTTTCCTGTTTTACCTCCTTATTCCCCGATGTATCCTCCTCGGCTCTGGCGTACTTCTCGATTCTTGCCATGAGCTCCTCCATGCTTTTTGGTAATGTCTTCGCCAAAGATTTCCGCAGTGAACAATCATCTTTCAGGCCGTTCTTGAAGGACACGACCGCGACTTCTTGGTTGCATTCGGGTATTCGATTGAACACCTCGGGGTATCTTTTTGCATAGGCCCTAAGGCCTTCATCCTTGCTGATCTTTAGAGCCATTAATGCGTCCACCCTTAATGGCTGCAGCTTGTTTGTCACGAACCTGGCCACAAACATCTCGGCCAGGCCTTCCCAAGACTTCACGCTTCCTTTTGGCAATTTGTGGAACCAATCTGATGCAATCTCCCAAAAAGACGAGGGGAACACTTTGCAGAGCAACGGCTCGTTTCCACTGTATAAAGCCATTGAGTTCAGAAATAGTCCGACGTGGAAGTTAGGGTCTGACTTACCATCGTGTATTTGAAACCTCGGCATGCTGAATCTCTTTGGTGCCTCAAATTTGTCCAGCTCTACTGAGAATGGTGTCCTCGGTTTGACGGGTGAAGTAACCTCGGCTTCGGCATTCTGTTCTTTCCTCTTGAGGTACTTTCTCAAGTCTTCTTTACTCCTTCCCGAAGCTCGGCTATCTTTCGACTTTAGTCTCTTCGGTACGCTACTTTTGGCCTCGAGGTGGGCCCGTTTTGATTTTTCTCCATGGGTTGTGTCAAAGCAGAGCGCCTGTCCTTGGATGTGCCGATGTTCTCTGGGCTCTGGGTCCTTCGTGTGATACGTTCTTTGGGACTTCTCTTCTCTCGGCTCCTCTCGTGCGATTTCCCTGGAAGGTGGGTGAGAGTGCCTTCCGTTCCTGGTGTGCCGAGGTGCTAAAGGGATCTGTCCCCCCTTCTGGGTGTTGGCTGCTGGGACTGGTGTGTCATGCAGTGGGAAGGGTGGCTGCATGACATTGTTTTGCATCATGAAGTTGACGACCGACTGTAGGTCTGCCAACTTGTTTGCCAGTTCTTTCACTTCCTCATCCCTCCGTAGGCACCTATCCCTCCATACCTGGAGGTTATCTTCGTTGTAGTATCTGTCCTGGTCTGGCTTCTTTGAAGTGTCGCCCTCCTGGTCGACGCTTTTTCCTCCGAGCCCCTGGTCGCGGGCTTCTTTGTTGTGGTTGTCTCCTTCAATGTCAAGGTCGATAGGCTTGCCACTCCCAGCGGGAGGGTCGTCCCCAACCTTTTCTTTCTGTGTGTTACTGGCCATCTATTTGTCTTTCGTTCCCACAGACGGCGCCAAATTGTGTGAGTGAATTTCCGATCACACTGCCCTTCTTAGTAAATCAGCTGTAGAACATAGGCAGAATAGATGGCACCCTGCTGTCCTGCACAGAAAGAGAAGGCTCCAGCGATGGTTCTTCCACCCGGGGGTACCTTTGGGTTGTAAAATTATTGGGTGCAAATGGGTCCCCCATAAAAAACTTAAACTAGATAGAACTATAGATAAATATAAAGCGAGGCTTGTCGCTAAAGATTTTAAGCAATAAGTTGATCTTGATTTATTTGATACTTTTTTTTCGGTTATTAGGGTTACATCCATTAGACTGTTGATAGCAGTGGCTGCAATTCATGATTTAAAAATTCATCAAATGTATGTGAAAATAACATTTTTAAATGGAGATCTAGATGGGAGATTTACATGAACCAACCTGAGAGCTTTGTGGAGCCTGGCCAAGAAAGTAAGGTGTGTGAGTTAACTAAATCCCTTTATGGTTTTAAACAATATCCTAAATAGTGACATGAGGAATTTGATTTCTTCATGCTTAAGAATGGTTATAAGACTAATGAATGTGATAAGTGCATATATTATAAAACTTGTGAGAATGCACATGTGATTATTAGCGTATATATGGATGATCTACTTATCTTTGACTCTAATTTGCATATTATAAATGAGACTAAAAATATGCTTAATAGCCACTTGAATGTGAAAGATCTTGGTGAAGCCAATTTTATTTTGGGAATTAAAATTACTAAGACTAATGATGGCATTTTTCTTGATCAGTCGCACTATATTGAGAAAATTTTAAAGAAATATAATTTTCTAGACTTTAAATATGTTGCTACTCCTTTTGATGCAAGCATACATTTATCTGTTGTAATAAATGAAAAAAAAGTGATCAATCAAAAGGAATATGCTAGCATGATTGGTAGTTTGAGATATGCTACTGACTGTACTAGACCTGACATTGTATATGCTGTTAGAGTACTTAACAGTTTATTAGCAAGCCAAGTTGAGATCATTGGCTAGCTATGGGAAGAATTATGAGATATTTATCTGATACCAAAAATTATGATTTGTTTTATAACAAGTATCCTGCGGTACTTGAAGGATATAGTGATATCGATTGGAACACTTTGTTAGGAGATTCTTTCTCTACCACAGGTTTTATTTTTACCTTGGGTGGTGGTGCTATATGTTGGAAGTCTAAAAAACAGACTATAATTGCTAATTCTACAATGGAAGCTGAGCTTGTAGCATTAGTTTCAGTATATGAGGAAGCGAATTGGTTGAGAGATTTGTTACATGAAATCTCTTTTTGGGAAAAACCAATTCCACCTGTATTAATTTGTTGTGATAACACTACTGTTATTGGTAGAGTGAACAACCATTTTTATAATGGTAAACCCAGACTTATTAGAAGGAAACATAGTAATGTGAGATCCTATTTGAGTAATGACATCATAACTGTGAATTATGTAAAATCTTGTGATAATATTGCAGATCCGTTAACCAAAGCCTTGGCAAGAGATAGGGTCTGGAATACATCGAGGGGGATGAGTTTGAAACCTATAAAATCATAAACTATGTTTAATGGGAAGAACGAATCATATGGTGGTTGTAAAAAATGCACTCCTTAATATATTGTTGCTCATCCCTATGATGTAAGTGCATTTGTTCTGTAATATTGGAGGGTTGAGTCTTTATACTCTTAATGAAATTCTGTAACTCTTGTTGAGTGGGGTGTATAAATTACAAGAACATCCTTGATAGATTTCATCTATGTGAGCATGAAAGTGGGGTCGTTTTCTATGAGAACAAAGCTTATTCTCAAATATGTTCATGAAACTGGGATTAGCACAAGGTCGTAATGCGCTGGCTATTGAAAGCTCATGTCAACACCTAGATCATTATTGAAAAGTCTAAAATCCCTGAGAAATTGATTTGTGATTATGTATCAATTTTAACCAGTAAATAGCAATCCCAATCAAATAATCAAAGACAAATTGACACAATGATTTTATGTAGAAAAATCACAATTGGAGCACCTCGAATTGTGATAAAAAAACCATGGGCCAAAACCACAAAACAATCCACTAAGAAGATATAAAGGAATTACACAAGTGTACTGTCAATTACTCAGCGAATCCATGCCCGAATCGAATCGACCCCTATGTACCTCTTTCAACCCCATTTTTACCTTAGAATTGTCTTGCCCAATGTTGAATCCACAACGCCGATGTCAAATCCACGACGATGAGCCACTCCGGAATCCACCAAAGCTTCAGGCTCAAATTCCACGGAATCCACCGAAGAACAAATCTCTCTTTTGTGAATAAAACAAAATAAACAAACCCTTTGATATAATCAACCCAATTCATGATATTATGGGGGTGTTGGGGAACTTGGTTTTTGGGTTTTTTTTTTTTTTTTTTTTTTTTTTCACTACAAGACAAATGTTTTACAAAACCAAAAAAAAAAATCCAAACAAAATATCACATCAAACCCCATAATTATTTCACTTTTTCTCTCACAAACATCACATCCAACCACAAAAAAACTCAACTATTTTCCCAAATACAAAAATTTTTTTCTCTAATAATAACCTACAACTAAAAAAACCTACAAAAAAATCCACTTCCCAAACACCCACAAACTCTCACAGATATCAAAGGAAACAAGCAAAGAAGCTCCAGATGAAAACCTTAATACCCAAAAAGAAAATCTGGAAACCGTACCCTAGAAATTGAATTAATCGCAGATTTATAGAAAACAGAATCGCGATCTCTGCTCGAGCACAGGAATGGCCGCTGGAGCGGACTGACTAAAACACGTGTTTCAAAGCAAGGGTCTACGCTCGAGCGTAGGAAAGGCTGCTTGAGCGGAAAAATACAACTCCTAGTACTTTTGCAGGTGACTGAAACTTCTGAAAGGATTGTATCTCCGCTTGAGCGCACAATCGGCCGTTCGAGCGGACAAACAACTTCGACATAGTTAGCGAAGTAGCAAAAGTGATAGGATTAAGATCACAAACTCCTTTGTATAGGCACAATTTGGGTTGGATTCGCATCTAAATACTCATAACCTCACTGAAATAAAAGATCGAATAAAATTACAATTGAAAGGAGTTTTGTCAAACAGGATTGCCAATAACAAAAACCTAACAATTATGTGTGAGCAGTATTACTTTATTTACCCTAAGTAGTCATAGTTCAAGTTGAGACCATTACTGATTCTGGGGTAGAGATTGTTGTTTCACTAATGAAGGTTCAATACAGAGCACACCTTCATGATGCATACTAGTCTATCTTTGTTTGGTAATCTCTCATGTCCTTGTTAATATTAAAATGAGTGGGGGATTGTCGGACTACTTTAATTTCTTTTATTTATTTATTTATTTATTTTTGATAACCTTTTGTCTTGTCCATGAATGACAATTATTGGAAGGTCATGGACATTGGTGGTGAGTTAGTATTTGGAGGTTTTGGGATTCCCCCTTTTCTCTAGTTTAATAGTTATTATTTTTTGGTATAATTTGTAACGTCCTAGCGGCCTATAAATTCTTATTTCATCTACTTATTTCTACACCAACTCTTTTTACACTTGAGAGATTACTAGGCGAAGAAGGGTGTTTTTCTTGGTGGAGCTTTGGGTTCACCATGTTGTATAGAGTTGGCCTGAACTATACGACAAGTAATCGAGCTGTTGTATCCTAGAGAGGACAAGTCAGAGTTTAGTGACTGCTGCATCGATATTTGGGTTCTTCCTACAACAATGAGTTTGATCTCCTTAAAGAAAACGAGATATCCGTATCTCAACCCAATCTATTTATATCTCTTTTTTTTTTGTATTATTTATTAATAAAATATAATTCTTCTAATATTTTCACCAACATGTAAAAACTTGACTCTCTCTATTGCATAATATAGTCATAATTTATAATAATAATTAGCTTGCTTTGTGGAAAAGATTCAACCCATTATAGCCTTCTTTTGTTAAATAGCTTTTCTTCTTTATTGATTTGATTTTACGTGATCTCTTTTTGGTCAAAAAGTTGGCCTAAAGGAGAGTAATATTAAATTTCCATAGAGTAGATTTAATTTAACATTCAAAACCACATATAATGCTTGATTTGTGTGTAATGTCCAATATAACTCTTTTGAGGAAAAGTGGACCCAAAAAAAAAAAAAAAAAAAAAAAAAAAAAAAAAAAAAAAAGAAAAAAAAAACAAGAAGAAAGGCTATTGGGCTGTAAATCAATTCTTTGAACTTTTTTTAAATCAAATAGTCCATGGTCAAAATTATTTAGTTCAGAGTGTCGTGATTTGACGAAAATACTCTTCCTTATATATGTGATCACAATCCAATCAATATGCATACTCAAATTGTGCAATTACCCTACCAGAATTTCCAATTAATTTAATAATTGAGCGGAATGGTATATTAAATTTGTTGTAATCGAGATATTTAAATTTCAGAAGTAATCTACTTATGTAATACTCTTGGCACAACATATAGCCCTTACTGTTCCTAAGATAGTATCAAGTTCTTCGTTATCTCTCATTTAAAATTAGAAGCCAAATACTTCTTAGTTTCAAATATGCCCAACATGTTTATTCCTATGATAAGCATGTCATCAACATATAAATACACAATCACACCATAATCTTTGGTTAACTTTATATGTATTTTTTTTTTTTGGTACAACGGAAATAAAACTTTATATGTATTTATCAGCACCATTGCGAAGAAAACCACCGAAAAAGATTACACAAATCAAATTTATGATGCCATTGTTTGGGAGCTTACTTTAAACCAAACAAAATTTATTCAATTTACACATCTTATTTTCATTTCTATATATTGCAAACTTTTTTGGTTAATCCACAAAAACGTTGTTTCGATGACTATTTGATATATATAGAGTTAATTACACTTTTTATTCTTGTAATTTAACTCAAATTTCATTTTAGCCTTTATAGTTTCAATTTAAATAATTTGGTCCCTGCACTTTAAGTTTAGTTTCAATTTGGTCATTTTATTTAAATTTTTATTAATTTTGTTTACTTGTACATGTTAAAAAAATTAACCAATGTCTAAAATTTGTTAATTTTAGCCTGTAATTTAGATGGAAGGATTAAATTGAAACTAGACTTAAAATATAGGGATCAAATTATTCAAATTAAAATTATAGGAATTAAAATAAAATTTGGATCAAACTATAAAAATGAAAAGTATAATTAACCCATATATATGTAAGTGACAAAAAGATAACAATGCAATAAAAATGCTTATAAAAATAATTCTGGCCACAAGTGGATGTATCAAAGTAATCCACTCTCTTTAAGCTAAAAACCTTTATCACTAATCTTGCTTTCATAGTCTCTACTGAATTATTAGTAGTGTACTTTCTTTTTAAAACGCATTAGCTAATTTTCGAACTTTGGGATAAATCAGCCAATGTCCAATCCGTATTACTATTGATTACTTCTAAGAATGCAAAATTTCTAAAACTAACAGCCCCTATAAAAGTTTTAGGATCAAATCTCAATATTTAATACCATAGGCATTAATTTTGTCATTTTTTCTCAATTTCCTGCTAAAAATACAATGTGCCTGTTTGGTGCAGTTTAAAAGCTGCTTATTTCAACTTTCAGCTTAATTTAAGCTATTTTGATGTGTTTGGTTTAGCTTATAGCTTATAACTTATAGCTTTTTGGAAGTCAGAAATCAGCTTATTCTTTGAGTGGGGCAGGAGATGTTTAATTTATAAGTCAGAAATCAGCTTATATTCATAGGTATAAACTATAAACTGTTTAGGTATAAGCTATAAGCACTTTCCCACAACTCTACTAAACAGGGTTAATAGATTAAGATAAGATTATATCTGAATTTAAGTCCTTTTCTTTTCTTAGTCTTCGATTTCTTGCCTCTTTTCTATGAATCACAAGTCATTTGACATTATTATGCAGTTCTGATACTTGATTAAGATTAAACTTAAAATTTTCAGTCTCTACACTTTTAGAATCTATATAAGTTTACGTTCAAAAAATATACTTTCTATTGCTCTAGGGCCTAACTTTGTTCTCTTAGGATCTAGTACCCCTATAATATGCCAAACCCCCCACCCCCACTTTGAGGCATCACTGCAACAAATGACATTTTGGACTACCAAATTTTTAATTACCAAAAGTTAGATTTTAGTCATTGAAACGTGTTAGTGACTAAAATTTTTGATCGTCAGATTAATTGTTGAATCATTGTCGAAAAAAGTAATTGGTAACTAAAAAAATTTAGTCGTTAAAAGTTTTCAATTGCCAACTAATTTTTTAGTAGTCAAAGGCTTTCAAAACAAATTAATATTGCATTTTCGGCAACAAAAATAGTTAGTCACCAAAAACGAAATTATTTAGGGTGACTAAATTTTGATCGCCAATTATTTATTTATTTATTTTTTGTTCATCTTATTATTTTTTTTTTAGCTACTAAATATTTAGTTGCTTAAAGTCTTTTTTTTTTTTTTGGCTACTAAAGTTTTAGTCGCCAAATTTCTTTTCCTTATATATATATTTTTTAAGCTACTAAAGTCTTAGTCGCCTAAAGTCAACTTTTTTATTTTATTTTATGGCTACTAAATATTTGGTCGCCAAAAAAATAAAATTTCATTTGATTTATTTTTAGCTACTAACTATTTAGTCGCTAAAAATATTTACTTCATTTTTTACTACCAATTATTTAGTCGCCAAAAACATGATTTTATGTTTTTTAAATTAATTTTCCACAACCTGTTTGTATTATGTGTAACCTGTATCATGTATATAAATAAAACAATAAATATAATATTAACCATTCCACAATTTGCATCCATTTCACTTCCAACCATCTAAAAAGGAATGACTTTTAATGTCAAATTCTATAAAACTAAGTATATTCCAACCTAAAATAATATTTCCATACAAAACAAAAGAATCATACGAAAATCATGTCCTCCGTACACAAAAAAATATATTTACTATCATGTCAAATGGCCCTTTTGGCGTGGTACAAATTACCATTGTAATTTTTACCACGACAAAAGGTAATCTATATACCACGCCAAAAATTTTGATGCCAAAAGTTATTGGTATGATTAATACTAATTAATCCACACAAAAGAAGAGGACGACAAAATAGCGGGATTATACAAAAGTGTAAATTGTTCCCTGTACACAAAAATAGAATATCCACAAGTCTACACCAAAAGACATCTACAAAAAAAAAAATAATAATAATAATAAAATAAATAATTGCAGCCATTAGTACCAGAAATGAATGCAGAACTTGATAGTATGAGGCAAAAAGATCAGAGGTTATGGTGAGTGAATTAAATTGTTCATATTCTTCAGTGCTTTTTCCATTATACTCTTAGACATGGTTGAAGTGTTGATTGAAAATATGTCATTTTGTATGCCTTTTCTTTTTTTTTTTTTAAAATAAATAAATAGCAAATGCCTCGAAACAAGTAGCAGCATTTATTGTCATAGAAAATATCAATACATTTAGTATAATAGACTCAAGCAGCACAATGCTTGTGGATAACAGCAATCACTTGTAACATTTAAGATTAAGAGCAGTGATAAAATATGTTTGAAGACTCACAAATTAGTTATCTATAATTAATAGTACATGTGCCATAGTTATCTAAATATGTTCGACTCAGTTTTAGGCGTTTTCAATTCTAACTCTCAACCTAGGTGCTAACTACATACCGTCTGTTTCCACAGATCCTGTTTGTCACAAGGAAGCTGCCGTGACATCCATAGAGTGATTCGAGACTGATTTGCATTTTCACTCCTGAACGTCCTTGGGAGACTAAGTTTAATGCATTTTCAACTCTAACTCCCAACCTATGTGTGCTAACTACATGTCGTCTATCCCCACAAGTTTTATTTGTCATGAGGAAGCTGTCTGTGACATCCATAGAGTGGTTTGGGTACTATTTTGGATTTTCGCCTTTCGACTAAGTTTAAGGCATTTTCGACTCTAACTCCCAACCTACGTATGCTAATTACATGCCGCCTGTTTTCACAAGTCCTATTTGTCACGAGGAAGCTGCCCATGACATCTATAAAGTGGTTCAGGGGTTGTTTTGCATTTTTGCCCCACGAACGCCTCCTTTTTTTACTAAGTTTAAGGTGTTCTCAATTTACATTTTGTCTATCTTGCAGGTCCTATTTGTCACAAGAAAGCCACCAGTGACATCCATAGAGTGGTTCGAAGGTTATTTTGCATTTTCACCTCCTAAACGCCCTTTTCAGATTAAGTTTAAGGCGTTCTCAACTCTAACTCTCAACTTACGTGATCTAATTACATGCCGTTTGTCTCCACAGGTCCTATTTGTCACGAGGAAGCTTGAAAATCCTATGTGATTCGTGATTAGATAAAGATTAAAATATTCCAAAGCCAAAAAATTCCAAAAACACTCAATCTAAAATCATCAAGCACTTACGAGAGTGATTTTAGTTTGTTTGTTTTTTAGGAATAAATAATAAATCAACACAATCAATTTTTTACGTGGAAAAACCACAATTGAAGAACCTTCAATTGTAATCAAAAACCACGGGCGAACCGCCACTAATCAATCCACTACTGAAGGACTACAAGGTTACAAAGAAACCATACAAATTACCCAACCTAGTCAATTTGTCTCTGAATCTTCTGTAACTCTTTCACCACGCCTTCGCCACGGAACTGATTCTGAAGTTGGTTCCACACCTCAACTTCACTTGTCGAATTAACGACTACGTAAAGAAACAAACACCTTTTGAAACTTTACGTAAAGATCTTCGGATTCCACCGAAGAGAACACTCTTGAATATCAAGTATCAACCTCTTTGATGTATGAATATCAACTCATGAGTTTTAGAACTCTCTCAAGAACATCAAAGAAAACTTATCAAACTTTCAGAAGAACACTTCAAACAACACTCTAGAATTCTTGAATCTGATCTAGAAAAAGTTAGATTGGTTTTAGGAGAAAACCATCTACTTATAGAAAACCAAAAAGAATCCCAATCCTGAAAGAACCCAAACACTTGAAAATTCCCGGATTCTGAAGCTCGCTCGAGCGAGGCTCCTCTCGCTCGAGCGAGACGCGTATCTCGCGTGATTTCTACTAGTGACCTCGCTCGAGCCACGAGCTCTTCGCTCGAGCGAGGAAAACATTCTTTCAGGTTTTTGTATGGAAGCAATTCGTCGCTCGAGCCACCTTCAGCTTCGCTCGAGCGAACATTAACCCTTCGCTCGATCCACCAATTCCATGCTCGAGCGCACATTCACCTTCTTCAGGTTTTAAACCAGACGCAGTCCTTCGCTCGAGCGAGGACTTCCTGGCTCGAGCGAGGAGGGCAAAAACACAGAAAAATTACAACTCAATTACTTAGTTTTGTGCGCGGGATTTTGACAAGATAGGTCCTAACAATCTCACCCTTTGTCAATACCCGGACAAAACTTTCTAAACAATAGTCCTGACCAAAAGAACTAACTAAAACAATTACAACTCAAAAGAATTAGCCAAACAAAGACAACTCATCTAATGACCTAATAAATTACAACTCGATGAAAAGAAAACAATGAATCCAAGCTGGAGAACCATCCAAACATTGAGCTGTAAAAAAACCAACAACCATTGAGCTGTAAATAAACCAACATGAGCATGCATTCCTTAACCACAATCAATCCTGCAGAATAAAACCATCAGATACAGCCAGACATATATATCAAAAGCAAACCAATATATCCATCATATATATCCAATATATCCATCATATATATCCAAATCAAACAACCAAACCAGAAACCATAGAAACCATCTCCCCCTTTTTGTCGGGGAAAAACAAAAGTAAAGAGAAACAAACCAAAAACCAACCACTAGGAAGATGGTGGAGGATGCTGCAGCTGAAGAAGAGATAAAATCTGGGACAACAGAGCACTGTGCTCATCAAGGCGAGCATCGAGAAGGTCAAGACGACGTGCAAGAGCCGGATCCAAATCATGAGTATCTGCTACTGGTCCTGCATGGGCAGCCTCAACCTCCTCCTCCTCGGCAAGAGGATCATCATCACTCGCAACACCGGGACCACCTGCATGGGAACCCCCACCTGCATAGGAACCCCCAACCCCTGACCCACTCCCCCTAACATGGGCCTGACTCTGTGAAACAGTGAGTTTAGTAATGGGTTTGACAGGAGAAGCAAACTCATCATCCTCAAAAACAGGGACACCAAGTGAAGTGAGAAACCGGTGAAGAAAACACCCATAAGGAAGCCCCAAAGATTTTCTGCCCTCAAAGACGCCAATCATTTTGGAGATAATCATCTCTGGAAGATCAATGGGAAGGCGATGATGGATACAATATAAAACATAACCCTGGTCCTGAGTAATATGAGAAGAATGGGTGGTGACAAAAATATTGGCGCACACAATGATGTTAAGAAGACGGAACCGAGGAAGCATCTCATTCTGCTGAATGAGAGCCCCAGCGATCCAAGCCCTCGAAACACCACACAATTCGGAAGCAACCATATCAAAGTTAACACCAGCCCGGGTAAGAAAAGGGAAATGATAATCATCAATAGCTGGAAGACCAAGGAACTCACGAAACACATCATCAGTGATAACAAGAGATTGTTTCCTAACCCAAGTTTGAAAAGTACAAGCTTCGCGATTAATAGAATGAATATTGCAATAAAACTCGCGGATGAGACTAAGGTTTTGTGGACCGGAAAAATGTAGCACTTGGTCACCACCTAACGGATCAAACAAAGACCGAATAGGAATGACCTCAAACGCATTAGGTAAAACATTGCGTTCCAAATGAACTTTGCGAGAGACATAAGACTCCCGAAACAATATAGCCTTTTCTTTTGACTCAAATTTGCCAGTGTTGTAAGAGGGGCGAGAAACAGTCGTCTTTCGACGTTTGGAAGGTTCTGCCATTACTAGACAAACCACAGAGGCACAACAAAGACAGAGGTAGAACAGAACAAAACACAACCCAGAAACAGACTACCCAATAACCATCCATAACAGCCAAACCCCAAGTGCAACCAAGTCAAAGAACACAGACAGAAAAAGCATTAGTCCATTAGTCCAAAAAGCATGGTAGAACAATAAATATGAGTAAAATATGGAGCAAAGCAAAGCAAACATAACACAGAGATCATAAACCAAACATGAGGTGAACATAAGTCAATCACAGAATATGGAGCAAATCCCTGGACTAAAAACATGAATCAATCTCACAGACACATTCGGATAAATAATGTAACAACAAGAAAATCCCAGTATGAGATCTAAAATAAAAACCTTAAAAACCCCAATGTTGAAAAACAAAACCCTCACAAATAAAACCCTCGAAGAGAAGCAAAACACCAAATGCGACAAATTAACCATCCTAAATGCAAGAATGAGACTCGAAAAGAGGATGAAAACAACCAGAAACCAAAAATAAAAAACCAGAAAAGAGAACTGAGATAGAAAACAGAGCATGGGCACACGACGAATAAAAGAGACAAAGAATGCTTACCAAAGATGAGGAATGTGAAGGAGGAAACGGAGACACCCCAAAACCAAGAGGAAACCCTCAAAAAGTCCAGCAATGGAGGAACACAAAAGCCCTAGGAGAGAGGGAGAGAGAAGAATATGAAGAGAGTAAACAAAAACTGAAGAGACCCCTGTTTAAAAAAAAAAAAAAAAACGGAATCGCGACAGTTCGCTCGAGCCACGACACGGTCGCTCGAGCCAAGAAAACAAGCTCTCAGGTTCAAAGCAGAAGCAAACGCACGCTCGAGCGAGGACCCAGTCGCTCGAGCCAAGAAGAGAAAAAAAAACATTTTTTTTTTTTTTTTTTTTAATAAAACAAAAACACCAAGATGTCTTGTAAGCAGCAAGGTGACCAGGTGACGGACTATTCCACAAGGACAAGAGAATCCATCAAGTATGAGTCCTGAAAATTTTGAGAAAAGGGATGAAACAACAGCTCATGAATAAAACAGATAATATTAAATCAAAGCCACACGCATCATGAGAATGCATAACTCAAAAACACACATGAGAGCTCATATAAAGAATGTGTGTGTGTGCAATCCTTGAGAGCCACAAAGCTAGAGTTAATCCTCGTAGTGATCTGATGGCTGGACCTCCGACAAGAGTAACTGTCCATCACAAAGAAAAGTCAAACCACTAGGAATCACGGGGTATTTGTTGAGTAAATGCGGAAGCTCCCCCTCAGACAATGATCCTTTTTTTTTTTTTTTTAACTTTTCTTTCTTGTGGGCACTCACTGGTGGCATACACGCTCAAGAGTATGGAAACCAACCAGAGAAGAATGAAATTATAATGATGGCCTGGTTGGTGCCTCTGAGGTAGCCTTTTCCTAATGCCCGAAAATCATGTACTGAGGGAAAAACCATGGAAGTGAAATAAGATGGTAGATGGTTAAGAGACTTAACATCACCCATGATATACCAGTATAGGTCAATTCCTCTGAAACAGTACAAGAAACGCTGTCAGTGGTCCATAGAGAACTTTGATCACTTGTGCGGAAACCCCTGCAACAGTTTATCTCAAGAATGTGTACAGAATGAGATCATGATGTAAATGAGTATGGGCATTCAGAATGAGCTATGAACAAAGATGAAAAAAAAATCTTGTATGCAACATGAGCAGTGTTCATATAAATTTTGATGCAAAGATATCAGAACTCAATCATAGATTATCACATCCAAGAACAGTAAGTCAACCACTCACACTCACCTCACAAGCAACAGCTTAGTTACTGAGACATAACACCCAAGGTCTTTCTAAGAAACTCAAATCGAAGAAGATCAAGGGGTTTTGTAAAAATATCAGCTTTTTGATGCTCAGTAGAAACATGTTCCAAAACGACAAGCCCTTCATCCACTAACTCTCGAATAAAATGATGACGGATGTCAATGTGTTTGGTGCGAGAGTGTTGGACATGATTTTTTGAAATATTTATAGCACTTGTGTTATCACAAAAAAGAGTGAGAGTGTTCTGTTCAATTCCATAATCATGAAGCATTTGCTTCATCCACAACATTTGGGCACAACAACTTCCTGCAGCAATGTATTCAGCCTCAGCAGTAGACAGAGAAATAGCATTTTGCTTTTTACTATGCCAAGAAACCAAGTTATTCCCAAGGTAAAAACACCCCCCGGATGTACTTTTCCTATCATCAGCACACCCTGCCCAGTCGGCATCAGAAAAACCAGTAATTTCAGCTGTAGTATCAGTGGAAAACCAAACCCCATACCCCAAGGTCCCATTAACATACTTGATGATGCGTTTTACCGCAAGAAGGTGAGACTCTTTAGGATTGGCTTGGTAACGGGCACACACACCGACACTGAAAGAAATATCAGGACGACTGGCTGTGAGATACAAAAGACTCCCTATCATACTCCTATAAAGGGTAGGATCAACATCAATACCTGAGGAATCTTTAGACAGGTGAAGACTGGTGCTCATGGGAGTGCGTGCATGTTTGGCAGACTCAAGACCAAATTTAGACACAAGATTTTTAGCATACTTAGACTGAGAAACAAATATGCCCGAAGGAGACTGTTTAATTTGGAGACCCAAAAAATAAGACAACTCTCCCATCATGCTCATCTCAAACTCATGTGTCATGCAGTCCGAAAAATATTTCACAAGATGATCAGCAGTGGAACCAAACACAATATCATCAACATATATCTGAGCAACAAGAATATGAGACTTAGTATGTTTCACAAATAATGTCTTATCCACACTACCCCTTTGAAAATCATTATCAAGAAGAAAGGTAGTAAGCCTATCATACCAAGCCCGAGGGGCTTGTTTCAACCCATACAAAGCCTTGTCTAACTTGTAGACATGATTAGGACATTTAGGGTCCTCAAACCCTTTTGGTTGCTCAACATATGCCTCTTCTTTTAAGTACCCATTCAGAAAAGCACTTTTCACATCCATTTGAAACAATTTAAAGCCAAGAAAACATGCAACACCAAGTAAAATACGAATGGATTCGAGACGTGCAACTGGGGCAAACGTCTCATCATAGTCAATACCCTCTACTTGTGTGTAGCCTCGAGCAACCAACCTAGCTTTATTTCTCACAACAGTACCATTCTCATCAGATTTATTTTTAAAGATCCACTTGGTACCTATCACATTCATGTCTCTAGGTCTGGGAACAAGAGTCCAAACTTTGTTACGTTCAAATTGACCTAATTCTTCATGCATAGCATTAACCCAACTATCATCTAGCAAGGCCTCTTTAACATTCTTAGGTTCAATCAAAGAAACATAACACATATGTGATACCTCATCCCGAATCTGTCTTCGGGTTTTCATTCGATCTGAAACACTCCCAATTACCTGTTGAACTGGATGATTCAGTTTCACCCTTGCTGATGGTTTAAGTTCAGGACTTTGGGTGACAGGAGGAACAGGAGTGCTGTTCTTTTGAGCACTCTTTGGACTTGAACTTACCTGTGAGGATGGTGCTGTAACAATTTCTTGTGATTGAGCCGCAGCATCTCCTTGATTTTGTGGTTCAGTATCCAAGATTGGTAGCTCACCATTGTCATCCTCATTTGTTGCTGAAGTAGGTGAACCTGTGTCATCTATAACCACATTGATAGATTCCATTAATGATGAAGTTCGCAGGTTATAGACTCGAAAAGCCCTACTGTTGGTTGAATACCCTAGAAAAATACCTTCATCACTTCGGGAGTCAAATTTGCCCAAGGGCTCTCTATCTTTGAAGATGTAACACTTACTCCCAAAAGTTTTGAAGTATTTTACATTAGGTTTCATACCCTTCCACAATTAATAAGGAGTTTGTAAAGTGCCGGGCCTTAAATACACACGATTTATGACATAAACAGCAGTATTTAAGGCTTCGGCCCAAAACTTTGGAGGAAAACTCTTACTAAGGAGCATGACCCTAGCCATTTCTTGAACAACTCTGTTCTTCCTCTCAACCACTCCATTTTGTTGTGGAGTAATAGGTGCAGAAAACTCATGCTTAATTCCATGCATATCACAAAAATCCGAAAACGAACTATTTTCAAATTCACGACCATGATCAGTTCGGATTCTTATGATACGCCCAATGGGAACACCTTGTTCATTTTGGATTTTAAGGACTAAAGCCTGGAAAGCATCAAACGTATCAGATTTCTCCCTTAAAAAATTTACCCATGAGAAACGAGTAAAATCATCAACAGTTAAAAAAATGTATCTTTTACCTCCAATGCTTTCAGTGCGAGTAGGACCCATTAAATCCATGTGAACTAATTCAAGAGGTCGTTTGATTGTAAAGCTGTTCACCTTTTTGTGCGGAGCACGGGTTTGCTTGCCAAGCTGACATGGTCCACACACATGGCTCAAATTCTTACCCAGTTTAGGTACTCCTCTCACAAGTTCTTTGTTGGCTATCTTAGTTAGGTCTTTGAAATTCATGTGACCTAATCTTTGATGCCACAGATCAATGTTACTTATGATGGCAGAATGACAAGTGAGATCATTAGTAGTAAGAATCCCATAGCAGTTATCAGATGTGCGAACCCCATGTAAAACAGTATTTCCTTTTTTATCCAAAATTTCACATTTATCTTTTGAAAACAATACTTCATGATGGGAATCACACATTTGACTAATGCTCAAAAGATTAGCTTTAAGGCCATCGACAAGTAAGGCATTATCTAGCTTGGGAAGACCAGCAACACTTATAGAGCCCTTACCAATGACTCTAGAAGTGCCGCCATCTCCAAAAGTAACAATTCCTCCTTCATATTTTTCAAGGGAGGTGAAGTAGGATTTGTTACCGGACATATGACGAGAGCACCCACTATCAAGATACCACATGTGTGAGTCACGTGCTTTTAGAGCAGTGTGGGCAACAAAACAAGTCAAATCATCTTTTCTAACCCAAATCTTTTTGGTCTTGGTGTTCCGCCTAGACATGTAAGGTTGTCTCCTAACCCAAAAAGTATTAGAATTTCTACCCTTTTTAGACACCTTACCAAACAGTTCATAACAATAAGGACGAATGTGGCCATACCTACCACAGTGATGACAAATAAAAACAGGTTTTACCTCCCTTTTGTTGGTCTTGCCTGCTTTTGCTTGATGAAGAAAAGAGTCATCTTGCTCTACCTTCAATTTTCCCTTCGCTTGAGTCTTCAAGTTATGTGAGGTAGAGGCTTGTCCTTTGTGGGTTGTCGCATCATAGCCTAGCCCTCTTTTGTCAGAACCCATTTGTTGAGATCCGAGTATGTCTTCTAGAGATCTAGAACCTTTGTTCCACATGGCAATTGTTGCTCTAGCAATACGGAGTTCTTCATCTTTCTGACTGACTTTCTCTTCCAATGCTGTTTGTGACACCTCAAGACTTTCAAGCTTTTCTTCATATGTGGAATACACCCTCAGAAGTTCATTCCTTTCAGTTTCACAGGAAAGAAGTTTTCCACATAAGTCTTGCCTGTCACTTGAGATCTTGATGACATCCTGCTTTGCTGTCAAGAGTTCTCCTTTGAGCCGGACATTCTCACTCTCGCATGTTTTGAGCTTGAGAGAGAGTTTGTCGTTGGTTTTAGACAAATTCAGAGATTCCTCATACAGCTTCTCGTAAGCTTGTTGTAGTTCTTCACCATTGATCTCATCAATGTCTTCAGATAGTTCATCATCCTCTCTTTGCTCCTCATTCTTCTTAACCTCATCCAATCTGGCAACCAAGGCAGACAAGTCGTTGGATGGAGGTGGAGGTGAATCTCCTCTTTCATGGAATTGGCTCAGAATTTCCCATGCATCTTTAGCCTTTGTGCAGTGAACGACTCGTTGCTGTTCTTCATTAGAAATTGCTCCACGAATAATGATTAGGGCTCTCTGATTGCCCGGATTATCTGCACTTTCTGTATCTTCTTCAATGGTTTGCCAACCTTTTGGTTCAAAGGCTCTCAGAAACGCCCTCATTCTGATTTTCCAATACAGGTAGTTGGTCCCATCAAAAGTGGGAGCATGATGCAAGTTCTGACCACGGGCTGATCCCGAAGGCTTTGGAAGAGGTTGAGAAACCGTGGCCCAAAATGCCATGAAAGCACTATCCCCATCTTCACCAGATTCAGGTTCTTCGGGTTCTTGCTCCGACCCGCTTTCATCATCCCAAGTTACGGTGTAGACTTTCTTCCGATTCTTTTTCGTAGGGCATTCAAGAGATATGTGGCCAAACCCTTGACATTCAAAGCACTTGACCCCTGGCCCCCTAACAACCTTCTTTTCAGTAGTTTGAGCTAATTTTGGTGGAAAAGTTTTGGGTTTGTCATTACTCTTCTCTTTTGAAATAGGGGCTCTGAAATTAGGCTTCTTTTTTAAAATTTTTTTAAACTGTTTTGTAAGCATAGCCGTCATCTCAGACTCTAAATCAAATTCAGTCTCCGGAGGTTTTGCAGTCTCATGAGTACTTGTGAAAGCCATACTTTCTTTTTGCTTTTTCTTAGAAATTTGGTGTGCCTCATAAGTCTGCAAATTTCCAACCAATTGATCGAGCTTGAGGGTATCAACATTCTGAGCCTCCTCAATGGCTGTCACCTTTGATTGGAACCTCTCGGGAAGGGACCTCAAAATTTTTCCCACAACTTTAGCTTCCGGGATTTTTTCACCGAGAGTGAAACAGGAATTCACGATATCACTGAGTTTTGCATAGAAATCATCAAACGTCTCATCGTCGCGCATAAACAGGGTTTCAAAAGCAGATGTGAGACGTTGAAGTTTTGACCTTTTGACAGAGGTAGTTCCTTCGTGAATTGTTTCAAGAATGTCCCACGCCTCTTTTGCTATTTCACACGTGCAAATTCGACGGAATTCTTCAGGTGTGACAGAGCAAAAGAGGGAGTTGAGAGCCTTGCTGTTCCAACTCGAGTTCTGGTAATCAGTTGTGTCCCATTTATCAAGGGGTTTAGGAATATCAATGCCATCTATAGTGACAGTAGGTTCACTCCACCCAAAGACTACGCAGTGCCAAACTTTCTCATCGATGGATTTTAAAAATGCTCTCATACGAGCTTTCCAATAAGAATAGTTTGTACCGTCTAGTAAAGGGGGTCTATGAGTCGAGTTACCTTCACGAATAGAATCCATAATACTAGTCACACAAAATCACACTCCTATAGTTTTGAAAAAACAAAGAGTGACCCGCTTTGATACCAATTGAAAATCCTATGTGATTCGTGATTAGATAAAGATTAAAATATTCCAAAGCCAAAAAATTCCAAAAACACTCAATCTAAAATCATCAAGCACTTACGAGAGTGATTTTAGTTTGTTTGTTTTTTAGGAATAAATAATAAATCAACACAATCAATTTTTTACGTGGAAAAACCACAATTGAAGAACCTTCAATTGTAATCAAAAACCACGGGCGAACCGCCACTAATCAATCCACTACTGAAGGACTACAAGGTTACAAAGAAACCATACAAATTACCCAACCTAGTCAATTTGTCTCTGAATCTTCTGTAACTCTTTCACCACGCCTTCGCCACGGAACTGATTCTGAAGTTGGTTCCACACCTCAACTTCACTTGTCGAATTAACGACTACGTAAAGAAACAAACACCTTTTGAAACTTTACGTAAAGATCTTCGGATTCCACCGAAGAGAACACTCTTGAATATCAAGTATCAACCTCTTTGATGTATGAATATCAACTCATGAGTTTTAGAACTCTTTCAAGAACATCAAAGAAAACTTATCAAACTTTCAGAAGAACACTTCAAACAACACTCTAGAATTCTTGAATCTGATCTAGAAAAAGTTAGATTGGTTTTAGGAGAAAACCATCTACTTATAGAAAACCAAAAAGAATCCCAATCCTGAAAGAACCCAAACACTTGAAAATTCCCGGATTCTGAAGCTCGCTCGAGCGAGGCTCCTCTCGCTCGAGCGAGACGCGTATCTCGCGTGATTTCTACTAGTGACCTCGCTCGAGCCACGAGCTCTTCGCTCGAGCGAGGAAAACATTCTTTCAGGTTTTTGTATGGAAGCAATTCGTCGCTCGAGCCACCTTCAGCTTCGCTCGAGCGAACATTAACCCTTCGCTCGATCCACCAATTCCATGCTCGAGCGCACATTCACCTTCTTCAGGTTTTAAACCAGACGCAGTCCTTCGCTCGAGCGAGGACTTCCTGGCTCGAGCGAGGAGGGCAAAAACACAGAAAAATTACAACTCAATTACTTAGTTTTGTGCGCGGGATTTTGACAAGATAGGTCCTAACAAAGCTGTTCGTGACATCCATAGAGTGGTGCAGTTTCATGTTACAGGAAGGTGCAGCTTGGAAGTCATTCTGTTTTAGAAATACAGTTATGCTAGTCCAATTATGAATTGAGATCAAGATGTATGAGTAAAGTCTCTACAATATTTGCAACTAAATGTTGTTAATGAAGAAACCATCTTCAATCCATCTTTACTATAAAGTATAATTTTCAAATACTTAAAGTCAAATGAAACAAAGTAAGGCATCAATTACCACTCCAAGCTTAAATAGGTCACAAGGAACATCTCCTTTTAAACTGTGATATTTCTTCTGATAAAAAAAAAAAAAAAAGCCTGTGATATTTCTTGATATACTAGTTTTTTTTTCTAGCTAAATAGGTCCTTTAGGGCCCTACATAATACAATTGTATCCGATGAACCAAATTTTGCAAAAGTAATTATTTATGAGTTGTGTTGCAAAAATATTTTACCTTTGGTGCTAACTTCAATTCGAATTGTGGATATATTCTGTTAGTTTGAAGTCACTATAACAAAATTTCCTCTCACTAAACTGAGATCAAAACAAAGAACGAGACTATGGAATGAAGTCCTTGCTTAAGAGTTAATACATAATTTGCCAACTACCTGCAACAAAAGAAAATAATAATCATTGGACCAATAATAAATGAAGCAAAAGGTGCAAAATTGACAAGTAATTACTCAATAAAATCAATATCAAACACCATAAGAACTCACACAAGCACACAAACCTCTGAAACTCTTGAAATCTACAGCGATTCCAGTTTTGACCCGACTCTTGTTGCATTATGGACTCAGGCTTATAGTTTCTGAATGTTGTTCATTGTTGTTTTTCCCCTTAATCCCCTTAAATTTGGTTATTGGATTGTAGTTGTGCGTTTAGAATAGGTTGATTGCTTGTTTTTCCAAACCTTGGTTGCCCAGATTTTTGCTTTTCCACTCGAGCGGCCATTCTTGCGCTCGAGCAGGCTTCGCAATTTTTTCTCCTCCGCTCAAGCGGCCATTATTGCGCTGGAGCAGGATTTGCAAACTCTTAGTTTTTTTGTAGACCTACAAATACTGGAAGAGTGTGTTCTACGCTCGAGCGACATTTCCTACGCTCGAGTGGGTGGACGCTCAAGCGTGTAGTCTTGCGTTCAAGCGATGTCTTTCATCTAAAAAACTTTTGAAAGTGTGTATTTAATGCTCGAGCGGAACATTGTGTCTAACGCTCGAGCGTCACTTTTCACGCTCGAGCGGACTGCGTGTATAGCAGTCTATGAAGACGACTTTTCTTATCACTTTTTCATTCCTCTCTCTCTAAAACTTTCCAAAAACCTAGATCTTGAGTCTCTCTCTCTAAAACTCATCTTCTCTCTACCATTTCATCTAGATCCATTGGGATCTTCACCCTAGTGCCTTTAAGAAAAAGGTAGAACGTCTCAAGATCTTTATTTTGATCCGAACAAAGTTGGGTTTGAGCATTCTTAAAGTTTCATTCTTGCTTGGCTCATCTTCTCTCTTGAGGTAGGGATTTTCTACACTTTCATATGGCCTTTAACTTAGTTATTTAATGATTGTGTAACAATGGTGGGTTTTAGGGGTATTATGGACAAACCTAGGGTTTAGGTTGTAAAATCAAAAGATGGGGTTCTAAGTGTATGTTATGGAAATGGTTATGGGGTCAAATATAAGATGATATGGCTACAAAATAGTTGATTTTGGCCTTGGGTTGATACTTGGAAAAAGGGGAGTTTGCCCTAAAATAATTTAATTATTGATTTTGTATAAATAAATGAAATTGGTGTTGTAAATGTGAAATTGGGCGAATATTGAACTAGACGGTGGAGTTGGATATGTAATACGTCTCACATTTGGAAAATTTGAATAAATTATCTGTCTTGAGATTGAACATCTGTTTAGAAATATCTATAATGGGTTATTGGTGAAGGATAACTATGAATGTTGTAGAAATTGTATGAGGATTAGGTGAATCGAAGCTAATCTTTTGTTGATTGTCATTGAATATGACTATGTTTTTAAATACACTACATATGTATGATGTTTGATAGGAGAAAAGGGATGTACTCCATGTTTGGGAGGAGATAGGAGATGGATTCCATTGAAATCAAGTTGGCTGGAGTGTCCTCGGTGAAAGTCCCGAAATCTTGTGTATACATGGATGCCGATCCCACAGACAAAATTTTCGTAAAATGGCAGATTGAAGTGTTTGTGTGGTAATTATATTGATAGATAACAACTGAGTTGTAGTCTTAGTGGGGTTGTTGAAAGATAATGAAATTGACTCATGAATTAAAATGAATTGAAGGAAAATGGAATAAGATATAAACTTGGTGTTTTATGATTATATAAAAATATGAATGTTTTGTCACAAGCATTGTATATGCATAGTCTACTTATATCTTTGTTAAATCTCATATACTGTGTTAGATTATTCCTATTGGGTTTTGGCTCACCTTATTTGGGAAAAACATTTTCAGGTGTTAGTGACATACCTCCGCCAAGGCAATAGCTTGGAGGGACTTTTGGGAAGCAAGAGCTTCTTTATTTTGTTTTATTTCTTTGTGTAGCCAATGGCTTAAATTGTATTGAGCTAGACTCACTTTTGTGTAACCAAACAATGACTTGGAAAGCTGTAAGCCTATAGGGCATCTTACTATATGTTTAGTTTCAATTCTCTTAACATGGAAACACATGCTGTAGATTCAAGATGAACATTTGTAAATGTATATTGCATGTGTTAACGTTTGTAAACGAACTTTGATGAATGAAAGCATATTATTCTATTATTTTTTTACTTTAAGGATTGGTTTTATTGTAATAATTTGGGGGCGTTACAAAATCATTAATTGTACAATGGCATGGCAAACTATGAATAGACTAAACCACACTCCAGTCGGGAGGTTTACTTTTATGTTACCCATTCCTGTCACTAAAAAAACTACAGACTCTATGTATAAAAAAACATAAAGTTCTTAAGTTAAGGAATTGAAGCAATAAAAAAAGAGGTTCAAATGAATTTATCATCAAATAAAAAAGTAAGATTGGAGTGATAAAGGTTAAAAAATCCAATCACTACTCTAAACATCTCATGGATAAATTCATTCAAGGGGAAGACAATATAGAGTTATGAGAAAGCATTAAAGTCACTACATATTTTAGATTGCTTTTCGATTTTGAATGCATTCTTGATCATTTTGAATGTGATTTGATTTTCTTTTATTTATAACATTTGTCTTTGTTCCCTTTACATTCTAAGTCCTCTTCATTGAGGTAAGCAAAGAACCTGGTGGTTCTCTCCACTTGACCACACAGTCTCCTATTTAGAAGTTAGATATTGATCTTGTTGAACTGGACTCAGTCTTGGCATGCCCAAGCATTCACAGATCGTTTTAAATTGAATAAACACAACTACAAATACCAACAAATTCCAATGAGAGATTTTATTTTATACTTTCTTTGCTATAGGCAACCAAAGGTAAGTAATGAAGGGATTGTTCAAGCTACTTGAGAGAATTAAAACCAATCATGTGATACTACCACCAACATGCCTTACCAGCTAAGCTAGCTAGCATCTTTAGCCAATAGGTTACTCTTGTAATTCAGAAGGCATTGTTCCTCAATTATTTTTTGGTTGTTTAATTCATTAAGGATTGTTAACACTGTTTGGAGTTGTTTTCAGAAATTTACATTTTCGTTTTGTGTTTTTTGAAATAAAACAAGAAAGAAGTTTAGAAATACCACATGGCTGCAAATTAAGCTGATATTCCATCCACATATGACGTTGATTAGACACCATTTCACACTTTATACCCAAATTAGTAACTTTTTTATGTAATAAGAGATACAAAACATTTATTATATTACATGAAATTGTTAGAAGAACCCAAAACTAGCCTTAAATCACAGTATTTTCAGCTTAGTTTAATACCGCAAAATTCTCTGAGAAATAATCATAAAAGGGAAGCAAATAAATTCTTTATTATTGCAATCATAGTATTAAATTTCATTTCAAATAATCAGAATACATGAGAATACATACACAATCAATGACTAGCCATACATGCAAATACATACACAATCAATAGATTAGGACTTTGAAACTAAGGAGATAGAAAGGAAAAGAGGGGAAAGGTATCAAACCACTTATATCAAACCCATTTATGACATCAAACCCATAAAACTGTAGAAATCAAACCACTTAAACCAAACCCATTTCAGAAATCAACACGAAATTAAACTCATATAAAACCCTAGAGCAAGAGTGATAAATGAGGAAATAAAGGAAGGGAGAGAGAGAGAGAGAGAGAGAGAGAGAGAGACCATGTCTGTATTGCGGGGGTGGCGATGGTAGTGGTAGTGGCGATTTGCAGCAGCGGCGATGTACGGTGTAGGTGAGCAACGGTGGTTGAGTGACTGCGGTGAGGTGAGGTGAGGTTCTGTGTGTGTGTGTGTGTGTGTGTGAGAGAGAGAGAGAGAGAGACAGAGACAGAGAGAGAGAGAGAGAGAGAGAGACAGAGAGACAGAGAGAGGAAAACGATGTAAAATCTAGGCGCCAATCATAAATATGTTCCCACTAAAATTTTATAAAGCTTTTAGCGACTAAAACATTTTTTAGTCACCATAAGTTGATCATTTGGTGACTAATTGCTCTTGTGGGAAAAATTGAGTATACCGTGACTAAATATTTTTTAGTTGCCAAAACTGCATATTTGCCGACCAAATTCTTGGTCGTCAAAGAGTAACAATACAATTATGGCTGTTATTTGGCGACAACATTTATTTTGGTCAGCAAAAATTAATATACCACGACTAAAACAAACTTTAGTAGCCTAAAAACTAGAGTAAGAGCAACTAATATTTTTTTAGTTGACTATTGTGGAATATTTAGCGGCTAATATTTTTTTTAGTCGCCAATAAATAGTATACCTCGACTAAAATAATTTAGTAGCTAAAACCTAAACCAACGGCGACCAATATCATTTTTAGTTGTCAGAAAGTACACTTTTGGCAACTAAATTCCTTTTAGTCGCCAAATTTAATTGTCAAAAGTGTAAATTGTTGTGCTATACAACAATTAGACTCTTATCCCTTCCATAATTCATAGGGGCACACTTTTGTTTTCCTAGAAACTATTCTTTTATATAAACGACAAGGTGTATAAAAAGTTTTTAGGAAAATGCTATATGCATCCTATTATAAAAATGTGTGATTTTATCATAAAATTCGTAATATCAATTATAAAATGGATAATCTCGTCACAAATTGGTGTAACAAAAAATATTGTAATTAAGCCACAAACTTTTATAATATTAACCACAAAATTTTAGACATTTTTGGTATGCCAATTTATATCAAGGTCATGTATTTTGTGGTTGATATTATAAAATTTTGTAACAAAATTAAATATTTTTGTAATAAGGTGCATATGGTATGGGGTGCATACCATAGGATTTCCCAAGTATTTAGTCCCGATCCAATTGTAATCTCTCTCTCGCTCTCTCTGTCTCACACACACACACACACACACACACACACACACATCCACATGCCATCTGAATTGTATATGTGGGGAAGTGTTAGACTTGTTTCTAGGGCCAATCTTGAGATTTATAGGGCCTTAGGCGGACTTCGAAAGTAGGGCCCTCCTACTCTTAATTTTTTTTTTTTATAAATAGTTTATGGATACAATAATAATTACCAATAAATTTTTGTTATTTAATAGCCACAAAAGGTTTCCTTACACATATGATCATTAAAATTTATTTTCATATATTAAGTTACGAAAAATCATTACAAAGACTCAGAAAATATAAAATATAACCTTCTTGTTTTATAACATAGTAATAATCAACATAAATAACATAATTCATCAATATCTAATAATGAAATGATTACGTTCTTGTAATCTGATAACACAATCATAATCTAAACAAATCACAATCCACTGACTATTTGGTAGAGCAAAACACAAATTAATTGAACAAAAAAAAATATATATTTCAATTAAGCCCAGCATGATTTATTTTGGGAGCCTCTTATATTGGACTTCAAACTGTAAAAAAAGATTATGCTTTAAAATTTTAATATAATATAGAACTTAACAAATTTAGAGGTCCTATTGTGGGCCAAAATTTGGAGCCCAAGGCACATGCCTTATTTGCCTTAACCCAAGGCCGGTCCTGCTTGTTTCATATCATATTTTCAAGTTACCCAAACTTAGTTAATATAGTAGGCCTTTTTATTCATTACCAATTAATTTTGAGTCAGATGTCTTAACTTTCATAGCCAACAATAGCCGCTCTTATGCTATCTCTAAAGATTATTTGTCTTGAGCATTAAGGCCATGTTTGTTTCGTAGCTTGAGTGGTCGGATTGGACTACCATGACTGTGAGTCCCACCTGCAGCAAGTTTTATAGTGAAATGGGAGGGCAGATTGATAGTCTAAGGGGCTTCGTAATCCCCCTCAGTAGGGGGCTTAGTAATTGGGTGGGATTAGGAAAATAGTGAAGGGATTGAGTCTATTTTATATAAAAAAATTATTTTTTTAATTTTTTTTTTTTTACCAAGTGCACATATTTGTTTTAATTTTTTTAATATAAAAATAATTTAACAATCCCATCACTAACTATTTTCCATACTATCATCAAAATAAACACACTTTTACTTAATCCCCTCACTAACAATCCTCACATTAACGATCTCTTCACTAATCATCCTCTCATTAACAATTCCATCCAACTTAATCCGCCAAACAAACGTAGTCTAAGCTCTGATCTCTGAAACCATGATTTTAGACTAAAACCCTAATTTTTTACGGACGTTGTGCAACAAATGTAATGCAAAGATAATAAGTTTTGAGTTTTTTTTTGGAGGAAATATCAATTTGCCCCCAAACTATCATGCATTTTTCTGTTTGACCCCCATACTTTGATTAATTTCAATTTAATACCTGAACTTTCAAAAAATTGATCAATTTATCCAGTGCCGTCACATTCCCACATTCCGTCTACAATTGGACGAAATGTGATGAGTTGTCCCCTTGAACTATCTTTTGGAGGGAATATAAGAGTCTTTCTCGCCATATGCAACCTCTCCCGCTTGGCTTCTGCTACTTAACACGTGCATGTTCCCAAAAAAAAAAAAAAAAAAAAAAAAAAACAAAGCATCATTTCGATGGGTGAGAGAGAATGAGGAATAGAGGGTTAAGAAATCAGGGAAGATGGAGCTCAACTGAAGGAAGATAGAGCTCAAGTAACATGGAAGACGTAAGATGCATTTGCTGTGGAAGACGAAGGGTGATACAACATCATGGATTGATGCAAATCCTCGTAGAAGGTTCCTCAGTTGTCCTAGTAATGGTTGTAATCAGTTCACCTGGATAGACCCACCTATGTGCTCACGGGCAGTGCAAATCATCCCTGGGTTGTTGAAGAAGGTTAATAAGTTAGAAGTAAGATTATAGACAAGGAATCGAAGAGAGAGAAAGCTATGGATATGTTTGGTTGCTTCATGGTGCATCATTTTATCAATGTGGTTTGTAATGTAGTGTAAGAAAGAATATAATTGAAGGGGGGGCTATTATGAATGAATGAATATAATGGGGGAAATATTATGAATGAATGTAATGGGAGGAAATATTATGAATGAAATGTAATGAGGGAAGTATTTTGAATGAAAATTTCATATTTTGTGTTAAGGTTGTACTCTGAAAAAAAAAAAAAAAAACAGAGCAACACACCATTTGTTTGTCCCTTAAAAAACAATTTATGTTCACCCTTACAAAAACTAAGCATTATCATTTAATAATAATAATAATGCCACCATTAAGTCAAAAAATAAAATACAAAAAAATAATTGGTGGCCTCTTCGAATGGCCACTTGAAATGGCATCCATCCATCAAATGACAACCAATGAATAAAAAACCTATCACTGGCATTGTGTTACATGCATAATTGCTCATTAAAATCTTCAAAACACACAATTGGCATCACTAATAAATTGCATCCATCCAATACTTACTGAATTGGCATGAAATGACATCCATCCATCAAATGGCAACTAATGAACAAAAAACCTATCACTGGCATTGTGTGTTACAAGCATAATTGCTCATTGAAATCTTCAAAACACACAATTGACATCACTAATAAATTGCATCCATCCAATACTTCCCGAATTGGCATGAAATGGCATATATCCATCAAATGGCAACCAAAACAAAAACAAGCTAAATTTACATACAAATCAAGAGCAACATCCATAAAATAAAGTATCATGCACAAAGCCAACATGTATAAATTTGTCATTCAAGTTTTCAAAACACATAATTGTTTGTGACAACCAAAATATCACCTTTACACAGTTAAGAACTTTAGGGCAACGATTCCAAACAAAAAAACCATTAAATGTACAAAAAGCCCCAATGACAAAGTGATATGGATGCTTCCTTTTTTTTAAAAAAATAAAAAAAAATAAAAAAAACTTCAAGCTTTTGTGCAATGGTACTTACTGCTTGCATGCAGTGGATTCAATCTCCAGGTTCTTCTCTTTTTTTGTCCAGTGGATGCTGTTTTAAAGCCACTAGCATTGTACACTAGCTTGTCTCTCCACATTATTTGACCCTCCTTTGGTGTGTTGGTTGAACTCATCGGAAATGGAGTTGACTGACTTTCTTGTACCACTTTCCTTTTAACCTGCAATAAGATTGAATTATCTATAATTAAACACAATCAAATATAGGACAGTTAAGTTACTATATAAAAAAAACAAAAAGAAAGAACACTTACAGTCAGTTTCTTCAATCTTCTGTGTGGCCTGACCTCAGGTCCTTCTGCAGTTAATTGACTCTGAGGTTATCTTTGTTCAGTTTAGCTCCCATGAGATTGGCTCTCTTCAGGTTGGCTTTCTTGTATGTAGCTGAATCTACCTTTCACCTTGCAACTTCTCTTGTCGTGTCCCACCTTCCCACAATTATTACAAGTCATTTTGTTGCCTTGCCTTCCTAGCTTTGTGCCTTCAGTTGATGCCTCAATCTTTTTTTTTTCTTTTATGTTGTTTAGGCCTCCCAGCTCTCTTCTTCACATTAGGTGACAGCACCTTTGTATACTCAACTCTTGGCCACATTTCTCTACCATTAATAGGACTCAACATGTTATCATAGATCTTTAGATAAGTCTTTACCTTGTAGTACTGATAAGCATATTTTTCTGGTTCTTGACCCAAGTAATTTGCAACAGCCACAACATGGGCACATGGAATGCTGGACAAATCCCACTTCCTGCAGCCACAACTCCAACCTTGCAAATCCACCTTGTATTGCTCACCATATGGCCCTACAACCTCAAATTGCTCATTGACATTCCATCTAGGAATCTATTCAACTACATCCACTTTTGTTTTCTCCAACTAATTCTGAATTTTAGGACATATAGGACCATTGCGCCTTTGCATTGCATATCTTCTTTTTTGAACTGTTTCTATCAACAACAACCTAATCTTGTGAGACCCCTAACTTTAGTAAACCCCATTAGGTCCCTAAATGTTGTGTGATTATAATAAAAACCCTTACTTCCCTGTTTATTTACAGAATTAAACCCTAGAACCGAAAACGCATCACAGACGAACCCATACAAACCCTAAACGACCCTGGAAGCTTAGAGCATCTCCAATGGTTTGCCATTGGAGTTGCCATTGCTAAATATAGCAGCTGCTATTGAATTTTGATGCTCCAATGGCAAAACATAGCAGCTGCCAAATTTGAGAAATGCCAAAGCTTGTGTCAAATTTGACACAAGCTTTGGCAGCTGCCATTCATGCCAACTCAGCCAAAACCAACGGTTTCCCTCCCTCTCTCCCTTCCCTTCCCTTCATGCCAACTCAGCCAATTCATCAAACAGATTCACAGATTCACAGATTCAAAGAAAAAAAATTATTATCTGTTTCTCAATTTGATTACAGATTCATCAAATAGATTCATCAAACAGATTCAAACAAATCCAAATCCAAAAAAATTACATCCAAGAACAGATTCACAGAAAAAAAAATAAAATGATTAATTCACAAAAAACTGATTAATTCATTCGGAGACTTGATCAGATATATTAGATAGAAATCTGATTAGAGGAAAAATTATTTTTGGGCCCGAAATTGAAGATACAAAAAACTGATTAATTACTCAAATATAAAACATAAATAAAGCAAAAATTAATTACCCAAAATGGATCAACCAGGGCTTGCATTTCTCCAAATCGAGACCGAACTCGCATTTCTCCAAATCAACCAGGGTGACTGAACCAACTTCGGCTTCATCGATGGAGACCGAGATCAGTGGAGAGAGATCGGCTTGTTCTAGAGAGATAGATGGATCAGTCGAGAGAGATCTTGATAGAGAGATCGGCTTGTTCTAGATAGATAGACCGAGATCAGTGGATAGAGATCGAGATCAGTGGAGAGAGATCAGTGGTTAGGATTTGATTTGGAAGATTTGAGGAGAGGAGGAGGATGATGATGATCGGATTGTTAGAGAGATCAGTGGTTAGGGTTTGATTTGGAAGATTTGAGGAGAGGAGGAGGATGATGATGATCGGATTGTTCGGATTGAGGAGAGGAAGATTTGAGGAGAGGATGATGATCATAAGGATGATGAGGATGAAGATTTGAAGAGAGAGCAGAGAGAGAGAGAGAGCTTGGTCTAGATAGAGATGATGATCGGATTGTTCTAGATAGATAGATGAAGGAGCCGTTGGATTATATATAATCCAACGGTGCTATTTTGTGAAAGGAATGGACATTTTCTTTGAGCAACAGCTCTTTTTCATCCTTTTTCAAACAACAGATATAAATTAACGGGCATTTTTTCCAAACGGTCATATTCTGTATTTCTATAAATAAAAACTCTTCATCTCAATTTCATTTCACACCAAACATTTTAAATTTTATTTTTCTTTTCTCTTCTCTTTATCTAAATTTTATTTCACACCAAACTTCACAAATTATTTTCTTCTTTGTTTTTTCACACAATCACTATGGAAGGTTCATCAAAAATGAAGAGAGGAAAATCATTTACCACTGAAGAAGATGTGGCAATTTGTAGAGCTTGGTGTCACATTACTAAAGACCCAATTGTTGGGAATTCACAATCTCATGCTCATTTTTGGGGAAGAATTTTTGAAAATTATTGTTCATTACAAAATGATCGTTCAAGAACACAAGTGTCTATCTCATCTCGATGGGGTGTAATCATGAAATGTTGTAACAAATTTCGTGGGTGTCTAGCGCAAGTCGAAAATCTACATCCAAGTGGGGCGCCACAAGTTGATATAGTAAGATTTCATTTCCATTTATGATGTTAGTTTTTTTATTTGTCTTACATAAAAATTAACTGATTAATTAATTTAATATTTTATTGATATAGATGCTTCAAGCAAAACTGTTATACCATCAAGATGAAAACAAACATTTTCTTTTTGAACATTGTTGGCCAATCTTGCAAAACAATATCAGGTGGTAAGATGTAACTCCTACGAACACGGTGAAGTCAAGAATACATACACCGTTTTCCCCTAATTCAACCCTTGATTCCCCTATGGATAATTGCATTTCTCTTGAAGATGACACCAATCCAAGTGTTGGTAACAATCCAACTGTCGGTGAGGGCAGTGTCTCTGCAAGGGGTAAAAGGCCGATGGGTAGGAAATCTGCAAAAGAATTATTTTGGAAAAATCAAGTCGCTCAAGCTGAAGTTCAAAAAATGGGCACACAATTGGACACATTTAACCAATACCTTGCTGAGAAGGAAAAGAAAAAAGATGAAAGAGAAGAAAAAAGGATTCAAGCACTGCAGGAGATGAAAGAACTTGAGATGAAAAAACATGAGTTTGAGATCAGAAAACAAGAACATGAGATGAAAAAGGAAGAACATATGATAATGACTACGGATATTTCTCATTTGGACCCTCAGATGAAAGCGTATTACACAATGCGAAAAAATGAGATTTTCGCCAAGTGGTCCTCAAATGTGAGCAGCCCAAATTTTTATTTCGCCTACCACCTGATGAATAATTATAGGATAAATGTTAGTCTTTATTTTTTGCAATATCATTTATTTTTTTATGTAATTTTTAGTCTTTATTTGCAATGTAATTTTTATTTTGTAATGAAATTTCATATTGTTTTTATTTTTATTTTTGAGTATTTTGTACTTCACAATGTAATATTATTTTTTCAATGTATAATGTCCACTAATTTGTATTATAATTTAATATTTTCAATAAAGTATAATGCAAAAAAATAAATATATTTTTTCAAATGAAGGCAATAAACAGATAAAATACTTTAGCTGATATTAAATGAAGATAATTTTATTATAATAAAAAGATATTATAATATAAATATATAATTTTTTTTAATTTGTCCATATTTTCATTTTTTTATATTTTTTATATTTGTCTAGTTGGGAAAAATATAAATATATAATTTTTTTAACAAACAGGTAAAAAAATGTCACAAAAGCCAAAATAAACAAAAAAAAATCACAAAAAACCTATATCCAAACAACACCTACAACCTTGGAGGGAAAGTTGGTTGAGATTTGCCAAAGATAGCAAATGACCATTGGAGCACCATTGCTATAATTTGGCAAAATAACACTATTCATTGCCAAATTATAACAATAGCAATAGCAAAATAACAACTACCATTGGAGATGCTCTTAGAAATCATTTCTAACACTCTAATATTAATTATTTAACTCTCAAATTTTAGATTAATCTCTCTAAACTTGTAACGCCCCCAAAATAATACAAATAATCCAATCCATAAAATCTATGAACATAATAGAAATGATATACTTTCATTCATCAGAGTTATATTACAAAAGGTATTACATGCAATATACATTCATAAATGTTCATCCTAAATCTATAGCACGTAACATTAGTTAATAACAACAAAATGAATGCCCTATGGGCCTACATCTTCCCAATACATTACTCGGTTACAACAAAAGAGTCGTAAGCTCAATACATATAAAGCCCTTGGCTTGAATAAACATTTAAACATTTACAAAACAAAATAGAGGCTCCAGCTCTGAAGTCCTTCCAAACTACGTCCTCGGAGGAGGCATGTCACCGGTACCTGAAAATGGTTTCCCAAGTAGGGTGAGCCAAAACCCAATAGAAACAGTCTATCACAATATATGAGATTTAACTAAGATATAAGTATCAGATAAATGTTCAATATTCATGACCAACTTACACTTTTCCTATAACCATTCAATAGTGATATTCATATCTCGATCCATTCTCATCTATTCATTTCGAGTTAATTCATTTCATTTCAAGTCATATGACAAATATACATAATCTTTCAAATGATCCGACTAAGACTACAACTTACTGGTTTTTTTATCCACATAACTATCATACAAATACTTCAACCTTGTCATTTTATGGAAATTTTGCCCGCGTGATCGGTACCATGTATACATAAGATTTTGGGACTTTCACCCTAAACACTTCGGCCAACTTAATTCTCAATGGAGTCCATTCCCTATCTTTTCCCAAACAATGGAGTACATCTCATTTCTTCTCCCAAAACGTTATACATATACAATGTATTTAAAAATATTGTTATATACAATGACTATCCATAACACATATTCAGTGCCTTAATCATCCCGTCATATTCAATGACACAACTTAAATGATTAGTTTCAATTCACCTAATCCACATGCAATTTCTTTAACAATCATAGTTATTCTCCACCGATAGTCCAATACAGATATTTCTAAACAGATATACAATCTTTATAACAGATAATTTGTCAAAATTTCATAGGTGAGTGATTAAACAAATCCAACTACACCATCTATTTATACTTTCCCCCAATTTCACATTTCTCATATCAATTTCATTATTTATACAAAATAATATTCAAGACATAGTAGGGAAAATTTCCCATTTTTCAAATATTAACCCAAAGGCTAAAAATCCACCATTTCAACACAAGATATCCTCATATTCAAAACTCCATAATCATCTATGAAGCACTACATAGAAACCCCTCTTTCAATGTGAAACCAAACCCTAGGTTTACCCTAAAACTCCCAAAATTTCACCATTTTTACATAACAACAAATAACTAGGTTAAAAGTCATACCAAAGTGTAGAATATCCCTACCTCAAAGAGAAAAGGTAAGCCAAGCAAGAGAGAAACTCCAAAAATGTCGAAATCTAACTTTAATCGGTTCAAAGAGATGATCTTGAGAAGCTCCACCTTTTTATCAAATGGAGTATGGTGGGTAGATCAAAGGATCTAGGCCAAAATGTAGAGAGAGAGAGAGAGAGAGAGAGAGAAAGAGAGAGAGTATTTTAGAGAGAGAGGCTCTGAACTTTAGGGTTTTGGCTAAAAAGATATGAAAAAGTGATATAAAAAGTGCTTTTCACAATCTGATATACGTGCAGTCCGCCCGAGCGGAGGATTTCATGCTCGAGCGTTAGACACAAAGATTTGTTCCGCTCGAGCGTAAGAAGAGGCCCGTTCTAGTGCAGATTACACACCTCCAGTATTTTGCAGATGACAGACCAACTGCTCGAGCTCAAAAGAGGACGCTCAAGCGCCTACCCGCTTTAGGAAACGCCGCCCAAGCGTAAAAGACGCTTCTCTAGCACTTTTGCAGAAATGTAGAGTACTGAGAGTTTGCAAATCCCACTCGAGCGCAAAAATGGCCGCTCCAGCGGAGGACCAAAATTCTGGGCAACGCAAGATTTAAAAACTAAGTAACTAACCTATTCCAAACACAACCACAACAACCCAAAGACAAATTTCAAAGGTATACAAGGGAAGAAAGAGATAAACAACAATATGAAAACATTAAACCCGAGTCCGGAACATCACAAGAGCCGAGTCAAAACCAGGATCGCTATAAAATCTTAACTTCCGATTTTCAC
The DNA here is from genome assembly GCA_036172215.1 of Camellia granthamiana. Classification (NCBI taxonomy): domain Eukaryota; kingdom Viridiplantae; phylum Streptophyta; class Magnoliopsida; order Ericales; family Theaceae; genus Camellia; species Camellia granthamiana. The sequence continues at coordinate 153,609,818 of CM069906.1, forward strand.
AGTTTTCGTTCGATTATTCACCTTTAAATACAAAGTAAGATAATACAAACCAAATTATTTTTCCCAACACTAATTTATTAACTTTACACTTGAAATAGATATTTTAATTGATCCCAAGCCCTCACATTTTTATTAAATCACATTTTGACCCCAAACAGGTACTATTATATTTATATATACACTTGTACCCAAAAACATTTTTTAAACATTATATTTTACAATTTTCAACATTTGTACCCAAAAATAATAATAAAATAAGTCCCTTAAATCACCATTTATGGCCAACCATAACCTATACAGATACAATGAATGTACTTCGAGACAATTTTGCATGATTTAAGGAAAATATCTTTGACTTGGTACAATCTTATATATATATATGTATATATGCAACTAGGTTGGTTTGATTGGAGGAAAACCATAACTAGATCATGTTTAGGAACCTAATTAAGGCTTTTAATCCTCCCCTATTCCATTGAATTCAAACTAAATCCAAACTATCCATCCAATTCCAACCAATGGGCATTTATGACCTTTTGCATCAAATTCATTATAAAAACAACCCCTCCCATAGAATTTTACATGAAAGAATACACACATACACACTATATTCAGTTAAGAGAGAAGAGAGCAATGAGGGTGAGCTTGGTAGAAGAGAGGAGAGGAAGAAAAAGTTTGCTAGCAATTTCAACAACCCTCAAGTAAGCCACAACACAACTCTTTCTTATTTTTCCTTTCAAATACATGCTCTTAGAAGTTTAAAACATTCATTTCAGAGGTTTTTTGATGGCATTCTTGTGTTAAAATTAAAAGGAGTTGAGCTTTGATTCTACCTTTCTTGTATTTGTCTTAATCAGTATAAGGCTACCTTTTTCCATATCAATCTCTCAAAATTTCCAAAGGCACACCTTCACCTCAAATTTTTGAGTTTAATACATATTATTTAGCATGTTTTTATCACAATAAAAGTGGAAAATTTTCCCTAGTTGACCTCTTTTTTCACTAACTTTCTTATTTTAAGAATTGTGCCAAAGAAATCTGTTTTACAACCAACTTTTGAAAATTCTAGAAAAATGTAGAAACATCTTTTGGACCTCAATTTTATGTTCAACTCTTCTTTAAGGAGTTAGTTTTCAAGGAAAATTGGTTTCATTGAAAAAGAGTGAGTGGTTTGTAAGACAATTCGATTTTTGTAACGGTCAATGAATTTGGACAGAGTTTGAGTATTTATAAAATAACTAAAAATCTGGAGAAGCTATTCCATTTCTGAAAAATGTTTTGAAAACTAGATAAAATTCCCTACAAACCATAGGAAGGCTGGTCTCGGAAAAAATCTGAAATGGTCCTTTTAGTTTCAATCTTTAAGTGGGTTTGAATTTGGAAATTTTGTTTCGCCTTGGTGATATAGCAGATGAGAGTTGTAGATTTTATCAAAGTAAGATTAGAGTTATTTTTTGAGATCCATGGAGAAATATCGAGATTAGAGTGTTGGCGATGGCGGAGATTGATTTGAAGTAATTTGGGTCGTATACAATAATGCTTCCTTTAAATCTCTTTGCAAATAGTGTTATTTTAATCACTTTCAATTTGTACTCCTCTTGATGATTTGATAAATTTTGTGAAATTATTGGTTGTTAATTTGTTTGATTACTCTAGTCATTTGATGAACTCTATGTAGTTATTCTGTGTTGGAAATGTTGATTTGTCTGGCTAAATGACATGGAAATGCTCCGTACATGGATCGAGTGCCCGGATAAGCGATTGTGCTTGGGTGAAAGGGGTGAGGTGATCACTGGTCATGTATTGAGTAGGACCGAGTATTTGGTCCTGGATAAATTATCTTATGTCGAGTTGACTTATTTGTGCAATTTGGTAAATTGCTTGGTATCTCGAATTGAATAATTTGTGTAATTATTGGATCCCTATGAAATTATTCATTCTCCGAGCTTTGTTACTCTTGTCGTATTGTATACTTCCCGAGTTAATTTATTTTTCAGGTGTGGAGCAAATTTAGTGGCGGTTGGAGTTGAAGAATTTAAAGGATTATTGAGTTAGAGATTTTTGGGCTCACCACTATATATTGTTTTTAGAGATTTATATAAGTTATATTTTGGAGACATTTGTGTAATTATTTTGGAGACAATTTTGTATTTTTAAGGTTATTAATTAGTTAGAATTTTAAATTTGAGCTTGAGTTGATTTATTAACGGTCTGGAAGTTGAGGCGTTACAGAATAGTATCAGAGCGTAGGGATTAGGTCATACATAGGATCTATTAGGTGAATGATATTTGGGTTCAACATTTGAGGAAAAAAAATGATATTTGAGGTTAAAGAAATAATAAATAAATAAATAAATAAAATCATTGTTTATATCAGAGTGCGTAGTGAAAGCGTGTTATTTGAGGAGTTAGTCGTTATTAAATTTTGGAGCAATAGAGATTGTGAATTTCGAGGATGAAATTTATTTAAAGGGGATAGGTTGTGAGACCCTAACTTTAGTAAACCCTATTAGGTTCCTAAATTTTGAGTGATTATAATAAAAACCCTTACTTCCCCGTTTATTCACAGAATTAAACCCTAGAGCCGAAAATGCATCATAGACGAACCCATACAAATCCTAATTGACCCTGGAAGCTTAGAAATCATTTCTAATACTCTAATATTAATTATTTAACTCTCAACTTTTAGATTAATCTCTTTAAACCTTAACTTCTGGTTTTCACAGTTTTCATTCGGTTATTCACTTTTAAATTCAAAGAAGGATAATATAAACCGAATTATTTTTCCTAACACTAATTTATTAACTCTACACTTGAAATAGATATTTTAATTGAGCCCAAGCCCTCACATTTTTATTAAATCACATTTTGACCCCAAACAAGTACTATTATATTTATATATACACTTGTACCCTAAACCCTTTTTTAAACATTATATTTTACAATTTCCAACATTTGTACCCAAAAAATAATAATAAAATAAGTCTCTTAAATCACCATTTATGGCCAGCCATAACCTATATAGATACAATGAATGTACTTTGAGACAATTTTGCATGATTTAAGGAAAATATCTTTGACTTAGTACAAACATATATATATATATGCAACTAGGTTGGTTTGATTAGGCGGAAAACCCTAACTAGATCATGTTTAGGAAACTAATTAAGGTTTATCATCCTCCACTATTTCATTGAATTCAAACTAAATCCAAACTATCCAATCCAATTCCAACCAATGGGCATTTATGACCTTTTGCACCAAATTCATTATAAAAACAACCCCTCCCATAGCATTTTACATACAAGAACACAAACATACACACTATATTCAGCTAAGAGAGAAGAGAGGAAGGAGGGTGAGCTTGGTAGAAGAGAGGAGAGAAAGAAAAAGTTTGCTAGCAATTCCAACAACCCTCAAGTAAGCAACAGTACAACTCTCTCTTATTTTTCCTTTTAAATACATGCTCTTAGAAGTTTAAAAAATTCATTTCAGATGTTTTTTTTGTGTGGCATTCTTGTGTTAAAAATGAAAGGAGTTGAGCCTTGATTCTACCTTTCTTGTATTTCTTTTAATCGGTACAAGGGCCACCTTTTTCCATATCAATCTCTCAAAATTTCCAAAGGCACACCTTCACCTCAAATTTCTGAGTTTAATACATATTATTTAGCATGTTTTTATCATAATAGAAGTGGAAAATTTCCCCTAGTTGACCTCTTTTTTCACCAACTTTCTTATTTCAATAATTGTGCTAGATGAGTCTGTTTTACAACCAACTTTTGAAAATTCTAGAAAAATGTAGAAATATCTTCTGGACCTCAATTTTATGTCCAACTCTTCCTTAAGGAGTTAGTTTTCAAGAAAAATTGGTTTCATTGAAAAAGTGTGAGTGGTTTGTGAAAAATTCCAATTTTTGTAACGGTCAACGAATCTGGACAGAGCTGGAGTATTTCTGAAATAACTAAAAATCTGGAAAAGCTATTGCATTTCTGAAATTTTTTCTAAAAACTAGATAAAATTCCCTACAAACCATGGAAGGGCCGAGCTCAGAAAAAATCTGAAATAGTCCTTTAATTTCAATCTTTAAGTGGTTTTGAATCTGGAAATTCTGTTTCGCCTTGTTGATATAACAGATGAGAGTAGTAGATTTTATCAAAGTAAGATCAGATTTATTTTTGGAGATCCATGGAGAAATATCGAGATTAGAGTGTTGGTGATGGCGGAGATTGATTTGAGGTAATTCGGGTGGTATACAATATGCTTCCTTTAAATCTCTTTGCAAACAGTGTTATTTTAATCACTTTCAGTTTGTACTCCTCTTGATGATTTTGATAATTTGATAAATTCTGTGGAATTATTTGTTGTTGATTCGTTTGATTACTCTAGTCATTTGATGAACTCTGTGTAGTTATTTTGTGTTGGAAATGTTGATTTGTCTGGCTAAATGACATGGAAATGCTCTGTACATGAATCGAGTGAACTTTGCCAATATGCTTTGTACCAATAGCCCGGATAAGCGGTTATGCTTGGGTGAGGGGGGTGAGGCGGTCACTGATCATGTACTGAGTAAGACCGGGTATTTGGTTCTGGATAAATTATCATATGTCGAGTTGAGATTATTGGATCCTTATGAAATTATTCATGTACTGAATTGTTTGCGTAATTATTGGATCCCTATGAAATTATTTGTTCTCCGAGCTTTGTTACTCCTGTCGTATTGTATACTTCCCGAGTTAATTTATTTTTCAGGTGTGGAGCAAATTTAGTGGCGGTTGGAGTTGAAGAATTTAAAAGATTATTGAGTTAGAGATTTTTGGGCTTACCACTATATATTGTTTTTAGAGATTTGTGTAAGTTATATTTTGGAGACATTTGTGTAATTATTTTGGAGACAATTTTGTATTTTTAAGGTTATTAATTAGTTAGAATTTTAAATTTGAGCTTGAGTTGATTTATTAATCGTCCAGAAATTGGGGCGTTACAAATCTTCTCTAACATTGTAACCATAGGTTTACTCCTAGCTTCCAAGATGCTTGAATTGAAGCACTCACATAGATTGTTTAGTAAAATGTCATACTTTGGAAAAGTGTTGAAGTGGCTCATACTCCAATGAATTGGTGGTCTTTCTACTAACCAAGCATATGCCTTACAATCAACTTCTTTAATCTCTTCTATCACTCTAGTAAATGCAGGAACAGTTATTGCCCTAGCAGCCTTCCACAACAGATCTTTCAGCACCAATCCCTTGTGTTCACCCTTAAAATTGTTGTACAAATGCCTCACACAAAACCTGTGTGTAACATTTGGGAACAACTCAGCCACTGCATCAATCAAACCCTTTTGTTTATCACTCATGATGGTATAATAATGAGAGTTTACAATATTGAGATCATGTCTTAGCAGCTCTAGAAACCACAACTATGTTTTCTTCTTCTCTTTCTCAACAATTGCATAGGCAAATGAAAATATGCAATTGTTTATATCTATCCCAATAGTTGTCAAGAGAATACCACCATGTGATCCCTTCAAATGGCATCCATTAACTCCTATCACTAGCCTGCAAGCATTCAAAAAAGCTTTCTTTAATGGACCCTAACACAAGTATAACCTTTTGAACTTCAACTCTGTATTGCTCCCAACATTAACCCTTGGATTACTCCATTCATTAACCTTTGGAATTTGTTTCACCTTCATGCACACTGTTGTCTCAGGATTGGTATTCCTAATCTCCTCGTTCTAACTCCATAACATTGCAAACTACTGAGCTGCGGTACCATCTACTAGTGTCAACACCTTCTTTCTTGCAATTCTCACTTTTTGTAAGTCAACCTTCACATTGTGCTCACTTGAAATAGTGTCTGCCAATGACTTAATTGGCTATGTAGGACTTAACCTAATTCTTTCAAAGTACCTCTTCATAATCCATTTGAAAGTCACATGTCCCCCATTAAAAGACCTATTACAAGTGTGCTGATCAACAAGTGTTTTGATCACAACCTATCACTTTTTACAACCTATCCTTTGCTTGCCATCCTTCCTTCTTCGAACGCAACCCATAATTCAATATTAGTTCATGCCATTTGTTCAATGATGAACTTTGCTTTCGATTTCGTTTAAGAAATTTGAAAACCCTAAAATCAATTTTGATCCCAACAAAGCCCTAGTTCAATTGTCCATCACACCAACTTATTTTGTAAGCAAAGCCCTTTTACATTCCTTCCAAAAGATAGTTCAAGGCAACAGCTCATCACATTCCGTCCAATTGTAGACATAGTGTGATGGTAGGGGTTAAATTGATCAATTTTTTGAAATTGCAAGTATGAAATTGAAATTAATCAAAGTATGGGGGTCAAATTGAAAAACACATGATAGTTTAGGGGGCAAAATAATATTTCCTTTATTTTTATTTTTATTTTGCAATTTTAATTGTAGGTTTTTTTTTTTTTTGGTTCTAATCTAAAAATTTTAGCTATTTCATCATTATGTCAGTTTTGGTATGCAAAAAGTGGATTTGAGGGTTATCATGTTTTTGGTTTTCTTAATTTTGGGATTTGTATAGATTTTTTAATGGTGAGGTTTGATAAATTGTAATTGGATTGGAATTTTACTTCAATACAATGTTCTTATATTTATTTATTTAGAATTGTTAGGTCCCTTAATCTTGTCAATCCCATGGACAAACAGGGTTTTATCAAGTTGTATTTTTTCTAAGTTTTTTGTCTTGCTCGCTTGAGCGAAGGAGTCCTCGCTCGAGCAAAGGCTGCGTCTGTAAAAAACTTAAGAAGGATGAATGTACGCTCGAGTGCAGGTAGCGTGGCTCGAGCGAAGCCACTTAAGAAAAACATGCGAGATTAGTTCCTCGCTCGAGCGAGAGAGTCTTCGCCCGAGCCAGCTTTGCCGTCCTAGTTTTCTATAAGTACTAGTTTTAGTCCAAAACTAGGATTACGTTTTGAGATCTACTTTAAGGCTTTCTGAGGTTTTCTTTTGGAGTTTTTTGTGAGTTTTCCTTGATGATTTGAGTGAGTATTAAACTCATGTATTGATAAGCACATATCAAGGAGGTTGATTGGTTATATTCAATAGTGTTCTTCTTCGGTGGAATTCGGAGATTCAAGCGTGGAGTTTTAAAGGAGTTTGATATTGTGCGTAGTCGTTGATTTGACAATAGAAGTTGTGGATTCAACTTCAGTGCAATAAATTCCGAGACAAAGGTTCCGGTGAAAGATATACAGAAGATTTGAAGACAAATTGGAAGCGTTTGGGTAATTTGTTTGTTATCTTTGTAATCTTTCTTTCTTCAGTAGTGGATTGATTAGTGGCGTTTCGCCCATAGTTTTTTTTTTTTATCACAATTGAAGGTACTTCAATTGTGATTTTTCCACGTAAAAATCGTTTGTGTCGATTTATTTTTTTTCGAAAACAACAATCTAAATCACTTTCGTAAGTGCTTGATGATTTAGATTGTGTGTTTTGAATGATTGGGAATTGGAGTAATTAAATCTTAATCTAATCACGAATCACTTAGGATTTTCAATTGGTATCAGAGCAGGTCACTCTTTGTTTTTATCAAAACTATAGGAGTGTGATTTTGTGTGATTGGTGATATGGATTCAATTCGTGAAGGTAACTCGACCCATAGACCTTCGTTACTTGATGGTACAAACTATTCTTATTGGAAAGCTCGTGTGAGAGCGTTTTTAAAATCCATCGATAAGAAAGTTTGGCACTGTGTGATCTATGGATGGAGTGAACCTATTGTCACCATTGATGGTATTGATATTCCTAAACCCCTTAATAAATGGGACACAACCGATTATCAAAACTTGAGTTGGAATAGTAAGGCTCTCAATTCCCTTTTTTACTCTGTCACACCTGAAGAGTTTCGTTGTATTTGCACGTGTGAGGTAGCAAAAGAGGCTTGGGACATTCTTGAAACGATTTACGAGGGTACTACTTCTGTTAAAAGGTCAAAACTTCAACGTCTCATCTCTGCCTTTGAAACCCTGTTAGGTTTTATTTCTTGGTAATCCCGTTTGACAAAACTCCTTTCAGTTGTATTTGTTTTCGCACTTTTTATTTCAGTGAGGCTATGAGTTTTTAGATGCGAATCCAATCCGAATTGTGCCTTGCAGAGAAGTTTTGTGATGTTAATACTTTCAAGATTGCCACTTCGCTGATTATGACGGGGATCGAGCTGCCCGGTCAGCTCGCGGGGGTCCAGGGGGCAGCGCCTCTTGGCGGGTTCGAGGCAGTGCCCAGGCGGGGTCGAGGGGCAGCGCCCCCGAAGCAAAATGTAAAAATGCATTCCAAGTTGCCTGTCCGCTCGAGCGGAGAATGCTGAGTTCTAGAAGTTTATTCGCCTGCAAAAAATACTGGATGTTGTTTTTTCCCGCTCGAGCGGAACTTTCCACGCTTGAGCGTAGGTCTGCTCGAGCGGCCAATCTGACGCTCGAGTGGAGATCGCGGGACAGTTTTCTATAAATACATGTTTCAGTCCAAATCTAGGTTTACTCCCTGAGATCTTCTTCTTGGATATTAAGGTTTATATCTGAGGATATTTTGCTAGTTTTCTTTGATGTTTGATTAAGTATTCAACTCATGGTTTAAAGAGTATACATCAAAGGATTATTTGTTTGTTCTACGCTAAAGAGAGAGTTGTTCTTCGGTGGATTCTGAAGAATTCGAGCCTGAAGCTTTGATGGATTCTGGAGTGGCTCATCGTCAAGACAATTCCGAGATGAAGACGGGGTAGGAAGAGACACATAGGGGTTGGTTCAATTCGGGCGTGGATTCGCTAGGTAATTGAGAGTATACCTGTGTAATTCCTTTATATCTTCTTAGTGGATTGTTTTGTGACTGTTACCCGTGGTTTTTTATCACAATTGGAGGTGTCCAATTGTGGTTTTTCCACGTAAAATCGTTGTGTCGATTTGTCTTGATTGTTTGATTGGGATTGTTGTTTACTGATTAAAATTGATACATAATCACAAATCAACATCTAGGGGATTTCTAGATTTTTCAATTGGTATCAGAGCGCGTCGCTCTATTTTTTTTTTGTTTTACAAATCTATTAGAGCGAGATCTTGTTTGATTTGTGATAATGGATACAATTCGTGAGGGAAATTCTATGGTTCGACCACCCCTACTTGACGGATCCAATTATTCTTTTTGGAAAGCTCGGATGAGATCGTTTTTAAAATCTATTGATGAAAAAGTTTGGCAATTTGTCATGTATGAGTGGACTGAACCAACGATTACCGTTGATGGAGTAACTTTTCCCAAACCAATTGATAAGTGGGACACAATTGATTACCAAAATAGTAGCTGGAATAGTAAAGCTATCAATTCTCTTTTTTGCGCTGTCACACCTGAAGAGTTTAGTTGTATCTGTAATTGTGAAGTCGCAAAAGAGGCTTGGGATATCTTACAAACTATTCATGAGGGCACTCCTTCTGTTAAACGCTCAAAACTTTCAAGGCTCACGTCTAGTTTCGAAAACCTTTTAATCAAAGATAGTGAGACCTTTGATGAATTTTATGCAAAGTTGAGTGACATTGTTAATTCCAGCTTCAATTTAGGTGAAAAAATACCAGAATCCAAAGTTGTGGGAAAAATTTTGAGATCCTTGCCCGATCGGTTCCAACCAAAAGTTACGGCTATTAAGGAGGCTCAAGATGTTGACAACCTCAAGCTGGATCACTTGGTTGGAAATCTCCAAACTTATGAGGCACATAGGAATTTCAAAAAGAAACAAAAAGATGCTATTGCTTTTAGTGGTGCTCATAGAGTTGGAGAGAATTCTGATGAGGATTATGAGATAGATTCCAAGATTACGGCTGCTTTTGTTAAACAATTTAAAAAATCTTTTTTGAAAAAGAATCCTAATCTTTTGGAATCTATTCATAATCATAAATCTAAGGGCAAAGATAAACTCAAAATTAATTCTATAGCCAAGAAGGAGAAAGGAAAGATACAAGGGAACTCTGAAAGAGTCCAATGCTATGAATGCCAAGGATTTGGCCACTTTGGTTCAGCATGCCCCACTCGTTTGAAGAAGAAGAAAGCCCTCGCTATCACTTGGGATGATGAATCAGAATCTGATGAAGATGAAAGTGACAATGAAGATCAAGGTGAAGAGAGACATAAACAATTCCTTGCTTTCATGGTGGCTTCCGAAATTGAAGGACGAACAGAGTATCTGAAGAGGTCGGTTGAGAATGCCACTGATGATGAATCCTCGAAGAGTGATGATGAAGAGCTTGAGCAAGCTTATGAAAAGTTGTATAAGGAATCTCTTAACTTATCCAAATTGAATGACAAACTCACTATGAAACTCAAAGCATGTGAAAATGATAATGTCAAACTAAAGGAGGAGATTTCCGAGGCTAGGATTGATGCCATCAAGATTTCTAATGATCGACAAGCTCTTTGTGAAAAACTCTTGACTTGTGAAATAGAGAGGAATGAGCTACAGCAAATCTATGCAACATATGAAGAAAAGATTGAAACTCTCGAGATGTCTCAAGTTGCTTTGGAAGAACTAATGATCAAGAAAGAGGAAGAACTCAAGTGTGCTATGGCTACCATTGGTCTTTGGAACAGAGGATCAAAGACTTTGGACAATATCATTGGGTCTCAACAAATTTGTTCTGACAAGAGTGACATTGGCTTTGGTGGTAAGAAAGAGCAAAAACAGAGTGCTTCCACATCTCATGATACAAGAACTCAAGGAAAGGGAAAACAAAAAATTCAACATGAGGATGGACTTATCAAACTTCCTAGAGTTGGTAAGGCCAAAGAAAAAAAGGTACACTCTGTTTTTATTTGTCATCATTGTGGTATGCATGGTCATATTCGCCCTTATTGTTATAAGTTGCATGGGAGAGTGTATTTGCCTAGACCTAGAAATAGGAAGTTGGAAACCATGTCGAGACAGGTTCCCATTGAAAGGGAAGGGAGCCACAACGTCAAGACACCATCCAAGAACCGCAATTCTCACAACTTTGTTCATATTAAAACGGTTTGGGTAAGAAAACTTGACTTGTATTAATTTGTTTATTCATTTTAGTTTTTGGGTTTCTAGTTTGTTTTTTCGTTTTGGGTCATTTAATGTGTGGTATCATTTAGTATGTCCTTGTTCATTTTATGTCTTGCTTTTGTTTAAAAAAAAAAAATGAAATGAAAAAAAAAAATCCAAAAAGATTTCCTTAGTATGGTTTTGCAAGCTTGAAATTTATGAGTGGTCCTTGGTGCATATTGGAATTGATGAGAATATCCATTACATGTTAATATGTGTATGCTTTTTGTGGTCATTACTCATTTCGGAGTGTGTATTCTTTGATTAGTATGTCTCATTCTGTACACACTCTTGGATTAGCAAATATTGGAGTCTTCCGCCTTAGTGATCTTTTTTCCTTATGGACTTCTAGCATCGTATCTTTTGTTTTTCCAGAGGAATTGACCGATACTAGCATATCTTGGGTGATGTTGAGTCTCTTAACCACCTTCCATCTTTTTACAACTCCACGGCTTTCCCCCTCTGTTCTTTGTAGTCCAGCCATGAGGAAAAGACTACCTCAGAGTCACCAACCAGGCTATCCTTATTATATCCATGCTTCTCTGGTTCGGTTTCCATACTCTTGAGCGTGTCAGCCACCAATGAGTGTGCAAAAAGAAAAGAAAAAAAAAATGTGCACAAGAAAGAAAAGAAAAAAATGTGCAAAAGAAATAAAAGAAAAAATGTGTGAAAATAAAAGAAAGAAATAGATTCATTGATTGAAGGGGATCCTCCGCTTTTACTCACCAAATACCCCTTGATTCCTAGTGGTTTGACTTTCCTTTGTTGTGCTTAGATTCTCTTGTCGGAGGTCCAACTTTCAGATCACTACTAGGATTGAATCTAGTGTTTGTCGAACTCCTAGAGTCACACACACACTTTTCTCATGGGATCTATGCTTTTCACATAATGCATCACTTTTTTTTATGAGGAATTTTCTAGAGGCTGTGCACATTGTGTTTTCAAGTAATTGTACTTCTTGGGTAGTCTTGTGTGTTTTAAGGTACAAATCTGAAATTCCCTGCTTGCTTCACCATATTATTTTTTGTCGTTTTCTTCTTGTTCATTGTTTTTAGCGAGGGGAAGTTTGGTTTATCACTGCAAGCGTGTGTTAGCTTGATCACTTTGATTTGTTTGGTAAGGGAGATTGGCTATAGTTGTTTTACATGTTGTTATGCACTGTTTGCTTATTATTTCCTTCTCGCATGCTCCTGATATTTACATCATTATATCATTGCTTGTATGGTTTATGATCTTGCTTTAGTTGTGTTAATTCGTGACAAAAGGGGGGAGAAAGTTGTTTTTCATGTATTCATGCCATGTGACGGGTGCATGTGTCTTAGTTTTCATCTATTCATGCTACATGTTCTTAAAATCTCCAAGTCGCATCTATTCATGTTTTCCATCTCATGCTTTAAATGCTTCAAGATAATCTAGCCATATGTTTATTGCTTTTTCATATACTCTTGTGGGACTAATAGTTGTTTTGGAGATTATGGCACTAATAACTGTTTTGCAGATCATGACCTTAAGAAAGAAGTTGGTTTTTTGTTGGCTGTAATGGGTTGGGGTGTTTAGGATTTTATTTGTTTAGGTGTGTTTTGTCACGGCATTGCCAAAGGGGGAGATTGTTAGGTTTTATTTCTTGGCAATCCTGTTTGACAAAACTCCTTTCAGTTGTATTTGTTTTTGCACTTTTTATTTCAGTGAGGCTATGAGTTTTTAGATGCGAATCCAATCTGAATTGTGCCTTGCAGAGAAGTTTTGTGATGTTAATACTTTCAAGATTGCCACTTCGCTGATTATGATGGGGATCGAGCTGCCCGGTCAGCTCGCAGGGGTCCAGGGGGCAGCACCCAAGCGGGGTCCAGGGGGCAGCGCCCCCGAAGCAAAATGTAAAAATGCATTCCAAGTTGCCTGTCCGCTCGAGCGGAGAATGCTGAATTCCAGAAGTTTATTCGCCTACAAAAATACTGGATGTTGTTTTTTCCCGCTCGAGCGGAACTTTCCGCGCTCGAGCGTAGGTCCGCTCGAGCGGCCAATTTGACGCTCGAGCGGAGATCACGGGACAGTTTTCTATAAATATGTGTTTCAGTCCAAATCTAGGTTCACTCCCCGAGATCTTCTTCTTGGATATTAAGGTTTATATCTTGGGATATTTTGCTAGTTTTCTTTGATGTTTGATTGAGTATTCAACTCATGGTTTAAAGAGTATACATCAAAGGATTATTTGTTTGTTCTACACTAAAGAGAGAGTTGTTCTTCGGTGGATTCTGAAGAATTCGAGCCTGAAACTTTGGTGGATTCTGGAGTGGCTCATCGTCAAGACAATTCCGAGGTCAAGACGGGGTAGGAAGAGGAACATAGGGGTTGGTTCAATTCAGACGTGGATTCGCTAGGTAATTGAGAGTATACCTGTGTAATTCCTTTATATCTTCTTAGTGGATTGTTTTGTGACTGTTGCCTGTGGTTTTTTTTATCACAATTGGAGGTGTCCAATTGTGGTTTTTCCACGTAAAATCGTTGTGTCGATTTGTCTTGATTGTTTGATTGGGATTGTTGTTTACTGCTTAAAATTGATACATAATCACAAATCAACATCTAGGGGATTTCTAGATTTTTCAAACCCTTTTTTATGCGTGATGATGAGACGTTTGATGATTTCTATGCTAAACTTAGTGACATCGTGAATTCCTGTTTCACACTCGGTGAAAAAATCCCTGAAGCTAAAGTTGTTGGAAAAATTTTGAGGTCTTTACTTGAGAGGTTCCAATCAAAAGTGACAGCCATTGAGGAGGCTCAGAATGTTGACACCCTCAAGGTTGATCAGTTGGCTGGAAACTTGCAGACTTATGAAGCCCACCAGATTTCTAAGAAAAAATAAAAAGATAGTATGGCTTTCACTAGTGCTCATGAGACTGCAAAAACTCCTGAAACTGAGTTTGATTTAGAGTCTGAGATGACGGCTATGTTTTCTAAACAGTTCAAAAAAAATTTAAAGAAAAAGAAGCCTAATTTCAGAGACCCTATTTCAAAAGACAAGAGTAATGATAAACCCAAAACTTTTCCACCAAAACTTGCTCCAAAAACTGAAAAGAAGATTGTAAAGGGGCAAGGGGTCAAGTGTTATGAATGTCAAGGGTTTGAACATATTGCACTTGAATGTCCTTCAAAAAAAGAATCGGAAGAAAGTCTACACAGTGACTTGGGATGATGAAAGCGGGTCAGAGCAAGAACCTGAAGGAACTGAATCCAGTGAAGACAGGGATAGTGCTTTCATGGCATTTTGGTCCACTTTCACTCAACCTCTTTCGAAGCCAGTGGAATTTGCTCGTGGTCAGAATATGCATCATGCTCCCACCTTTGATGAGAGTAATTACTTGATTGGAAGATCAGAATGAGGGCGTTTCTGAGAGCTTTCGACCCAGAAGGCTGGCAAGCCATTGAAGAGGATGTTGAAAGTGCTGACAATATAAGCAATCAGAGAGTTCTGATTACTATTCGTGGAGCAATTTCTGATGAAGAATAGCAATGGGTTGCTCACTGCACAAAGGCTAAAGATGCATGGGACATTCTTAGCCAATTTTATGAAAAATGAGAGTCATCTTCACCACTATTTATCACCTTTCCTGCCTTAGTTGCTCGACTGGATGAGGTCAAGGAGAATGGAGAGCAAAAAGAAGATGATGAAACATCAGAAGACAATGATGAGATTAATGGTGATAATCTACAACAAGATTACGAAAAACTTTACGATGAATCTCTGAATTTGTCCAAGATCAATGACAAACTCACTCTCAAGCTCAAAGCATGTGAAAAGTGAAAATATCAAGCTAAAAGGAGAACTTGTAACAGCAAAGCAGAATATCATCAAGATCTCTAGCGACAGGAAAGACCTATGTGGAAAACTTCTATCATGTGAAATTGAAAGAATTGAACTCCTGAAAGTGTATTCCATATATGAAGAGAAGATGGAAAACCTTGAAATATCACAAGCTACATTGGAAGAGATGGTTTGTCATAAAGATGAAGAACTCCGAATTGCTAGAGCCACCATTGCCATGTGGAACAAAGGTTCCAAATCATTAGAAGACATCCTCGGGTCTCAACAAATGGGTTGTGACAAAAGTGGGCTAGGCTATGGTAATACGACAGCTCACAAGGGACAGGCCTCTACATCACATGACATGAAGACTCAAGCAAAGGGAAAGCTGAAGGTACACCAGGGTGATCCCTCTCTTCATCTACCTAACGGAGGTAAGATCAACAAAAGGGAGGTAAAACCTGTTTTTATTTGTCGTCATTGTGGTAGGTATGGCCACATTCGTCCTTATTGCTTTGAATTCTTTGGTAAGGTGTCTCAAAATGGTAGAAATTTGAATATTTTTTGGGTTAGGAGACAACCTTACATGTCTAGGCGAACACTAAGATACATGAGGGTGTTCATAACACCAAGTCATTTACCAAGACCGCCAGACCTGATTTTGTTAAGACCAAAAAGATATAGGTGAGAAAAGATGACTTGACTTGTTCAGTTGTTTACATTGCTCTAAAAGCACATGACTCACACATGTGGTATCTTGATAGTGGCTGCTCTCGTCACATGTTAGGTGACAAATCCTACTTCACCTCCCTTGAAAAATATGAATGTGGAATTGTTACCTTTGGAGATGGTGGCACTTCTAGAGTCATTGGTAAGGGC
This sequence comes from Camellia granthamiana, assembly GCA_036172215.1. NCBI lineage: Eukaryota > Viridiplantae > Streptophyta > Magnoliopsida > Ericales > Theaceae > Camellia > Camellia granthamiana. The sequence goes on from CM069906.1 coordinate 153,625,576, forward strand.
TCTATAAGTGTAGTTGGTCTTCCCAAGCTTGAAAATGCATTACTTGTTGGTGGTCTTAAAGAAAATCTTTCGAGCATTAGTCAAATGTGTGATTCCCACCATGAAGTATTGTTTTCAAAAAATAAATGTGAAATTTTCGATAAAAAGGGAAATATTGTCTTGCATGGGGTTCGCACATCTGATAACTGCTATGGGATTGTTACTACTAATGATCTCACTTGTCACACAGCCATCATGAGTAACATTGATTTGTGGCATCAAAGATTAGGTCACATAAATTTCAAAGACCTAACTAAGATAGCTAATAAAGAGCTTATGAGAGGAGTACCTAAACTGGGTAAGAATCTGAATCATGTGTGTGGACCATGTCAACTTGGGAAGCAAACTTGTTCTTCTCATAAAAAAGTGAACAGCTTTACAACCAAATGTCCTCTTGAATTGGTTCACATGGATCTAATGGGACCCACTCGCACTGAAAGCATTGGAGGTAAAAGATATAATTTTTTAACTGTTAATGATTTTACTCGATTTTCGTGGGTAAATTTTTTGAGGGAAAAATCTGATACATTTGATGCTTGGGCGTATCATAAGAATCATAAGAATCCGAACTGATCATGGTTGTGAGTTTGAAAACAGTTCGTTTTCGGATTTTTGTGATATGCATGGAAGTAAGCATGAATTTTTTGCACCTATTATTCCACAACAAAATGAAGTGGTTGAGAGGAAGAACAGGGTTGTTCAAGAGACGGCTAGGGTCATGCTCCTTAGTAAGAAACTTCCTCCAAAGTTTTGGGCTGAAGCCCTAAATACTGTTATTTATGTCATAAATCGCGTGTATTTAAGGTCCGTCACTTTACAAACTTCATATGAATTGTGGGAGGGATTGAAACCTAATGTAAAATACTTCAAAACTTTTGGGAGTAAGTGTTGCATTTTCAAATATAGAGAGCCTTTGGGAGTAAATCCAACTACAAAAAAACCTAACTATTTTCCCAAACACAAAAAAAAATTTCTTCAATAATATCCTACAACTAAAAAAACTTACAAAAAAACCCACTTTATAAATTTAAATCCATGTTGGTTTGGAATATTATGGCCTTGTTTGGTTTGGTTTTGAGAGATAAATTTTCAAAAAAAAATTTGAGAAAAGAGTTTAGAATTTTTTTTTTTTTTGTTTGTTTAGTTATATATTTTGGAAATAGTTTTGGAGTATGAGAGTTTGGAATGATTTGATATTTTATTATAGTTGAGTAGATGTGTGTGAGATAAAAAGTGATTGAGAATGAGAGAGGAGAGAGAAAAAGTGATGATTGATGTATAGGAGACAGAAAATAATTTTAGAAGTTTTTTTTCAAAATCACTAAACCAAACAAAATTTTAAATTATTTTTTTTTTCTAAAATTTATTTCTCAAAATCAAACCAAACAAAGCCTTTGTATTTGGTATAGAATGAGTGAAATGGCTGTGAACGAATAGATAAACAAAACTCCTCGAATGGATCAATCAAGTGTTGGAAATTGACAAATTCTTAGATGAATCTAAATGCTACATTGATATTTGTTTTTTAAATTAAATAATTTTTTTAATATGTAATATAACTGTTATAAAATAATAATGGTATGTCTCAATTAGTGTACTAATTAGTGTACCAATTGATAATGTGGTATAATTTAAGATGTTTTTGATATTTATAATTTGTATAATGAGTGGGATTAATAATAATGTCATAATTAATATTGGTATACTAGTTAATACACTAATTGATGCATGTAGCACCACTGGTTATAAAAAACTACATTCACCATGTTTGCTTCTAGAAAATTGAATCACTTTTCAAAAAATTAATTTTTTTATTTTTCGTATTTTGTTTTTGTGTGATTTTTTTTAATATTTTACTTAATTTTTTATATTTTTTAAATGCACCTAATCTAAATACAATTAAAAGTATAATATTTGTGAAATAGAACTTTAAAAAATTTATCAAATAAAAAAACATTAAAAATATGAAAATTCAATACATTTTCGTATTTTGTTATATTCAATAAATTTTTTAAAGTTTTTTGTACAAATTTTTTATTTTTTAACTAAATCAAGATTAAGTAGATCTACAACTTAAAAAAAAAAAAAAAAAAAAAAAAAATTGATTAAAATATTTTTAAAAAAACAAATTGAAAATTTAGAAAACTGTTTCTAAATACTCAAAATCAAATATTATTTGAAAAATGCTTGGAATTTTTATTTTAAGGTCCCTCATATTAAAATTTTATAAGATAAAGAATAAAAAATGTTGTAGTAATAGCTAAGGTCCTTGGGAAATACGGAAGCAATATTCGGGTTTCAGCGCACATTGCTCATTCAACGTCTTTCACTTTTTGAAAAATTTCTAAACTTAAAAATTCAATAACTCTTGAATTAGATATCCATTTTCAATAAAATTTATATTTTTAAAATGCTCTCGTCGGGATCTATTAAACAAGATTTATGATGAATATGAAATTAAAAGAAAAAAATTGACAAAATTCACTGAGTTAACTATATCTTCAGTCAGTGAAATTTCTGAAATTTCTCTAAGAAAAAATAAGTATTTCAAAAATTTCTCTAAGCAATTTAGAAGTTTCTCCAAGAAAAAATAAGTAATTTTGAAATTTATCTGAGAGAAAATAAGCAATTTTAAAATTTCTCTGAACAATTCTAAAATTTTGAAATAAGTAATTTTGAAATTCATCTGAGAGAAAATAAGTTATTTTAAAATTTCTCTAAGCAATTCTAAAATTTCTTTGAGTAATTCTAAATGAAGGGCAAAAAATGAACAAAAAAAAGAGGGCAGCAAAAAAGACTTAAACAACTACTTTCAAAACATTGAGAGCATGTTTAGTATGATAAAATGAAATAAAGTGGGAATGGAATGAGAGTTAGAGTGAAATACAAGGTTGAATGGAATTGAATGTCCATTGCCATTCCATTGTTTGGTTGTCAACATGGAATGACATAGGAATATGACGATAATTCTCATTCTCATGTTTGGTTATACCTATTAAACTCATGGAATGAAATAAATTATTATCATTATTTTTATTTTTTTTAACAAGCTAGTAAAATTAAAAATTTATATAAATCATGATAATATTAATAGTTGTAAAAGTGATGGTATGAGTCATAGTAATGGCGGCAGCATCAATGGTGGTGATTGCAATGATAGTGGAATGATCGTAGTAGATTATTGTGGCCTTAATGGTGGTGATAAGGTGCTGTTGTGGTTGCAGTGGAGATGGTGGTGGTGGTGGAGGAGGCGGTTGCAGTGGGCAACGATAGTGGTGGTGATAGTAGTGGTGACATCGATACTATGGTGGTGGTAGTATGGTAGTGTGGTGGTTGTGCTAACGACTGTGGTGGTGGTGGTAACGGTGGCAATGGTAGTGTCGATAGGATGGTAGGAGAACGGAATGGTGGTAGTAGTAGTTAAATAATAATATTTTTTTTAAGTGCCAACAAAAAAATAATAATAATAAAATTTTATGGTAATTTATGATGGAATGGAATAGTCATTCCTTAAGTTGGAGGAAGGAATAAGCATTTCCACATTTTGTTGGAATAGCCATTCAAATGGAATGATTATTCCTATTTAAATAAAGCATACCAAATAAGATAGAGAGAATCCAAAGATAGAAGGGACATTTCATTCATCTCATCCTATCGTATCAAATGTTCTCTGAAAGACCTTAGCTAATACGGTTCTTGTCATAATCCTTAACCTTCTACGTAAAAGATGAGAGGAGTTGACACTAATTTTTCCAAAATGGTGTCAAACACCAGGTCACATCTTTTGTCAAGTTATCACATTTATAAAAAAATTAAATTATAAATACATCTTTTGAGATTATAATATATATTACTTTTATGATTTAAAAAATTATAATTACTCTTGGTTAGAATTTTTTATTTAACATAATTAATTGACAAAATAAAATTCATAATTACTCTCATATATAATAATAAAATTATTTAAATTATTACTTGAAACATATTTTTAATATCATTAAAAACTGTTAATTGACTTGATAATTTATTAATAAAAAGGACAATTTATTATGAAATTAGAAATTTCAAAGGGTGAAATATAATTTTCAAGACTATATAAGACGATTCGTTTTTTAATCAAATCTCAAGAAATATATTTATAATTATCTTATATAAATAACATAAAAAAACAAACAAAACAAATAAATTCGGCGGAATAAAAGGTTGTTACATTAAAAAAGGCAAAGAAAGAAACTGAGAGATAAGAAAAAAAAAAATGCAAGTAGGCATAGCGATTTATGTTTACAAGACAGGTTCAATGTGAACTTGATATGTCATGATAATGACGGATTCTGAATTATTAAGTTTGTATTTAATTGAAAGATTTGTGAGAAGATTTAGAAAAAGAAATAAAAAGGTAGATGAAATATAAATAAAATATATTTATATTTTAAATAGTTATATATATTTTTTTCCATTTTTTTTTTAAAAATTTTTTTGTCTCCAAATCCCTATTAAAATCCTTCAACCAAACATAACGTAAATGTGTGAAAGTAAATTTTATTGTGTAAATTTTTATAATTTTAAGTTTTTAAAACGTGACTACCCTCCAAATGTATCATTGATAACAACTTTTAGGCCCCATTTGTTTTGAGTATAAAGGGAGGGATGGGATTAGAATAGAGATAAGACCCATTTAATGTTGTGTTTGTATGCAGATTTGGGGAAGGGATTGAGATAGAGATCCGGATTTGGTTGGGCCTTGGATGGAGGATTGGGATGGAGAAGGTGGATGTGGTATTACAAAAATAGTCAGCGAACTATTTTGTTTTTATTTTTTACATGTTGGACATTTTTTTTTAACATTAATGTTTAATTTTTTATATTTTTTGTTAAGTAAAAATCATTGTTTTATTTGTTTTAATTTTTTAATTTTTTTAAATTTTTTTTTAATTTTTTAATTTTTTTTATTACATGTTGGCCATTTTTTTTTTGAACATTAATGTTTAATGTTTTTGTATTTTTTATTTGTTTTATTATTTTATATAAAAATAATTTAACAATCCATACACCAACAACTATCATCAAAAACATAATTTTACTTAATTCTCTTACTATCAATCACCCTCACTATAAATCTCTTTCATTCTATTACTGAAAACAAACGGGCCTTAGGGTATTACTAGTTGGTCAGAATCTTTACATTTTAACAAATTCGAATCTCATACCACTACAAGAAAAACACAATCGGCGACTAAAGTTTTAGTCGCCAAAAGCCCCTTTTTTAGTCGCCAAAGCTATTTTTTTCCACTTTCCGCGACTAAAAAGTTTAGTCGCCACTGTGGTCGCCGTTATATGGTCGCGCATTCCTTTGGCGACGAAACATTTGTTAGTCGGAAATACATATGTCTTCGGCGACTAAATAATTAGTCGCCAATAGTCAATTTCATTTTTTGGAATTTTACCTTTGGCGACTAAACTGTTTGTCGCCAATAGTTAATTTTTTATTTTATTATTTTTACATTTGGCGACTAATGACTTTCGTCGCTGAAAGTCTTTTAAAAAAAGAAAAAAAAATTTCCTGCGCTGGTACTCCCCAGGGTTTGAACCTGGGACATCCAAGAATTGCACCCCAACGCCTTTAGCCACACGTGCTCCCCACTACGCCACCCTCAGATCACATGAATGATAATGCAACATTTATTATTTATATACTATATTCACTGGTATTAATACAAAATTGTATATATAAAAATAATTTTTTATATTTAATATATTTCATGTAAAAAATAAAAAATTTACAAAAAAAAATTGGGCAGTACTTTTGGCGACGAAATCTGAATTTTAGTCGCCAATGCTCCATTTTTTGGCTACTAATTTGTTTTTCTGTCGCTAAAACAGGAAAATCCCAGCTAATAATAGCACATTTGGCGACTAAACAGAATTTTAGTCGCCAAAACCTGTATGTTGGGCGACGAAAATGCATTTTAGTCGGCAAAACACCCAGAATGGGCGACTAAAGTGTTTTTTAGTCGCCAAAACCATGACTTTTGGCTACTAAATGATTTTAGTCGCCAAAAACCGTCCCTTTTGGCTACTAAACAACCTGTAGTCGCTAAAAACCCTACATTCGGCGACTAAAGTGCATTTTAGTCGCTAAAACCAGTATATTCGGCTACTAACCTGTTTTAGTCGGGAAAAGGGATCAACTTTGGCGACTAATCGCATTTTAGTCGCCAAAAATCATACTTTTAGCGACGAAAATAGAATTTTTAGTCGCCGATTGTGTATTTTGTTGTAGTGTACATTAATAGTTAAATTATAGTGATCATTTGTCAAATTTTAAAAAATATATAATAAATTTTTATAAGTTTTGTATAAATACACTAATTTCTATTTTAATAAATTTAAAATGATTGAAAATAATACAGATAGTATATAGACATAGGATCAAACAAAGTAAAATATGCATTTTAATATAAAATTATTTGTATAATTAGCACCATTTTACGCTGTGATGTTATGAGTTCAAATCCTATAGAAACAGATCAGATTCCTTTTGTGTTGCCTTCTTTCCGTATGAACAACTAAGGTTAAATATTAAAATTTTACCGTCCAATATAATTATGTCAAATTTCTCCTACTCCATCTACAAAATGGGGATATATATGTTTGTTAAAAAAATAAAAAATAAAAAAAAGGAAAAATTATTGATAAATCCCATTTAGAAGTGTTTTAACTCAAGAAGTCCATGAAGGAATTTTTTAACCCATTTAGTCTCATGGATATATAGTTTTATTCCATAAAGTCATTTTTCTTGATTTACACTATTTTCTTGGACACTTATACCCTTATATTTAATTTTGATACCCTTATAAATATTTTTTGAACGGTTAGCAATTTTATGATGTAAACATTCATATTTTAAAATTCACATTGGTAGGAATGTAAAATTGGCCCGTGGGCGGCTCGAAACCCGTCTGCGAGCCGGGGCGAGCCCTGCTCATTGACAATGTGAATATTCACATTGATATGTTAACATTCACATTAATAGGAGTGTAAAATTGGCCCGCGTCCCGTGGTGGCGCGAAACCCGCCCGCGGCCCATGGGCGGCCCGGGGCGGGCCCGGTCCGGGTCGTTGACAATGTGAATATTCACGTTGACATGTTAACATTCACATTGATAAGAGTATAAAATTGGTCCGCGGCCCATGGGTGGCCAAAAGCCTGCCCGCGGCCTGGGGCGGGCCCGGGTCGGCCCGTTAACAATGTGAATATTCACATTGACATGTTAACATTCACATTGATAAGAGTATAAAATTGGTCAGCGTCCCGTGGGCGGCCAAAAGCCTGCTTGTGGCCCGGGGCAGGCCCGGCCCGGCCCGTTGACAATATGAATATTCACATTGACATGTTAATATTCACATTGATAGGAGTGTAAGATTAGCTCGCGCCCCATGGCTGCCCGAAACGCGCCCACGGCCCGTGGGCGGCCTGTGGTGGGCCGGCCCATTGACAATGTGAATATTCACATTGACATGTTAATATTCACATTGATAAAAGTATAAAATTGGCCCGCGCCCCGTGGCTGCCCAAAACCAGTCCACGGACCGTAGGCAGCCCGGGGCGGGCCCGGCCCGGCCTGTTGACAATGTGAATATTCACATTGACATGTTAAAATTCACATTGATAAGAGTATAAAATTGGCCCGTGCCCCGTGGCTGCTCGAAACTTGCCCACAGCCCGTGGACGGCCCGAGGCGGGCCCGGCCCGGCCTGTTGACAATGTGAATATTCGCATGGACATATTAACATTCACATTGATAAGAATATAAAATTGGCCTACGACCCATGGGCGGCCAAAAGCCCGCCCGCAGCCCGGGGCGAGTCCGGCCCGGCCCATTGACAATGTGAATATTCACATTGATAATGTGAATAGTCACATTGACATGTTAACATTCACATTGATAAGAGTGTAAAATTGGCCCGCAGCCCGTGGGCGGCCCGAAGCCCGACCGCAGCCCGAGGCGGGCTTGGCCCGACCCGTGAGAATGTGAATATTCACATTGACATGCTAACATTAACATTGATAGGAATGTAAAATTTGCACGCTGCCCGAAGCTCGCCCACGGCCCGGGGTAGGCCCGGCCCGGCCCGTTGACAATGTGAATATTTACATTGACATGTTAACATGCACATTGATAGGAATGTAGAATTGACCCGCCGCCCATGAGCTGCTCGAAGCCCGTCCACGGCCTGGGGCAGGCTCGTTTGGGTCCAGGTCCGAGCATATCCGAGACCCTAGGCTAGGGCTTAGGCCATCACTTTGAAGCCCGGCCCGGCCTATCGGGCCGCTTAAGGCCCATTCAATGCTCGGTCCGAGGCCCAGCCCGCCTGAGGCACAATGTCTTTTTTTGTGAAAAATAATAAAATTTTGGTAGAAAAAATTAAAAAGAATTAAAAAAAAATGGCCAGGCCCGCCCAAGCCCGGCCTAAGCTCGAGCCTAGGCCTAGGCCCACCGGCCCGACTCGAGGCTGTCGTCTTTGGGCTGCGGGCCAATTTTACACTCCTATCAATGTGAATGTTAATATGTCAATGTGAATATTCACATTGTCACGGGCCGGGCCGGGCTGGGCCCGCCTCGGGCAGCGGGCGGGCTTCGGGCCGCCCACGGGCCGCGAGCCAATTTTACACTCCTATCAATGTGAATGTTAATATGTCAATGTGAATATTCACAATGTCAATGTGAATATTCACATTGTCACGGGCGGGGCCGGGCTCTCCCCGGGCCGCCCACGGGTTTCGGGCCGCCCATGGAACGCGAGTCAATTTTACACTCTTATCAATGTGAATGTTAACATGTCAATGTGAATATTCACATTATCAACGGGCCGGGCCCGCTCCGGCAGCGGGTGGGCTTCGGGCCGCCCATAAGCCGCGAGCCAATTTTACAGTCCTATCAATGTGAATGTTAATATGTCAATGTGAATATTCACATTGTCACGGGCCGGACCGGGCTCGCCCCGGGCCGCCCACAGGCCACGGGCTAATTTTACACTCCTATCAATGTGAATGTTAACATGTCAATGTGAATATTCACATTGTACATGGGCCGGGCCCCTACACATTGACGATATGAACATTCACATTAACGGTGTGAACATTCACATTAGGGGTATTTTGGTAATTATGTCACCCATAGGACTTATTGAAACATAAGAAAATAATATGAACTAAATAGAACATAAGTAGATGAAAAGGGTATTTTGGTCTTCTTATCTCACATAGGACCTAATGGAATAGTCAAAAAGAATATGGATTGGATGGAACATAAGTAATTAAAGATGTATTTATGGAAAAAGCTCCCTAGAAAAAAAAAATACAGATATGTAATTTTACTTTTAAACAATATATTGACATAATTTTATTAAAAAATTATATAATATTTGTCACAAAAATACATAACATGGACTAAAAAATGTGTAACAAAATGCATAACTTATATATACTGAAAATAAAGATGTTCACGGGTCGGATTAGTCCAATTTTTGTAGTAAATTAGAAATCGAATCGGTGCCTATGGTTTCAAAAAAATTAAAATCATAATGAACCGTTAAATTTATGTAACCGAACCAGAACTAAGCCATAAAAATCAGTTTGGTTTTGTTTGATTTTACGATCCTAAAAATTTTATATAATAAGAAATATGATATATTTTATAATAATAAATAAATTAATACCAATTAGTTTACTTAGGGATTTTAATATAAAATTATATGAAAATACCAATTACCAATTACCTATTTAATATGCATTTTAATATAAAATTATAAACTATTAGTGTGTGGTGCTTTATTACAAGTGTAATTTAAAGGTCACAAATCTTTCATGACCATTTTCATGAAAGACTTTTCATGATACCTAGCAATGCTGCAAACAAAACTAAGGATAGATACAATCTAAAGAAAAAAAACTAAGAAGAGACACATAAGAAAATCGAAGAAACTAAAAAAAAAAAAAAAAACAAACTAAACTAAAAACTAAAACCAAAAAAAAAACTAAGGACAGCGATATAAGAAAATCGAAGAGACCAAGAACAAAAAAAACCGAGGAAACCCGTACAAAAGATGCGAGAGAGCTTCAAAAGAAGATAACCATGAAGCCTTATCCCACAAAACCAAAAGGATAAAAGAAAAAACACTTTCACAATCTACGGAGTTAGTGCTGTTAGGCCAATAAAATATTACCATTAGAACGGTGTAAAATCGTTTAATTCGTATTAATTCATTATTAATTACGGATTAAATTTTAAAATTTATAATCTGATTTTGAAATTATTCCGTGTTTTTATAGTTAATATATATATTTCTTTAATTTCTAATGAAATATCAAAATAAAAATGAATATAAGAGATATTTAAGATGTGAAATTTGTTACAAATTAGTAACTATGTATGAAAATATTATGTAAAATCAGTTTATGTTATATATATGAAAACTACTATGTAAATATATTCTTGATAATTATTTAAAAATATTTTTCAATCAACTAACAAATTAAAACTACTCCAAACCGTGATTTAATTATTTATCAATTCACCATTTATTATTTAGTTTATAATTTTATTTTCAAACCAAACGAATTGTATCACACGCACCACTAGTTCCCATAATGAAAACACAATAAGATTTGCCAAATCTTAAACTTTAAATTTTAAACCTTAAACTATCATTACAACGAAAAAGGTCTATGGTGACAAAAACGCATGATGAAAATGAAACGTCCCAAATTTCTAGTCCAAATGATAATAAAATAATCATGGCTCTTTTAAGGAAAACCGAATTTAAATCTCCAAACTTACATTACATGATACAATAGTTTTTCATGCAACAATATATTAATCCAACAACAAGTAAATAAACAAATAAATACCCCCAAGCATTTACAAGTTTCCAAGGTTTGAGCCTAGTTACACAAAACGGTTATTCAAACCTACACACATACAGCTCTTGGCTTACGCACAGAGTCACGGCAAAATAAGAGTCTCGTACTCTCAATACACATTTCCTCGCCTTTAGTTAGGCGGCATCACCACATCTTTTCCTGCACAAAAATCCTGTAGGGTGAGTATAAAGCCCAATAGGAAATTCTTAAAAAAATACATACATTTTATACAAGTCTTAAGAGATGAAATGCACAGGCCATGCTATGTCCCTTTTTGAAGATAAATCACATTTTCATCTTTTGAGAACCATCATGCTCAATGATGTCATATAATTTCAATTGTTCAAAACTTAACAATTTATTTCAAGGGTGGTAAATACGACTCTGGTAATCCCTAGGTCGGTGTCTGCAAGTAGACTATACAAGTGCTACCAAATTGTCATTTTTACCGGTATTAACCGGAAGGTTCAACACCTATCCGCGCGGGTTTTCAGTCTTTCACCCTGGACTCTTAGGCTAACTTATTCAATATCATCTACACCACCTATCAAGACTTACCAACGTATTTACCCCAAAACCATTTCATGAAAACTTGTTTCTCAACATTCTTTTCTCAATGCAAGTTTTCAAATCAACTTTCAAAGTTTAATGTAATCAAATGAATTATTATGCCAATAACACAAGATGAATATAAATATTTTTATTTCAATTCATCATCCAATGAATAACACAATTCCCTCCTCTCAAGTATCCTCAACAATTAGTCATTTCAAGACTATTTCAACTTTTTGAACAATAATTTTCAAAATGAACAACAACTCTCGTATTCCTTAAAATTTGTCATTTATATAAATATAAATAAGAAAATTTTCAAACATCCATTTATTTTCAGTTTCTTTTAAAACAATCCCCAAATTCTAGGTTTCTCACCAAAACTATACAATTCAAATCCTTTGAAAGAAAACTTTTCGAAATCATCTTTTCTTCAATCAACGAAGATCAAAACCCATAAAATCATTTTAAAAGAACAAGAGACAAACCCACTTTCAAAGGTTGAGTTACAAAGGTTAATTCTAGCCATTAGGGCTAGACTTACAAAGGTTGAAAACCTATGGCCACTAATGTGGTCATCAACTCCATCATTAAAAGATGAGAGTTACAAAGGTTTAAACCTCCCATGTGTTTAAAATATACAAATAAATATGTATATAATAATGATTGAATAAACCAACTAAATGGGCCATAAAATGGATCCTAAAGTTAAGTTATAACCCGATCCAAGCCCAATTCTCAAACACATGCACAAGCTAAGCCCAACACAACATAGCTTAGCCCAAGCTCAAGATTAAGTCTAAGTCTAAGTCCAAGACTAAGACCAAACCCGGTATATGCACAAGCACAAGCCTAGGCCTAGGCCCAATCCAAACTAAGACTAAGTCCAAATTTAAGCCCAACTTTATTGATGCCCACTTTATGAGACAATTCTCATTCACAACTTACTAGTTTCGGCTTATTATTTTTGTATTGCAATCTTCTTACTTAAGAGAATACAAAACCACTCAAACCCACTTCAACTGGCGGTTGGGTCCTACTTTAATTTTGAATTAAAATTGCCGAAAAACCATTATTTTCCAACATAACCCACACGTGACCGGCCGGCGCTCACTACAACAGGTATATCTCTGTGTGTGTGTGTGTGTGTGTGTGTGTGTGTTTTCGCCTTACTTTCTTTCCCCCTACCCTCTTCTCATTTTTTTGAGCTCCATCTCATCTCTTCTCGCTTTTCCGACCTCCGTCTACCCTCTTCTCTATCTTGCTATCCTCATTCTCGTCCCTCACTTTTGTAACTCGTTTTTCCCCAATTTGAACCCTAACTTGTTAGATGAAACCATGTTTGCTGAGTACATCTTGAGTTGATGATCTTAAGTTATGTAATTTTCACAAGGTCAAGATTGTTTTCTTTATATCTAATGTTGTTATTTTGTCAATTGTCTGTTTGTTTGTTTGTTTGTTTTCTTTTCTTTTTTTTTTTTTTTTGTTTCTCCTGTGAACCCAAATTTTACTTGGTTTGTTGTTTTGTTGTAGCTCTGTTGTGTCAAGATATTGGTTATTTGATTTATTTTCTTTGGTTTTTGTTATATTTGCTCTCAATCGTTGGTTGGCTATAATTTTCAAGATAGTGGTGGTGTCGTTCCCACAAGTAATTGGTGGTGATAATATTCAAGAGTGTGGTGTATTTCCCACAGAGCCACTTACTTGGGTTGCAAAGGACGGCTACCCTTTCCTAGTAAATATAATCTTATTTTTGCACATTTTTCAGCTTCATTTGAATTTGGTTTTAAAAATTTCTCACTATAACATGTTTACATGATTCATTCATTCGGTCCAATTACTTCTCAACGATAGAATCATGAATTTTAGTATAATTATATAAGTTGTTACTTATTTGCTCCTATATTTGGAACCTATATTTTTCCTTCATGTACAGATTTTTAATGATCTTTTTTGTTAAAGATTGTGTTAAAATTATTTATGACCATTTTGGTTAGTTTTTATTCCTTGCTTGCATATAACCTTAGAACTTGTATAAGAATCTTTATTAAAGATCTATAGATATGTTTGGTGAAGATCTTATTAAATTTTTCAATTTAAATAGTTCATAAATATACAAGTCTATATTATACTATATTATTCCTAATCTTTCATTTGTGATCAGACATGGATAAAAGTTGGATTGCCCTAGGTAGGATGGCTAATGAAAGGATGAATGAACCATATAATGATGGGGTCAAGTTATTTCTTCAATTTGCAATTGGGGTTTTTGACCAGAATGGTAATATTTTGTGTCCGTGTATAAAGTGTGTGAATTTTTGTAGACAAAATCTTCGAAATGTGGAAATTCATTTGCTCCAATATGGGATTATGCAAACTTACACTATATGGCACCAGCACGGGGAACCCCGTGTTTTAAACAAGGCTTATCATGATGATGAGATGCGACTTGATAGTGATGAAATTTTTGGTGGTATTAATGCCTTAGGGGAAGATCGAATAAGAGGGAAATCAACTGATACAACCCAAAGGGAGGAAGGTAGAATTTTCGATAAGTTATTGACTGATGCCAAGCATGAGGTGTTCCCGAATTGTACAAATTATACTTTGTTGAAGTTTGTGATCGAGGTGCTTAATATTAAGGTAACAAATCATTGGAGTAATAAGTCAGTTAACATGATGCTAAAGTTTTTAAGTAGACTTTTACCAAAAGAAAATTTGTTTCCAAAGTCAACTTATACGTGACTTGGGCTTGTTATATGAGCTCATTGATGCTTGCATAAATGATTGTGTATTATTTTGGAAAGAGAATGCAACACTTGATAAATGTCTGACTTGTAAGACATCTAGATATAAGATCAATCATGGAAGGGGTAAGAAGATCCCCCATAAAGTATTGCGGTACGTTCCTTTCACACCACGGTTGAAAAGATTGTACATGTCAATGAAGAGGGCTAAAGACATAAGATGGTACAAAGACAAACGAGTGGACGACGAGATACTGAAGCATCCCGCTAACAGTGATGAGTGGAAGGAATTTGATGCACAACATCCCAAATTTTCCTTGGAGCCTCGAAATATGAGGCTAGGGTTGACCGTTCATGGGTTTAAGCCTTTTTGGAACATAAACAACTTTTACAGTTTGTGGGTGTTCATACTCATTCCATACAACTTGCCACCTTGGTTGGTTATGAATGATCCATTTTGTTTGATGTCATTACTTATTCCTAGAGAATTGCAACTAGGGATTGATATTGACGTCTATATGCGACCATTGGTGGATGAGTTGAATTAGTTGTAGACAAATGGTGCACTAACTTACGATGCCTCCACCAATGAGACTTTTCGAATGCATGTAGCTTTATTGTGGACAATACACGATTGGCCTGCATTTGGTGACATATCTGGGTGGAGAATAAAGGGTCATTATTCTTGTTAGACTTGCAATGATGAACCATATTTTGAATCTTTGAGAAGTAAGACTGGGTACACTAACCATCGATGTTACTTGCCTGAGAACCACCCAAAAAGGCGAAAGAGTAGGGCTTACAATAGTAAGATTGAGAAACGGAAGAGATCTTTGGAGTTGACGGTGGAAAAGATACAAGAGCAATTGGAAAACATGACAGGTGTCATACACGGAAAGCATCCAAGTAATAGGAAAAGGCCCCGTCAAGCACCTAATTGGACAAAGGTAAGCATCATGTATGAACTACCCTATTCGAAGAAGCGAAAACTTCGACACAACATTGATGTCATGTATGTGGAGAAAATTTTTAGAGAAAATGTTTTCGGAACTATGTTAGGCATTAATGGAAAAAACAAGGACACAGACGAGGTACTGTTAGACTTGGAAGATATGAGTATAAGGAAAGAGCTATGGCTAACACAACGATCTAATGGGTCATATGTCAAGCCTCAAGCAAGCTTTTCTTTGACATTTGTAGAGAGGGAGGGTTTCTTTGAATTCTTAAAAACTGTCAAGTATCCAAATGGGTATGCGGCAAACATATCCAAATCAGTGAATGCAAGAAATGGTAGATTAACAAGTTTAAAAAGCCACGATTGCCATGTACTTATACAAAGAATTCTTCCCATTGGCATGCGTGGTTATGTGGATAAAGAAATTAGCACAACACTTTTTGAGTTAGGCAGTTTCTTCCAAGATCTATGCTCTAGGACACTAAGGTGGAGTGAACTGGAGAAATTAGAGGAACGTATAATACACATTTTATGCAAACTTGAAAAGATCTTTTCTCCATTCTTCTTCGATGTAATGATCCACTTGGCTATTAATTTGCCTTACGCGGCTATTCTTGGAGGACCCGTGCAATATCGATGGATGTACCCAATTGAAAGGTATTTTTTACACTTATATTTGTAAATGAGATGTGCGTAATTGTGTTGCACGTGTAACTATACTTCTAATTTGTTCTCTCTTTGAGGTTTCTTGAAGCATTAAAAAAGTTTGTGACCAACCAAGCTCGACCAGAAGGTTCAATTGCTGAGGCTTACATTGTCAAAGAGTGCATTACTTTTTGTTCAATGTATGTTGATGGGATTGAAATCGTTCATAATCGACCAGAACGGAATGAAGATCGTGGTGAACGTCAACAAGGGTTGATAGTATTCACAGAAACTGCACGTCCAATTGGTCTAATCACACGGGATGCTGAAATGTTTGAAGAAATTCATGATATTGCTTATTGGTTTGTGTTGTACAATAGCCCAGAGATAGAGAAGTATTTGGAGTATATATTTCATTAAATTATGTTTATACTTAGCTTTTTTATTTTCAGAACTACGTAGTAATCACTTTTTTTTCTTTTTCTTTTTTTTTTTTGAGTAGGGAACACAAAAATCTATTACAAACTCAAGTTGGCCATGACATAACCCATATACAACGATAAGAATTTCCCAAGTGGTTCAAAGAGAGGGTAAAACATTTATAATTTTTCGACATTTACAACTTAAACAAAATTAAAGTTTTATCTAATTTCGTCATTTATAAATTATTTACTTATTGTTTGTTACATGTAATTGTAGATAAATAGATTGAGAGTGGAAAAGTCATCCGAGGTAATCGATGAATTGTGGTCATTAGCAAATGGTCCTAATTTGCTAGTGAAAGAGTACTCAGGTTGCATAATCAATAGCAGACGGTTCCATACTCAAGATCTAGAAAACCATCGTACGAGTCAGAATAATGGTGTGCTTACACAAGGGGATTACGAAGGAAAATTGCATGACTTCTACGGTCACTTGTGCAAGGTTTTGGAATTTGACTCCATATGTGACAAAAATGTTGTTTTGTTCCAGTGTGAATGGTACAACACCAATAACACTGGGAGAAACAAAACAGTACGATTTGATACATATTGCACAAGCATTAACGTGAAAATTCGGTGGTATCAATCTGACCCATTTGTCCTACCTAGTCAAGCTAAACAAGTATTCTATCTGAATAATACCAAATTGGGTGAACCTTGGAATGTCGTAGAAAGGGTGCAACATAGAGGTGTCTTTGATGTTCCAGAAGCTAGTGATGGAGAATTATTGGATCCTTCAAAAAATAATGATGTGTTCCAACAAGAAAACATTACTGATGATGTTCCAATTGACAGTGACCCAATTGTTCGATATTGTAGGGATAATGTTGAATTCATTGTTATTTCGACAGTAGGGTCATTAGATGAGATAATGGAAGAGAATAGAGATAATGAAGGAGATGAAGAACATAACATTCTTGATGTTGATATGGATCTTGATATGGATTATGATGTGTAATTTTTATTTTATACTTTATTTATAAACAGATGTTATTAATTAATGTCATTTTTACTTTGTATGTTTATGTTATTTTCTTTTTCTTCTTTTATTTAATGGTGCATAATGACATTGTCTATATTTTTCAATTAAAGTTGAATTATGTTATATAGTTGTAAAAAATGGTCCAAGGCAAAAAACATTGGCTGAAACCAGGTGATTTGAGAACTAAGAAGCTAACAGAATATGAGAAACAAAGAAATAAGCGAATCAAGGAGAACTATGAGATAATGAACAATCTTGGAGTGAAAAATATTACAAATTCTTTGGTGAGTGCAGTTCAACCCAAATGTGCAAATGCAAAGGAAAAAGGAATTAGGGTTGAGGTAGATGATGATGATGATGATAAGTATAAACCATCAAAGAGTGAGGATGACAATGATGATGAGTCATTGAGTTCCTTTGACCACGAGGTATTATATACATTATTTTATATTTGTGTGTGAACATATCTTTTACTATTTACATACCTTCTTCACATATCTTAAACATCATATCTTTTTTGGAATATATTTTAACTATATTAAATATCTTTTTTACTATTTGATTATATTATTTCAGGAACAAGAGATGCCACTAGGACTCTGTTTACAATCTCATTCAAGGCCATTAACTCTCACCCCAGAGGAAGGGATGGATCCCCCAAGTCAAGAGGTCGGTACCCAACCCTTACCACCTCATAATGTGCAATTTGAGCACGAGGTGACTGCATCTAGTAGCATTGGTAAGTTTGCAAAGTTATTTTTAAGGTTTAACTTGCATTTGTTTGCTTACTAACTCAATTAATATTATGTCCTTACAACATCACATGACAGACGTGGTCATGGCTCGGCACGCAGCATACAGGCCCATCATATTGTCGATAAGGATGGGAATATGTTAGTTCCTATACTTGAACAGTTTCGTGCACTAGTAGGAGATAACGCCTCTAAGCTGGCCTCCAAGATTGGTATAGAGGTTCAAATGCAGTTACCAAACCTGAGCGTTCATAGGTGGAAGAAGGTGAATGATGCTGATAAAGAGCCGATGATCCAATGCTTGGCGGTAATTATTGTCAAACTCTTGTCTTTGAAGTTGTAGCACTGTGTGATAAGGCTTCAACTAATAGTGTCACATAGGTGTTTATTGTAATTTGTTGCTCGGATATGCTCAAGTTTTTGCTTATTGTGTGAAAGAATTACTCTCTTTGTTAGGCCAAGGCTTAAATAACAAGCTCTAGACCTGTATTTATTTATTTATCAATATTATATGCATGTTATAGCCACAGACTTGTTTAGAGTTCATAGGTAGATTGAATACTCTTGACAGGTTGGTTGTGCATGGGATTATAAGTTCTACTCAGTGTGTTATGTGTAACCATCAAGATGAGAATCATGACCATTTATTTTTCAATTGTCCTTATTCTTCTAGTGCGTTGGGTCCTTTGTTAACTAAATGTAACCTGCATTGGCAGGAGAGAAACTATAGGATTTTCTTATCTGCCCCATTTTCCCTTTATCATGTTTAGCATATTCAATAATCCAAAAGGATATGACTGTTCATTTCTTGATTTATAAAATTTTGAACATATTGTTTTGGATGATTAGATATAGCCAACTTGAATCAGATAAGCATCTTTGTCTTTCCCTTTTTAATGAATTAATTAGTTATGGGTTTCATGTTTACAAGTTGTGCTGGATCATTCATCTTTTTATGTTTTGTCTCTTTTCTTTTAATTGTTTTATAATGAGCTGTGTGTGTGTTCAAGGTGTTACTATACTTAGCTTTCTTACTTAAGAATTCATAGCCCTGTTTTAAGCTACACCTACTGGTTTTTTAGTTTGTATTTCTTTAATGTCTATTTTGTATTAGCTTTCTTTTGGTTGGTGGACAGTGTTGTTTAGTTGATAGGCTCTAGTGTTTTTTTTTTTATTTATTTTTTATTTTTTATTTTGCAGGATCAGTTTGATCTACAAGGCAATTAGAGTGATGTAGCAAAGGCTTTAGACACATAGTTTGGTTGGCAATTGAGTGGCTTCACTTATAAGTTACACAAACAATACATGCAACTTAAGGATGCAAGAGGGGAGGATTACGCGAGAAGCCACCTACCTGCAAGTGTTACTCTTAATCAGTGGACATCTCTAATTGACAAATGGAACAGTAAAAAAATTCAAGGTAAAATTTTTTATGTTAATTGTCAAAAATTAAGTTTCTTCTTACAAATGTTAACTTTTCTTGTTTTTATTGGTGTTTCAATTGTGTAGGAACAATCACTAACTAATGTGAATAATAGGATGCAAATGAAAACAAAACATCGATGTGGATCAAAATCAATCCCGGTCAAAGTATACAGCTCGATGCATTCTACTAATTTATTTTATTGGATTAGTAGGCATTGTTATTTAAATATTTGGAATAACATTCAAAAACAAATGAATCAGATAATTGCAAATGGAAAAGTGCCCGATTTGGCAGAATTTTACAAGTCCATCTACTATATTTCGGACACACATGAATGGATTTCGTCGGAGAGCCAAGTTAATTATATATGTACAAGGCAATGCATATTGATTTTGATAAAATTATTTATTTTGCTGTGGGTAGAATGACTAATAATTGTTTGATTTATTTCAAATTAATAGGACAACATGATATAGACGCAAGCAGAACACCTCTCGTAGATTGGTGCGATCTGCTTGACCCCAGAGAAGTTGTCAATCAAGGTGCTTAAGCCAAGGTCAGGTTATGTGAAAAGACTCGGCATAAGGCCTTCTTCTTCTTGAATACAATTGTTGCACCTGTTGAAAATAATGACTATGTTCAATGCCTTGAGATGCAAATAGCACAGCAAAATGAACAAATTGCAAGGTTTCAAAAGTCCGATAAAAAACAAAGCAAGAAGATACAAAGTATCATAGAGTGTTTGAGGCAGAAAGGTATCACGGGAAATTTTGAGAGTGGGGAAAATTTAGATTCTGATGGACAAGCTTCTTGGTTAGTATGTTATGTTCTATGTTAATTTAGTAGAAAATTTCTTCTTCAACTAGGGTAGAATAAAAAACTACTTCGACATTTAGGCGCAAAATGTCCTCAGAAAATAATGAAATATGCATGTAAAGGCCAGAGAAATATCACAAACACCTTGAAACGGAGCAACATAAATTGTGCAAACTTATGAAAGAAGCAAGTGGCTCCCGATTTGAAAACTACTTTGAAATTTTCACTATTCTAACACTTAGGCACGAAACTAAGTCAAAAAATGTACTTTTCTTGGAAATAGGCCATCGGGGGCCAAAATCATGAAAAAACCATGAGAAGGCCTAGGGAACACCCCGAACACCTTGGAAGGGACCATTTTAACTTGTGAAAACTTACAGAACTAGCACGGGACTCTCGGTTTGAAAACTAAGTCAAAAAAATGCACTTTTCTAACACTTAGGCTTGAAAATAAGCTATCGGGGGCCAAAATTCTGTAATAGCTACAAGAAGGCCCGGGGAACACCTCGGACACCTCGAGAGGGACCAATGTAAGTTGTAAAAACTTACGGAACTAGCACGGGACTCCCGGTTTGAAAACTAAGTTGAAAAATGCATTTTTCTAACACTTAAGCTTGAAAATAGGCCATCGGGGGCCAAAATCGTGAAACAACCACGAGAAGGCCTGGGGAATACCTCAAACACCTCGGAAGGGAACATTGTAACTTGTGAAAACTTATTGAACTAGCACGGGACTCCCGGTTTAAAAACTAAGTCAAAAAATGCACTTTTCCAACATTTAGGCATGAAAATAGGCATCGGGGGCCAAAATCGTGTAACAGCCACGAGAAGGCCCGGGGAACACCCCGAATACCTCGGGAGGGACCAATGTAAGTTGTGAAAATTTACGAAACTAGCAAAGGACTTCCGGTTTGAAAACTAAGTTGAAAAATATACTTTTCCAACACTTTGCCTTGAAAAATATTAAATTGTATATTTGATTGTTACGATAATACTTGTCTTCATTTTTCTTTTCTTTTTTTTTTTCGTTTTGTTTTGTTGCAGTTAAAGATTAGATATGAACGTGTTTGGTAATCTGGAGAGCAAAAGCTTGCTCATTTTGTGTTTTTGTTCATATTACCTTACATGTATTTTGGTTGCATTGTAAATTTTATATTTTTGTGGGTATTAGGAGACATGTTTGGTAATTCGCACTTGATGTTATATTTTTGTGGATATTAAGAGACATGTTTTTTGTAGATATTAGAAGACGTGTTTGGTAATCTGCAGTTGATAATATATTTTTTTGGATATTATGAGACATTTCGACTATGGTGTTTATGAAAATGAACAGATTTTTGTCTTGATTTGTAATAGATGTTTTATTGAACAAGTTATTCAAATCCGCAGGGAATTTTTAGTGAAAAGAAAAATTGAAAATATTACCCTCATTGTAAAAAAATTTGATTATTATTAGCGACGAAAAAAAAACCGTCGCTATTAGTTTTCAAATAACATGACGAATAATTTTGTCACTAATGATATAGTTCCAAACAAATAATTTCGTCACATTTGCTGAATATTTCGTCGCTAAATTGAAATATTTGGTGACAAAATGTTTTTTGTCATTGAAAATTTTTGTTTTGTGTTCATTTTAGTGACGAATTTTTTTGTCACCTTAATCTATATCATTGCTGAGGATAAATTTTGTCACTAAAACCTCTATCTTCATATTTGGTGACAAAATATTTCATGGCCAAGACAATTAAAATAAAATATTATCTAATTCTAGTGACGAAATTGATTTTATGGAGGACAAAAAATGCAACATTTAGAGATGAAAAATTTCATCACCAAAAATGAAAAATAGGCGACGAAATGATTTTTCGTCACCAGTTACTTTCAGCAACAATGTATAGGCGACATACGTAGTGACAAAATTATTTCATTGCAAATCACTTTAGTGACGAAAATTTGATGTTTGGAGACAAAATGAGTTTGTCACCAAAGACCTTTTTTGTTGTAGTGTATATATGCCGACCTTTATTTGGTTGTCAATATGCTTATTTGAGAAAGAACATCTCATGTGAGTATCTTGGTTTTTAATATCGAACAATTGGATCATATCGGTATTTTAAATTTTTGATACCATTATTTATTGATATATTAGTTGATATTATTTGATAGGTTGGATTTTTCTTCAATCTTCATCTGGATTGGAGGGTGTTGCTATTCACGGGTACAGTTTCGATGATCAAAACCGTTCATTTTGTAGGGCTCTTTGTGTATATTGTTCATGAAAAAAATTAAATTGATCGAATAATTATAACTTCTTCATTTTATTGTACTCATCTCCGAAAATATACAACAAATTTAATGTGTTTTTAAAAATAGACCATTCAATTTTATTTTATTTTTTTGGGTGACAAATGTAATAAAATGAAGAGATAACGATACATAAAGGGCTTTACACAATGTACATTTCAGATTATCGAAATTGAATTCGTGGTAAGTCACATAGATCCAAATAACACTCTCCAGTCTAGATAGAGATGTGGAGTGGAGGCAAGTCCTACCCTTATCCTATATAAACCGATCTTTGATTGTATTAGTGATATTGATACATATTTCGATATTGCTATTTTAAACCATCGTGAATATATTTAATTGTAAAATATGGAAGATGTATGTTATACTCATTCAAAAGGTATCATCCAAATTCCAACTTTAATTGAAAGATGTAGCGATCTCGGTTTCGATTCTTCTTTCATGTTTTGCCACTTCGACTGGGCTCGTGGGGGTCGAGGGGGCAGCGCCCCTTGGCAGGTCCGAGGGCAGCACCCTGGCGGGATTAAGGGGCAGCGCCCTCGAAGCAAAAATGGAAAATGTATTCGAAGTTGCTTGTCCGCTCGAGCGGCCGTTTATGCGCTCGAGCGGAGAATGTTTGGTTTCAGAAGTTTGACCTGTCTGCAAAAGTACTGGGTTAGTGTATTTGACACTCGAGTGGGGCTTTCCACGCTCGAGCGAACCATGTTATATCAGTTCGTGAATCTGATATTTCAGATCACTTTTTTAGTCCTCTCTCTCTCTAAAACTCTCCAGAATTCTAAATCGAGAGCTTCTCTCTCTAGAAGTCATATTCTCTCTTTGATTTCTCCAAATCCATTGGGATTTAGACCTAAGTTCTTCACCAAAGTTAGTTATCATCTCAAGGGCTTCGTTGTGTGTGGTGAAAATCGAGTTTCGACGCCATTGATTTTGGGGCATCTCATTTCTTCTTCAAAACTTGAGGTAGGGATTTTCTTAGAGTTATATATATATATATATTTTTGCAAGATCTATATGATTTTCGGAATCATCTTTCGATAGCTTTGAAAATTGATTGTTGATTCAAGAAGTTGAGCGATTTTGAAAGTGGGTTTGTCTCTTGTTCTTTTAAAATGATCTTATGGGTTTTAATCTTCGTTGATTGAAGAAAAGATGATTTTGGAAAGTTTTCTTTCAAAGGATTTGAGTTGTATAGTTTTGGTGAGAAAACCTAGAATTTGTGAATTTCTTAAAAGAGACTGAAAATCCATAAATGTTATTGTCGTATTTATTTTGTGTGTCAAAATAAATGGATGTTTGAAAAATTTCTTATTTATATTTATATAAATGATGAATTTCAAGGAATACGAGAATTGTTGTTCATTTTGAAAATTATTGTTCAAAACGTTGAAATAGTCTTGAAATGACTAATTGTTGAAGATACTTGAGAAGAGGGAATTGTGTTATTCCTTGGATGATGAATTGGATTAAAAGGATTTATATTCATTTTGTGTTATTGGCATAACAATTCGTTTGATTACATTAAACTTTGAAAGTTGATTTGAAAACTTGTATTGAGAAAAGAATGTTAAGAAAGAAAGTTTTCATGAAATGGTTTTGGGGTAAATACGTTGATAAGTCTTGATAGGTGGTGTAGATGATATTGAATAAGTTGGCTTGAGAGTCCAGGGTGAAAGACCGAAAACCTGCGCGGATAGGTGTCGAGCCTTCCGGTTAATACCAGTAAAAATGACAATTTGGTAATACTTGTATAGTCTGTTTGCAGACACCGACCTAGGGATCACCAGAGTCGTATTTACCGCCTTTGAAATAAATTGTTAAGTTTTAAACAATTGAAATTGCATGACATCATTGAGCATGATGGTTTTCAAAAGATAAAAATGTGATTTATCTTCAAAAAGGGACATAGCATGGCATGTGCATTTCATCGCTTGAGACTTGTATAAAATGTATATACTTTGTTAAGGATTTCCTACTGGGCTTTATGCTCACCCTACGGGATTTTTGTACAGGAAAAGATGTGGTAATGCCGCCTAACTAAAGGCCAGGAAATGTGTATTGAGAGCACGAGACTCTCATTTTGCTGTGACTCTGTGTGTAAGCCAAGGGTTGTATATGTGTGGGTTTGAATAAGCGTTTTGTGTAACCAGGCTCAAGCCTTGGAAACTTGTAAACCCTTGGGGGTATTTATTTGTTTATTTACTTGTTGTTGGATTAATGTATTGTTGCATGAAGAACTATTGTATTATGTAATGTAAGTTTGGAGATTTATATTCGATTTTCCTTGAAAGAGCCATGATTGTTGTATTATCATTTAGACTAGAAATTTGGGACGTTACAACTTGGTATCAGAGCTATCGGGTTTAAATACTTGGAGCTTGTGAGAAGTGGTTGTTTAACCACAATGGGTTCATTTAGCATGCTTAGGAAGTGTTATGCATTTTGTGACTATGTGATAACATGCTTATGTGACTAAATGGGTATGAGATTGAACTTTTGAGATGTTGTTTGTTCCTGTTAAATTCCTTGAGGTCTTATTAGAAGGGTACTTGATTAATACTTATTCTACTAAGAATTCTTGGTTTTTCGTGGTTTTTCGTGGGACGAATCTCATCATAAGAGTATAATCCGTATGTGTTTACATGACTAAGTGCTTATGTGGAATAAAATTGAATTATGTATATGGTAGAGAAATATATAGAATTGTTGTAGTCGAACGTGTGAGTCAAGTTATGAGCATATATGAGTTAATGTGCTAAATTATTTCTCTTGTGTCCTTTATTAGGATGTCAAGAATTGGTCAAGTCCGTGGTGGTAGAGGCAGGAGGCGTGGTAGGGCTCGCCGAGGTGTGCATGAGGTACCGGTCCATAGGGTTCCGGTGCAAGAAGAAGGGTCCGGCTAAGCTAATATGGCTGAGCAAGCAGGCCAAGCTAATGTGGGCGAGCAGGTGGGACAAGCGGGTCAAACCGCAATGGGGGCCCTAGCTCGAGAAATGACAGGGGCTTTAAGAGAGTCTATGAACTTGTTGAGGATAGAGAATCAAGCCCGAGAGAACACCGCGGAGTCAAGGGCGAGTTTCCTTACCAGAGAGTTCTTGCAGGCCAAATCGGATGAGTTCCATGGTGGTCCTGAGCCCAAGAAAGCTGGTGATGGCTCCAACAAACTATGAAGACTTTTGAGATGCTTCACATCGAAGATAGTGAACTAAAAGTGACTCTAGCGAGTTACTACCTTAAGGGAGACGCGGGTCAATGGTGGAAATATGCCAAGGGTAGAGTGAAGCCAACATAGGAAGCCTTTACGGTTGCTTTCCAAGATAAGTACATACCTCCCACTGCTAGGGAGAGATTGAGGCAAGAGTTTAAAGACCTCAAACAACTTGACATGCCCGTAGCAGAGTTTAAGGCGGTCTTCTCTAGTTTGTCTAGATTTGCACCAGAGTTGGTGGCAACGGAAGAGCGCCGTTGCATTGAATTTGAAAAGAAATTGAAAACAAAAATTATGTTCAAGCTTGTCGAAAATATGATTTGGGAATATGACCGTCTTGTGGAGACGGCGACACAAGTAGAAATTTTCATACAAGCCGAGGAGGAGAGGCTTTGGAGTTCGAGGTCTAGGGGCCAAGAGTCTCAAGGAGACTATAGGCAAAACAAGAAGGGCAGGAACACCTATCCATCCCAGTTCAAACCACAGCAGTCTAGATCCACTTTTCCTTTGCCTAGTGCGGGTCCGGGAAAAAGTGCATCGAGTAGCTTCTCGTGTTTTAAGTGTGGCCAACCGGGTCACAAATCCTTCTCATGCTCACAGAAGGGAGGAGGGCAGTTAATGTTACCACCACCTAACCGATCTCAAAGTTAGTCTCAGTCTCAAAATAAAGGTTAAGGGTTTAATTGTTATCAGTATGGTCAGCTGGGGCATATGAAGAGAACTTGCTCACAGTCAGGAGGCGCATCTGGCGCATCTGGGTCGAGGCAGACTCAGAGCCACCAGCAGGCTCAATCAGTCCAAGCTTCGTGAGTTAATCAGGGAGCCATTTCGGCTCAGTCAGTACAACAGGCCTATGCTCCGAGAGGGGAGCAAGTTAATCAAAGGCCACAGGGGCACGTGTATGTTGTTACCGTGCCAGAGCAGTTGCCAGAATCCTCAGTTGTGAGGGGTATTTTTGTTGTGTGTAATTCTTTGGCTAATGTATTGATAGACACGGGTGCGTCTCATTCATTTATATCTACTGCATTTGTTTCTGCATTGGGGTTAGAGGTAGCACAGTTAGTGCCTCCACTCAGAGTAGAGTCACCTGTTAGGAGTACAGTTGATTTAAACCGAGGTTGTCGTGATTGTGAAATAGAAATTGCCGGGCGTCGACTTCCGTTTGCTTTTGTGTTGCTAGATATGTCGAGTTTTGATGTCATTTTAGGCATGGAATGATTGTGTTCTTATTAAGCTGTGATTGATTGTTACCGTCAGAGAGTTACGGTGTGCACTTTGGGTGGTGATCATTTCTATTTTCCGGGGAACCAAGTTGATAGAGCCTTGTCGCCAGTTGTTGACCCTCGTAATAGGAGCAAGCTTAGTGGCCTTCTTGCAACTCTCTTGGATAGTGAGAGTGACGGGGCTCATGTTGAGTTACCAAGGGTAGTTTGTGAATACCCGGATGTCTTTCCAGAAGATCTTACTAGTTTACCACCTCACTGAGAGATCGAGTTCTCCATTGAATTAGTGCCTGGCATGGCACCGATTTCCATGCCACCGTATAGATTTGCACCCGCCGAATTGCATGAGTTGAAGATTCAACTCCAAGAACTTTTAGACAAGGGCTTCATTCGCCCTAGCACATCGCCTTGGGGAGCATCGGCTCTCTTTGCGAAGAAGAATAATAGGTCATTGCGGTTGTGTATTGATTACCGCAAGTTGAATATAGTTACAGTTAAGAACAAGTATCCTATACCCAAAATAAATGATTTGTTTGACCAACTTAGAGGGTCTCGTTGCTTCTCAAAAATAGATTTGAGGTCAGGATACCATCAGTTAAGAGTCCGGGAGGAGGACATTCAGAAGATGGCCTTTCATACTCGTTATGGCCACTATGAATTCCTTGTAATGCCTTTTGGGTTGACCAATGCACCGGCTTCTTTTATGGATTTGATAAACAAAATTTTTTGAGAATACTTCGACCGTTTTGTGGTCATCTTTGTGGACGACATCTTGATTTATTCAACCTCTGAAGAGGAACACGAGACTCACTTGCGGGTAGTGCTAGGTTTACTTAGTGAGCACCAATTGTATGCCAAATTTGAGAAATGCGAGTTTTGGTTAACTGATGTGAAGTTTTTGGGGCATGTAATGTCTAAAGAGGGAGTAACTGCGGACTCCTCAAGGATAGATGCCGTATAGGATTGGAAGAACCCAAGAATGTTTTTGAAATTCGGAGTTTCTTGGGATTAGCGAGGTATTATCGACGTTTTGTAAGAGACTTCTCTAGACTAGCTGCACCTTTGACTAGGTTAACTAGAAAGGGTATCAAATTTGTGTGGAGTGAGGCTTGTGAAAAGTCATTCCAAGAGCTTAAGACTAGATTGACTACCGCGCCGGTTTTGATAATTTCATAAAGGGGTTTGAATTATACTATCTATTGTGATGCGTCCGGGGATGGACTTGGTTGTGTCTTAATGCAAGAGGGAAAAGTTGTGGCCTACGGATCACGACAATTGAAAACTCACAAGAAGAATTACCCCACCCATGGCTTAGAATTAGCGGCGGTGATTTTTGCCTTGAAAATTTGGAGGCATTACTTGTATGGTGAGAAGTTTGAGGTTTTCTCCGATCATAAGAATCTAAAGTATTTGTTTTCTCAAAAAGACTTGAATTTATGACAACGGAGATGGATGGAATTTATGAAGGATTATGACTTTGAGTTACATTATCATCCAGGGAAAGCCAATGTGGGGGTTGATGCTTTGAGTCAAAAATCTGTGAGTAGTTTGGCAAGTGTGGCCATTCGGGAATAGGATATGCTAGATGTTATTGGCAAGTTTGATTTGCACTTGCGTGAGTCCGGAGGGAGTGCTACCTTCTTTACTTTGAATGCTCAACCTACCTTGGTTAGTAAGGTTATAGAGGCACAATGAGGAGACCGTGATGTGGAATAAATCCATGTTAAGATTTCCAATGAAAAGGAAGAGAATGGTTTGAACGTTCACTCGGATCTGAGTGTACGTTACCTAGACCGTTTGTTTGTACCAAAATCTTGTACAGATGAAGTACTTCGGGAGTTCCATCACTCATGCCTTGCGGTACACCTAGGAGGCACTAAAATGTATCATGATCTTAGTCGTCAGTTTTAGTGGAGGGGTATGAAATGGGATGTCGCTTTATTTGTATCGAAGTGCCTTACTTGTCAACAAGTGAAGGCCAAACACCAAAGACCAACAGGTTTGTTACAACCCTTACTGATACCAAGTGGAAATGGGAGCGTGTTACCATAGATTTTGTAGTTGGGCTTCCTAGAACACAACGAGGCAATGAAGCCGTTTGGGTGATTGTTGATAGGTTGACTAAGTCTACCCATTTCATTCCGATGTGCACCAGCGACTTAGTTGAACGCTTGGCAGAGTTGTACATTAGAGAGATAGTTCGACTTCATGGAGTCCCTGTGACTATTGTGTCGGATAGGGATTCCCGTTTTACTGCCCGGTTATGGCAAAGCCTTCAAGAGGCGTTGGGAACTAAGTTGACTCTTAGCACCGCTTATCATCCTCAAACCGATGGACAGTCGGAACATACCATTCAGATTTTACAGGACATGCTTAGAACTTATGTCCTTAATTTTAAGGGGCCTTGGGAAAGGCATTTACCATTGATTGAGTTTGCTTACAACAATAGTTACCAAGCTAGTATTAGGATGGCACCATTTGAGGCCTTGTATGGCCGACCTTGTATATCACCAGTTTGTTGGGCCGAAGTGGGTGATGCACCGTTATTGGGTCCAGAAATTGTTAGAGAGACAACCGAGAAAGTTGTTCTTATTCGGAAGAGTTAGCCACAGCCTAAAGCCGACAAAAGAGTTATGCCGATAAGAGGAGACGACCTTTATCTTTTGAAGTTGGTGACCATGTGTTTCTAAAAATCTCACCAAGGCGGGGTTTGATGAGATTTGATAAGAGTGGCAATTATCTCCAAGGTTCATTGGGCCTCTTGAGATCTTAGAGCGAATTGGGGAAATGGCATACCAGTTGGCTTTACCGCCACAACTTTCGGGAGTTCACAACGTATTTCATGTATCTATGCTTAGGAAGTATGAACCCGACCCTTCTTATGTTCTTGACTGGGTTGACTTAGAGGTAGATGAGGATGTCTCTTACAAAGAAAGACCAGTTCAAACATTAGATACCTGGGAGCAAGTGTTACGAGGCAAAACTATACCGTTGGTAAAGGTGTCGTGGAGACACCATGGAGTTGAAGAAGTGATGTGGGAACGGGAGGCGGAAGTCCGCTCCAAATATCCGGATTTATTTGAAAATGCTTAAGTTGCTTTTCTTTGTAATATTCCCTAGTGTTGAGGGAAACGTATTTAAAGTTGTTAACCACATGTTGATATGTGCGTTGTTGTTTTAAGCGTAAGGTTGTTTAGAGTTGCCATTACTTTGTGGGAAATTTCCTGTTTATACGTATTTGGGAGGTTGTTGTTAATGAGATAACCATGGCGGAAATGGTGGAATTTGGTTGAGAGTTAGTATTGTGATTTGAAAATGAAATAGCATGGTTTTGATCGCTAGAAACCCTTTGTTTGGGTAGTTTGATTTGAAATTTCAGGGACGAAATTCTTTAAGGGGGAAAGGTTGTAGCGATCCCGGTTTCGATCCTTCTTTCATGTTTTGCCACTTTGACTGGGCTTGCAAGGGTCGAGGGGACAGCGCCCCTTGGCGGGTTCGAGGGCAACGCCCTCGCGGGGTCGAGGGGCAGCGCCCCCGAATCAAAAATGCAAAATGCATTCGAAGTTGCTTGTCCGCTAGAGCGGCCGTTTATGCGCTCGAGCGGAGAATGTTTGGTTTCAGAAGTTTGACTTGTCTGCAAAAGTACTGGGTTAGTGTATTTGACGCTCGAGTGGGGCTTTCCATGCTTGAGCGGACCATGTTATATCAGTTCGTGAATCTGATATTTCAAATCACTTTTTCAGTCCTCTCTCTCTCTAAAACTGTCCAAAATTCCAGATCGAGGGCTTCTCTCTCTAGAAGTCATCTTCTCTCTTTGATTTCTCTAAATCCATTGAGATTTAGACCTAAATTCTTCACCAAAGTTGGTTATCATCTCAAGGGCTTTATTGTGTGCGGTGAAGATTGAGTTTTGACACCGTTGATTTTGGGGGTTTCATTTCATTTCTTCTTCAAAACCTGAGGTAGAGATTTTCTTAGAGTTATATATATGTATTTTTGCAAGATCTATATGATTTTCGGAATCATCTTTCGATAGCTTTGAAAATTGATTGTTGATTCAAGAAGTTGAGCGATTTTGAAAGTGGGTTTGTCTCTTGTTCTTTTAAAATGATCTTATGGGTTTTGATTTTCATTGATTGAAGAAAAGATGATTTTGTAAAGTTTTCTTTCAAAGGATTTGAGTTGTATAGTTTTGGTGAGAAAACCTAGAATTTGTGAATTTTTAAAAGAGACTAAAAATCATAAATGTTATTGTTGTATTTATTTTGTGTGTCAAAATAAATGGATGTTTGGAAAATTTCTTATTTATATTTATATAAATTATGAATTTCAGGGAATACGAGAATTGTTGTTCATTTTGAAAATTATTGTTCAAAATATTGAAATAGTCTTGAAATGACTAATTGTTGAAGATACTTGAGAAGAGGGAATTGTGTTATTCCTTGGATGATGAATTGGATTAAAATGATTTATATTCATCTTGTGTTATTGGCATAACAATTAGTTTGATTACATTAAACTTTGAAAGTTGATTTGAAAACTTGTATTGAGAAAAGAATATTGAGAAACAAGTTTTCATGAAATGGTTTTGGGGTAAATACGCTGGTAAGTCTTGATAGGTGGTGTAGATGATATTGAATAAGTTGGCCTGAGAGTCTGGGGCGAAAGACCGAAAACCCGCGCAGATAGGTGTTAAGCCTTCTGGTTAATACCGGTAAAAATGACAATTTGGTAGTACTTGTATAGTCTACTTGCAGACACCGACCTAGGGATTACCAGAGTTGTATTTACTGCCCATTTAAATAAATTGTTAAGTTTTGAACAATTGAAATTGCATGACATCATTAAGCATGATGGTTTTCAAAAGATAAAAATGTGATTTATCTTCAAAAAGGGACATAGTATGGCATGTGCATTTCATCTCTTGAGACTTATATAAAATGTATATACTTTGTTAAGGATTTCCTACTGGGCTTTATACTCACCCTACATGATTTTTGTGCAGGAAAAGATGTGGTGATGCCGCCTAACTAAAGG
Organism: Camellia granthamiana; assembly: GCA_036172215.1. Classification (NCBI taxonomy): domain Eukaryota; kingdom Viridiplantae; phylum Streptophyta; class Magnoliopsida; order Ericales; family Theaceae; genus Camellia; species Camellia granthamiana. Next base: position 153,657,670 of record CM069906.1, read on the forward strand.
CGAGGAAATGTGTATTGAGAGTACGAGACTCTCATTTTGCTGTGACTCTGTGTGTAAGCCAAGGGCTGTATGTGTGTGGGTTTGAATAACTATTTTGTGTAATCAAGCTCAAGCCTTGGAAACTTGTAAACCCTTGGGGGTATTTATTTGTTTATTTACTTATTGTTGGATTAATGTATTGTTGCATGAAGAACTATTGTATTATGTAATGTAAGTTTGAAAATTTATATTTGATTTTCCTTAAAAGAGTCATGATTGTTGTATTATCATTTGGACTAGAAATTTCGGACGTTACAACTTGGTATCAGAGCTACCGGGTTTAAATACTTGGAGCTCGTGGGAAGTGGTTGTTTAACCACAATGGGTTTATTTAGCATACTTAGGAAGTGTTATGCATTTTGTGACTATATGATAACATGCTTATGTGACTAAATGGGTATGGGATTGGACTTTTGGGATGTTGTTTGCGCCTGTTCGGTTGCATCTATCCGGAAAGGTGGAACTGAAACAGCACCGGTTCGGAAATGAGGCAACTTGAAAATTTGAAAATTTGAATTTGGAAATTTGGCGCAAGATTTGAGTTATTTCCGTAAGGAAAAACAAAAATCGCACAAGAATTTTTGAAAAATATCAAACGAATTTTGTCCAAAAAATTAAAGTTAGGACCCGACTGGTCGGACGGACGGCGTGCGCGCGTATGGTGGTTTTGGGCCAAGCCCACTTTGTCCATAGCTGCCCTCCTTACAAAACTTGGGGTGCCCCTTGTGGCCCATCCCAAGTATGGCAAGCTAGAGTATATATATCCATATAAATCCATAAGTCTTTCCTATGTGGGACAAGCATATTTCACAAATGTGTAGGAAACCCACTTAAAGCCATTTCCACGAACCCAAAAATGCGCGTTGAATTCTCATTTATCTTGAAATGGTTTTCAGTAATCAAATACACAACGTTATTCATTACGCGGCATTAAACATAAACCCAATTAGAAATGTTAAAAATAATGTTTGGGTCCTACCTTAATTAATGCTCAAAGTTAGCAAAAAATAAGATATTATAAAGTCATTTCCAACAATCCCCCACATGAATAGAATTCATGATAATGGACATGCAACAAAATGTAGACAAAGAAAGAGTATATAAAGAAAATACACCACATCGAAAGCCTATTGGACTTACTGGCTAATCATTGGACGCGATGCCTTGAATTGTTCAGCTATTTGTGTAAGTCAAGACAATAGACTACACATAGTGTATCCGCATACATAGTTTGGTTCTTACGGTTGTGTTCATTTTGGCCCTAAACAACACCTAGAAATTCATGAGTGCTCTAGAGAATTTAGCCTTCTCAATTCTCACAGAACTGGCCCAGTTCACACTCATATAGGTGACTTTTTATTAAAAGTATCTTGCCATACCTCACTTGGATGTCCAAGCTATAAAAATCATTAAAAGCAAAACTTATCTTACTAACACTGGAGGTATCACTCTTCTTATCATAGAGATAGGTATGAGTTAACCTCCTTAGTGATACGTGAAGTCATCCATAATTCAATTGTCCCTTTGAACCTAGATCTTGGAATCTCCAGTCAACTAGGTTGGGTTGTTGTAAACGTCCCCGAACGTCCCGGGAGGGAATCCCGTTTTGTTCATTTGGGCTCACTACAGTTCGGACTCAATGTCACGGTCCTGTATCTAATCTCATGGAGTGCAATGCAAGACCGATGAATCATCAAAGAGTCCAAATCCGGCAAATTGTTTTGAAAACAGATTTTTAGAAAGAAGTGCCAAACATGGACTACTTTGCCAGATACAAAGTCGCCACCTAAATATTTTATTTTGGAAAAATTTAGGAAACCCTGACTCATTGCCTAAGGCCACGTGTCCGTCATTACCAAAGTTGCCTCGGCTCGGGAACTTGGGTACGATTGGGGAAGGTCACTTCGTGAGCACCCCCGCTCGCCCGATCAAAGATCGGCCTCTATTAACCATGATATCGAGTTTTGAAAATATTATGTGCTCTTATTCCGATTTATTAACCTAGAATTACTATGTGATGTGCACAGCATACAACTATAGACTAGATTGCCTAAGTTGGAACAAAACATCGCATATTCGTTTGTTTTGAAAATGGATTGAAGTTTGCTACTCGCAAGTAGGCTAAAACACGGGTTTCGACGAATTATTCCAATTCAAGCAACCCAACCTTCACCCACAGGCATTCAAGCAGTTATATCACATAAGCAAGATAGCCTCATGGTAAGCATGCTATCATGGCAGTCACTCACACGCATGCAAGGATGCTAAAGCATGAATACTTACTGAGTACTCCAAGCCAAAGAAAGAAGCTAATTAGAAATCATGCATAAATCCTAACTATGCTGAAATGCCTAATGCAACACATGAAAAAATGCAAACTAAGATAGGCTCGGCTATTCTAAAATGGCATATGAAATGCTACAGATAACATGTATTCAACTTGGAATTGAGATACAATGCAGTTAGCATGATGCGCCGAGCCCAGTGCATGCAATACAAATGAATGAATGCAAACATGCGAACATATATATGCTAATTGAAACATGCCCTAGAACTAACCATCATAAGCTGGTAAATAAAAGGGAGAAAGATGCGGGGTTGGAAGACATGCATCACACGCACGCACACTTATTACAACAGTTGGCCCCCTCGCGGGGGGTCCGAAAGAATAATACAAACCAAGTAAATAATTAACTACTCTAGCTAATTAATTATTACAGACCCTTAATTATTTAACAAATTAATTACAAAATAAACTAAGTGTAAAATTTCAAAAGGCCGCCGCAGCCCACCTTGAAATGGTTGGATGATGCATTCTCGATTCGCCTTGCTTGGAAACCCGATGCCATGCCACATGTTGCCTCTGTTTACACTGTTCTGCACCTCTGAGAATTGTGAAAATCCTAAGGTTATTTCTGAACCACTCCATGAGAACATTGGGATGCCACCGGCCAAGGGAAACCACCACCAGCCATGGAAATGTGGTCATCGACCAAAAATGGGATCACCGGCTTGATTTTGGTAGTCGGCCGGCACTGAAATTGGCTGACCGGTCATTTCTTCCTGCAGAACACTGGTTTTGTTGCAACAGAGGACATACAGTGCATGGCATGGAACTTACAAGCCAAATGCATACACGACCACCCTCCCTATCATGCTATGGACTCAAGGGAGTGTGGCCCTCGACCCTCAGGCCACCGATCACGCATTTCGATGCATGACGGCCAAAGATGTCAAAGGTGCATATCAATATAGAATGAATGCAACAAACAAATGAATGCTACACACTCTATCATGTTGGGTCAAGAGTGTCGGCGACTGAGGATTGAGGCACGTTTCGTCACTTTAAGTACGAAACGTCCCTTGGTCCTCATGTTTGGTTTGACACCCCAAACCAAACAAGAATGCAATGCGTATATGCCAAAAACAATGCGAAACATGCAATCAACGCAATGCAATATGAACAATGCAACTTATCATGCAAGCAACATGGTAATACAATAGGCATGCAATGCTACAATGCAACCTAGGTAGATAAGTATACAAAGTTACAAGTATGCAACAATGACACTAACCACAAGGATGTAACAACATGCAATACGGCAAGCTTACAACAACACGCGAACGTATGACCCATGGACTTACACTAAGGATGGATAAGCCTCAGCCATGTCCAAAATAGTGGCCAAAGTGCCAAGGAATGATGGACAAAACACACTCAAACGTGCACATGTGAAGGTCCAACACTTAGGCATGAAAAGAGTCAACTCTCAAGCACATTAAGGAGAGGCAAATATGAACAAATCACAAGCATGACAAGCTCTGAAAATGTGTAAAGATTGATGCCAAATCAACCAAGTCATGCAAGTAAGGCATGCAACAAAGCCCAAAACTCAAGACTAGCAAAGGGGTTCGAACCTTGGCCATATCAACCAAGCCCCAAAGAGCTAAGATGACTTAAAACAGTCCCAGGGCAGACCAAAACAAGGCTAAAACGTGCATGGAACAAGGTCAAAACATGCTAAGAAAAAGGCGCAAAACGAAAGGCATTCAAGGCCACAAAGAGGGTACTCCACTACAACCACCTCAACCACACATGGCATGGATTATTCAAAGAAAAACAGAGCTGTAATATGCCAAAAGAAGCCCTAAAACCCACTAATATGGTAGCACAAGGACTTAAACAAAGAGGCATGCGCAATGACCCATTTTAAGGCACAAAAGAACAACTCTTCAAAGCATTGAAAGGGTGATAAATGCAAGCATACAAGCACGGAGTATGGACTGAAATAGCATGATAAGTGATTCCAAATCACTGAAATAACCCAAATAAAGCATGCTCATAACTCACACACTCAAGGCCAACGAGCTAGGACATATGGTGGCTATACAAAACATGGCAAATATGACTGAATCGATACCAAACAGACCTTAAACATGTCACAACATAGCTAAAAACTTCATGAAGTCAAGCTAAAACATGCAAGCATGATGGTCTAAATGCATGGCATATGTTATGACAATAGAGGGGATTACAAAGCAAGTGCATGATACATACAATAGGCCAAAGAACCAACATAAAACAGAGGTATAACATGATAAACTAAGGCCAAATACCCTCTGAAATGGAGTCAAATAAAACTATGCAAACATGCTACCTTTATGAGCCCTAAATGCGAGCAAATGAGTCATAAGGGGAGAGGGGTGTCCCTCCCCTATACAAGACCTCAAAACCACTTCTCCACCACTGAAAATCCTCTGGATTTCAGTGGTGAGAAGGCCAAAACAAAAGGGTTACAAAGCCCAAAAGGAAAGGCACAAAAAAAGGGCCAAACAAGGCCTAAGAGGGGGTGGACGACCCCCAACACAAAAGTGACCTTAATGAAACATCTTAAGCATGAAAATACATAACTTTTATCAGTTATACACTAAGCTCGAAACAATATGCATATAGGTCTAAAACCCTAAGCAAAAATGGGGAATAAAAGGATAAGTTCTCACCCTTGAAGAACACTTCAAGAACACCAACTCCAGCAACTCCTTTTGATCAAAACCCAACTCAAAACTCTAAAATCAAACCCTTAGAACCTCAACAACCAAAGTATAGTGTAACACTAGGTGTCTTAGTGCAAAACTAAGAACAAAAACCCCTTTAGAACACTATTACACACACAAATATAGAGAGAGAGGGAGATATATAGAGAGAGGGATATATATCTTATATCTTAGATTGTTCAACCCCTGGAAAGGGAGGGGAGGCCCTCCTCTTATAGGCAATGCAAATCCAAGCTTCCAAAGGAAGTTAAGTGCAAGGATGAAATCCCTCCATACACGCGTATGGAGGGCAGGATTTGTGCTCACCAGCTGGCACTGCTAGCATGCACAATGCCTGAAAAAGGAAAAGAAAGGGTCTCGGCCAGAAAATATGGCCGATCGACCAACTATAGTGTCGATCGGCCAAAATCATTGGCCGGTAGCAAGAAATCATGGCCGGTGACCTCAAACCATGACCGGTGGGTTGAGGAAATGGAAAACAGGCCACCCTTTCCCCTCAAAGCAGAAACACAAATGCTTGGTCCACAACCAATGCACAGAACAGTCAAGTCGAGAGGTCTTGAGGCACGGCGCGCGACCGAACCCTCCGAGAACTCAAGACGAACACGAACATAGATGATCACCGGGTGTTCAAACGGTGACGTCCAAGTCTTGAGGACGGTCAAAAATGGGGTGTCTACAGTTGCCATTATGGCGACTTTTAAGTAATAGGCTTTAATCCCATTCCTTTTGATAAATGGTACACTTGCTCTTTGGCTAGCCCTTTAATCAATGGATCCGCAATATTCTCTCTTGACTTTACATATTCTATGGAAATTATTCCATGTGAGAGCAAATGCCTAACGATATTATTTCTTCGACGAATGTGTCGACACTTACCGTTATACATATGATTCTGTGACCGTCCTATTACTGCTTCACTATCACAATGAATGTATATAGCTGTTACAGGTTTAGGCCACATTGGAATATCTTCTATGAAATTACAAAGTCATTCTACTTCTTCTCTTGTTTTATCTAATGTGATAAACTCAGATGCCATTGTCGACCTTGCTACGCATGTCTGCTTAGAGGATTTCCAAGAGACTGCAGCATCTCCAAGGATAAAGACGTATCCACTAGTGGATTTTGAATCTTTAGTATCCGATATCTAATTTGCATCATTGTACCCCTCAAGTACTGTTGGATATTTGGTATAATGTAAGCCATAATTCTGGGTATGTCTTAGATACCTAAGTACCCTAATTATCATTTTCCAGTGATCAGACCCTGGATTACTTGTGTACCTACTTAATTTGCTTACAGCATAGGCTATATCCGGCCTAGTGTAATTCATTAAGTACATCAAGCTTCCGATTATTCGAGAGTATTCTAATTGTGATATGCCTACACCTGTATTTTTTGACAAATGAAGACTAATGTCAACAGGTGTTTTACCAAGATGGTCTCATGCTTTCCAAATTTCTCCAGAATCTTCTCAACATAATGAGATTGAGATAAAGCATATCTTTCAAATGTCTAGTAATTTTTATTCCGAGAATTATATCTGCAAGTCCTAAATTTTTCATGTCAAACTTTTTGTTCAACATTTTCTTTGTGGATTTAATCATGTCATTATTGCTTCCAATAATGAGCATGTCATCCACATAAAGACAAACTGTGATATAGCCTTTGTTTGTGCTTCTAACATAGATGCATTTGTCAAATTCGTTTTATCTTAAAACCATCTGAAAGCATAGCGTGATCAAACTTTTCATGCCATTGTTTTGGAGCTTGTTTTGATCTATAGAGGGACTTGACAAGTTTACAAACCTTTTTCTTTTGGCTGAGAACTTAAAATCCTTTATGTTGTTCCACATAGATTTCCTCATCTAGCTCGCCATTCAAAAAAGATGTTTTAACATCCATTTGATGTATCTCCAGATTATACAAAACTGCAATCGCAATTAGCATGCGAATAGATGTTATTCTTGTCATTGGTGAATAGGTATCAAAATAATCAAAGCCTTCCTTCTGCCTGTATCCCTTAACAACAAGCCTTGCCTTGTATTTATCTATTAAACCATCTACTTTCATTTTTCTCTTGAATATCCACTTTTATCCAAGAGGTTTACATCCTGTTAAAAGATCCACGAGTTCTCAAGTATGATTTTGCAAAATAGATTCAATTTCACTGTTCACAGCCTCTTTCCACAATAGAGCTTCAGGACTTGATATTGCTTCCTTGAAGTTTTGAGGCTCGTTTTCTAACAGGTATGTCAAAAAGTTTGGACCAAATGATTTAGAGATCCTAACCCTCTTGCTACGTCTAGGTTCATATGTTTCACTATCATTTTGGTCCTCACTACCACCCATAGCAGTATCAAAAGTTCTTTTATTTGAACTTGTCTCTTCAGTTTCCTTGCAAGGAAAAATGTGTTCGAAAACGATATATTCCTTGACTCAATAATAGTGTTTACATGCATATCAGGATTTTTAGATCTATGAACTAAAAATCTATATGCACTATTATTAACCAATGAACACATAATCAATGGTTTTTGGCCCTATCTTAGTTGTTTTAGGACTAGAGACTGCCACTTTGGCCAAACACCCCCATACTTTGAGGTAATTGTAGGTAGGTCGTTGACCTTTCCATACTTCATAAGGTGTTTCATTGATTTTCTTGTAGGGTATCCTATTAAGGATAAAGTTAGCAGACAAAATCGCCTCTCCCCACAAGTTTTGAGGTAACCTTGAACTAATCAACATGGCATTCATCATCTATTTAAGAGTTCGATTCTTTCTCTCAACAACTCCATTTAACTGAGGAGAATAGGGTGCAGTGGTTTGGTGAATAATACCATGTTCAGAACAAAATTCCTCAAATGGTGCATCATACTCACCACCTTTGTCACTCCTCACTACTTTAATAGTTTTGCCAAGTTGATTTTTAACCTTAAGTTTATATTGCTTAAATGCTTCTAAGGCTTCATCTTTACTTCTCAATAAGTAAACATAGCAATATCGAGTGCAATCATCAATAAAAGTAATAAAATACTTTTTACTTCCTCTAATTTAAACAAATTTTAAATCACAGATATCTGTGTAAATTAAACTTAGAGGTTTTGTACTTCAGTCTACTTTATTAAATGATGCCTTAGTGACTTTTACCTTAACACAAATCTCACATTTATGATTAGGATCAAACTCTAAGTTTGGCAAATATTTTAAAGAAACAAGTCTACGTAAAGAATTAAAATTAACATGTCATAATCTACCATGCCATAAAAAAGAAGGCTCAGCAATATAAACAGAAGATGTGTTCTTATTATTAATAGCCAAATTTGGTACAACAATTAATACATTGAGCTTAAAAAGCCCATCGTTCATATAACCTCACCCCACTTGCATTCCACTCTTGGAGAGTACAACCTTGTTAGATTCAAAGACTAATCTAAACCCATTCTTGATTAACAACGACCCAGAAATCAAGTTCTTGCGAATCTCCAGCACATGGAGTACATTGTTAAGAATGAGTTCTTTTCCCGAGGTCATTTTTAGCACAATCTTTCATCGTCCTTCTACAGTTGATGTGGAGAAATTTCCCATAAAAAGTTATTCCTAACTTTCCACCACTTTGTAAGTTGTGAACATCTTCTTATCTGCATAGACACGGTCGGTTACTTTAGTATCCGCCCACCACTCCTTGGGATTGCCCACCAAATTTGCTTCAGAGACTACTGTAGCAAGATTGATGTTTGCCACTTCATCGGAAAGATAAAAATCCTCGGCTATGTTGGCTTGTGCTGGCTTTTTGCTAGAACTCCCTCCGTCCTTACGAACGTGACAATCCTTAGCGTGATGTCTATCTTTGCCGCATACAAAACACTTACCTTTGAATCTCTTGTTGAACCTGTTGTTGATCCCTTTATTGATCTTACTAGTAGATCATTGTTTGGGACTATTGTCATCATGCTTCCGCTTCTTGTTGTTGAATTTTGACCCTTGTCCATATTCCACAACATTTGTTTTGGCCTACATGATATGGTTTCCTGACTTCTTGTTAGAACCATGGTTGTCCTCTTCAATTCTGAGCTGCACTATCAAGTTTTCCAATTTTATCTCCTTGAGCTTATGCTTCAAATAATTCTTGAATTCTTTCCAAAATGGTGGCAATTTTTCAATGATCGGCACTACTTGGAAAGATTCAATGAGAATCAACCCTTCCGCATGTATGTCATGGAGAATTAATTGGAGATCTTGAACCTAGCTAATTACCATCTTGGAATCCATCATTTTAAAATCCAGAAAACGACCGATAACAAATCTCTTCGTACCGGCATCCTCTATTTTATATTTTAGATCTAGAGATACCCACAGTTCTTTTGCAGTGCTTTTGACACTATACACATTGTACAGTGTATTGTCCAACCCATTGAGGATATAATTTCGACACAAAAAATCACCGTGCTTCCATGCATCGATTGCGGTAACCACTTGCCGGTCAGTTTCTTCTTCGTTCAGTGCCGGAGCTTTCTCATAAATGAAGTGAGCCAAATTCACTGTCGTAAGATAAAACATCATTTTTTGTTGCCATCTTTTTCTGGCTTCTCTCCATGATTTACTAGTGCTGCCAAAGTCATCATTGGCACAACAGGTGTAGGGGTCGGGGTATGAAGAGTTTCAATACTGTTTGTTTCAGTAGTCATATTTCTGACGAAATAATTAATGCACCAATCACAAATTTATATAGAATTTAATTTTACACACAAAATATACAAAAAAAATATATTGTAACAAAATTCCAATGATAAACAGTATATGACTACTATGTTATCAAAGAAATCATTAAACAATATATGACTATTATTTAATTTCCCGAAACAAAATATTCGTCTGTCTAACACAAATACAAAAGCAAGAAATCTACTTTAAGACTGTTATTATTTCAGTGGTTGTGTGTGTGTAAAAATGAAATGTATAAATAAAATAAACAACAAAATAAAAATAAATAATCCAGAATTTAATTTATTAAATAAATTAAATTCCGAATTAATTGCTCACAGAAATTATAAGTTGAGATTTGTGTTGGACACAATTTCCTTATAGTAGATTCCGCCCTCGCTCCGGTGCTTTGAGATTTAATGGCGTCTATTTCCCAAGATGCAACGACTGATACTTGATTTGCAGCACTACAAACTCAAGTCTGGCAAACCAAAAACTATGCTGTAACTCTCTTTTTTTCTTTCTAAAATCAAATGCAGAACAGATGCAAAAAACATGAGGACGAAAAGAGGAAAAAGAAAGAAGAAATGTAGAAGAAAATTTGATGGAATGAAATGCTGGAATGACAGGCTATTTATAGCCAACCATGCACCTATTCGGGTAGGCCTTGGTGGCCGTTCGGACATGGCCGGAAAGTTCAACCAGAACAACACTGATTCGGAAAGGAGGTGACCTAAAAATTCAAAAATTTGAATTTGAAAATTTGACGCAAGATTTGAGTTAAAAATTTAAACGAATTTTGTCCAAAAAATTAAAGTTAAGACCCGACCCGACCCACACCTGTATCCGGCGCATGTAGTGGTTTTGGGCTAAGCCCACTTTGTCCATAACTCCCTTCCTTACTGTATGAGAGGGTTCAAGAACGTCGTTGGAGAATTCGAAGATCTTTGAAGAAGACTCGAATTCTCTAGAAGATGATGAGAGACTTAGATCCTTCAATAGTCACAACTAAGAACACAAAAGCAAAGAGATGATGGAGATAAGAGATTGGGTGAAGAAGAAGGCAAAATAATTAGAGAGAGAATAATGGCAAGGCTCTCCCATGGATCTCCCACTTTCACTCTCAAGGTTGATAATGGAGAAGGGAAATTACTTCTTTCCCAAGAGTTAACTCTCCAAAATTCATCCCTTGTAAAGCTATAGGTAGGTGCTATTTATAGGCACCTCATGATGTAGGATGGAGCCCATGTGCAAGGCACATGGGAAATATTCTCTCTAACCACCTTGTCCGAGGAGGTGACCTCTCCGAGGATGAAGAAAACCCCGAAGAGGAGATCAACCTCTCGGCGAACCCTTCTTCTTAGCCACACCTAACCAATGATCCCCAATCATCCCAAAGGGTCAGGGGTAGTCCCAGAGGACATCCTGCCGCATAAGGGTCAGGGGTAGTTCAAGAGAACGCCTTGCCGCAAATATTGTCGAGTCTCAAGGACCCCCTAAATCGTGCCACCTCGACCCGGGTATAGGTTAGTTTAACCGAAGAGTGAATTTATCTCCACTCACCGTCCTCAGGATCGAGTTCTTTGTTCGAACTCCATTATGCCCATGGTTCTAGTGCGTAGATCCCAGAAAGCTTCGAGCCCGCAAGTGTTCTGGGACTCATTAATGGAGCGGCTTCTAGATTGCGTTTGAATCCATTCGAAGCCAAGTGCTTCGGATCTCCAGGTTCGTGAATCCGAACCCTTTCGAGTCCGAGCCCGAGTAAGTCTCTAAGTTCGTGGATCCGAACCCTTTCGAGGCTTAGGGCGATTCGGCCCGTTTGATGGCGATAAATCCGGGCCCACCAATCTTGGACTTGAGATAAATTTGGGCCCACCAACCTTAGACTATTGGGCCTAATTAATTTAGTGAACTCAAATTAGCTCCTCTTACATTTGCCCCTTGCATGTATGAGAAATTGTAGTTTTCTCGGACATGCATAGTTTCACCTTGTTAGCCATGCTTCGCATTACGTCTTCAGGAATATTTGGTCTTGATAGAGTCTAAAGATAAAGCTGAAGATTCACCGTAATTTACAGATAAAATCGACAAGTAATATTAAATAAATAAATATATATATATTTTTTTTAGCTCTCTTTTTTTTTTTTTTTTTTTGTGAAGTAAACTTTAATTTTTTTTTATAATTCCTTTCAACAACATGCATGAATCCAAATCTTTTTATTTCTTTAGAACATCAAAAGGTCACTTTTTTACTCCAAGTCAAAGATAATAAAAGCAAAGCACTCACCTCTTTTTTTTATTATTAAAATGGTAAGGCCTCAAACACTTTTTCATGGGCTTAGAAATTGAATACGACAGACCTCTTCTATATATACATATATATATATATATATATTCAGAATATCTGTAGGCATATTCCATGCATCACACCTTTTTTTCTATTTAAGGAAAGGCCCAAAACCCTAAACCTCACAAACTTTTTTCCTTACTCAGCCGTCGAAATCACTCAAATTTCTTCTCTCAGCCTACTCTCTCTCTTTATATTGAGAGACCTAGCTTCTTCATTTCCAAGAAAACTTTGCCTTTATAATACTAGACGCCACTGTCGTGCTCTCTTTCTTCAACAAAAAGAGACCCAGCTTTCTTCTTCTTTTTTGGTCTGCTGCTACAATACCAGAGGCCATTGCCGTGCTCTCTTTCTTTAACAAAACAGTCGAAGACCCACACCTCCTCGCACACTGTCGGCGGCCAAAGCTTCGGCTACCACCGGTTCACGCCAACACCTGCTGTAACTCTAGGCGTCGTCGTCGTTACCGACCCAACCTACCGCTGGCCTCTTTCTGCTGATTTGCTTCCAGCCTGGATGGTCCAAGGCTGACCACACATGTCGCCCCACTCAACGCAATGTGTGTAGTCACCGTTGAGCTTGTTGACAACGCGATAACTCGGCGGCGCGCACTCGCTCACGGCAGTCAGTACACCGTGCTGTTGACCTGCTCTAGCCGCTGCTGTGCTGCGGTTCGGCTTGCACCTCCGTGCACCTCCTAGTTTGCATTATTTTGCCGATTTCAACTCGATCGTGGCATATCCACGCCGACCTCAAACCACACCAATGCTCACTGGTGCTTCTTTTCACCCAACTCCCTCTTGCTGATTTTGATTTGTGCCGATTCAACCCTTCATTGCTCCAGATCTGTAGACAAGCTTTTGTTCAAAGCCCATTTCTGAAGTTTGTTGGGATTCGAGTTGTTCGAAAACTCGTAATTCTGATTTGAGATAAACAGTGCTTTGTTAAATCTTGGTTTAGTATCTCTAACTCGTTTTGAGAATATCCATTTTGAAACCTTTGCATGAGATTTGAGCTTCCATTGATGATCCTGACTTGAATAGAACTTTGATGCTGCAATTTTGTCTTGAAATAGCTATTGCCTCTATTGAATCTTGATTTGCATGATAAATGTAGTCCTGAAATTCATGTTTTGGAGCTTGACCTTGTGTTCATAAATTTGACATAGATATAGTATTAATGTGGCAAATGAGGGATTGGTGTTGCTACTGAAAATTTTGTTAGACTTGCTCGTCTTGAAATTTGTAGAGTAAATAAATGTTGTTGCAAAAGAAATCCGAGGAAATAAGTCTCTCATATTGTATATAAATCTTCTTGTCGGATAATTGATTGTTGTGACTCCGAGAATAGTGAAACCCGATATTGAGCTTTATATACTTGATGAATGAATTCCCGATATCCATATTCGATGAATGTTTCGCTTGGAAGAATAAACTAATGCAACAGAGAATAAGACCATATATGGATGTGTGCTGATTTTGTGGACACTCAGAGGAAATAAAATGTTGATGCCGAAATTTTGTTTGAACATTGTTGCTTTATGTTGACTTGAGAGGAACCGGCCCGAAGAGACAAAATCTTGATTGTTGCATTTTTCATGAACTCGCTCAGAGGAATAAAATTGTTGTAGCTTGAATAGATCATTATTATTTGTTGATGTTGCCTCATTCTGATAATGCCTGAATCAGGATATGAAATTGATATTGCTCATCTCATTTGTCGGTTTTACTATTTCAGGCAAATAAATTTTTGTGCAAAATCCATGACCCCGAGGCCCTCAGAATCTTTACTAATGAGAGCAAGGGCTGTCCTTCGGAAGTTTGAACGAGAGCAAAATTCTCCCTTAGGAGTCCGAAAGTAGCATACACCCTACTTCGGCAAGAAAATCCCTCTGGAAGGCAACCGAGTCTACCAAGCTTACACCAATAGAAGTAAAGATTGTCTCTCAGAAGTCTGAGCAGAAGCAAGGCTGTCCCTCAGAAGTTCAAGCGGAAACAAGTCCCTTGGAAGTCCGAGTGGATACGCACTTCTACTTCGGCAACTAATGGAAGTAAAGGCTATCCCTCGGGAGTTCGAGTAGGAGTCCACTCTACTTTAAAAAGAAAGATCCTCGGAGCTCGTATTGATGAAAGCAAGGGCTGTTCTTCCGACCCGCACTAATGAAAGCAAGAGCTGTCCCTCGGAAGCCCAAATGGAAGCAAGGCTGTCCCTCAGGAGTTTGAATAGTAGCACACACCCTACTTTGGCAAGAAGATCCCTTCTAATAGGCCACCGAGTCTCGAGGGCTGTTCTTCGAAAGTCTGAGTAGGAGAACACACTCTACTTCAGCAAGAAAGATCCTTGAGGCTCGCACTGATAGAAACAAGGTCTGTTCTTCGAAAGTCTGAGTAGAAGGACACACTCTACTTCAGCAAGAAAGATCCTTGAGGCTCGCACTGATGGAAGCGAGGTCTGTTCTTCGAAAGTCTGAGTAGGAGCACACACTCTACTTCAACAAGAGAGATCCTCGAAGCTCGCACTGATGGAAACGAGGTTTGTTCCTTGGAAGTCCAAATGGAAGCAAGGGCTGTCCCTTGGAAGTCCGGGTGGAAGCACACTCTTTTTTTTGGCAAAAAAAAAGATCCCTTCTAGTTGGTAACCGCAAGAAAGATCCCTCCTGGCTGGCAACCGAATTTATCAAGCTTGTACTGACGGAAGTAAAGATTGTTCCCTAGAATCCGAGCGGAGACAAAGCTGTTCCTCGAAAATCCAAGTAGATGTACACTCATTTCTTCAGCAATCAATGGAAGCAAATGCTATTCCTTGAAGCTCGCATTGATGGAAGCAACGGCTATTCTTCGGAAGTCCGAGTGGGAACACACACTCTGCTTCAACAAGAAAGACCCTCGAAGCTTGCATTGATGGAAGTAAGGGCTATTCTTCGGAAGTCCGAGTGGGAGCACACACACTCTACTTCAGCAAGAAAGACCCTCAAAGCTTGCATTGATGGAAGCAATGACTGTTCTTCGGAGGTCCAAGTGGGTGCAACACTCTATTTTAGCAAGAAAGACCCTCAAAGCTTGCATTGAAGGAAGCAATGGCAGATGGAAGCAAGGGCTATTCTTCGGAAGTCTGAGTGGGAACACACACTCTGCTTCAACAAGAAAGACCCTCGAAGCTTACATTGATAGAAGTAAGGGCTATTCTTCAGAAGTCCGAGTGGGAGCACACACACTCTACTTCAGCAAGAAAGACCCTCAAAGCTTGCATTGATGGAAGCAATGACTGTTCTTTGGAGGTCCAAGTGGGTGCAACACTCTACTTTAGCAAGAAAGACCCTCGAAGCTTGCATTGAAGGAAGCAATGGCTGATGGAAGAAAACGCTATTCTTCGGAAGTCCGAGTTGGAACACACACTCTGCTTCAACAAGAAAGACCCTCGAAGCTTGCATTGATAGAAGTAAGGGCTATTCTTCTGAAATCTGAGTGGGAGCACACACTCTACTTTAGCAAGAAAGACCCTCAAAGCTTGCATTGATGGAAGCAATGACTGTTCTTCGGAGGTCCGAGTGGGTGCAACACTCTACTTTAGCAAGAAAGACCCTCGAAGCTTGCATTGAAGGAAGCAATGGTTGCTCTTTGGAGGTCCGAGTGGGAGCACACACTATTTTGGCAACTAATGAAAGCAAAGGTCGTCCCTCTCTGAGTGGGAGTACACTTCTACTGCGTCAAGAAAAGTCCCTTCAGGTTGGTAATCAAGTCTACTATTCCTCTTTCTTCTTCGAGGGGCAATAAAAATTGAAAACTGTTTCAAGCAACATAACACAATGAAGATATACAATGTAGAGAAAATAACTTCTAATGGAGATACATAATATAGAGGAAACAACTTTCTTCATAACATAAGAAAGAAAGATAGAAAATTCTTAGACAATGCAGTAAATACAAATTGTAAATGTCATAGATAGACTTCTTCTACGGAATGTTAAAATTTGCCCCTAGAGTTGCAAGATCATTTGG
Source organism: Camellia granthamiana (assembly GCA_036172215.1). Taxonomy (NCBI): domain Eukaryota; kingdom Viridiplantae; phylum Streptophyta; class Magnoliopsida; order Ericales; family Theaceae; genus Camellia; species Camellia granthamiana. The sequence continues at coordinate 153,673,816 of CM069906.1, forward strand.
AAAGCTTTCACCAGTTGCTCGGGTTGTGGCCATCATGCACCATCATAGCCATGTCTTCTAAGATATCCTGGGGCTCCTGTTCTCTGAACTCTATCTCATGTGCTTCGATTTTCTTTCCAAAGATCTTCTTAAGCATCCGGCACATTTCTGTAGGATGTCCTAGTGATCGGTGGAAAACACAATAATTAGGACCCTCGTGGTCTTTCTTCGGCAAAAGCTCTTCGACATGAGGCAACTTCAGTTCCCCGTCTGCCACCCATTCTTTAACTAAGGCCTTCATCTCCTCGACACTACACGGAAAATGAGTGTCATCTTCATAGTTTTTCCTCTTTTGACCTCTGAATTCCTCCCCCTGCGACTTTTGTGTAGAAGACGCGGAAGCTGCAGTGACAGAAGGTCCTCGAGATGACTTGAAACTGGCTTTATAACTAGTCTCGAACCTGATCTCCTGAGATTGAGGTATGTTGATGTTCCGAGATACTTCAATTAGTGCCGAGAAGGTGGGTAGCTTGTGATTAACAAGAAGCATCTTGTATCCGTTCAATGCCCCTTCAACACAGATTTGGACCAAGTAGCTTTCCTCCACAGCCTCGTGACAGTCTACGGCTTTGTCTTGGAACCTCTTCACATATTCAAGAATGTCTTCACCTTCCCGCTGTTTTTCCTTACACAGGGTAAGTGTGGTCACTTTCTCAGCCACCTGAAAGAATTTGGCGTGGAATTTGTTGACTATCTCTTCCCAACTTTGAACAGAGATTAGGGCCAAGTTAACGTACCAACTATATGCTCGGTCGGTGAGAGACTTGGAGAATTCTCTCAGTCGGAGGACATGATTTGAACCATGAATCCCTAAAGTCTTGATGAATCGAACAACATGTTCTCGAGCATTTCCTTACTTGCCATTGAATTTGATGAACTTCGGCACCGTGTACCCTTCCGGGTATGGATAACTTAACATCTCAATAGGGTATGGTGGATTGACATCCGAATCGGGCAAAGAGGGTAAAGTCCTCTTGCCCCGTTTGAGATCGAACATGGCTTGCACATTGGCGAGAGTGAGAAATTGTTGAGGGAGAGAACTTGATGGTGGTATTCCCAGAACTTGGCTTGTAGACCTGAAAACTGAACTTGGAGCAACTTGGCCATTTGGGTGTTGAGAATTTATCATCAGTGAAGACACATGACAATATTGGCCATCGGCACCTATGGACATGCCATTTGGTGATGGGACGTTGCATTGGGTCCCATAAAGTTCATTGCATGCCACAGTTATACTAGGTTGGACTTGCAAACTTGGCGTCGGAGCCAAAGGAGACCCACTTGGTACATGAGTAGAATTTACAATCGGTGGAACAAAATTACGCATGAATGGAGCACCATTTTGTAGAGGAATTTCTGTAGGCCTTCCTTGAACTTCCACAGCCACTGGAACACCATTCATCATGCTGGAAACTCCTCCAACCATCGCTGGACCATGGCTCGATCCTCCAGGTGCGTGATTTTGCGCTCCATGGGCCGCAGGTTGGCCATGACTTGTTCCTCCTAGCACTTGATTTTGCACACCATTTTGTACCTCTTCAGGGAGAATTTGGGGTGGATCTTGATGGTTTTGACCATTCCCAACATTACCATGAAGTTGTTGATGCTTGTCGGCGCCGATTTGACCTCCATTTGTTGCCAGTGGTGCGAAATGCGAACCCATCACCAACATGGTGTGGGTGAGATTTGGAAGGGTCGCGAGAATCTCTTGTTGAGTGTGTTGGAGTCCTTGAATAGCTTCAAGGATGAGAGGTGAGTCTTAAACTTGAGTCCTCTCATCACCACCATTGGAAGAGCCTTGTTGATGAGTCTCATTATCTGCCATTTTTGCTGGAGTTGTGTAGGCTCCAGATCTCGTTGAGACCATTAACCAATCCGCCTCCTCAGCAGAGTCGCCAAATGTATGAGAGGGTTCAAGAACGTCGTTGGAGAATTCAAAGATCTTTGAAGAAGACTCGAATTCTCTAGAAGATGATGAGAGGCTTAGATTCTTCAATAGTCACAACTAAGAACACAAAAGCAAAGAGATGATGGAGATAAGAGATTGGGTGAAGAAGAAGGCAAAATAATTAGAGAGAGAATAATGGCAAGGCCCTCCCATGGATCTCCCACTTTCACTCTCAAGGTTGATAATGGAGAAGGGAAATTAGTTCTTTCTCAAGAGTTAACTCTCCAAAACTCATCCCTTGTAAGCTATGGGTGGGTGCTATTTATAGGCACCTCATGATGTAGGATGGAGCCCATATGCAAGGCACATGGGAAATATTCTCTCTAACCACCTTGTCCGAGGAGGTGACCTCTCCGAGGATGAGGAAAACCCCGAAGAGGAGATCAACCTCTTGGCGAACCCTTCTTCTTAGCCACACCTAACCAATGATCCCCAATCATCCCAAAGGATCAGGGGTAGTCCCAGAGGACATCCTGCCGCATAAGGGTCAAGGGTAGTTCAAGAGAACGCCCTGCCGCAAATATTGCCGAGTCTCAGGGACCCCCTAGATCGTGCCACCTCGACCCAGATATAGGCTAGTTTAACCGAAGAGTGAATTTATCTCCACTCACCGTCCTCGAGATCGGGTTCTTTGTTCGGACTCCATCATGACCATGGTTCTGGTACGTAGATCCCGGAAAGCTCCAAGCTCGCAAGTGTTCTGGGACTCATTAATGGAGCGGCTTCTAGATTGCGTCTGAATCCGTTCGAAGCCAAGTGCTTCGGATCTCTAGGTTCGTGGATCCGAACCCTTTCGAGTCCGAGCCCGAGTAAGTCTCTAAATTCGTGGATCTGAACCCTTTCGAGACCTAAGGCGATTCGGCCCGTTTGATGGCTATAAATCCGGACTCACCAATCTTGGACTTTAGATAAATTTGGGCCCACCAACCTTGGACTATTGGGTCTAATTAATTTAGTGAACTCAAATTAGCTCCTTTTACACTTACAAAACTTGGGGTACCTCTTGGGACCCATCCCAAGTAGAGTATATATACCCATATTAATCCTTAAACTTTTTCACAAATGTGTCGGAAACCCACCTAAAGCCATTTCCACAAACCCAAAAGAATTTGTATTCATTCATAAATGGTTTTGAGTAACTAAATACACGATATTATTCATTACACGGCATTAAATATGAACCCAATTAAAAACGTTAAAAATAATGCTTAAGTCTTACCTTAATTAATGTTCAAAATTGACAAAAAATAAAATATTATAAAGTCATTTCCGACGCATATAAACACCAAAATCAACAACCCATCAGGTAACCACCTCACCAAGTTCCAAAAATAAGACTAGGCAAAAACCATCCATTCACATTACCAAACTAACCTCCCAAATCCTCATAGATCACACAGCAATATCAGCAACAACATAACAATGGTAAAATAGGTATTTAAGGTCCATTTGTGCTTGGTCAACAAACTGTTAGACTGACAGAAGGGAGATTTTGTGATTTTAAAAATCAAAATAGAGTGTTACGGTTCGTTTGGGATGTGAGTTAATTTTTTAATTTTTTAATTTTTTGATTATTTTAGTTTGGAGTTAAAAAGTCTCGTCTGGAATGAATTTTTTGGCTTTTTTTACTTTTGTAAGAGAAAAAATGTAATGATTATGAGTTTGATATGATATTTTGTCTTATTGGATTAAAAAGTCTTTTTTGTTTTTTTTTTTTTTTTGACTAAAATAACCAAAAAATTCCAAACTTTTTCTTTCCAAACGAACCCTTAGTGTGATTTCAGATAATAAAATGTATAACAGTGTGATTTTAGATAACCTCGTTTGGGAATAGGTTTTTTTAGTAATTTTTTGACTTTTTGACTAAAATATGATGTAAAAAAAACTAGTATGTTTGGGATGACTTTTTAGTTTTTTACGAAAAGATGTGTAAAAAGTAGAGAAAAAAAAAATCTTTAATTTTTTAGTATAAGTTGTTGACTTTTTAATTTTTCAGCGGTGCTAGAGGTCTCAAATTTGCCTCGACAAATTTTTTTTTTTTTTTTTTGGTGGTGGCTGTGTTAGTTTTTTTTTTTTTTAATTGTGGTTTCTGTGTAGGAATGTGTCAAAAAATTAGACATTTTACACCAACTCATCGTATAAAATTATATGAAATTAATGAAATTTAACTAATAACCTAACTGATCAGTCAATTTTATCACTCAACCAATCCAACCTAATTGACTAATCAGTTAAGCTGCTAGTTAAATTTTGTTAATTTCATATAATTTTGTACGATGAGTTGGTGCGGAATGTTTAGTTTTTTAGCACACCCTACACACAACCACCTTTTTTAAAAAAAATTCCAAACCAACATAACCCAACAAATAAAATAAAATAAAATAAAATAAAAAACTCAGCCTATATAGTTGGATAACGTGAGTGAGTTGAGTTAGACTTTATCAAACCATACAAACTGAATTAATGCGAGATATCTAATACACATAACCACCTTTGCAAAAAAAAAAGGAAAAAAAAGATAGAAAAATAAGTTTTCAAAAAAAAACCAAACACACAGCAAAAAAAAAAAAAAAAAGTTGAATTTCGAGGCAATTTCAAGGCCTCAAATTCGAGACCTAAAGCATTAATCTTAATTTTTTTAATAACTTTTTTACTTTTTAATTAAAAAAATTACTTATCAAACGAGACCTAACTGTCACTCCAATTTACCCTATAAAAGGCTAACATTTCTTATAGATGGGAGTTGGTGACAGCAATATTTTAGTCAATAACATGTACATATATATATATCTAATACAAAAATGCTTTAGAGCTCTAATATAGGAGCTCTAATAGCTCTAATGAAAGGTGGGTCCCACTCTGATGTGATGTTTTGGCCTTGTTTTGTTTGTTTTTTCTTTTTTTTTTTGATTTTCCACATCACTAGAGCTCAATTAGAGCTCTAGTTTTAGAGGGATGAATCATAACCCTATCTAATATTACACCACTTCCATATTCCGTTCTTGTCATTGATGTTAGTGTCAATTGAACAACACAGTTTTCTCAACCAAAAAAAAAAAAAAAAAAAACTCCACCTTAAAATTTTTTAAAAATTTATAAATTGCTGATATTTTCATATTTATGAAAAAATTTATAACTTTAATTATTAAAATTAATAAAATTTATCACTGATATGTAATTTTTTTTAAAGATTTACACTGAAATGTAATTTTCTCTATCCCTAAAACTGTAAGTACTGACAACTAATCGATTAAGTATTTGGAATCTCAGGAAAGAACCAAAAGTGTTATCTTTTAACTACCCACCATCTACTCCAATAATTAATAAAGTGCAATATCTTCCACTATTACTACTATTACAACAGGGTAAATTCTAATGACCTTCCCGAAAATTTGAAGAAAAAAAATATGATATATCTTATAAATTTAACATAATACATTAAGTTTCTTAAAATTTTAATTTACATAAATTTAATTTCTTTTATGAAAAATTCGCTAGTGATATAAATAAATAAATATATAAAATAATATAATATAATCATCTCTTTTACAATGAAATGTATGTTATACCTTATTTATCTTTATATTTTCATATTTTGATAAGACTTGTTATATATTTTTTTCAAATTTCAAAAGGAGGTCAACATAATTTATATGCAACTCATAGAAGTTATTTGCTAGTCTTAAAATATTTCTTCACACCACTGACTTTATGATATTTGTCTTGTTGTCATCTCTTAAAAAGAGAAATAAAAATGATAGATTCCACTATTTAAACCAATAAAATTCAAATTAAAATACCACATATATTCAACACTACATAATTTCCCTTGGTGTGAATGCTAGGTCAGAATGCAGTATGAGTTGTACAGGTTCATAGCACTAGGGTGTGTTCTTGCTTAGGAAATTTGCAAATTTTCTTTTTTTTTTTTTTTATTTTTTATATTCTTAGCAGTGTGAAAGTGGTGATTTGGGAGTAATAAACAAACACATGATAATGCCATCAAAATCTTAGATAATGCTATCCCACTTGTTTTATTAAACGCCACATGATAATGCCATCGAATGAATGTGTCTTCAAGGAGGTCCAGCTTAATTTTCTTTACATATATGTTTATTGTTAGTTAGTGATATTGCGTCAATGGTGACACGGTAACACCATGACACTTACTTATCAAATAATGGTGTACACCTATTAGAGATCTTTTGTTTGAGCATTTTAAATCACTTTGTTTAGTAAATAGTTTTTATTTTTATTTTTATTTTTATTTTTTTTTCCATGTTACTTGTCTTTGGTGAATTTTATTTAAACATTTTTTTTAATTTTTAAATTCACTTGATCTACATACACTTAAAAATATATATATATGTGATTTTTTTATAATTTTTTTTTGTTAAATACAAAAAATTACTACATTTTTCACAAATATTTATATTTTAGATGCTTATAAAAAAAATGACTAAAATATTAACAAATAAACTTAAACTATTTTTAAAAATTTAAGATCAAACAAAATAACTATCGTTTAGTTTAAGTGTTTAATTTTTTTGAAAAAAAAAATGTAAAATTTAGGGGGAATTACAATGGGACAAAGAAAAAAAAAATACAAAAACATGTGGGGTGATGGGGTGTAAGTGAAAAGTTGTGGAGTACAAGTGTAACTTGCATCCCTCTATGTTTGTGTCAAAAAATGTTTTTATCTTACTGGAATGTAATTTCCCCTAAAATGTAAGCTTATATGAGGTGACCCCATCTATGAAAATTTATGTAGTCAATTTCACTTTTATCATTTTTTGTTATATAATACATTTTTTTTAGAGAGATTTTATCAAAACTCTCTCATAATAAAACTTTAATACATTAAGAATAAATACAAAAAAAAAAAAATTTGAAAAATTCAACACATGCTACTATTATCAAAATATTAAACTTTAAAATAATACAATTTTTGATCTAGATGTTAATTTTTAATAAAATTAGTACTTTTAGAATTCTCTGATCAAAATTTATGTAAACAGTAACATGTTACTCTATTTGACAGTAATATATTACTCTAATAATATTGTCTAAAGAAAAAATATATTTTTTTTACTTTACACTTATTTATAAAACAAAATAAATTAAACCGCCTTTTTCACTATACAATAAATTTTCTGATTTTTTAAGCCACTCCATTATGGATGGCCTAATATAATGTAGTAGGGAGAGAGAGAGAGAGAGAGAGAGATTACATAGAAGGGTGAGCAGCGAAAGCGTGACGAAAAGAACAACGAGCACACAACTTTACAGTGGGGGTCACGTGTTTTTTGAGAACCTCTCACCCATTTAATGCTTGTAGTGAATTTTTGAGGAATAAATAAATAAATAAAAGCAAAAATTGGTCGAGTAGCATATTTAACTATCTAAGCTAGCCTTAATAAATTATTAAACATAAAAAATATGAGAAGGAACAAACAAAAACAATGATGACATTTTCGATAATTCATACGATCGAAAACAAGTGTTTGAAAATCATTTTTGCAGCATTGTGTTGTGTAGATTGTCTTCTTGTCATATCATTTTTAATTGTGTCAAAATGAAATTAATATTAATTTTTTTTTAATTTTTTTTTTGTGTAATTTTATTAGTCGTGTCAGGGTAAAACTTTTCAGCTTTAGTTAAAAGCACCATGTATATGGCAAAATTAAATTTTTTTTTTTTCCTTATAAGTAAAATTAATCTCTATTGGCTAAAATTATTTATAAAAATATTTAATTTTAACTCTCAATTTCATATTCCTAATTTACCCAATAATAAATAAATAAATAACCACTATATCCTATATTATTCTTTTAATAAGATTGACTCTAAAATGATAAACAAAAAATGCATTATCCTAAACGAAAATTTAAAAGAACAAATTGTAATAAACTTAAAATCTTATTTTAAATATTTTTTATTTAGCTGAATGGAAAATATTGTGACACCTTTTATGAAAATAACATTAAAATGTGTAAGTAATTATTTATTATACAAGTTATCTGTGTCAATTTCATATTATGCAAGTTCGACACAAGCCTGGACATCTTTTTTACGAGTAGAAAATCAGGAATAGAGTTTTGTCTATCAGGAATATATTCAATATTAAGATCAAATATACTTAAAATAAACTGTCAACGGGAAAAAATGTGCTTACTAGCAATGTTTTGAATATATTTTTCTAAAACATATTTTGCGAATCAACTCGTACTAGAAATCTTTGATTTAAAATATCATTTTGAAATTTACTAACACATAGCACAATAGATAAAATTTCTTTTTTAATAGTACTATAATTTTTCTGTGCTTTGTTCCAGATACCAGAGTGAAAACAAACAATTTGTTCAGATGACTTGAGATGAATTTTCTGAAGGAGAATGCCATCATAACCAATGTCAGAGGCATCAGTTTGAATAATTTTGAATGAATATTTGGTAGGAATACCAAGACAAGATAAAGTTTTGACATTTTTTTTGACTTGTTGAACAATAGTAATATGATGGGGAGACCAAGGAGAATGATCATCTTTCAATCAATCAAAAAGAGATTAACAAGTTTTTCTAAGGTCTTTATAGAATTCAGCAATGTAATTAAAGGTAATTAAAGGATCCTAAAAATCTTTGTAACTGGGTCTTGTCTAAGATTTCATCGAGAAACTTAGAAGCAAACTCAACAGATTGATTTATAGGAAGAATAGTACTTTAGTAAATTTTATAACCTAAAAATATGACTTTAGTTTGGAATAATTTAATCTTGGGAGTAGAGATAACTAGGCCATTATATTCGATGGTTCGGATGAATGATTGGAGATGCTTCCAATGTTCTTCAATTGACTTAGAAAAATGAGAATATCATCTATGTAGACTATAGAAAAATGACTAAGGGGATTAAATATTTCATTCATCATATTTTTAAATTCACTAGGTGCATTTTTTAAAACAAAAGAGTATGACATTTCATTTATAATGACCAAACGGTGTAGTGAATATAGTTTTGTAGTGATAATTACGACAAATTTAAATTTGTCAAAATCCACTTTTAAGATCGAATTTACTAAAGATGACTGCTTGACTAAATCTTTTAATTAAATCTTTCTTTTTAGGAATTGGATATCTTATCCACTCTAAAATCTTATTTAATGGTTTATAATTTATGACTAATCGTAGAACACCACGTTCAAGTTCAGCATTTTTATTAACATAAAAAGCTGGACATGACCAATGTGACTTACTTTTACTAATGATTTTATTTTTAGGCAAATCATTGATTTCTTTTTCACACATTTCCATTAATTTGGTATTCATTTGCATAGGTCTAGATTTAGTAGAAATTTGTCATTTATTAAAATAATAATGACACATCCTCGAATTAATCTAGTAATAGTCATAATCCAAACCGTGTAATCTTTGATAATAAATCTGATAAATCCTACAGTGATGTCTTTTTGACTTATTTCTTTAGATTTAAAATCATTATATAATTTCTTAAAATCAGGTTTAAAGTCTTTACTAATAGTTAATAATTGTGGATTAACTGTAGGAACAATTTCAAAATTAGTTTGGGTTGGTGATCCTTGAGATGTATTATCATTTTCATGAATATGAGTTTGTGTTGAATAAACTGGCTTACTAATTTGAGATGAAGAAAAAGTGTCTATACCTTTTAATTTATTGTGAGTAGTTAAAAGATTTCTATCTCTGAAAACAAACGGTCCTAAAGGTATACAAAAAATTTCATCTCTTCATTGTTAAATTTCATCTTCTTCAATGTGAACATTCACACTGTTAAATTTAATCAATGCGAATGTTCACATCATAAAACATTCAAAATAGTCTAAAATAGTGTACACCAAGTTGCTAAAGGTTCAAAAAATATTTATAAGGGTAAAATTATTCATAAAATATCTCAAATATGGGAATTAAAAATTTTGTGGATGAAATATTTAAAATAATAAAACTTACTGAAATATAAGAATATTTTATGAACTAACTGAAAGATATAAGTGCTTAGAAAGAGGATTTTCTAACAAATTAACAAAGAAAATCATCAAAAAAAGATTCAATTCCCGCACCCTCTCTCAATATCTAATCTAGCGATAATGAAAGTCTCCATTCATTTTGCTTTTATTTTTTTTGTTATAATTTTCATATCATTAAAAATGATATGTCATAATATTATTGGTTTAAAAATAATTTTTATATAACTTTACATTATAATTTTCATATCATTAAAAATGAAATGTCATAATATTATTGGTCTAAAGATAATTTTATATAACTTTAGATTGACTATCTAACATTTTTAATTTAAATTTAATTTAGTTACCATATAATGAAATTCATATAACTTTACATTGAATATTTGACTTTTAGAATTAAATTGAATTTTGTTACCATATAAATAAATGAATTAGAAAATGAAAAATGATATACAAGCCCATTTTGTAAATCCATTTTCTAAACTCAATGATATGTAAATGATATGATTGGTTGATGATGATGAAGTTATGAGAGAGTGTTACCTTAGATATCATAATTGATTGTCACGTCATTAAACTTCAAAATTGGATCTAATTTTGGACTTGTATAGCGATATCCTGAGAAAAAATTTCATGAAGTAATTTTACTTTTTCTAAATCTTTCCCTTTTAAGTTCTCTCCAAATTTTAAACCAAAATTTAGAATTTTAAAAAACTCAACAAGCCCTTCCTTTCACTTTTTACAATTATTATTATTTTTTCAATTTTAATCATTATATGTTTGTTTTAAATTGGTGCTTACTTTCCACCAATCTATTATCTATAATTACAAAATATTGTGTAAAACATTAAAATATGAAAATACATGTCACATTATCATTTGTTCTGAAATCATAATGTTCATGTTTTCCTTTATTCTAAATCATGAACTTTTTAAAAACATATATATGAGAACTGTAAAGTTGTGTTTGATAATATTGAAAATTAAAAAATAAGTATTAAAACTGAATGCTGAATTTTTTTAATTGAAAATTTATTTAATGAAAATTCAATTGTTGAATTAAAACAAGGTGTTTGATATATATAATATGAAATTTGCACTACAAGAAAAGGGGGCTTAAAAACGGAACTTTTTGCGACGGCACATTTGCCATCACAAAAATGACTTTTTGCGAAGGCACAACTTGCTGTCGCAAAAAAATAGAGTATTTGTGACGGCATAAAATACTGTCGCGAAAAAGGAGAGTATTTGTGACGGCTGAAATTGCTGTCGCAAAAAAAATATATAGTATTTGCGACGGCAGAGATTGCTATCGCAAAAAATAGAGTTTTTGCGACGACACCAGCTGCAATAACAAAAAAAAAAAAAAAAAAAAAGAGTTTTTTGCTACTGTAATAGGTATCGTTGCAAAAAAAATATAAATAAAATAATATATATATATATATATTGTGGCTTTGAGACGGCTTCATATATATATAGTCACAAAATGGTTTAAATAAATGCAACGGTATTTTTCTATCACAAAAAAAGAAAAAAAAAAAAAAAACGACGTTGTCTTACTCTTTTGAACATTTCTTTTTTCACCCATTTTTTCATTTTCCTATCTCTCTGTCTTTGTCTCTCTTCTCTTTCTCTCTCTCACTCATCACTCTTCTCTGTCTCTCTCTCTCTATGTGTCTCTGTCTCTCTTCTCTTTCTCTCTCTCACTCATCACTCTTCCCTGTCTGTCTGTCTCTCTCTCTCTTTCTCTCTGTGTCTTTGTCTTTGTCTCTCTTCTCTTTCTCTCTTTTACTCATCACTCTTTTCTGTCTATCTGTCTGTCTGTCTGTCTGTCTCTCTCTTTCTCTCTGTGTCCCTCACCCATCTCTCATCTCTCTTCTCTCTATCTTTCTCATGTCTCTTCTCTCTCTGTCTCTCTTCTCTTTGTCTCTCTCGCTCATCTCTCTCTATCTCTCTCTCATTTATCTCTTTTCGCTCTCTCTCTCTCTCTCTGTGTCTCTCACTCATCTATCTCTTCTCTCATCTCTTTTCTCTCTTTGTCTCCTTCGCTCATCTCTCTTCTCTCTATCTCTCTCATCCATCTCTCTTTTTTCGTTCATCTCTCTTCTCTCTGTCTCTCTCGTCCATCTCTCTTCTTTCGTTCATCTCTCTTCTCTCTATCTCTCTCATCTTTCTTCTCTCTATGTCTCTCTCGCTCATCTCTCTTCTCTCTATCTCTCTCTCTGTCTTTTTCCCTCTATTTTTTCCCCCATTTTTTCCCTATCTCTCACTCATCACTCTTCTCTCTGGCTCTCTCATTTCTCTCAGCTTTTTATCTCTCTTATTCATCTTTCTTCTCTCTCTCTCTCTCTTTCTATGTCTCTCTCTGTATCTCTTGTTCATTTCTTTTTGTTGTCTCTCTCTCTCTCTCTCTCTCTCCATATGTCTATCTCTCGCTCATCTTCTTTCTCTTTCTTTTTTTTCCTCTCTTTCTGTCACTCATTACTCTCATCTCTGGCTCTCTCTATCTCTCTTGCTTATCTTTCTTCTCCCCGTCACTCTCTCTATATCTCTTGTTCATCTCTTTTTGCTGTCTTTCTCTCTCTCTCTCTCTGTCTATTTCTCGCTCATCTTGTTTATCTCTCTTTTTTTCTTTCTCTCTGTCTCTCTCTCTCTCTCTCTCTCTTACACTCATCTCTCTTCTCTCTCAATCGTTCATTTCTCTCAATCACACTCATCTCTTTCTCTGAGCCCATTGTTGTTGAAAGAGGGAAAAGTCAAAAAATGAAATAGGTCTCTCTTTCTCTCTGTGTCTCTCACTCATTTCTCTTCTCTCTCTCTCTTTCACTCATCTCTCTTCTCTATCTCTCTCACTTATCTCTCTTCTCTATCTCTCTCATCTCTTTTCAAATATATTTTTTTTCAATTATTTGTTTTTTCAATTATAATGTGTATGATCCCATCGTCATGAATAATAAAAAAAATAAATATAAATATTTTAGCCTAGACAAACATGCTTTTTAGTTTATGTTTTAAATTTTTTTTAAACATTTTGTTCAAACCAAATGCGTTTGTAATTTCTGTTTTTCTAAAAATAAACAAAAACCAATTTATAAAATTTTTGGAAACATAAACAAAAAAACGTAGACATTACCAAACGCTACCTTAAATTTTCATTTGTGACGGTTAAACTTGATGTTGCAAAAAAAAAAAAAAAAACTCAAAATCTAGTTGGCCGCTCATTTTTCCCCCTCAACCAAAAATCCCCAAATCTCAAATCCCTAATTTTTGAACCACAAAAATCCCCATCTCTCTCTCTCTCTCTCTCTCTCTCTCTCTCTCTCTCTCTCTCTCTCGAAGATATCATTGATCAATCCTTTGCGGTAAGTGCTCATCATCGATTCACCTCTGTTTGATTCATTTTATTATATTTCTAGATCCTTCGCAGTAAGGGTTCATTGACCGATTCACCCTACGAATGTCAATCTCTACATGCAAGCCATTAATCCTAATAACTAAAAAAAAAATTTTAATGGAAAATATTTTTCATTAAAATATTACCCCTACTTCTACCAAAGTAAAAAAATAAGAATAATTTTTTATTCATTAAAATAAAAATGAAACAAATAAATTTTCAACCTT